>JACSVZ010000042.1:0-600000 GCA_014706295.1 Lycocorax pyrrhopterus obiensis
GCAGCTTTTCCAGCTCCTCCAGCCGGGAAAACTCATCCCTCTGGGAGAACCATCAGCGTCCGGCTCCTCCAGGCCCAGAGGGGCTCATCTGTGGGGGGTTCCGAGGGCAGCCGGATGATGGGAACAGCAGGGAGCGCTCAGGGAGGCTCTCCCGGCGCTGCCAGCGAGGGGCTCCAGCAGGAATCCAGCGGGGAAGGCAGCTGCAGCCCTCGGCTGGGATGGCACAGTCCCAGTGCCAGCTCCTGCCCGCGCCAGGGCTCCCTGGCACGGCCCCAGCTCCGGCCCCGTTCCCGCTCCAACCCGGATCCGGAGTCCGCGGGGATCCCCGGCTGGGATTTGGGGGGGTCCCTACCACGAGGGCCGATCCCTCATGCCCTGGGACAGGTGGGAGTCGGGATGTGGCCGGCAAAGCCCCGGGATGGGCCATCCCAGGAATTCCCGAGTCAATAGAAATGTTTCCGGCTCTGCTCCTGCCACTTGTTGTAGACGATGATCCCGATGACGATGGCGAAGACGATGGCGACCAGGGAGAAGAAGACAATCAGGAAGAGGGCCAGGCCGCTCATGGGCTCCAGCGGTGCCTCCACTGCGGGGCAGAGGGAGGGAAACACCCCCTGAGCCCCCCGGAGAGCCCCGGAATCCTGGAAGATTCCCTGCTCCGAGGGGTTGAACCACCCCACACCCATGGCTGGGCGCAGTGTTGCAGCCCCGAGACCTCACGGTGGGATTTTGGGATGAGATTTGGGGATTTGGGATGAGATATGGGATTTTGGGATGGCACATGATCCCTCTCCTTCCCACACCCCTGTCTCACCCATCCCAGACTGGCGGTCAGACCCTCGTGGTGGAGATGTTTGTGTGACCCCAAAAATCGGGTTTGTTTTTCCTCCACACCTCTAATTCCTCCCAAATCCCTGCTGGTCCCACCTTCCCCAGCTCCCACTCACTTCCTGGCAAGCTTCAGGTTGTCCACGACGGGCAGGAACACTTCCCTGTCCCGCTTTTCCTCCTCCGGCGTCCGCTCCACCGTCAGCTGGTACAGCTTCAGCGAGATGATGTCGTGGTTGTCTGGAAAAGGGAGCAAAAACGTGTCCTTGGGGGGCTGGAATTCTGTGGGATGTCATCCTCGGAGAGGAGGCGCTGTTCCCAAGGGAGTCCACGGCCCAGCAGGAGTCTTTAAAGCTGCTTAAAAACCCAAATCCAGCCTAAACCTGGGAGATCATCCGAGTTAAAACCGCTTGGAAACCCAAAGGAATGTGCTCCCACTGGCCTCACGTGGGCCTGCTCCCTCCCCCAGGCACTGGGAAGGGATTTGGGAGGGAAAAGGAGCTTTTGTTGGAACCCACAAAGGACCTGGGACTGAGTTTTTTGTGGCACCTCCTGCCTTTGGGGTATCCCAGCACCAGGGCCGGGGCAGGTTTTATTCCATGCTCATCCCAGTTTTATTCCATGCTCATCCCAAGGTTTTCCTCCTCCCACGGCCTGGGGATCCACGGGGAACTCAAGGAAAAGCGGGACAAACCCTCGGCACCCAAACCAGCCTCGGGGCTCCTCGGGGAGCAGATCCCTGCGGGGTGAAGGACTTTGGGATCATCCCCAATGCTGCTCAGCAGCTCCTCCAAGGCTCCTGCTGGCAGCTCCGGGATCCTTAAAGCGGGGAAAGCTCCTCGAACGCTTCTCCAAGGCCCGAGCTGCACCTGCAGCCCCCAAAATCCACTCGGGAACCAGCTCTGGAGCCCCCGGGGCCGTACCTGACAGGTCCCCAGTGACAGAGGACGTCCCAAAGTAGTACCCGCGGGGCAGGCGCACGCCCGGCACGTCGATGCAGTCCCTCCACTCGTGTTTGCCGTCGATGTCGATCAGCACCTGCCGGGGCAGCGGCTCCCTGAGCTCCGTGGGGACCTCCGGGAAGGAAGGGAACCCTCTGGAAGGAAGATTTCTCCCCCCCTGGATGCGGCAGCACTCACCGTGAGCCTCCTCTTGACGTAGCGGATGACCAGGAAGGTGTCGTGGTTGAGGTTGCGCACCATGGCCGTGCAGCCGCCCAGCTCCGTGGGGCGCCCGTCGCGGTCGTGGTCGTAGGTCAGGGAGCCGTTGTTCACCATGGCCGAGATGTAGGGGAACACGCGCTGCCGGGGGGGGAAAAAAGGGGGATCCCGATCCAGCAGGAGCCTCGGGATCCCGGGGAGTCTCCGAAAGCGAGAGCCGCGGCGGCCCCGAAGTCCTTCACCCCACAGGGATCTGCTCAGCACAACACTGGAGTGATCCCAAACTCCTTCACCCCACAGGGATCTGCTCAGCACAACATCGGAGTGATCCCAAACTCCTTCACCCCACAGGAATCTGCTCAGCACAACACTGGAGTGATCCCAAAGTCCTTCACCCCACAGGGATCTGCTCAGCACAACATCGGAGTGATCCCAAACTCCTTCACCCCACAGGAATCTGCTCAGCACAACACTGGAGTGATCCCAAACTCCTTCACCCCCACAGGGATCTGCTCAGCACAACACTGGAGTGATCCCAAACTCCTTCATCCCGCAACGATCTGCTCAGCACAACACTGGAGTGATCCCAAAGTCCTTCATCCCGCAGGGATCTGCTCAGCACAACCTTGGCATGATCCCGCTCCATCCCTGACCCCAAATTCCATCACTCTCCAGGAATCTGCTCAACACGATCCTGCTCCATTCCCATGGACCCCAAACTCCATCACTGTCCAGGGATCTGCTCAGCACAAACAATGGAGTGATCCCAAACTCCATCGCTCTCCCAGGAATCTGTTCCACACAACCCTGGCATGATCCAACTCCATCCTTGACCCCAAATTCCATCACTCTCCAGGAATCTGCTCAACACAATCCTGCTCCATTGCCATGGTTCCCAAACTCCTTCACCCCAAACAATCTGCTCAACAAGACACCGGCACCATCCTGCTCCATCCCTGTGAATCCCAAACCCCAAAACTGCTCACGAAACACTGGGATGACCTCGCTGCATCTCTACGGATCCCAAACTCCTTCATTCCCCAAAATCTGCTCAACAAGACACCGGCACGACCCTGCTCCATCCCTGTGGATCCCAAACTCCTTTATCCCAAAAATCTGCACCACAAGACACCGGCACGACCCCGCTCCATCCCTATGGATCCCAAACTCCTTCATTCCCCAAAATCTGCTCTGCGAGACATTGGGATGACCCTGCTCCATCCCTATGGATTCCAAACCCCAAAACTGCTCACGAAACACTGGGATGACCTCGCTGCATCCCTATGGATCCCAAACTCCTTCATTCCCCAAAATCTGCTCAACGAGACACCGGCACCATCCTGCTCCATCCCTGTGGATCCCAAACTCTTTTATCCCAAATAATCTGCTCAACGAGACACCGGCAACCATCCTGCTCCATCCCTGTGGATCCCAAACTCCTTTATCCCAAACAATCTGCTCAGTGAGACATCGGCACCATCCTGCTCCATCCCTGTGGATCCCAAACCCCGAAAGTCTGCTCCAAAACCACCGGAATGATCCCAAAGTCTCTCGACCCCGCTCCATCCCTCAGCTCCCAGGGATCCAGAACAGAGCACCCTTTCCATGCAGTCTCTCCCGGCTCCCCCGCAGGGATTCCTGGAGCTGGGAGCAGGGAATTCCGAGGGGGACCGGGACAGGTGGGACAGCAGGAGGCAGTACCTGGTTTCCCGGGCTGTACCTCCTCTTCTGAGCCTGCCCTCCGGAATTAGCGCAAAGCAAGAGAGAGCACAGAGCAACACGGTCACAGAGCAGAGTCCAGCAGGGCCCCACAGCCCGGAAAATTCCCCCCCTGGAGCGCTCCAGGGGGACGGGAGCAGCGAGGGGAGTGAGGGGTTAGTGCCAAATCCCGGGATCCGCGGCGGGGAAACGGCGCCGCTGGGAGACGTCGCTGCTCGAGGCACGGCCTCGGGAATAAAATCCTTCTTTTTGGTCCTTTTGGAGGCGGGAATGAGCAGCTGGGAACCCCCCCATTGCCACAGCAACAGCTTCTCCCAGGGGCTGACCCCCTTCCGGCTCCTGCTCCCACATCCCGCTAATTATTTCCTCTAATTAAGACCCGTTTGTGAGTCCCTTTATCCCGGAAAAGCAGAGCTGCCACCCTGCAAATCCAGGGATCCGGCAGCTCGGAAAGGCTTTTCCCAGCATCAAGGGTTTGGATGTTGGGATCAAAAGCTGGGAGTTACTCCAGGTGTGCTCAGAGGTTGTAAAATATCGATATTGGGGTAAAATACCAACGGGTTTTTAGGGGAAATCGGAATCAGGAGAAGGTTTTGGAAGTGGTGAAGTTTCCAGCAATGGATTTCCCAGAGAAGTTGTGGCTGCTTCCGGGATCCCTGGAAGTGTCCAAGGCCAGGCTGGAGCACCCTGGGATAGTGGAAGGTGTCCCTGCCCGAGCGGTGGCAGCTGTCCCAAGTCCCCTCCAGCTGGATTTATCCACCCCTGCACCTCCTTTTCCATGGGAATGACACCACCAAACCCCCAAACGCCCCAAAAAACAAGAATGCAAAGACTTTTAGACCTTTCCAAGAGGCAGAGCTGCACCTGGGAGCAGGGAAAAGCTCCTCAGGCTCTACTCCAGCTTTACTCAGACCCTACTCCTGGTGCAGAATTCCCAGCGCGGATGTGGCACCACCAGCTCGGCTCTTCCTGCCCTAAAATCCTCTCCCCACAAAACCACCCCCGGCGTCTCCCGCTTTCCCTGACAGAGAAACCAACCCAACCCTGTGGAAAAGGAATGGGGAGAGGAAGAGGAGGAGGAAGAGGAGGAGCAGGAATGAGTTCCTGGCTGATCCCACCCCGTGTCATCCCGGCTCACCTCCTGCTGCTTCTCCTCGTTGGGATACGTGTCCACGAACACTCCCAGCCCCAGGAAGTTATCCTTGCTCCCAAACACAGGTCCTGGAAGGGAAAAGAGAGGCTGGGATAAGGCTGGGAAGCTCAGGCAAAGGGTTTGTCGCTCGTTATCACGGAATGGGTGGGGAAAGGACCACCCAGCCACATTCCCATGGATATTTTCCAGGAGTCCAGCTTGCTCCAAGCCCTGTCCAAGGTGTCCAAGGTGTCCCCCAACCCCTTTTCCCAAGGCAGGGACAGAGTTTGTCACTCATTATCACAGAATGGGTGGGGAAAAACCTTAAGGACCACCCAGTCCCATCCCCATGGATATTTTCCCTGAGTCCAGCTTGCTCCAAGCCCTGTCCAAGGTGTCCCCCAACCCCTTTTCCTGTGGCAGGGACAGAGTTTGTCATTCATTATCACGGAAATGAGTGGGGAAAAACCTTAAGGACCACCCAGTCCCATCCCCATGGATATTTTCCAGGAGTCCAGGTAGCTCCAAGCCCTGTCCAGGTGTCCCCCAAGCCCTTTTCCCGAGGCAGGGACGGCGTTTACCCGGCTGCATCCTGTCCTTGGTGTACCAGATGGCGAATCCGTCCCCGTTCAGGTTCTTCTTGCCTTGCCCGTGGATCTTGAAGTGCACCTGCATCTCCCAATCCCGCAGGTAGCACGGCTGGCAGAGAGGAGAAAGGGGTGGGAAAAAACCCAGGAGTCGCTCCACGCCATCCCTGCCACGGCAGCTCCTCGTGCCCCCCTCATTCCCCGTTTTCCCTCAGCCATCATTCCCCGTGCTCCCTTCAGTGTCCTGTATCTGGGATGTGAGCACGGATAATTAATCCCAAAAAGTCACCGTTAATCCCGGGGAATCGGTTGTCACCCGAGGATTAAGCACCAAGGGAGAGACTCCAACAAAACCAGCGCTCACAGCCCGGAAAGCAGCAGGGAAGAAGCTGCTGATTGCAATTATGAACCAGCTGCCAATTAATTCCCCGTGCTGAGGGAGGCGCAGCGTTTTGTGGGAGCCGGAATTCCGAGGAAAAAGCGTCCCTCGGTGTTTTATGGCAATAAGAGTTCAATACGATGGATCATTTCCCAGGATTGCTTTCCACGCTGATGTGGAGCGGGCTGGATTCTGAAATCACGGATTTCACAGAATCATGGAATTCTTTGGGTTGGAAAGGACCATCCAGTTCAGGCCCCCCAGATTCCCGGCGGGGCTCAGCCCTTGTATGGAAAACCGGGAGCTGAAGCGTCGCTGGTACCCCCGGCCCAGAGCCCCCCATGGCCCCCCCAGCCCTCCCCAGTTCCCACTTTGGGAATCACCTCAGCCCAGACCCTCAAACATCCCCACCCCAACCCCCCCATGTCCCCAAAAGCCCCCCAAATCACCCCCCCAGTGTTGTGTACCCCGCTCTGGTCTCCTCCAGCCTCTCCTCCCTTATCTCGGTGCTCTCCCTGATCCCAACCCCTTCCTGTCCCAATCCCAACCCTCTCTTTCAGCCCCACTTCTCCCCGTTCCCGTGTCCCCCCAATCCCAACCTTCTCCTGCCCCAATCCTGACCCCCTTCTCCAACTCCCTCCCATCCCATCCTGATGCTATCCCATAGATCCCATTCCATTGATCCCATCCCATCCCATCCTATTCCATTGATCCCCATCCCATCCCATTGATCCCATCCTATCCAATTCCATTGATCCCCATCCCATCCCATCCTATTCCATTGATCCCATCCCACCCCACTGATCCCATCCCATCCCATCCGTCCATTGATCCCATCCCATCCCCACTGATCCCATCCCATCCTATTGATCCCAACTCATCCCATGGATCCCATCCACATCCCATCCCATCCCATCCCACCCCATTCCATCCATTCCAGTTCCCTCATGTCCCGATCCCAGCCCTGTCCCCCTTTCACACCAGTGCCCCGTCCCCATCCTGGTCCCCTCATGTCCCGATTCCGACGCTCTCCCTCAGCCATCCCCCGTTCCCATCCCGGTTCCCCCCGGTCCGACCCCCTTTCCCCGGTGCCCCCCGCTCACCACTCGGTTTCCACACGGCTCCCTGCTTGCTCTGCACGTCGGGGGTGAGGCGGAATGAACTGGGTCATGACCATGGCGTTGCCCAGCAGGTCCCACAGCCCCCGAGCTGGCCGAGCCCACACCTGCGGCCCACACGCACCGTCGGTACCGGACCACCGGTACCGGGCACCGGGCACCGTCCGCCACCCCCGCCAACACCCGCCCGCTCTCCCCGCTCACCCTGTACGGTTTGGACAGCGAGTGCTCGCGTTTGAGGTGCTCCTCGGTCTGCTCGGCCCGCGGCCCGCCGAGCCCCAGCGCCACGGCCAGCAGCGCCAGCCCGGCCCGCCACCGGCCCGCCGCCATCTTCCGCCGCCGCGCCGCGGCCCGCCCCGCGCGCCCATTGGCTAGCCCGCCCCACCGCGCCCGCCCACTGGTGGAGCTTCCAGTGATGGTTGGTCAGATGAACTGTCTGTCAACTGGGGGTGCGCGGGGGGGTGATGGGTAATGTAGTTCTGGCTGCCGGCGCCCCGTGATGGCAGCCGCCATTGAGCTGAGTGACCTCCTTCTCCCGGGTCCTAGTGCCATCCCGCACAGGTCCTGCTGGCCACCCCAGGTCCTAGTGCCCCCCCGGCCCAATTCTGTCCCCCCCGGGTCCTACTGCTCGCCCCCACGTCCTAATGCCTTCCTCCAGGCTCCAGTGCCCCCCAGGTCCTGGTACCCCTCAATATCCTGATGCCCCTCAGGTCCTGGTGCCATCCCAGGTCCTGGTGCCCCCCTCTCCGAAGTCCTAGTGCGCCACCAGGTCCCATTCCCCCCGCCCAGGTCCTGGTTCCCCCCGGCTCCTGGTGTTCCCTCTAACCCGATTCCGCTCCCCCTCCTCAGGTCCCAGTGTCCCCTGTCCCCCCCGAGGGACACCCCCACAGCCAGGTTACCATCGGCCCCTTTAAGGCGCCCCGGGGGGCGGGGCCAGGGCTGTGACGTCCCTGTGGGGAGGAGGGGTCGCCGTCATGTGGGTGATGTCATCGAGGGGGCGTGGTCATGTGTGAGTCCCCGTGAGGGCGTGGTTTGTCGCGTGATGTCATAAAGGGGCGTGATCACAGCTGCTCTTCAGGGGCGTGGCCGTGTGTGTGACGTCACACGGGGTGTGTGTCCCCATCTGTTCACCCTCCCCCCGAGGGGAGCGTGGCCAGCCGTGTGACTCCCTCGGCATGGGCGTGGTCTGCCAGGTGACGTCACCGCAGGGTTGCGCCCAGGATCGCTTCCTCCTGCTGAGGGGCGGAGCCCGGTGGTGTGACGTCACGGACGGGGCGGGCCCCGGGGGTGTGACTAAACAAGTTATTGGGGCGTGGCCCTGTGTGTGACGTCACCTTTGGGGCGTATCCCTGCATGCGTCTCCCCAATGGGGCGTGGTCACGGTTGCAACACCGCGGGGGAGTGTCTATGAGTGACGTCACCAGCGGGGCGTGACCCCAAATTTTACTCCTGATGGGGGCGTGGCCAGATCGTCTATCCCGACTGTGTGGGAGTGTTGTGTATATGGCGTCATCTCTGGGCGTGGTTTCACGTACACTCGGGGCGTGGCCATGTTGTCACGCCCATGTTGGGCGTATCCGCACTTACGTCATCATTTTGTGGGCGTGGCCACCACCCGCCTCTCCGGGAGCCGCCGGGGGCGTGCCCCCTCGCGTGACGTCACCGCGTGGGCGCGTCCCCGTGCGTGACGCTCCCGCCAGTGCCCAACATGGCGGCGGGCGGCGGCGGCGGCGGGAGCGCCGGCGGCGGCTGTGGCGGGACCCCGCTGTCCCCGGGCCCGTTCCTGCCGCCGCTGCTGCTGCTGCTGGCGCTGCCCGGCGGCGCCGTGCCCGCGGCCGACACCGTGGTGCTGGGGCTGCGGCTGGAGGAGAGCACGAAGCCGGCGGCGGCGGCGGCGGCGGGGGCGGCCCGCGGGCCCATCCGGCTGACGGAGGGCAGCGAGGCCCTGCTGCGGCTCTACGGGCTGGGGCTGGGCCCGCGGGCCTCCGAGCGCGTGGCCTTCGCCGAGCTGCGGCCGGGCGGCAACGCCTCGAGCGGCAACGCCACGTGCCACGAGCGCTCGCAGGACCTGGTGGTGCGGCCGGGCCCCGCCGAGCCCCGCGACACCTCGGCGCTGCTGCGGGTGTGGGTGCAGCCGCTGCGCAAGGACGAGCGCGCCAAGACCTACGTGCTGTGCTCGCAGCGCCGGCCCGGCCAGCCCTGGCTGCCGCACCAGGGCCCCGACGGGCACGTCGTGGTGCTGGAGGAGAAGAAGTCGCTGCTGCCGCTGTGGCTGCAGGTGATCCTGATCGCGGGGCTGCTGGTGCTGTCGGGGATGTTCAGCGGGCTCAACCTGGGGCTGATGGCGCTGGACCCCATGGAGCTGCGCATCGTGCAGAACTGCGGCACCGACAAGGAGAAGCGCTACGCCCGCAGGATCGAGCCCATCCGCAGGAAGGGGAACTACCTGCTCTGCTCGCTGCTGCTGGGCAACGTGCTGGTCAACACCACCCTCACCATCCTCCTGGACGACCTCATCGGCTCCGGCATCGGCGCCGTGGTGGCCTCCACCATCGGCATCGTCATCTTCGGCGAGATCGTGCCCCAGGCGCTCTGCTCCCGGCACGGGCTGGCCGTGGGCGCCAACACCATCGTGGTCACCAAGTTCTTCATGCTGGTGACGTTCCCGCTGTCCTACCCCATCAGCAAGCTCCTGGACTGCATCCTGGGCCAGGAGATCGGCACCGTCTACAACCGGGAGAAGCTGGTGGAGATGCTGAAGGTGACGGAGCCCTACAACGACCTGGTGAGGGAGGAGCTCAACATGATCCAGGGCGCGCTGGAGCTGCGCACCAAGACGGTGGAGGACGTGATGACCCCGCTGCAGAACTGCTTCATGATCAACAGCGACGCCATCCTGGACTTCAACACCATGTCCGAGATCATGGAGAGCGGCTACACGCGCATCCCGGTCTACGAGGACGAGCGCTCCAACATCATGGACATCCTCTACGTCAAGGACCTGGCCTTCGTGGACCCCGACGACTGCACGCCCCTCAAGACCATCACCAAGTTCTACAACCACCCCGTCCACGTCGTCTTCCACGACACCAAGCTGGACGCCATGCTGGAGGAGTTCAAAAAGGGTGAGAAGGGGTCGGGGGGTTGCCGCTTCCTTCCAGCTGGGAGCAAAATTCCCGGGAGTTTTGCCTTCCAGAGCTGGAGCTGCCCGCGCCAGGGGTCTCCAGGGCGGTCACGGTGCCAAGGGAATGGGTGACACATCCCTGCGGTGCTGGGGACAGGCAGAGGGACACCAAACGCTAATCCCGACCCAGATTTCCTGGATTTGGAGCTTTCCCATGCCGGGAGTGTTTCCTTGCTCCTTGTTTTCAATTATAGGTCCCGGAGGGCTTTGGAGAAGTGCTGGAAAATCTCTGGGCTCCCTGATTTGGGTTTGGCTCCCTCCTCCGGGCTTTTCCCTGGCGCTGGGAACGGCCGGGGCTGCTCGGAGCCGGCTCCATCCCTGCTCTGCTTCCCGAAAAGCGGGAGCAGGAGGGGGAGTGGGATGCGGGCTGGCTGTAGAGAGCTCCGAGGTGGGATTTGCCCTTCCCAGGCTCCTTTCCCAAGGTTTTCCAGCCTGCGTCAGGCCGGGATGAAGGAAAGCTCCCGGCTGTGGAGCAGCTGTGACCCCGGGCGCTCCACGGCTCCCGTTACTCTCCCGGGAGGCTCGGACAGAGAGCCGGGAGCTTTGCGGGACATTCCAGGGGGGCTGCGCCGGCATTTAGGGATTCCTAAAGAGTCCCAAGCTCGGCTCCGGCCTGGGTGAAGGTTTGGGAGCTGGGAGATCCAAGGCGGGGCTGTCCCACTGCACCCCAGTTCGTGGGAGTGGAGTTGCTGGTGGGGCTGGAGCGATCCCCGCTGCTGGCAGCGGATTCCCTGCGCGGATCCTGATTAAGGGATTTAACCTCCTTCCTTCCTTCCTTGCTTCCGGGCACAAAGCCCGTGCTGTTGTTTTTCCGTCGCCGGCTCAGGAGCCGGGAATTTGCGGGGCTGCTTTTGGAGGCGAGCCCCGCAAATTCCTCGCGGGTTCGGCTGCGCCGTGAGGTTCTGCCCTCGTTGCCCCGGTCAGGACCTGGATCAGAGGCAGGAGATGCGTCCAGAGGGAATAATGAAGTGTGCTGTGCTTCTGGTTGTGCTAATTGTGGGGTTTGAGCTCTCCCCAGGGCCACAGGGGTGTCACAGGTGCTGCCCTCGGGGTGACAATTCCCACATCCGGCCTCTTCTCGACCTTTCCCTCTCGGCTTTGAGTGGGGAACTTCCCTCTGGAGCCGGGCTGGGAGAGCTGGGATTGTCCAGCCTGGAGAAGGGAAGGATCCAGGGAGAGCTCAGAGCCCCTTCCAGGGCCTAAAGGGGCTCCAGGAGAGCTGGAGAGGGACTGGGGCAAGGGATGGAGGGACAGGACACAGGAATGGCTTCCCACTGGGAAAGGGGAGATTTAAATGGGATTTTGGGAAGGAGTGAGGGTGGGGAGGGGCTGGGATGGAATTCCCAGAGCAGCTGTGGCTGCCCCTGGATCCCTGGAATTGTCCCAAGGCCGGGCTGGAGCCACCTGGGACAGTGGGAGATGTCCCTGCCCGTGGACTGGAGGAGCCCTGAGGTCCCTCCCAACCACTCCAGCATTCCATGGGGAGCTGTGCTGTCCCCCAGGATGGCTCTGGGGACACCGGTGGCGTTTGGAGCCTCCAGAATCTCCCGTTCCTGGTGGCAGCTCCAACCCAGGGATCCCTGGAAGTGCCCAAGGCCGGGCTGGAGCACCCTGGGACAGCGGGAGGTGTCCCTGCCCATGGCATGGGTGGCCCTGGACGAGCCCTGAGATCCCTCCCAGCCATTCCAGCATTCCACGAACACCCCGTGGGCACCTCCGGGTGTTGCTCCCCATCCCCATTTTGGGGTCCTGGGCTGTGTGTGTCCCCCCCCCCCACCCTCGGCCATCCCGACCCGGCCTCTCCGGTGCCCTTTGCCCGGCGCTTTGGGCTCGCGGGGCCGTGTTTGCTCTGCCACGGCCGCTCCCTGTCCCGCTCATCCCGCAGGGAGCAGCTCCTGACTCACCTGGGCTGGCCCCTGTCCCCACCGAGGTGTCACCCGGGGCCACAAAGGGGCTGAGTGGCCCCAACAACGCCCCCGGCGTGGCCTTTCCACCCCTTCAGGCGCCGCCTTTTCCCAGCGCCGCGCCCGAGGGAGGGGGAAAGGGAGGTGCCCTTCCCAAAAAGGAGCTTTTCCCGGAGTGACCAGGAGCCCGTGGCTGCTGGCTCTGGAATTAAGGAGTGCAGAGGGTCAGCGAGGGCAGGTTTGGGATGGAGCTGGAGCGGGACAAGGGGTGGGACGTTCCCTGGAAGCCTCGAGGAGGGAGAGCGGCTTTATTTCGGGATGAGGTCAGGGAGGTGCCTCAGTTTCCCCAGGCTAAGGAAACTAAGGTTTCCTGGTAAACCCGGCTAAGGTGCCTCAGTTTCCCCAGGCTACCGGTCCTGTGGCTCCAGTTTTCCACGTGGCTCCTCCCCCTGGAGCAGAATTCCCCATCCCAGGAGTTTTTCCGGGGAGGAGGAAAGGGAGGGGGGGGGTTTTGCATAGAGGAAGATTTAATAAAAAAGGGGCTTTTTTTTTTTCTTTTTTTCCTTGTCCTGGCTTATTATTATTAATTATTAATTATTATTAATTATTATTATTATTATTTCTTCTAAAATCTCCCCGCGGAAGGACCTAGGAACTGATCGTCGAGATGTGATTAACAAAAATAATTAAACCTTCTCCCAATAACTTACTGGAGTTCACCCAGGGAACTTGTGCTTATTTTTTTGGGGGGTGGGGAGGGATCTCCCCCCTCCCCTGCCCCTCAACCGGGGGGGGAGGGGGGTCCCGGGGGGTTTTGGGGACCCTCGGCCCCCTCCTGCCTGTACAACTTTGGTCACTAGCGCTGTGTCACCCCAAAATCCAGACCCCGACGCCCGCCCTGGGACCCACCCCGAGACCCTGAGACGCCCCCGGGCTGGGGGAGGGAAGGCACCGGACCCCCCCCCCGGGGGTCCCGGGCTGGCTCCGGGGGTCCCCAGCTCTCCGTCCCCCGGAGCCCCCCACCCCGGGCCAGCGGGAAAAGGGGGGTGGGCGCAGAGAAGGGGCCGGGATTGACCCCGGGGGGGACCCCAAAACACCGGAGAGGGGCCGGGATCCCCATTCCAGGATGGTGCAGGAGCCCTGAGGGGCCGGGATCCCCATCCCAGGATGGTGCAGGAGACCCCAGAGGGCCGGGATTCCCATCCCAGGATGGTGCAGGAGACCCCAGAGGGCCGGGATTCCCATCCCAGGATGGTGCAGGAGACCCCAGAGGGCCGGGATCCCCATCCCAGGATGGTGCTGGAGACCCCAAAGGGCCGGGATCCCCATCCCAGGATGGTGCAAGAGCCCTGAGGGGCGGGATCCCCATCCTGAGGGTCCCAAAATGGTGCAGGAGACCCCAAAGGGCCGGGATGTCCATCCCGGGATGGTGCAGGAGCCCTGAGGGGCCGGGATGTCCATCCTGGGATGGTGCAGGAGACCTTTGGGGCTGGAATTCCCATCCTGGGATGGTGCAGGAGACCTGAGGGGCCCCGATTCCCACCCGAGGGAGCCGGGATTCCCACCCTGGGGGACCCCAAAGGAACGGGATGTCCATCCCGGGGATCCCAGAGAACCAAACGAGACCCCAGGGGGGCTGGAATTCCCATCCTGGGATGGTGTAGGAGACCAGAAGGGCCGGGATGTCCATCCTGGGGGGGGCCCTGAAGCGAGACCTGAGGGACATCCTGGGACATCCCAGAGCCCTGGCAGGACCGGGACGCCCACCCCGGGCACTCCCACCACGGCAAACGAGACCCGAGGGGCGGGGACACCCATCCTGGGGGTCCTGGAAGGGTCGGGACACCCATCCCGAGTTCCTGGAAGGGTCGGGACACCCATCCCGGGATTCCTGAAAGGGTTGGGACACCCATCCCGGGGGTTGGGACGTCCATCCCGGGTTCCTGGAAGGGTCGGGACACCCATGCTGGGGGTTGGGACGTCCATCCCAGGGTTCCTGAAAGGGTTGGGACACCCATCCCAGGGGGTGGGACGTCCATCCCGAGTTCCTGGAAGGGTCGGGACACCCATCCCGGGGCTCCTGGAAGGGTCGGGACACCCATCCCGAGGGTTGGGACGTCCATCCCAGGGTTCCTGGAAGGGTTGGGATGTCCATCCCGGGGTTCCTGGAAGGGTCGGGATGTCCATCCTGGGGCTCCCCAGGGCGGCAAACGAGACCTGAAGCTCCCTGAGCCGTCGGCGCGGTGCCGGCGGAGATCGCGCCGCCCGCGCCGCTTCCGTTAATTCCGAAACGAGCCAGTCCGGAAACGAGCAGCAGCAGCAAATCCCAGCTCCTCCGTTCCCCACCGCGCCGCCGCCTCCTCCTCCTCCGGCTCATCCCGGCTCGGAGCGGTTCCTACCGGGATCAAGGGTCCCTGCACCGGGCACGCGCCGTCCCTCCGGAGCGCGCCGGCGGGGCCGGCGTCAGATGGAGTTCTCCAGGGCACTGTGGTTGCTCCGGCGGCTCAGGCAGTTCCTCTCGTTCAGCAGGCTCGTGGTCTCGTCCGCGGGCGCCGCGGGCTCCGGTTTCTCCGGGATTCCCGGCTCCGGTTTGGGGGCGTTGCTGTCGGGGGACTGGGGACAACTGTCCATGCGCGAGGCCATCAGGCCGTTCTGGTATTCCTGCCGCGTGATCTGCGCCGGGAGAACAGCGGGGATGGGGTCAGGGAGGCTGATCCAAGGGTTTTCCCGGCCTTGCCGTGATGCTTTAGGATTTCAGTTTTTATGTTTTTTATATCCTGTCATTCTGGAGCGGTTTAGTGAAACTCCACAGGGACTGCGAGCTGCTGCTCTCCCACTCCGCTCACGCTAAACAAATCCTTCTCTAAGCCTGGAACTCAAGGACACCTCACGGTCCCAGGCCTCAAAATAGGTCAACAAAGTGGGTTAAAAGGACAACAAATTTGGGGTAATGACTCCACGACCCGAAGCTTTAACCGGAGGATTAACCCCCGATATGCAAATGGACCGAACTTTTAATAAAAGCGTGAAAAACCCGTGAGCCCGTTGGGCCATTTTGGGTGCAGCCTCTGAGGGGCTCTGAGTGCCCAAAGTGCGCCTTGAAGGCCCTTCTGACGCCTTGGAGTGGCTGCCTGGACAAGATTAAGAGGATCAAAGCAGGGATTTATCGGAAGGGCCTTCCTGGGCTCACCCTGGGCAGTCCAAAGGCTCCACCCGAGCCGGACGCTGGCGCACGGGCTCCTCACCCTTCCATAAGTTCGGTCCGTTCGCATATCGGGGTTAATTCTCTAATTGTAATTCGGTTAACGATGACGGGAAGGCTCACCTTGACGAACTGGAGGTCGGTGAGGGCGCGGACGCTGAAGTCGGCCACGTACTGGGCGCCGCCGGCCGAGTTGAGCTGGTTGTTGCTGCCGCTGACCGGCGACGAGCCCGACTCGGAGCGCTCGTGGTAGCTCAGCGAGGCCGAGCGGTTCAGGCCGCTCACGTGGGACGGCGAGCGGATCTCTGCGGGGTAACGGGGGCCGGGGTCACCCACCCCACCTTCCCGAGCCCGTCCTCCTAAGAGCCCGCCCCTAATTCCCATTTCCCGCCCCTAATTCCCATTTGCCGCCCCTAATTCCCATTTCCTGCCCCATATTCCCATTTCCCGCCCTCCTAAGAGCCCGCTTCTAATTCCCATTTCCCGCCCCTAATTCCCATTTCCCGCCCCTAATTCCCATTTTCCACCCCTAATTCTCATTTCCCGCCCCTAATTCCCATTTCACGGCCCTAATTCCCATTTCCCACCCCGTTCTAAAGCCAGAATGGGTTTCTGGAATTCCCTTGTGGAGGTTCAGGTTTAGGTTTAGGTTTAGGTTTAGGTCTAGGTCTAGGTCTAGGTTTAGGATCTCTGCGGGGTAAGAAGGGCCGGGATCATCCACCCAATGGGCTGGGAGGGAATTCCCAGAGGAGCTGTGGCTGCCCCTGGATCCCTGGGAGTGCCCAAGGCTGGGCTGGAGCCCCCTGGGACAGGGGAAGGTGACTGAAGGTGATTTAGTGGGATGGGATTTAAGGTCCCTCCCAACCCAAACCATTCCAGGATTCCCTGGGCTGGTTCAGATGGGATTTTGGGACGGAATTTTTGACTGTGAGGGTGCTGAGGTTGCCCAGAGGAGACCTCAGAGCCTCTTCCAGGGCCTAAAGGGGCTCCAGGAGAGCTGGAGAGGGAGTGGGGCCAAGGGATGGAGGGACAGGACACAGGGAATGGCTTCCCACTGGGAAAGGGGAGATTTAAATGGGATTTTGGGAAGGAATGAGGGTGGGGAGGGGCTGGGATGGAATTCCCAGAGCAGCTGTGGCTGCCCCTGGATCCCTGGAAGTGCCCAAGGCCGGGCTGGAGCCACCTGGGGTGAGGGAAGGTGTAGGGGTGGCACTGGATGATCCCAAGCATTCCAGGATTCCATCGGGGGAGCTGTGCTGTCCCCCAGGACACCGACGGGGCTCGGAACCTCCGGAATCTCCCGCTCCCGACCCGGGGATCCCGGGGAGGGCCTGGGGGTGCTCACCAGACCCGGGAGCGGGGCTCAGGGCCATCACTCCGTAGTAGGAAAACGCTCCCGCCTCGAACTTCATGCACTCCTTGCCAGCCTCCACCTCCACCTTGCCCTGCCGGGGAAAGACAACATCGGTCCAAACCCACATCCCGAGGGATGAGAGCCCTGTGCCACGGCCTTCCCTGGGCATGGGACACCCAAAGGGCTGGAATTCCCATCCTGGGATGGTGCAGGACACCCAAAGGGCTGGAATGTCCATCCTGGGATGGTGTGAGAGACCCGAGGGGTTGGAATTCCCATTCTGGGATGGTGTAGGAGACCCGAGGGGTTGGAATTCCCATCCTGGGATGGTGTGGGACACCCAAAGGGCTGGAATTCCCATCCTGGGATGGTGTGGGAGACCCGAGGGGTTGGAATTCCCATCCTGGGATGGTGTGGGACACCCAAAGGGCTGGAATTCCCATCCTGGGATGGTGTGGGACACCCAAAGGGCTGGAATTCCCATCCTGGGATGGTGCAGGAGACCCAAAGGGCTGGAATGTCCATCCTGGGATGGTGTGGGAGACCCAAAGGGCTGGAATTCCCATCCTGGGATGGTTTTGGACACCCAAAGGGCTGGAATTCCCATCCTGGGATGGTGTGGGACACCCAAAGGGCTGGAATGTCCATCCTGGGATGGTGTGGACACCCAAAGGACTGGAATTCCCATCCTGGGATGGTGTGGGAAACCCAAGGGGCTGGAATTCCCATCCTGGGATGGTGTGGGAGACCTGAGGGGTTGGAATTCCCATCCTGGGGGATGGATCCCGGGGAATCCCCGTCCCCAGCACCTGCAGGATGAGGATGAAGTAGTCGGCCGGTTTGTTCTTGCAGTACAGGAAGTGCCGCGGGGACTTCTTGTTCTCCTCGTCGAACTTCAGCTCCTGGATGACGTCGGAATATTTGAGGAGCCGCAGCAGGATCTTCTCCGAGATGTAGTTGGGGGTGAAGAGAGTCACCTCTGGAGAAGGGAGAGGGGTCAGAAAGTCCATCCTGGGATGGTGCAGGAGACCCAAAGGGCTGGAATTCCCATTCTGGGATGGTGTGGGAGACCTGAAGGGCTGGAATTCCCATCCTGGGGGACTCTAAAGGGCCGGGATGTCCATCCCAGGGGTCCCAAAGAAGCAAATGAGACCCAAAGGGCTGGAATTCCCACCCTGGGATGGCATAGAAGACCTTTGGGGCTGGAATTCCCATCCTGGGATGGTGTGGGAGACCTGAAGGGCTGGAATTCCCATCCTGGGATGGTGCGGGACACCCAAAAGGCTGGAATTCCCATCCTGGGGGACTCCAAAGGGCCGGGATGTCCATCCCTGGGGTCCCAAAGAAGCAAATGAGACCCAAGGGGCTGGAATTCCCATCCTGGGATGGTGCAGGAGACCTTTGGGGCTGGAATTCCCATCCTGGGATGGTGCGGGAGACCCTAAGGGCTGGAATGTCCATCCTGGGATGGTGCAGGAGACCTTTGGGGCTGGAATTCCCATTCTGGGATGGTGTGGGACACCCAAAGGGCTGGAATTCCCATCCTGGGATGGTGTGGGAGACCCAAAGGGCTGGAATTCCCATCCTGGGATGGTGTAGGAGACCTGAGAGGCTGGAATGCCCACCCTGGAGGACTCCAAAGAGCCGGGATGTCCATCCCAGGGGTCCCAAAGAAGCCAACATCAAGGCCCCAGGGACCAGGACACTGATGCCCAGCCTTGACCCCTCCCATTCCGGGGTGGGAAGGGGACAGAACAAAAAGTGGAACAAGACCCAAAATTCCTGCACAAGATGCTTGGAGTGACCAGAGGGGACACGGGGACATTCTGAGCTCCTCCAGCTCCTCCCTGAGGCCAAGGGAGCCAAACTGACCGGTGGACAGGAAGCGGTGGGCGGCCAGCAGGAGCTGAGGGGACACCTTGACCTTCAGCTCGTTGTCGGAGTCCTTGAAGGCCGAGAAATCCCGTCTGTTCTTCTGGTTGCTCACCCTCTTCCTGCTGCGGTTGTCGGCTGCGGGGAGCAGGGAGGGCTCAGATCCAGGGGGACCAGGAGGGACCCCCCCCCACCAGAAGGGGATGGGTGGGGCAAGGGGGACCCCCAAACCTACTGTAGGTGTCGGACTCGTCCAGGATCTCGGACTTGATGATCTCCTCGATGACGTCCTCGAGCGTCACCAGCCCCAGCACCTCGTAGAAAGGGTCGCCCTCGCCCTCGTTGTTCACCTTCTGCACGATGGCCAGGTGGGATTTCCCTGCGGATGCAGAGGGGGGTTGGAATGGGAGACCCCTCCCCCCAGAGCCCCAGGATGTCCCCAGGATGTCCCCAGGACGTCCCAAGCCATGGGATGTCCCCAGGATGTCCCCAGGACGTCCCGGCCATGCGATGTCCCAGCCCATCCCTCCCTGGAGCAATAAACTCATTAAAATCTAAACGAGCCCTTGGGCTGGGCGCTCACTCCCAGGGTAATGACGCTAATTAAGCTCGTTAAGGCTCAGCGAGAGGCGCCCGTGAGGCTGAAGGCACCTGGGAGCTGCCTCGGGATGTGGGATTGGGCTGGGAGTTCCCGGGATGTCACCCCACGTCACCGTGAGCGTCCCGGGCTGTGGGGACGCCAGCGGGAATCCGGAACACCAGAGGGAATCGGGAACATCATTGGGAATTAGGAACACCAGCGGGAATTGGGAACACCAGCGGGAATCGGGAACACCACTGGGAATTGGGAACACCAGCGGGAACACCACTGGGAATTGGGAACGCCACTGGGAATTGGGAACACCACCAGGAATTGGGAACACCACCGGGAATCGGGTTTCCCCCAGCATCCCTCTCCCAGCTCCCTTGGCAGCTCTGACCCCATCCTGGAGGGAACTCTCTGGGACACCTGGTGCCGCCCGCTCCCGGAGCCAAAACATCCAGGGAAGGGAGCCAAGGGTCCCAGCAGGCAGGAAAACCTTCCAGCCCTGGATTCCCGGCTCCCCTGGCCTTGCCAGCCTCATCCCGAGCTGGCAGGATGGAGTGGGGCTCATTCCAGCGGAATTCCAACCGCTGGATCCCGCCCCAGCTGCTCCACGTGAGCTGATGTTTCTCCTGTTTTGTCCCAGAATCACATGGGAAAAACTCCTGGGATGGGGAATTCTGCTCCAGGGGGAGGAGCCACGTGGAAAACTGGAGCCACAGGACCGGTAGCCTGGGGAAACTGAGGCACCTTAGCCGGGTTTACCAGGAAACCTTAGTTTCCTTAGCCTGGGGAAACTGAGGCACCTCCCTGACCTCATCCCAAAATAAAGCCGCTCTCCCTCCTCGAGACTTCCAGGGAACGTCCCACCCCTTGTCCCGCTCCAGCTCCATCCCAAACCTGCCCTCGCTGACCCTCTGCACTCCTTAATTCCAGAGCCAGCAGCCACGGGCTCCTGGTCACTCCGGGAAAAGCTCCTTTTTGGGAAGGGCACCTCCCTTTCCCCCCTCCCTCGGGCGCGGCGCTGGGAAAAGGCGGCGCCTGAAGGGGTGGAAAGGCCACGCCGGGGGCGTTGTTGGGGCCACTCAGCCCCTTTGTGGCCCCGGGTGACACCTCGGTGGGGACAGGGGCCAGCCCAGGTGAGTCAGGAGCTGCTCCCTGCGGGATGAGCGGGACAGGGAGCGGCCGTGGCAGAGCAAACACGGCCCCGCGAGCCCAAAGCGCCGGGCAAAGGGCACCGGAGAGGCCGGGTCGGGATGGCCGAGGGTGGGGGGGGGGGGGGGACACACACAGCCCAGGACCCCAAAATGGGGATGGGGAGCAACACCCGGAGGTGCCCACGGGGTGTTCGTGGAATGCTGGAATGGCTGGGAGGGATCTCAGGGCTCGTCCAGGGCCACCCATGCCATGGGCAGGGACACCTCCCGCTGTCCCAGGGTGCTCCAGCCCGGCCTTGGGCACTTCCAGGGATCCCTGGGTTGGAGCTGCCACCAGGAACGGGAGATTCTGGAGGCTCCAAACGCCACCGGTGTCCCCAGAGCCATCCTGGGGGACAGCACAGCTCCCCATGGAATGCTGGAGTGGTTGGGAGGGACCTCAGGGCTCCTCCAGTCCACGGGCAGGGACATCTCCCACTGTCCCAGGTGGCTCCCGCCCGGCCTTGGGCACTTCCAGGGATCCAGGGGCAGCCACAGCTGCTCTGGGAATTCCATCCCAGCCCCTCTCCACCCTCACTCCTTCCCAAAATCCCATTTAAATCTCCCCTTTCCCAGTGGGAAGCCATTCCCTGTGTCCTGTCCCTCCATCCCTTGTCCCCAGTCCCTCTCCAGCTCTCCTGGAGCCCCTTTAGGCCCTGGAAGGGGCTCTGAGCTCTCCCTGGATCCTTCCCTTCTCCAGGCTGGACAATCCCAGCTCTCCCAGCCCGGCTCCAGAGGGAAGTTCCCCACTCAAAGCCGAGAGGGAAAGGTCGAGAAGAGGCCGGATGTGGGAATTGTCACCCCGAGGGCAGCACCTGTGACACCCCTGTGGCCCTGGGGAGAGCTCAAACCCCACAATTAGCACAACCAGAAGCACAGCACACTTCATTATTCCCTCTGGACGCATCTCCTGCCTCTGATCCAGGTCCTGACCGGGGCAACGAGGGCAGAACCTCACGGCGCAGCCGAACCCGCGAGGAATTTGCGGGGCTCGCCTCCAAAAGCAGCCCCGCAAATTCCCGGCTCCTGAGCCGGCGACGGAAAAACAACAGCACGGGCTTTGTGCCCGGAAGCAAGGAAGGAAGGAAGGAGGTTAAATCCCTTAATCAGGATCCGCGCAGGGAATCCGCTGCCAGCAGCGGGGATCGCTCCAGCCCCACCAGCAACTCCACTCCCACGAACTGGGGTGCAGTGGGACAGCCCCGCCTTGGATCTCCCAGCTCCCAAACCTTCACCCAGGCCGGAGCCGAGCTTGGGACTCTTTAGGAATCCCTAAATGCCGGCGCAGCCCCCCTGGAATGTCCCGCAAAGCTCCCGGCTCTCTGTCCGAGCCTCCCGGGAGAGTAACGGGAGCCGTGGAGCGCCCGGGGTCACAGCTGCTCCACAGCCGGGAGCTTTCCTTCATCCCGGCCTGACGCAGGCTGGAAAACCTTGGGAAAGGAGCCTGGGAAGGGCAAATCCCACCTCGGAGCTCTCTACAGCCAGCCCGCATCCCACTCCCCCTCCTGCTCCCGCTTTTCGGGAAGCAGAGCAGGGATGGAGCCGGCTCCGAGCAGCCCCGGCCGTTCCCAGCGCCAGGGAAAAGCCCGGAGGAGGGAGCCAAACCCAAATCAGGGAGCCCAGAGATTTTCCAGCACTTCTCCAAAGCCCTCCGGGACCTATAATTGAAAACAAGGAGCAAGGAAACACTCCCGGCATGGGAAAGCTCCAAATCCAGGAAATCTGGGTCGGGATTAGCGTTTGGTGTCCCTCTGCCTGTCCCCAGCACCGCAGGGATGTGTCACCCATTCCCTTGGCACCGTGACCGCCCTGGAGACCCCTGGCGCGGGCAGCTCCAGCTCTGGAAGGCAAAACTCCCGGGAATTTTGCTCCCAGCTGGAAGGAAGCGGCAACCCCCCGACCCCTTCTCACCCTTTTTGAACTCCTCCAGCATGGCGTCCAGCTTGGTGTCGTGGAAGACGACGTGGACGGGGTGGTTGTAGAACTTGGTGATGGTCTTGAGGGGCGTGCAGTCGTCGGGGTCCACGAAGGCCAGGTCCTTGACGTAGAGGATGTCCATGATGTTGGAGCGCTCGTCCTCGTAGACCGGGATGCGCGTGTAGCCGCTCTCCATGATCTCGGACATGGTGTTGAAGTCCAGGATGGCGTCGCTGTTGATCATGAAGCAGTTCTGCAGCGGGGTCATCACGTCCTCCACCGTCTTGGTGCGCAGCTCCAGCGCGCCCTGGATCATGTTGAGCTCCTCCCTCACCAGGTCGTTGTAGGGCTCCGTCACCTTCAGCATCTCCACCAGCTTCTCCCGGTTGTAGACGGTGCCGATCTCCTGGCCCAGGATGCAGTCCAGGAGCTTGCTGATGGGGTAGGACAGCGGGAACGTCACCAGCATGAAGAACTTGGTGACCACGATGGTGTTGGCGCCCACGGCCAGCCCGTGCCGGGAGCAGAGCGCCTGGGGCACGATCTCGCCGAAGATGACGATGCCGATGGTGGAGGCCACCACGGCGCCGATGCCGGAGCCGATGAGGTCGTCCAGGAGGATGGTGAGGGTGGTGTTGACCAGCACGTTGCCCAGCAGCAGCGAGCAGAGCAGGTAGTTCCCCTTCCTGCGGATGGGCTCGATCCTGCGGGCGTAGCGCTTCTCCTTGTCGGTGCCGCAGTTCTGCACGATGCGCAGCTCCATGGGGTCCAGCGCCATCAGCCCCAGGTTGAGCCCGCTGAACATCCCCGACAGCACCAGCAGCCCCGCGATCAGGATCACCTGCAGCCACAGCGGCAGCAGCGACTTCTTCTCCTCCAGCACCACGACGTGCCCGTCGGGGCCCTGGTGCGGCAGCCAGGGCTGGCCGGGCCGGCGCTGCGAGCACAGCACGTAGGTCTTGGCGCGCTCGTCCTTGCGCAGCGGCTGCACCCACACCCGCAGCAGCGCCGAGGTGTCGCGGGGCTCGGCGGGGCCCGGCCGCACCACCAGGTCCTGCGAGCGCTCGTGGCACGTGGCGTTGCCGCTCGAGGCGTTGCCGCCCGGCCGCAGCTCGGCGAAGGCCACGCGCTCGGAGGCCCGCGGGCCCAGCCCCAGCCCGTAGAGCCGCAGCAGGGCCTCGCTGCCCTCCGTCAGCCGGATGGGCCCGCGGGCCGCCCCCGCCGCCGCCGCCGCCGCCGGCTTCGTGCTCTCCTCCAGCCGCAGCCCCAGCACCACGGTGTCGGCCGCGGGCACGGCGCCGCCGGGCAGCGCCAGCAGCAGCAGCAGCGGCGGCAGGAACGGGCCCGGGGACAGCGGGGTCCCGCCACAGCCGCCGCCGGCGCTCCCGCCGCCGCCGCCGCCCGCCGCCATGTTGGGCACTGGCGGGAGCGTCACGCACGGGGACGCGCCCACGCGGTGACGTCACGCGAGGGGGGCACGCCCCCGGCGGCTCCCGGAGAGGCGGGTGGTGGCCACGCCCACAAAATGATGACGTAAGTGCGGATACGCCCAACATGGGCGTGACAACATGGCCACGCCCCGAGTGTACGTGAAACCACGCCCAGAGATGACGCCATATACACAACACTCCCACACAGTCGGGATAGACGATCTGGCCACGCCCCCATCAGGAGTAAAATTTGGGGTCACGCCCCGCTGGTGACGTCACTCATAGACACTCCCCCGCGGTGTTGCAACCGTGACCACGCCCCATTGGGGAGACGCATGCAGGGATACGCCCCAAAGGTGACGTCACACACAGGGCCACGCCCCAATAACTTGTTTAGTCACACCCCCGGGGCCCGCCCCGTCCGTGACGTCACACCACCGGGCTCCGCCCCTCAGCAGGAGGAAGCGATCCTGGGCGCAACCCTGCGGTGACGTCACCTGGCAGACCACGCCCATGCCGAGGGAGTCACACGGCTGGCCACGCTCCCCTCGGGGGGAGGGTGAACAGATGGGGACACACACCCCGTGTGACGTCACACACACGGCCACGCCCCTGAAGAGCAGCTGTGATCACGCCCCTTTATTACATCACGCGACAAACCACGCCCTCACGGGGGACTCACACATGACCACGCCCCCTCGATGACATCACCCACATGACGGCGACCCCTCCTCCCCACAGGGACGTCACAGCCCTGGCCCCGCCCCCCGGGGCGCCTTAAAGGGGCCGATGGTAACCTGGCTGTGGGGGTGTCCCTCGGGGGGGGACAGGGGACACTGGGACCTGAGGAGGGGGAGCGGAATCGGGTTAGAGGGAACACCAGGAGCCGGGGGGGAACCAGGACCTGGGCGGGGGGAATGGGACCTGGTGGCGCACTAGGACTTCGGAGAGGGGGGCACCAGGACCTGGGATGGCACCAGGACCTGAGGGGCATCAGGATATTGAGGGGTACCAGGACCTGGGGGGCACTGGAGCCTGGAGGAAGGCATTAGGACGTGGGGGCGAGCAGTAGGACCCGGGGGGGACAGAATTGGGCCGGGGGGGCACTAGGACCTGGGGTGGCAGCAGGACCTGTGCGGGATGGCACTAGGACCCGGGAGAAGGAGGTCACTCAGCTCAATGGCGGCTGCCATCACGGGGCGCCGGCAGCCAGAACTACATTACCCATCACCCCCCCGCGCACCCCCAGTTGACAGACAGTTCATCTGACCAACCATCACTGGAAGCTCCACCAGTGGGCGGGCGCGGTGGGGCGGGCTAGCCAATGGGCGCGCGGGGCGGGCCGCGGCGCGGCGGCGGAAGATGGCGGCGGCGGGCCGGTGGCGGGCCGGGCTGGCGCTGCTGGCCGTGGCGCTGGGGCTCGGCGGGCCGCGGGCCGAGCAGACCGAGGAGCACCTCAAACGCGAGCACTCGCTGTCCAAACCGTACCAGGGTGAGCGGGGAGAGCGGGCGGGTGTTGGCGGGGGTGGCGGACGGTGCCCGGTGCCCGGTACCGGTGTCCGGTACCGACGGTGCGTGTGGGCCGCAGGTGTGGGCTCGGCCAGCTCGGGGCTGTGGGACCTGCTGGGCAACGCCATGGTCATGACCCAGTTCATCCGCCTCACCCCCGACGTGCAGAGCAAGCAGGGAGCCGTGTGGAACCGAGTGGTGAGCGGGGGGCACCGGGGAAAGGGGTCGGGACCGGGGGGAACCGGGATGGGAACGGGGGATGGCTGAGGGAGAGCGTCGGGATCGGGACATGAGGGGACCAGGATGGGGACGGGGCACTGGTGTGAAAGGGGGGACAGGGCTGGGATCGGGACATGAGGGAACTGGAATGGGATGGAATGGGGTGGGATGGGATGGGATGGGATGGGATGGGATCCATGGGATGAGTTGGGATCAATAGGATGGGATGGGATCAGTGGGATGGGATGGGATCAATGGGACGGGATGGGATGGGATGGGATCAGTGGGGTGGGATGGGATCAATGGAATAGGATGGGATGGGATGGGATCAATGGAATTGGATAGGATGGGATCAATGGGATGGGATGGGATCAATGGAATAGGATGGGATGGGATGGGATCAATGGAATGGGATAGGATGGGATCAATGGGATGGGATGGGATCTATGGGATAGCATCAGGATGGGATGGGAGGGAGTTGGAGAAGGGGGTCAGGATTGGGGCAGGAGAAGGTTGGGATTGGGGGGACACGGGAACGGGGAGAAGTGGGGCTGAAAGAGAGGGTTGGGATTGGGACAGGAAGGGGTTGGGATCAGGGAGAGCACCGAGATAAGGGAGGAGAGGCTGGAGGAGACCAGAGCGGGGTACACAACACTGGGGGGGTGATTTGGGGGGCTTTTGGGGACATGGGGGGGGTTGGGGTGGGGATGTTTGAGGGTCTGGGCTGAGGTGATTCCCAAAGTGGGAACTGGGGAGGGCTGGGGGGGCCATGGGGGGCTCCGGGCCGGGGGTACCAGCGACGCTTCAGCTCCCGGTTTTCCATACAAGGGCTGAGCCCCGCCGGGAATCTGGGGGGCCTGAACTGGATGGTCCTTTCCAACCCAAAGAATTCCATGATTCTGTGAAATCCGTGGATTTCAGAATCCAGCCCGCTCCACATCAGCGTGGAAAGCAATCCTGGGAAATGATCCATCGTCTTGAGCTCTTATTGCCATAAAACACCGAGGGACGCTTTTTCCTCGGAATTCCGGCTCCCACAAAACGCTGCGCCTCCCTCAGCGCGGGGAATTAATTGGCAGCTGGTTCATAATTGCAATCAGCAGCTTCTTCCCTGCTGCTTTCCGGGCTGTGAGCGCTGGTTTTGTTGGAGTCTCTCCCTTGGTGCTTAATCCTCGGGTGACAACCGATTCCCCGGGATTAACGGTGACTTTTTGGGATTAATTATCCGTGCTCACATCCCAGATACAGGACACTGAAGGGAGCACGGGGAATGATGGCTGAGGGAAAACGGGGAATGAGGGGGGCACGAGGAGCTGCCGTGGCAGGGATGGCGTGGAGCGACTCCTGGGTTTTTTCCCACCCTTTCTCCTCTCTGCCAGCCGTGCTACCTGCGGGATTGGGAGATGCAGGTGCACTTCAAGATCCACGGGCAAGGCAAGAAGAACCTGAACGGGGACGGATTCGCCATCTGGTACACCAAGGACAGGATGCAGCCGGGTAAACGCCGTCCCTGCCTCGGGAAAAGGGCTTGGGGGACACCTTGGACAGGGCTTGGAGCTACCTGGACTCCTGGAAAATATCCATGGGGATGGGACTGGGTGGTCCTTAAGGTTTTTCCCCACTCATTCCGTGATAATGAATGACAAACTCTGTCCCTGCCACAGGAAAAGGGGTTGGGGGACACCTTGGACAGGGCTTGGAGCAAGCTGGACTCAGGGAAAATATCCATGGGGATGGGACTGGGTGGTCCTTAAGGTTTTTCCCCACCCATTCTGTGATAATGAGTGACAAACTCTGTCCCTGCCTTGGGAAAAGGGGTTGGGGGACACCTTGGACACCTTGGACAGGGCTTGGAGCAAGCTGGACTCCTGGAAAATATCCATGGGAATGTGGCTGGGTGGTCCTTTCCCCACCCATTCCGTGATAACGAGCGACAAACCCTTTGCCTGAGCTTCCCAGCCTTATCCCAGCCTCTCTTTTCCCTTCCAGGACCTGTGTTTGGGAGCAAGGATAACTTCCTGGGGCTGGGAGTGTTCGTGGACACGTATCCCAACGAGGAGAAGCAGCAGGAGGTGAGCCGGGATGACACGGGGTGGGATCAGCCAGGAACTCATTCCTGCTCCTCCTCTTCCTCCTCCTCTTCCTCTCCCCATTCCTTTTCCACAGGGTTGGGTTGGTTTCTCTGTCAGGGAAAGCGGGAGACGCCGGGGGTGGTTTTGTGGGGAGAGGATTTTAGGGCAGGAAGAGCCGAGCTGGTGGTGCCACATCCGCGCTGGGAATTCTGCACCAGGAGTAGGGTCTGAGTAAAGCTGGAGTAGAGCCTGAGGAGCTTTTCCCTGCTCCCAGGTGCAGCTCTGCCTCTTGGAAAGGTCTAAAAGTCTTTGCATTCTTGTTTTTTGGGGCGTTTGGGGGTTTGGTGGTGTCATTCCCATGGAAAAGGAGGTGCAGGGGTGGATAAATCCAGCTGGAGGGGACTTGGGACAGCTGCCACCGCTCGGGCAGGGACACCTTCCACTATCCCAGGGTGCTCCAGCCTGGCCTTGGACACTTCCAGGGATCCCGGAGCAGCCACAACTTCTCTGGGAAATCCATTGCTGGAAACTTCACCACTCCAAAACCTTCTCCTGATTCCGATTTCCCCTAAAAACCCGTTGGTATTTTACCCCAATATCGATATTTTACAACCTCTGAGCACACCTGGAGTAACTCCCAGCTTTTGATCCCAACATCCAAACCCTTGATGCTGGGAAAAGCCTTTCCGAGCTGCCGGATCCCTGGATTTGCAGGGTGGCAGCTCTGCTTTTCCGGGATAAAGGGACTCACAACGGGTCTTAATTAGAGGAAATAATTAGCGGGATGTGGGAGCAGGAGCCGGAAGGGGGTCAGCCCCTGGGAGAAGCTGTTGCTGTGGCAATGGGGGGGTTCCCAGCTGCTCATTCCCGCCTCCAAAAGGACCAAAAAGAAGGATTTTATTCCCGAGGCCGTGCCTCGAGCAGCGACGTCTCCCAGCGGCGCCGTTTCCCCGCCGCGGATCCCGGGATTTGGCACTAACCCCTCACTCCCCTCGCTGCTCCCGTCCCCCTGGAGCGCTCCAGGGGGGGAATTTTCCGGGCTGTGGGGCCCTGCTGGACTCTGCTCTGTGACCGTGTTGCTCTGTGCTCTCTCTTGCTTTGCGCTAATTCCGGAGGGCAGGCTCAGAAGAGGAGGTACAGCCCGGGAAACCAGGTACTGCCTCCTGCTGTCCCACCTGTCCCGGTCCCCCTCGGAATTCCCTGCTCCCAGCTCCAGGAATCCCTGCGGGGAGCCGGGAGAGACTGCATGGAAAGGGTGCTCTGTTCTGGATCCCTGGGAGCTGAGGGATGGAGCGGGGTCGAGAGACTTTGGGATCATTCCGGTGGTTTTGGAGCAGACTTTCGGGGTTTGGGATCCACAGGGATGGAGCAGGATGGTGCCGATGTCTCACTGAGCAGATTGTTTGGGATAAAGGAGTTTGGGATCCACAGGGATGGAGCAGGATGGTGCCGGTGTCTCACTGAGCAGATTTTGGGGAATGAAGGAGTTTGGGATCCATAGGGATGGAGTGGGGTTGTCCCAGTGTTTTTTGAGTAGAGTTTTGGGGTTTGGGATCCACAGGGATGGAGCAGGATGGTGCCGGTGTCTCACTGAGCAGATTTTGGGGAATGAAGGAGTTTGGGATCCATAGGGATGGAGTGGGGTTGTCCCAGTGTTTTTTGAGTAGAGTTTTGGGGTTTGGGATCCACAGGGATGGAGCAGGATGGTGCCGGTGTCTTGTTGAGCAGATTGTTTGGGGTGAAGGAGTTTGGGAACCATGGCAATGGAGCAGGATTGTGTTGAGCAGATTCCTGGAGAGTGATGGAATTTGGGGTCAAGGATGGAGTTGGATCATGCCAGGGTTGTGTGGAACAGATTCCTGGAGAGCGATGGAGTTTGGGATCACTCCATTGTTGTGCTGAGCAGATCCCTGGACAGTGATGGAGTTTGGGGTCCATGGGAATGGAGCAGGATCGTGTTGAGCAGATTCCTGGAGAGTGATGGAATTTGGGGTCAGGGATGGAGCGGGATCATGCCAAGGTTGTGCTGAGCAGATCCCTGCGGGATGAAGGACTTTGGGATCACTCCAGTGTTGTGCTGAGCAGATCGTTGCGGGATGAAGGAGTTTGGGATCACCACTCCAGTGTTGTGCTGAGCAGATCCCTGTGGGGTGAAGGAGTTTGGGATCACTCCAGTGTTGTGCTGAGCAGATTCCTGTGGGGTGAAGGAGTTTGGGATCACTCCGATGTTGTGCTGAGCAGATCCCTGTGGGGTGAAGGACTTTGGGATCACTCCAGTGTTGTGCTGAGCAGATTCCTGTGGGGTGAAGGAGTTTGGGATCACTCCGATGTTGTGCTGAGCAGATCCTGGTGGGGTGAAGGAGTTTGGGATCACTCCAGTGTTGTGCTGAGCAGATCCCTGTGGGGTGAAGGACTTCGGGGCCGCCGCGGCTCTCGCTTTCGGAGACTCCCCGGGATCCCGAGGCTCCTGCTGGATCGGGATCCCCCTTTTTTCCCCCCCCCGGCAGCGCGTGTTCCCCTACATCTCGGCCATGGTGAACAACGGCTCCCTGACCTACGACCACGACCGCGACGGGCGCCCCACGGAGCTGGGCGGCTGCACGGCCATGGTGCGCAACCTCAACCACGACACCTTCCTGGTCATCCGCTACGTCAAGAGGAGGCTCACGGTGAGTGCTGCCGCATCCAGGGGGGGAGAAATCTTCCTTCCAGAGGGTTCCCTTCCTTCCCGGAGGTCCCCACGGAGCTCAGGGAGCCGCTGCCCCGGCAGGTGCTGATCGACATCGACGGCAAACACGAGTGGAGGGACTGCATCGACGTGCCGGGCGTGCGCCTGCCCCGCGGGTACTACTTTGGGACGTCCTCTGTCACTGGGGACCTGTCAGGTACGGCCCCGGGGGCTCCAGAGCTGGTTCCCGAGTGGATTTTGGGGGCTGCAGGTGCAGCTCGGGCCTTGGAGAAGCGTTCGAGGAGCTTTCCCCGCTTTAAGGATCCCGGAGCTGCCAGCAGGAGCCTTGGAGGAGCTGCTGAGCAGCATTTGGGGATGATCCCAAAGTCCTTCACCCCGCAGGGATCTGCTCCCCGAGGAGCCCCGAGGCTGGTTTGGGTGCCGAGGGTTTGTCCCGCTTTTCCTTGAGTTCCCCGTGGATCCCCAGGCCGTGGGAGGAGGAAAACCTTGGGATGAGCATGGAATAAAACTGGGATGAGCATGGAATAAAACCTGCCCCGGCCCTGGTGCTGGGATACCCCAAAGGCAGGAGGTGCCACAAAAACTCAGTCCCAGGTCCTTTGTGGGTTCCAACAAAAGCTCCTTTTCCCTCCCAAATCCCTTCCCAGTGCCTGGGGGAGGGAGCAGGCCCACGTGAGGCCAGTGGGAGCACATTCCTTTGGGTTTCCAAGCGGTTTTAACTCGGATGATCTCCCAGGTTTAGGCTGGATTTGGGTTTTTAAGCAGCTTTAAAGACTCCTGCTGGCCGTGGACTCCCTTGGGAACAGCGCCTCCTCTCCGAGGATGACATCCCACAGAATTCCAGCCCCCCAAGGACACGTTTTTGCTCCCTTTTCCAGACAACCACGACATCATCTCGCTGAAGCTGTACCAGCTGACGGTGGAGCGGACGCCGGAGGAGGAAAAGCGGGACAGGGAAGTGTTCCTGCCCGTCGTGGACAACCTGAAGCTGCCAGGAAGTGAGTGGGAGCTGGGGAAGGTGGGACCAGCAGGGATTTGGGAGGAATTAGAGGTGTGGAGGAAAACAAACCCCGATTTTGGGGTCACACAAACATCTCCACCACGAGGGTCTGACCGCCAGTCTGGGATGGGTGAGACAGGGGTGTGGGAAGGAGAGGGATCATGTGCCATCCCAAAATCCCCATATCTCATCCCCAAATCCCCAAATCTCATCCCAAAATCCCACCGTGAGGTCTCGGGGCTGCAACACTGCGCCCAGCCATGGGTGTGGGGTGGTTCAACCCCTCGGAGCAGGGAATCTTCCAGGATTCCGGGGCCTCAGGGGGTGTTTCCCTCCCTCTGCCCCGCAGTGGAGGCACCGCTGGAGCCCATGAGCGGCCTGGCCCTCTTCCTCATCGTCTTCTTCTCCCTGGTCGCCATCGTCTTCGCCATCGTCATCGGGATCATCGTCTACAACAAGTGGCAGGAGCAGAGCCGGAAACATTTCTATTGACTCGGGAATTCCTGGGATGGCCCATCCCGGGGCTTTGCCGGCCACATCCCGACTCCCACCTGTCCCAGGGCATGAGGGATCGGCCCTCGTGGTAGGGACCCCCCCAAATCCCAGCCGGGGATCCCCGCAGGACTCCGGATCCGGGTTGGAGCGGGAACGGGGCCGGAGCTGGGGCCGTGCCAGGGAGCCCTGGCGCGGGCAGGAGCTGGCACTGGGACTGTGCCATCCCAGCCGAGGGCTGCAGCTGCCTTCCCCGCTGGATTCCTGCTGGAGCCCCTCGCTGGCAGCGCCGGGAGAGCCTCCCTGAGCGCTCCCTGCTGTTCCCATCATCCGGCTGCCCTCGGAACCCCCCACAGATGAGCCCCTCTGGGCCTGGAGGAGCCGGACGCTGATGGTTCTCCCAGAGGGATGAGTTTTCCCGGCTGGAGGAGCTGGAAAAGCTGCCTGGCTGCTGCCCCCCTCCTCACTTGGGGGGGTTCCCACTCCCCGTTTCCCGCTGCCCAGCATGTGGCTGTCCCTGCATGTCGTGTCCTGGCTCCGGGCAGCGCTTCCCCCTCGGAGCTCGCCGCCTCCCGGGAGCCTCCGGGGCCATTCCCGAGCCTCTTGCTGCCCACCAGGGAGCCGGGGGCATTCCTACCTCAGGGACCGCTTGGGACAGGGATCGCTCCGGCTGCTCCTTCACCCCCGGCGGGGGTCACCGGGCGCCCAGAGGGGCCAGCAGAGGGAGAGGTTGGATCAGTGGCGACTCGGGGGTTTGAAATGGCAGCGCCCTCCTTGCCAGGATCCGGGAGAGCCGAGCGCAGCCCCGCGGCTTTCCAGGATATTCCCAGCCAGGACAGGTCGCCGTGGGGGTCTCGGTGGTCCCCGTGCCAGGGCAGGACTGGGGGTAATTTTCCACACTGTCAGCGGGGTGGTGGGAGCTGTTTCCAAGTGCCCAAGGGGGGTTGTGGCGCCCAAGGAGAGTTTTCCTGGTCTTTTGCCTCTTTTTTTCTTTGCCTGATCCGCAGGATCCACTCGCGTGTGCCTCTCCCTGGAGCTGTAAGCGGTGTTTGGAATAAACGTTGAGGGCTGTGTGTGACGTGGCCGCCGTGCTCCTTGTCACCGGGAGGCCTCTGGAAGGGCCATTCCCTCCCGAGATGGATCCCCTGCAGTTGGGGGCTGTGGCCTGGGATTGTGGGGCTCCCCAGAATCAGAATCCCGCAATGGTTTGGGGTGGAAGGGACCTTAAAGCCCCTCCAGTGCCACGGGCAGGGACACCTTGCACCATGCCAGGGTGCTCCAAGGCCCATCCAGCCCAGGGCGGGGGCTCTGTGATTTGTTTGCATCGCAAGCGACTCGCAGGGAAAGCAAAGATCACTCAAGGCACTGGATGTGATTTTTGCCAACTTTATTTTGTTTTATTATTACCTTTACCTTTTATTATTACCTTTACCTTTACCTTCTCCTCGAACCTCCTCCATCCATGGAGGAGCCGGATTCTCTCGGTTGTCTCCATCCTCACCTCCTGTGGGGAATGAGGGGGCCAGGTCATCCCCGTTCTCCTCCCCTTACTGAGGGGGGGTCCCGCGCCGTCGCCGTTCGTACTTACCCTAGTGGGGGGCTGGGGCGGGCTCCGTGGAGCGGAGTAATCTCTGGTGGGGCCTCCGCACCCTTCGTTGGCGGCCGGAGCGCGGAGCTCCGCGGGTCTCCAGGGCCGCTCCTCTCCGCCGCTGCCGCCTCCGCGCCGGGTCCCGAACTGAGCCCCAGCCGCCCCCGGGCCGCCTTATATAGCCAGACTAAGCCCCGCCCCCTGTGCGGCAGCCAATGGGAATCGAGTGCCAAGGTTCCACATTGTGAGGACATAATGAGGGGCGGGGCCACAACGCAGCCGAGCGATCTGATTGGTCGAGAAACTGAGGTTCTATGACATCACACCCCCGGCTTTTACAAAAAAAGCTCAGGAAAAATCAAACCCTAGAAAATAAAAGAATTCCATAAAAACTGCCCCCGGTGTGCGGCATTCAGCAGCGGCCGCTCTTTACTGGGGCCGGGGGCACGAGGGGATTTCCCCTCCGGAACATCCGGCACGCCCAGCGCACCAAAGCTCCTGTTCACACGCCGGGCTTTGGATTCTTTTCGATTTCTACCATTCCATCCAACCCTGCCCTTAATTCCCCGCCGGACGCAGCAAAGAACGGCTGCAGAGCTCCGACAGCCCTCGGCTCTGCACTGCTGATCCGGAAGCCCTGGGGGAGCTCGGCCCGTGTTAGCTGCACCTTCTGCCCGGGCTTTGGCTTCCCCCAGCCCAAAGCAAACCATTCCCGGGGCTGGCTCAGGAGGTGTCCCAGGACAAGGCAGCCCTGAGGTGCACTACGCATCACCGCGCGCTGCACCTCAGCCCGGTTCAGCTGGCGCGTGGCCGTGGTTCCGCTTTTCCCGTTTGCAGATCGTTATCCGGACGTGGCCCCGTGACGAAGGCAGCTGTGACCGTGGTTAGGTTTGTGGGATGGGGCATTTGGGAGAGGTGTTCAATGCCCGTAAATCCCTTCTGGAATCTGTTTGTGCGCCGCTGTCACAGCCCAGGCTCCTCTCTTTGGGGGTACACCGAGAACGCTCCCTCTTTTTGGGGAGGAGCACAGGGGGGTGTTTTCCCCTTCACCCCCTTCCCACCGGAGCCTCCCACAACAGCTTTGGAAGGGTTTCCATTCCCTCTGGATGCTGAACGCACCCCGCTCCTGCTGTTGGCTCTGCTGCGTTTATTCCACACGCTCCGCTCAGCGCCTGCAGGCAGGGCGAGGGTGCCTGGGGGAGCGACCCCGAGATCCGCCCCAGAGAGCAGGGACAGCACGCAGGGAACGGCCCCAGGGGACAGGGACACTGCCCAGACACTGTCCTAAGAGCCAGGGACACTGCCCAGAGCCCTGTCCCAAGGGTTGGGGACACTGCCCAGACACTGTCCTAAGAGCCAGGGACACTGCCCAGAGCCCTGTCCTAAGAGCCAGGGACACTGCCCAGAGCTCTGTCCCAAGGGTTGGGGACACTGCCCAGAGCCCTGTCCCAAGTTTTGGGGACACATCCCAGAGCCCTGTCCCAAGGGCTGGGGACACATCCCAGAGCCCTGTCCCAAGGGTTGTGGGGGCACTGCCCAGAGCCCTGTCCCAAGGCCTGGGGGACACTGCCCAGAGCCTGTCCCAAGGTTTGGGGGGACACTGCCCAGAGCCCTGTCCCTGGGCAGAGCAGGAAGGATAAACCCAAGGGGCTCAGTCCGGCTGGGGACGATGGGGAACCCTCACATCCAGCAGAGGAGAAAGAAAACATCCCAGAATCCTTACTGGGAGTGGCTTCTAGCAAGGGGTGAGAGAGAAGAAAGGCAGGGAGTGCCTGGAGGAGCATCATCGTGAGATGCCCTGGGAAACCACAGAGGGAGGGATCCACCGCCTGAGAGAAAGGGCAGCGCTGGAGACGCTCCCCGGGAGCGAGGGGCGAGGCAACATCGACCCCGACGGGCTCGTGGGCACCCCGGAGACGCTGTGGAGGCTGGCGGTGGCTGCGGGTTCGGGAATTGGGGCTGGGGTGGGGGTCAGGGCTGGGCTTTGGGTTAGAGGTTGTAATTTTTTATAACCACAGCTCTTTCGCAAGGCAAGGGCTGGCAGAGCCCCCTCTGGGGGTCCCTATCCCAATTCTGGGGAGCCCAGGCCCATGGGGAGGGGTCTCTGGGGGTCCCAGCCCCATTTCTGGGCTGCAAATCGCCCCTTCCTTTCCAATTCCCCTTTCCATTTCCCATGAATTCCACAGAATTCCGTGGGATACCAGTGCCAGGCAATGGAACCTCACGGAGCCGAGGCCATTGTGACACAGCAGGGCCTCGTGGAACCCAGGGCAGCGTTGTCACCCAAGGGAACCTCACGGAGCCGAGCGCCCATTGTGACAGCGCGGGGCCTCGTGACAGCAAATATCAGCCAGGGCATTCCAGGCGCTGTTGAGTTTGATTTCTGCCAGTTTTATCGTGTTCAGGGGCCCGGGGGATGCTCCAGGGGCCTCCGTCCCTCTCGCCCCGGGAAATGCGAGCGGGGGGCTGGGGGCCAGGGGCTCTCTGTCCCTCTCAGCCCTGCGGTGACCGCCCCGAGCATCCCCCGGCGTGACACGGACAGAGACCCCCCCAGCCCCCATCGTTCCCCGACACGAGAGGCCTCAAGACCCCCCAGGACTCCCCAGGACGGAGAGGGACGGAGACAGCCCCGGGCCATCCGCGCTCCTCGCCCCGCCTGAGGGCCGGGGGGCTCCGTCCTCCTCTCCCAGGCCGAGGGCGGGGCCTTTGTGATTTGTTTGCATCGCAAGCGACTCGCAGGGAAAGCAAAGATCACTCAAGGCACTGGATGTGACTTTTGCCAACTTTATTTTGTTTTATTATTACCTTTACCTTTTATTACCTTTACCTTCTCCTCGAACCTCCTCCATCCATGGAGGAGCCGGATTCTCTCGGTCGTCTCCATCCTCACTTCCTGTGGGGAATGAGGGGGCCAGGTCATCCCCGTTCTCCTCCCCTTACTGAGGGGGGGTCCCGCGCCGTCGCCGTTCGTACTTACCCTAGTGGGGGGCTGGGGTGGGCTCCGTGGAGCGGAGTAATCTCTGGTGGGGCCTCCGCACCCTTCGTTGGCGGCCGGAGCGCGGAGCTCCGCGGGTCTCCAGGGCCGCTCCTCTCCGCCGCTGCCGCCTCCGCGCCGGGTCCCGAACTGAGCCCCAGCACCCCCGGGCCGCCTTATATAGCCAGACTAAGCCCCGCCCCCTGTGCGGCAGCCAATGGGAATCGAGTGCCAAGGTTCCACATTGTGAGGACATAATGAGGGGCGGGGCCACAACGCAGCCGAGCGATCTGATTGGTCGAGAAACTGAGGTTCTATGACATCACACCCCCGGCTTTTACAAAAAAACCTCAGGAAAAATCAAACCCTATAAAATAAAAGAATTCAATAAAAACTGCCCCCGGTGTGCGGCATTCAGCAGCGGCCGCTCTTTATTGGGGCCGGGGGCACGAGGGGATTTCCCCTCCGGAACATCCGGCACGCCCAGCGCACCAAAGCTCCTGTTCACACGCCGGGCTTTGGATTCTTTTCGATTTCTACCATTCCATCCAACCCTGCCCTTAATTCCCCGCCGGACGCAGCAAAGAACGGCTGCAGAGCTCCGACAGCCCTCGGCTCTGCACTGCTGATCCGGAAGCCCCGGGGGAGCTCGGCCCGTGTCAGCTGCACCTTCTGCCCGGGCTTTGGCTTCCCCCAGCCCAAAGCAAACCATTCCCGGGGCTGGCTCAGGAGGTGTCCCAGGACAAGGCAGCCCTGAGGTGCACTACGCATCACCGCGCGCTGCACCTCAGCCCGGTTCAGCTGGCGCGTGGCCGTGGTTCCGCTTTTCCCGTTTGCAGATCGTTATCCGGACGTGGCCCCGTGACGAAGGCAGCTGTGACCGTGGTTAGGTTTGTGGGATGGGGCATTTGGGAGAGGTGTTCAATGCCCGTAAATCCCTTCTGGAATCTGTTTGTGCGCCGCTGTCACAGCCCAGGCTCCTCTCTTTGGGGGTACACCGAGAACGCTCCCTCTTTTTGGGGAGGAGCACAGGGGGGTGTTTTCCCCTTCACCCCCTTCCCACCGGAGCCTCCCACAACAGCTTTGGAAGGGTTTCCATTCCCTCTGGATGCTGAACGCACCCCGCTCCTGCTGTTGGCTCTGCTGCGTTTATTCCACACGCTCCGCTCAGCGCCTGCAGGCAGGGCGAGGGTGCCTGGGGGAGCGACCCCGAGATCCACCCCAGAGAGCAGGGACAGCACGCAGGGAACGGCCCCAGGGGACAGGGACACTGCCCAGACACTGTCCTAAGAGCCAGGGACACTGCCCAGAGCCTGTCCCAAGGGTTGGGGACACTGCCCAGAGCCCTGTCCCAAGGGTTGGGGACACTGCCCAGAGTCCTGTCCCAAGGTTTGGGGGGACACTGCCCAGAGCCTGTCCCAAGGGTTGTGGGGGCACTGCCCAGAGCCCTGTCCCAAGGGTTCGGGGACACTGCCCAGAGCTCTGTCCCAAGGCCTGGGGAACACTGCCCAGAGCCCTGTCCCAAGGTTTGGGGGGACACTACCCAGAGCCTGTCCCAAGGGTTGGGGACACTGCCCAGAACCCTGTCCCAAGGCTTGGGGGGACACTGCCCAGAGCCCTGTCCCAAGGTTTGGGGGGACACTGCCCAGAGCCCTGTCCCTGGGCAGAGCAGGAAGGATAAACCCAAGGGGCTCAGTCCGGCTGGGGACGATGGGGAACCCTCACATCCAGCAGAGGAGAAAGAAAACATCCCAGAATCCTTACTGGGAGTGGCTTCTAGCAAGGGGTGAGAGAGAAGAAAGGCAGGGAGAGCCTGGAGGAGCATCATCGTGAGATGCCCTGGGAGACCACAGAGGGAGGGATCCACCGCCTGAGAGAAAGGGCAGCGCTGGAGACGCTCCCCGGGAGCGAGGGGCGAGGCAACATCGACCCCGACGGGCTCGTGGGCACCCCGGAGACGCTGTGGAGGCTGGCGGTGGCTGCGGGTTCGGGAATTGGGGCTGGGGTGGGGGTCAGGGCTGGGCTTTGGGTTAGAGGTTGTAATTTTTTATAACCACAGCTCTTTCGCAAGGCAAGGGCTGGCAGAGCCCCCTCTGGGGGTCCCTATCCCAATTCTGGGGGGCCCAGGCCCATGGGGAGGGGTCTCTGGGAGTCCCAGCCCCATTTCTGGGCTGCAAATCACTCCTTCCTTCCCAATTCCCGTTTCCATTCCCCATGAATTCCACAGAATCCCGTGGGATACCAGTGCCAGGCAATGGAACCTCACGGAGCCGAGGCCATTGTGACACAGCAGGGCCTCGTGGAACCCAGGGCAGCGTTGTCACCCAAGGGAACCTCACGGAGCCGAGCGCCCATTGTGACAGCGCGGGGCCTCGTGACAGCAAATATCAGCCAGGGCATTCCAGGCGCTCTTGAGTTTGATTTCTGCCAGTTTTATCGTGTTCAGGGGCCCGGGGGATGCTCCAGGGGTCTCCGTCCCTCTCGCCCCGGGAAATGCGAGCGGGGGGCTGGGGGCCAGGGGGTCTCTGTCCCTCTCAGCCCTGCGGTGACCGCCCCGAGCATCCCCCGGCGTGACACGGACAGAGACCCCCCCAGCCCCCATCGTTCCCCGACACGAGAGGCTTCAAGACCCCCCAGGACCCCCCAGGACGGAGAGGGACGGAGACAGCCCCGGGCCATCCGCGCTCCTCGCCCCGCCTGAGGGCCGGGGGGCTCCGTCCTCCTCTCCCAGGCCGAGGGCGGGGCCTTTGTGATTTGTTTGCATCGCAAGCGACTCGCAGGGAAAGCAAAGATCACTCAAGGCACTGGATGTGATTTTTGCCTACTTTATTTTGTTTTATTATTACCTTTACCTTTTATTATTACCTTTACCTTTACCTTCTCCTCGAACCTCCTCCATCCATGGAGGAGCCGGATTCTCTCGGTCGTCTCCATCCTCACCTCCTGTGGGGAATGAGGGGGCCAGGTCATCCCCGTTCTCCTCCCCTTACTGAGAGCGGGGTCCCGCGCCGTCGCCGTTCGTACTTACCCTAGTGGGGGGCTGGGGCGGGCTCCGTGGAGCGGAGTAATCTCTGGTGGGGCCTCCGCACCCTTCGTTGGCGGCCGGAGCGCGGAGCTCCGCGGGTCTCCAGGGCCGCTCCTCTCCGCCGCTGCCGCCTCCGCGCCGGGTCCCGAACTGAGCCCCAGCCGCCCCCGGGCCGCCTTATATAGCCAGACTAAGCCCCGCCCCCTGTGCGGCAGCCAATGGGAATCGAGTGCCAAGGTTCCACATTGTGAGGACATAATGAGGGGCGGGGCCACAACGCAGCCGAGCGATCTGATTGGTCGAGAAACTGAGGTTCTATGACATCACACCCCCGGCTTTTACAAAAAAAGCTCAGGAAAAATAAAACCCTAGAAAATAAAAGAATTCAATAAAAACTGCCCCCGGTGTGCGGCATTCAGCAGCGGCCGCTCTTTACTGGGGCCGGGGGCACGAGGGGATTTCCCCTCCGGAACATCCGGCACGCCCAGCGCACCAAAGCTCCTGTTCACACGCCGGGCTTTGGATTCTTTTCGATTTCTACCATTCCATCCAACCCTGCCCTTAATTCCCTGCATGGCAACATCGACCCCGACGGGCTCATGGGCACCCCGGAGACGCTGCGGAGGCTGGCGGTGGCTGCGGGTTGGGGAAAGGGCTGGGGGGTGGTCAGGGTTAAATGTGGGATTTGGTTTGGGATGGGGCTGGAATTGAGGCTGGGGTGGGGGTTAGAGTTGGGAGTTGGGGCCGGGTTTGAGGTCAGGGTTAAACATGGGATTTGGTTCAGGGCTGCGGGTTTGGGAAGAGGCTGGAATTGGGGCTGGGGTGGGGGTCAGGGCTGGGCTTTGGGTTAGAGGTTGTAATTTTTTATAATCGCAGCTCTTTCGCAAGGCAAGGGCTGGCAGAGCCAGAGGGAGGGGTCTCTGGGGGTCCCAGCCCCAAATCTGGGGTGCCCAGGCCCATGGGGAGGGGTCTCTGGGGTCCCAGCCCCAAATATGGGGTGCAAATCGCCCCTTCCTTTCCAATTCCCCTTTCCATTTCCCATGAATTCCACAGAATCCCGTGGGATACCAGTGCCGGGCAATGGAACCTCACGGAGCCGAGGCCATTGTGACACAGCAGGGCCTCGTGGAACCCAGGGCAGCGTTGTCACCCAAGGGAACCTCACGGAGCCGAGCGCCCATTGTGACAGCGCGGGGTGGTGGGAGCTGTTTCCAAGTGCCCAAGGGGGGTTGTGGCGCCCAAGGAGAGTTTTCCTGGTCTTTTGCCTCTTTTTTTCTTTGCCTGATCCGCAGGATCCACTCGCGTGTGCCTCTCCCTGGAGCTGTAAGCGGTGTTTGGAATAAACGTTGAGGGCTGTGTGTGACGTGGCCGCCGTGCTCCTTGTCACCGGGAGGCCTCTGGAAGGGCCATTCCCTCCCGAGATGGATCCCCTGCAGTTGGGGGCTGTGGCCTGGGATTGTGGGGCTCCCCAGAATCAGAATCCCGCAATGGTTTGGGGTGGAAGGGACCTTAAAGCCCCTCCAGTGCCACGGGCAGGGACACCTTGCACCATGCCAGGGTGCTCCAAGGCCCATCCAGCCCAGGGCGGGGGCTCTGTGATTGGTTTGCATCGCAAGCGACTCGCAGGGAAAGCAAAGATCACTCAAGGCACTGGATGTGATTTTTGCCAATTTTATTTTGTTTTGCCAATTTGTTTTTGCCAATTTTATTTTGTTTTACCTTTTATTTACCTTTATTTTGGCCTTACCTTTGGCGGGCTGCGGGTGGTGTCCGACCCCCTCCGATTTGGGGGGGCCGGCGCTGTCCCTCGGCGCCCCGGCGCTGCTCAGTCCCTACCTTTGCCGAGCCGGGGTTGCCGTCCCTCGTCGCCCCGGCGCTGCTCAGTCCCTACCTTTGCCGAGCCGGGGTTGCCGTCCCTCGGTGCCCCGGCGCTGCTCAGTCCCTACCTTTGCCGAGCCGGGGTTGCTGTCCCTCGGTGCCCCGGCGCTGCTCGCTCCCTACCTTTGCCGAGCCGGGGGTGGTGTCGCTCCCGCTCCCATTTGGAGCGGCCGGCGCGGGCTCCGTCCCCCTCCGATTTGGGGGGGCCGGCGCAGGTGCCCGAGAAGGGCGGCGGCGAGAAAAGGCGCATGGGCGGCGAGAAGCGGCGCAGCGGCGCATCCCAGCTCCCTCCCGGCCACCCCCACACCCCCGCCCCGCCCCGGGGCTCCAGGGCCGCGGCGCTGAGGGCCGGGCCGCTCCCGGGGCTGCGGCCTCGGCGGCTCCGCTCCGCTCCTCCGGCTCCGCTCCGGCTCCGCTCCCGCTCCGCAACTGAGCCCCAGCGCCCCCCCGGCCGCCTTATATAGCCAGACTAAGGCCCGCCCCCTGTGCAGCAGCCAATGGGAGTCGAGTGCCAAGGTTCCACATTGTGGGGACACAGTGAGGGGCGGGGCCAGAACGCAGCAGAGCGATCTGATTGGTCGAGAAACTGAGGTTCAGTGACATCACACCCCCGGCTTTTACAAAAACCTCAGGAAAAGTAAAACTCTATAAAATAAAAGAATTCAATAAAAACTGCCCCCGCTGTGCGGCATTCAGCAGCGGCCGCTCTTTATTGTGTTCAGGGGCCCGGGGGATGCTCCAGGGGCCTCCGTCCCTCTCGCCCCGGGAAATGCGAGCGGGGGGCTGGGGGCCAGGGGCTCTCTGTCCCTCTCAGCCCTGCGGTGACCGCCCCGAGCATCCCCCGGCGTGACACGGACAGAGACCCCCCCAACCCCCATCGTTCCCCGACACGAGAGGCCTCAAGACCCCCCAGGACTCCCCAGGACGGAGAGGGACGGAGACAGCCCCGGGCCATCCGCGCTCCTCGCCCCGCCTGAGGGCCGGGGGGCTCCGTCCTCCTCTCCCAGGCCGAGGGCGGGGCCTTTGTGATTCGTTTGCATCGCAAGCGACTCGCAGGGAAAGCAAAGATCACTCAAGGCACTGGATGTGATTTTTGCCAACTTTATTTTGTTTTACCTTTTATTATTACCTTTACCTTTACCTTGTCCTCGAACCTCCTCCATCCATGGAGGAGCCGGATTCTCTCGGTCGTCTCCATCCTCACCTCCTGTGGGGAATGAGGGGGCCAGGTCATCCCCGTTCTCCTCCCCTTACTGAGGGGGGGTCCCGCGCCGTCGCCGTTCGTACTTACCCTAGTGGGGGGCTGGGGTGGGCTCCGTGGAGCGGAGTAATCTCTGGTGGGGCCTCCGCACCCTTCGTTGGCGGCCGGAGCGCGGAGCTCCGCGGGTCTCCAGGGCCGCTCCTCTCCGCCGCTGCCGCCTCCGCGCCGGGTCCCGAACTGAGCCCCAGCCGCCCCCGGGCCGCCTTATATAGCCAGACTAAGCCCCGCCCACCGGATGGCAGCCAATGGGAATCGAGTGCCAAGGTTCCACATTGTGAGGACATAATGAGGGGCGGGGCCACAACGCAGCCGAGCGATCTGATTGGTCGAGAGGTGGAGGCTCCATGAGGGGGGGTCGGGGGGGGCCCAGGTGTGAGGGTGGGGTGGGGGAGGGGCCGCGGTCAGGCCGGGATTTGGGCCGAGTTTGGGTGGGATTGGGGCTGGATTTGGGTGGGATCGGGGCTGAGTTTGGGTGGGATTGGGGCTGAATTTGGGTGGGATTTGGACCGGGTTTGGGTGGGATTTGGGCTGGGTTTGGGTGGGATTGGGGCTGGGGGGGCTCAGAGCTGGCGCTGGGGTCAGCGCAGAATGTGGGGTGGGGTTAGGGCTGGGTTTGGGACTGGGGCTGGCATCAGGGTTAGGGCTGATAGCGGTGTTGAGGTTAGGGCAGGAATTGGGGCTGAGTTTGGGAGTTGGAGCCAAACCTGGGACTGGGGCTGGGGTGGAGGCTGGATTTAGGGCTGCATTTGGGATCAGCCTTGGGGTTGGGGATCTGCTCCACGAGTCGTGTCCGTGCCCCTCCCCAGCCCACAGAGACGGAGACGATGCTTTGGTGGTGGTTGGACACGGCTTTGTTGGTGAGGGAACATGGATGGGCAGCTCCCTCGGCATTCCTGTCAGGATCCAGGCTCTGGAACAGGACAACCCCTTCCTGGCTGGAGACTCCACTGAGGGAGAGGAGCTCGGGAAGGGGGCTCAGAGCCAGGGAAGTGCGGAACTGGGGGGCTCCTCAGGGTTTCGTCCCCTTGCCGCCCGGGGGAGGCTCGGTGCTGGGCTGCTCGTTGCCGGAGGGACGCAGCAGCTGGCGCGGGTCAGCCACCTTCACCGTGAGAGAGCCCTGCAAGAGGGACACGGGGGCCTCAGGGGGCGTTCGGGGGCGGCATCGGGGCCGCTGTGGGGTCGTGCTCACCGGGAAGAAGGAGTGGAGCAGGAGGAGCAGCAGGAAGGCCGCCAGCCCCAGGCCGGCCCAGAGGAAGTAGCGCCAGCGCACCCCGTGGCGCACGAGGCTCAGCGGGGACTGCAGCCACAGGAACGAGGACTTGGGGCGCCTGCGGGGCGACACCGAGCTCAGCCACCCCCGCGGCCCCTCCCCGGCGGCCCCTCCTCGCTCCCCCGGGGCTCACTTGGGCTCCGGCAGCGTCGGGTGCTTGTTCGGCTCCTCCCGACCCTTCCCCACCGGCCGCTCCTCGGCCTCCTGCGCCGTCAGCAGCTCCAGGGTGAGCTCCAGCTTGCCCTGCGGGGCGCAGGGGGGTGGTTGGGGCACGGGATCTGTCCCTGCCGCCCCCCGGCGCCGTCACCCCGATGTCCCCAACCTACAGAGAGCCGCTGGCCGCTGTCCTCGTGCATCGTGCAGGGCCACCAGCCCCGCGCCCGCCGCCTGCGGAACAGGTTCAGAGGGGAGCGCGCCAGCGCCGGGGCCCGGCACCAGGGCCACGAGCACCAGGGCAGGTCCTGGGGCCCGGCCCGGCACAGGCGGGCGCTGGGGGCCGGCCGGGGCAGCCGGGTGAGCTCCAGCTCCAGGATCCCTGTGGGGAAACAGCCAGGAGGGGACGGGTCTGTCACCAGTGCGAGCTCCTTATCACCAGTGCGAGCTCCTTATTACCAGTGGGAGCTCCTTATCACTGGTGGCTGCTCCCCATCTCTTGGAGGTGCTCCTTATCACCAGCGGGAGCTCCTTATCACCGCTGGGTGATTCCCACCACTTTTGGGGTGCTCCTTGTCCCCAGTGGGTGCTCCCAGTCACCGGTGGCTTCTCCTTATCACCGGTGCCTGTTCCTTATCACCGGTGTCTGCTTCCCACCAATTGTGGCCACTCCCCGTCCCCAGTGGCCACTCCCTGTCCCCAGTGGCTGTCCCCCCCCTGCCAGGGGACGCGGACAGGGGTCTCACCCAGCAGATCGTCCGCCTTGAACTTGTCGTTGTCCCACACCTGGAGGATGAGCTTGGGCGGCACCTTCAGCAGCGTCTCGTCCGAACTCCACACGTGCTCCTGGGGAGGGCGAGGGAGGGGTCACGCCTGTCCCCTCGCTGTGCCCTCGCTGTCCCCGCGCTGTCCCCGCGCTGTCCCCACCCCGGGGTGTCCCCTGACCTTGTGGCGGATGGCGCAGAGCTTCTCGGCCGCCAGGAACTCGAAGGGGAACACGAAGCGCCAGTTGAAGGCGCCGCGCCCGTCCCGGGAGCGATAGTGGATGTCGGTCTGCTGCCGCTGCTCGGCCAGCCCGTCCAGCCACCTGCGGGGACACCGCTGTCACTCCGTGCCACCCCGCAGGGGACACTGCTGTCACCCCTGTGCCACCCCAGAGGGGACACAGCTGTCACTCCGTGCCACCCCGCAGGGGACACTGCTGTCACTCTGTGCCACCCAGCCACCTGCGGGGACACCGCTGTCACTCCGTGCCACCCCGCAGGGGACACTGCTGTCACCCCTGTGCCACATGGATGGGGACACCCTGGAGTGACAGAGAACCTGGGGATGGGTGACAGGGTCTCTGGGATGACCAGGACAGACGCTGGGGGCTGACAGGGACCCCGCAGCCGGGGGGACACAGCCGGGGTGCCCGGGCTCACCCGGCCACGTAGATGTCACTCATGCGCTGTCCCAGCAGGTTGGTGTCCGCCAGGTCCGTGTCCCGCACGTTCCAGACCACGCAGCGCAGCTCGTACCTCGGGAGGGGACAGGGACGGGTCACCTTCCACCCGGGGACGGCGCTGTCCCCGCCCGGGGGTGGCCCTGTCCCCTCCCCGGGGCTCGCCGGTCACTCACCCCTCGGCCTTGCGGGGGTCGATGTTGACGGGGGGCCCGGGGGGGCCGAGGCTGGTGGGGAAGATGTCCACCCACATCTGCACCTTGCCCTGGGGACACACGGGTGGGCTGGCACCGGGCCCCTCGCTGTCCCCCCGCTGTCCCCTCGCTGTCCCCACAGCCCCGGGGTCCTCATCAGGTCCCCCCACACCCACCAGCCCTCCCTGCCTTGGGGTCCTCATCGCTGCGGGGTCCCTTTGTCCCCCCAGCAGCTGTCTCTGTCACCCCCGGGCTCCATCGGCCACCCCCGGGGTCCCTGGCACCCATCTCCGGGGTCCTTGTCACCCCAGTGTCCCCATCACCCCTCTGGTGTCTCTGTCACCGCGGTGTCCCCATCACCTCCCGATGTCCCTGTCACTGCAGGGTCCCCATCACCTGCCTGGTGTCTCTGTCACCGCGGTGTCCCCATCATCCCCTGGTGTCCCTGTCACCGCGGTGTCCCTGTCACCCCCCCCCGGTGTCCCTGTCACTGCAGGGTCCCCATCACCTCCCGGTGTCTCTGTCACCGCAGTGTCCCCATCACCCTCCCGATGTCCCTGTCACCGCGGTGTCCCCATCACCTGCCAGTGTCCCCGTCACCGCAGTGTCCCCATCACCCCCCTGGTGTTCCCATCACCCCCCGGTGTCCCCGTCACCGCGGTGTCCCTGTCAGCCCCCCGGTGTCCCCGTCACCGCGGTGTCCCCACCTGCTCGAGGCCGGGCTGGGCGCTGCTCTGGAGGCTGCGGGTCTCCAGGTGCTCGGGGACGAGCTCGCACAGGTTCAGCACGTGCAGGGCCAGGCGCTCCCGGGGCGCGCCGGGGTGGCGGGACACGGGGGGGCCACGCTCTGTCGCACCGACCCGTCACCCACCCGGCACAGATCCCCCCCAGATCCCCCCAATTTACCCTGACCCCTCCCCAGACCCACCCAGATCTCCCCCTAGAACTCCCCCCTAAATCCCCATCCAGACCCCCCAAAATCCCCCACTATTTCCCTCCAGACCCCTCCTCTGACCCCCCCCAGGCCCCCCCCCAGACTCCCACCCAGGCCCCCCACACCCCCTCAGTCCCCCACCCCAATCCTCCACCCCCCCAGCCTCCCACAAAACAACCCCGGATCTCCACCAAACTCCCCCCGGTCCCTCTTCAGACTCCCCCCAAGACCCTCCCCAGACCCCCCCAGGACCCTCCAGCCCCCCTCGGCCCCGTTCCCCACTCACCGAAGTGTCTGAGCTCGAAGCTCTGCCCGTTGAGGGTCAGGGCGGTGCCCTGGGGGTTGAAGAGGGGCGCGGGCAGCCCCCGGGGGCCGGTGAGGAGCTCCAGGGTCCGGCTGGGGCACAGCTGGTCCCGCCAGCACGCGGGGCCGGCGCTGGGGACAGCGGGAGGGGCGGCGGTCACCTCTGCTGGGCGTCCCCCCCACCCCCGTGTGCCCCTCGCGGTGCCCACCCCCTGTATCCCCCACAGACCCCGCTGTGCCCACCCCCAGCTCCTCGTGCCCATCCCTCTGCGCCCAGCCCGACCTCCTTGTGCCCACCCCGTCCTCCTCACCCTCATCCCCACCTTCGTCCCTGTGCCCATCCCCGTCCTCTTCTTCATCTCTGTCCCCTTCTTCATCCCTGTCCCCACCCTCGTCTTCATCCCCGTCGCCGTCCCTGTTTCCATCCTCATCTTCATCCCCATCCCTGCCCCTCTCCCCATCCCTCCCCCATCCTCCTGTGCCCCCCATCCCTCTGTGCCCACCCCTTCCCATCCTCCTGTGCCCCCCGTCTCCGTCCCCACCCCACCCTGAGCCCCCCGTGCCCATCCTTCCCCCCCTTCCCGTGCCCCCCATCCCCATCCCTGCCCCATCCACCCCTCACCCTCTCCTCGTTCCCACCCCATCCACCCCCATCCCGCGGTGCCCACCCCTCTCCCCTGCTCCCCCTCACCCCCGTGTCCCTCCCTGTGTCCCCCCAAGCCCCCCGGCGTCCCCCCCGTCCCCCCGGGGACACCCACGTGTGGTACAGGGTGGGCAGCCCGCAGTGGGCGCGGAAGCGGGACAGCAGCCGGTTCTCCAGGTCGATGGTGGTGCTCCCGATCTCCTGGTCCGGGGGCACCTTGTCGTGGTCCATGATGGTCACCCGCAGGTCCTTCTCCAGCGGGATGGTGGCCGTCAGCTCAAACATCCTGGCGGCAGGAATGTCCTCAGCCCCGGGGCTGGCGTGGGGACGGGGACCCACGGGGACAGGGACCTGGGGGCACGGGGACACCCCAGTGCTGGGAATGGGACAGCTGGGGGCACAGGGAATGGGGACCTGGGGGCACGGGGACACCCCAGCACAGGGAGTGGGACAGCTGGGGGCACAGGGAATGGGGACCTGGGGAATGGGACATCTGGGGGCACAGGGAATGGGGACCTGGAGGCACGGGGACACCCCAGCACAGGGAATGGGGACCTGGGGGCACAGTGACATGCCAGCCTGGGGAATGGGACAGCTGGGGGCACAGGGAATGGGGACCTGGGGGCACGGGGACACCCCAGCACAGGGAATGGGACAGCTGGGGGCATGGGAACCCACCAGGACAGGGAATGGGACATCTGGTGACACAGGGAATGGGACATCTGGTGGCACCGGGCCAGGCTGGCACAGGGCCACGCTGCCATCGGGAATGAGCCCCCCCAGTACCCTCCTCTCAGTGCCAGGGCCCCCCAGGCCAGCGCCACCCTGGGGGTGACACTGCCACGGGCCACCCACCCCGAGGGTGACACTGCCACGGGCCACCACCCTGGCCCTACCTGCCAAAAACGGGCTCCAGGGTGTTGGGCACGTACTGGTCCCGCTGTCCCAGCGTCTTCTTGCCCAGCGCCACCCGCACGTAGGGATCGCTCTGGGGCAGGGAGGGGACAGGGGGGTGGCACCGCGGACGGGGCCCTGCCCGGCCCCCCAGGGGTCCCGTGCTGTCCTTACCAGCCCGGTGACATCGCGAGGGGACAGGTCGAAGGCCCGCACGATGTAGACCCGCACCAGGCACTCCTGCGGTTTGCTGGGCGGCAGCCGCTGGAAGCAGCGGGGCGGGGGGGACACCCCGGGCTCCTCGGACACGGAGTAGATGCGGAAAAGCCCCTGAGAGACCCCTCTGTGCCCCCCCGGGGGTCCTGCCCCGGTCCCGCGGTCCCACGGGGGGAGGGGGGGTCTCACCCACCTTGAAGCTGCCCACGGGCTCGGGGTGCTGCCCGGGCAGGGGGGGACGCCCCGGTTTGTAGAGGGGGAAGGTCTGGCAGAAATCCTGCAGCCCCTCGAACTCGGGCACCGCCTCCAGCTCGCAGCCGTAGATCTGCGGGGCCGGGCCGGGTCTTGGGTCATCCCCGCGCCCAGCCCGGCCCCTGCCCCCAGCGCCATCGCGGGGCTTCTCCCCACTGCAGTCCCGGCCCCTTCTTCATCCCTGTCCCCTCCCAGCTTCATCCCCGTCCTTGCCCCCATCCCATTTTCATTCCCATCCCGTCTTCATCCCCATCCCCACTCCTCTTCATCCCCGTCCTTGTCCTCGTTTTGTCTTCAGTCCTGACCTTGTCCTCACCCAGCCCCTCCCTCCTCCCTGCCCCCGTCTCTGTCCCCGTCCCCGTCCCTGTCCCCGGCCGTCCCTGTCCCCATCCCGATGCCGGTCCCAGGCTCTGCCTCACCTTCAGCCTGTCCCCGTTGGTTCCCCGTGGGGATCGGGCGTCCTTGTCCTCCACGGACGCGTAGAATTTGCTCCACCAGTCCCTCTCCTCCTCCTCTTCCTCGTCCTGGTGGGCAGCAGGAGCAGGTGGGCACGGGTGGCACTGGTGGCCTCGGTGGCCCCGGTAGCCCCGTTCCCGTGCCCACCTGGTCCGCGGCCCCGTTGCTCCTGAGGTAGCTGAGCAGGAACTGCAGGCAGCAAAGTGCTCTTGGGGAAACTGAGGCACAGGGCTGGGGGTGCCAGCGCCCAGCGGTGCCGGGGTGGTGCCAGGTGACCGGGGGACCCACCTGAGCCATCCTGGCTGGGGCCGTGGCGAGGTAAAGGAAACACCAACGTCTCCAGAGGCTGGAGGTGACGGGCAGGGAAAGGAGCTCGTCTGTGGGAGAGAGGGACGGGCAGGAATGGGCAAGGGACACCAGGGACAGAGCAGGGACACCGGGGACGGGCAGGGGACACCGGGGATGGGCAGGAACAGGGCAGAGATGGGCAGGGGACACCAGGGACAGGGCAGGGATGGGCAGGGGACACTGGATATAGGGCAGGGATGGGCAGGAGGTACCAGGGATCGGGCAGGGGATACTGGATATAGGGCAGGGATGGGGCAGGAGGTACCAGGGATCGGGCAGGGGACACCGGGGACGGGCAGGGACGGGGCAGGGACGGGACAGGTGGCACCCGGGCTGGGCAGGGATGGGGCAGGGGGTACCTGGGACGCGGCAGGGACAGGACCGGCAGTACCTGGCATGGACACAGCGGTGTAAGAGCCGTTCCCGGCACTGCCGGAGCCGAGCAGCTGCTCCTGGCGGGGCGGGGGGCAGCGGTACCGCCCCAGGCCCCTGACGCTGGCCTGTCCCAGCAGCAGCCGGCGCTCCGTGTCCGCCCTGTCCCACAGCCGCAGCCGGATGGGCGGCACGAGCCGCTCCTCCTCGGGCAGCGCCTGGGGACACGCCCGGGTCACCCGCGGTGGCACCCGCGGATCGGGGTCCCCCCAAGCCCTCCCCCACTCACCAGCGTCAGCACGAAGGCGTTGCTGGGGAAATTGGGGTTGGCGGCAATGTCCTCGATCGGGGGGGTCCAGAGGCTCTGCTCCCCCCACTGCAGCTCCAGCCGGGGCTCCCGCACGGCCCCGCGCAGCCCCCGCAGCCCCCAGGCCAGCACCTGGCGGGACACGCGGCTCCTGTCACCCCGCGGCTGTGCCGGGGCCCCTCGGGCGGGTTCGTGCCTCGCTGGGAGGCTGAAGGTGCCTGTCCTGATCCGTGTCCCTGTCCCCGTCCCTGACCCTGCGCTGTCCTTGCCGCCGCCTCTCTGTGCCTGTTCTCAGCTTCGTTCCTGTTCTTGCCCCTGTCCTGTCTCCGTCCTCTGTCCCTGTCCCCAGCCCATCCCCAGGACCTTCAGCACTGTCCACAGCCTGTCCCATTCCCAGTCTCCATCTCCGACCTTGTCCCCACCCCACCTTTGTCCCTGTCCCCATCCCTGTGCCCAGCCAGCCCCGTCTCCATCCCATTCCCCGCTCCCTCCTTGTCCCCACCCTTCTCCCACTCTGTCGCCACCCTGTCCCCACCCTGTCCCCTCGCGGGCTCCCACCTCCAGTGCCACCCTCTGCAGGCGTGGCCGGAGCTCCCGGGGGATGCTGAACTCGTCCTTCCTCAGTGGCGGGAGGCTGAGCGCAGCCAGGGACCCGTCCTGCCGGGGAGGGGGGCACAGTGACAAAGGGACCGACCCCTGGGTGCCCTCTGCGTCACCCCTGTGCCACCCTCTCACCTCGGGCTCGTACAGGAGCTCGAAGGCCGCCAGCAGCTCCCCGGCCGGACCCCGCGGCCCCTGCAGGGGGTGAGGCTGGAGCCGGGGTGGCTCCCGGTGTCCCACATCCAGCCACACCTGCGGGGTGGCCACGCACCTCCCCAGGAAAACGCCGGCGCCCTGCGAGGCAGCGCCTGAGCGCGGGGCTCCCCCAGCCACGAGTGCCGCTGTCCCTCCATCCCTGACCTCCCGTCCTTCCATCCCTGACCCCCCGTCCTTCCATCCCTGACCCCTCCCGTCCTTCCATCCCTGACCCCCCATCCTTCCACCCCTGACCCCCTGCCCCTCCATCCCTGACCCCCCATCCCTCCATCCCTGACCCCCCATCCTTCCACCCCTGACCCCCCATCCTTCCATCCACCATCCTGACCCCCATCCTTCCATCCACCATCCTGACCCCCATCCTTCCATCCACATCCCCTCCCTCATCCATCCCCCTCCTCCCATCCTTCCCTCCCTCCCTCCTGCCCCATCCCTCACCCACCCCTTTCCCCTCGGTCCCCCCCCGGCCCGGTGTGTCCCGTACCTGTCCCCGCTGGTCACACACCTCCACCACCACGGCGGGGGGGTCATCCCGGACCCCGCGGGGGTCCCCGAACAGCAGCACCCGGGGGAACAGCAGCGTCTGCTCCCACAGCGGGTCCGGGCCCCCCCGCACCGTCCTGGTGCGCTGGCTCAGCGACACGAACGACACGTGGGCGGTGGCATCTGGTGACAACGACACCGTCAGCGCCCCGGGCTGCCACCGGGGGGGGGGCGGGGGCTGGGGGGTCCCACCTATGGAGGTCCTGGCGCTGCCGGGCGCCAGATCCAGCGCCTGGAAGATGTAACAGCGGAGCTGGAAGCGGCCGGGCCCTGGGGACAGGCAGGGGTCAGGGGGGCTGGGACCACCGGGCCCTCCCGGCCCCTCCCGGCCCCTCGCGGCCCCTCCTGGCCCCCCAGGCTCACGTTGGAAGCTGCAGAGGATGAAGACGGGGGGCTGCTGAAGGGGGGTCAGGGAGGAGCCCCCCGGCAGCTGTGGGGCCGCAGCTGGATTGTCCTGGGCCGGGTCCTCGGTGTCCTGTGAGAGGACAGGGGTGGGGTGGGGGAGCCCTTCTGGCCCCCGGCCCTGCGGCCTCCTGTCCTGCGTGCTACTGTCCCGTCACGGCCCATCTCCACGGGGCTCCAGCCATCCGTGCCCCCATCTCTCCCTCCCTTCCTCATCCCTCCATCCCTCCATCCCTCCCTCCTTCCATCCCTCCATCCCTCCCTCTCCCCACATCTCCATCCCCCATCCCTCCTCCGCAATCCTTCCCTCTCTCCTCTCCCCCACCATCGCCTCCCCTTCCCCCGGGCCCGTCCCGGAGCCCCAGCCCGGCTCCTACCGGGGCTCCCCGGAGCAGGAACAGCGGTGCCACCGGCGCGGGCTCCGCGGGGACCAGGCTGCGCTGCCAGCGGCGCCGGCGGCACCGGGGACCCGCCGGGACCTTGGGCTGGAAGGCGCAGCCCCAGAAGCACTCGGGCTGCCAGGCCTCGTCCTCCCACAGCTCCTCGGGGTCCTGCCGCGGGACACGGCACGGGGACAGCGTCACACGGGGACAGCGGCCCTGTCACCCCCGGCCCTGTCACCCCCACCCTGTCACCTCCCTCCTGCCGCTTCCATCGCCACCACCCCGCCCCTGTCCCCACGTCTGTCACCAGGGGGCTGAGCGTGTCCGTGTCCTGCTCCCGTGTCCAGCTGTCGGGGTCCCTGTGGCGGAGCCGGACCCAGCGCCGGCGCCGCAGGCTGTGGCAGTGCTGTCCCCTGCCGTGCCACGCTGCCGGGGGGCTGCCGTCCTCCGTGCCCACCCCGTACTCCCAACCTGCAGCACACGGGTCACCTCCTTCCCTGTGACCTCCATCCCTGTCACCCTCGTCCCTGTCACCCCATCCCTGCCACCTCCATCCCTGTCACCCCATCCCTCTCACCTCCATCCCCGTCACCCCATCCCTGTCACCCCCATCCCTCTCACCCCATCCCCGTCACCCCATCCCTGTCACCTCCATCCCTGTCACCCCATCCCTGCCACCTCCATCCCCATCACCCCCATCCCTCTCACCCTCATCCCTGCCACCCCCATCCCTGTCCCCCTGTCCCTGCCACCCCCAGCCCGCTGTGCCCACCGGGGCCTCCCACTCACCGTCCTCATCCACGGCCCCCTCCGTGTCCACGTGCCAGTCGCCGGTGACACGCCAGCCCGGGGGACACGCCACCTCCTCCTTCGGTGGCACCGCCACTCCCTTCTGCAAAACCAGCGAGAGCTGAGCCCCGACACTCTCGCGTCACCCCCCGGTGTCCCCGTGCTGTCCCCACTCACGGCGTCCGTGCTGCCCGTGGGGCTCCAGTTCCCGCCGGAATCGCGGCTCTGGTTCTCGTACAGCTCCTCCAGCACCGCGCTCACCTCGGGCTCCCTGCGCGGCAGCACCCTGGGGACACCAGGGGACAACGCTGGCGTCACCGAGGTCCCCACGGTGGCGGGGTGGGTGGCTGTCCCGTCCCGCTCACCGCCGCGGCCGCTCCACGCTCCAGGGGCCGTCCCAGCGCCAGCCCTTGGGGGGCTGGATCTCGTCCGGGGCGGGCCCCGCTCGGCCGGAGCTGTCGGAGAACGCGGGGCGCCCCAAAAGCTTCCGGGGCCCCCATTTCCCCAGCAGCCTCGTCTGGTTCTCGTACTGGGGGACACACGGGGCGCGGCGTCAGGGGACACTTTGGGGCGTTGTGCCCTCCCGGGGGTTGTCGCCTCCCGGGTGTTGTCACCTCCATCCCAGGTGCCGTCCCCTCCCAGGCGTCGTTGTCCCCTCCCAGATGCTGTCCCCTCCCAGGTGTTGTCACCTCCCTCCCAGCTGTTGTCCCCTCCCAGGTATTGTCCCCTCCCAGCTGCTGTCCCCTCCCAGGTGTCACTGTCCCCTCCCAGGTGCTGTCCCCTCGCGGGTGTCACTGTCCCCTCCCAGGTGTCACTGTCCCCTCACGGCTGTCACTGTCCCCTCCCGGGGGTTGTCCCCTCCCAGGTGTCACTGTCCCCTCACGGGTGTCACTGTCCCCTCCCGGGTGTCATTGTCCCCTCCCGGGTGTCACTGTCCCCTCGCGGGTGTCACTGTCCCCTCCCAGGTGTCATTGTCCCCTCCCAGGTGTCACTGTCCCCACCGTCTCGGTGTAGAAGCGCAGGGACCCCTCGAGGAGCCGGGGCAGGTCGCCGCTCTCGGCCACTCGCCCCAGCCACAGCCGGACCCGCACCTGCGCCTGGATGTCCCCGCAGCCCTGCGGCACAAAGGGTCACCGCGGCGTGGGGACACCGGGGACAGAGAGGGGACATGGGGGGACACGGGGGACAGAGAGGGGACATGGGGGGACACCGGGGACACACAGGGGACATGGGGGGACACGGGGGACAGAGAGGGGACATGGGGGGACGTGGAGCAGGCACCGAGGGGACTTGGAGGAGATGAGGTGGGAATAGAGAGGGGACATGGAGCAGGGATGGAGGGGACATGGAGGGGACATGGAGGGGACATGGAGCAGCGAGGAAAGGGGACACGGAGGGACACGGAGGGACACGGAGGGACACGGAGGGGACGTGGAGGGAATTCGGAGAGGAGGGCGTGATGCGGGGGGGACATGGAGCAGGGATGGAGGGGACATGGTGGCGACATGGACGGGGACATGGAGGGACACTGAGGGGGTCGTGGAGGGGTCACACGGAAGGGACAGGGCGCAGTGACAGAGAGGACACAGCGGGGACGTGGGGGGACACAAAGGGGCTGAGGGGGGACACAGAGGGGCTGTGGGGACACAAAGGGGCTGGGGGGACACAAAGGGACTGAGGGGGAACACAAAGGGACTGGGGGGACACAAAGGGACTGGGGGGACACAAAGGGGCTGGAGGGGACACAAAGGGAATGTGAGGGGACACAAAGGGACTGGGGGGGGACACAAAGGGGCTGTGGGGACACAAAGGGAATGATGGGGGACACAAAGGGACTGGGGGGGACACAAAGGGGCTGTGGGGGGACACAAAGGGACCGGGGGGACACAAAGGGGCTGGGGGGACACAAAGGGACTGGGGGGGGACACAAAGGGGCTGCGGGGACACAAAGGGGCTGTGGGGGGACACAAAGGGACTGGGGGGGGACACAAAGGGGCTGTGGGGACACAAAGGGAATGTGAGGGGACACAAAGGGGCTGGAGGGGACACAAAGGGGCTGTGGGGGGACACAAAGGGACTGGGGGGACACAAAGGGGCTGTGGGGGGACACAAAGGGGCTGTGGGGACACAAAGGGAATGTGGGGGGACACAAAGGGGGGGACACAGAGGGGCTGTGGGAGGACACAAAGGGTCTGTGGGGACACAAAGGGACTGGGGCTGAGGGGGGACACAAAGGGACTGCGGGGGGACACAAAGGGGCTGTGGGGACACAAAGGGACCGGGGGGACACAAAGGGACTGAGGGGGGACACAAAGGGACCGGGGGGACACAAAGGGGCAGGGGGGACACAAAGGGACCGGGGGGACACAAAGGGCCCCCGGAGCTCGCACCAGGAACACGGTGAGGGTCCTGCCGCAGAGGCGGCCGCAGGCGCCGCGGCCGCGCGGGGAGTGCAGCACATCGGCGGCCGGGACCCGCGCGGAGCCCACGCGGCGCTCGCCCCGCAGTAGCCACAGCTGCACGTCCGGGACACCGGCCTGGGGCTGCGGGACACGGGACACGGGCCGGGCTGGGAGCGGCACCGGGAGCCCGGGCACCAACTCCCCGGGCGGCCTTAAAATTATTATTATTATTATTATTATTATTATTATTATTATTGTTATTGTTATTATTATTATTATTATTATTACTGTTATTATTATTTTTATTTTTATTATCATTATCATTATCTTTATTATTTCATTATTAATATTATAATATTATTTATTTTTATAATCATTTTATGATTATTTTTATAATTATTTTTATAATTATTTTTACAATTATTTTATAATTATATATAATCATTATATATCATTAGATATAACAATACTAGTACTATTATATTATTATCGTAATATTATTATTGTAATAATTGTAATTATCATTTTATTTGTATAATTATTTTTATAATTATATATATAATTATTAGATATTACTATATATAATAATATTATTATCATTATATTGTTATCGTAATATTATTATTGTAATATTATTATCGTAATATTATTACTGTAATATTATTATTAATATAATAATAACAACATTAATATTATTGATGTTCTGTTGTTGTTAGGTTATTGTTATTATTGTTATTGTTGTTGTTATTATGACCACTATTATTATTAATTTTATATTTTCTGTATCATTTTGTGTCTTCTGTAACACCAAACCCAGCAGGGGATGGGCAGGGAACTGAGGCATTTCCAGGAATCAATCCAGTATAATATAATACTAATACTAATAATAAATTTTAAAAAATTATTTTATTTTATTTTATTTTATTTTATTTTACTTTATTTTATTTTACTTTATTTTATTTTATTTTATTTTACTTATTTTATATTTTTATTTTGTTACTGCTATTGTTGCTGTTGTTATTATTGCCATTATTATTATTAATTTTATCTCTACTATATAATAGCATTACTAAAAGCACTACATACTTATTTTTCTCATCTTCTCATCTATTACAATAATTACCATATCATCATTATTATTATTATTGTATCATGATATAATATTTAATTAGATAACAAGTGTTACAGCACATTATATATCACAGTCTATTGTGGTACATATTATATATTGATCACCAATATAACATAATATTATAATATAATAAAATATAATATAATATAATATAATATAATATAATGTAATAATATAACATAACATAATATAGTATAACATAATACAATATAATATAATATAATATAACAGAATATAATATAATATAATATAATATAACATAACATAACATAATATAATATAATATAACATAATATAATACAATATAACATAATACAATATAATATAATATAACATTATATAATATAACATAATATAAACATATATAATATAACATATATAAACATAATATAATATAACATAAATAATATAATATAATATAATATAATATGATATGATATGATATAATATGATATAATATAATATGATATAATATTTAACATAATACAATAAAATCTAATATAACATAACATAATATAGTATAATATAAATTATAATATACAATACATAATATATAATATATAATATAAAATATAAAATATATAATATATAATATATAACATACATAATATAAATTCTATTCCACTCTATTCTATTCTATTTTTCTATAATTTATTCTATTATATGACAATTTAATTCGTTGTATTACATTATAATTCACTATAATTTATTGCATTGCACTATAATTTCTAAATAATCACATTTCCATATTCTCTCGCATATTCTTATTTACAACAGATGGGCAGGAATTTCTTTGCTGAAAAACGCAGAAATAAGTTAAAAAGCTCTCCACCAGCGCCCGCGGAGGCCGGAATTCCGTGACCCACGCACAGGAATAAATTCCTGACCCTCCCACACTAAAATCCAGCTTTGGGGGGGGTTATTTACCCCAATCTCCCATTTTGGGAGGATTTTATTCATCCCAATCTCCCATTTTGGGGGGGTTTATTTACCCCAATCTCCCATTTTGGGGGGATTTTATCCACCCCAATCTCCTATTTAGGGGATTTCATCCACCCCAATCTCCCATTTTGGGGGGGTTTTATCCACCCCAATCTCCCATTTTGGGGGTTTTATTTACCCCAATCTCCCATTTTGGGGGATTTTATCCCTTTTATTCACCCCAATCTCCCATTTTGGGGGGGTTTATTTATCCCAATCTCCCATTTTGGGGGTTTTATTTATCCCTTTTATTCATCCCAATCTCCTCCTTTGGGGGGGATTTCATGCACCCCAATCTCCCATTTTGGGGGATTTTATTTTTCCCAATCTCCCATTTTGGGGGGGATTTCATTCACCCCAATCTCCCATTTTGGGGGGGATTTCATTCACCCCAATCTCCCATTTTGGAGGGGATTTCATCCACCCCAATCTCCTATTTGGGGGATTTCATTCACCCCAATCTCCCATTTTGGGGGATTTCATCCACCCCAATCTCCTATTTAGGGGATTTCATCCACCCCAATCTCCCATTTTGGGGGGGATTTTATCCATCCCAATCTCCTATTTAGGTGGATTTTATCCACCCCAATCTCCTATTTAGGGGATTTCATCCACCCCAATCTCCCACCTCCACGGCCAGCGCGGCCGCGCGCCGGAGCCAGCCCTGGGCCACCGCTCCCAGCGTGTCCCGGTGGAATTCCACCGTTTTCTCGGGGTCCCCCCGGGCCACGCGCCCGAGGTGCCGCAGGAGGAGCCGGCGGGAGCTGCGGAGCTGCTGGTCCAGGGTGGTCACCGTGGGCTGGGCCTCCAGCCAGGCCAGGGCCTCCCTGGGACACCCCAAAAACGCTCAGGGTCACCCCAAAATCAGCCCAGCCAGGGGCTCCCTAAAACACCCCAAAAACCCCAAAATCGGCCCAGCCAGGGGCTCCCTAAAACACCCCAAAAATGCTCAGGATTTCCCCAAAATCACCAGTTTCACCCCAGGCCAGGGCCCAGCTGGAACACCCCAAAAACCCCACAGGGTCACCCCAAAATCAGCTCAGGCCAGCGCCTCCCTGAACAACCCAAAAACCCCACAGGGTCCCCCCAAAATCTCCAGTTTCACCCCTAAAATTCTCCGTTTGCTCCCAAAATCCCTCATTTCCCCCTCTAACGCCCCGTCCTCCCACCGAAATCCCATTTCCCCCCCGAACACCCCACGTCCCCCTCACCCCGTTCCCACCCCAAACATCCCACTGCCCTCCAGAACATCCCGCTGTGCCCCAAAGCGTCCCGAATCCCCCAAACCCCGCCCGCCACCCCCAGGGACCCCCATTTCCACCCCCCCCCAGACACCCCAAACCGCGATTTTGGGGGATTTGGGGTCGCCCCGGACGCACTCGCAGTCCCGCTCCAGCTCCCGCAGCAGCCTCGCCCCCACGGCCCTCGCGGCGTCCCCGCGGCAGCGCCGCAGCTCCGCCACGTTCCGCTCCTGGGAATGTCCCACGGCGTTCCCAGATGGATTTGGGGTCAGTCCCAGCCCATCCCATCCCACCCCATTCCTACCTGCATTTGGGGTCAGTCCCAGCCCACCCCATCCCACCCCATTCCCACCTGCATTTGGGGTCAATCCCAGCCCATCCCATCCCACCCCATTCCCACCTGCATTTGGGGTCAGTCCCACCCCATTCCCACCTGCATTTGGGGTCAGTCCCAGCCCATCCCACCCACATTTGGGGTCAATCCCAGCCCATTCCCATCTGGATTTGGGGGCAACCCCACCCCATTCCCACCTGGATTTGGGGCCAATCCCAGCCCATTCCCAGCCGGATTTGGGATCACATCTCACCCCATTTCCACCTGGATTTGGGGTCAATCCCAGCCCATCCCCACCTGGATTTGGGATCAATCCCAGCCCAGCCCATCCCACCCCTTTCCCACCTGGATTTGGGGCCAATCCCGCCCCATTCCCACCTGGATTTGGGATCACATCCCACCACATTCTCACCTGGATTTGGGGTCAATCCCACCCCATTCCCACCTGGATTTGGGGCCAGTCCCACCCCATTCCCACCTGGATTTGGGCCCAATCCCAGCCCATTCCCAGCCGCATTTGGGGTCAGTCCCACCCCATTCCCACCTGGATTTGGGGCCAATCCCAGCCCATTCCCAGCCGCATTTGGGGTCAGTCCCACCCCAGGGCTCACCAGGCGCTGGCACAGGGCTCGCAGCAGGTTCAGGCTGTCCCAGCGGTGCCCGGCGTCCTCCCAGAGCAAGGTGACAGCGGCCACCGGTTTGTCCCCGAACCACGGCAGGTGGTGGTAGAGGTTCCCTAAAACCGGGAAAATCGGGAAAATTGGGAAAATCGGGAAAATTGGGGTCGGAACTGACTTGGCCGTGCTGGTGAGCGGCAGCTGTGGCTTCCTGGGATATCCAGGATTCCCAAAGCGTCCCGTGACCCACAGGGTGACATCACCCCGGTGAAACTCCCCGGATCCATCCAAGATTCCCAAAATATCCCCTGATCCAGTGTGACATCACCCAGGTGAAGCTCCCCGGATCCATCCAGGATTCCCAAAGCATCCCATGACCCACAGGGTGACATCACCCCGGTGAAACTTCCTGGATCCATCCAAGGATCCCAAAATGTCCCCTGATCCAGTGTGACATCACCCAGGTGAAGCTCCCCGGATCCGTCCAAGATTCCCAAAATATCCCCTGATCCAGTGTGACATCACCCAGGTGAAGCTCCCCAGATCCATCCAAGATTCCCAAAATATCCCCTGATCCAGTGTGACATCACCCAGGTGAAACTCCCCGGATCCATCCAGGATTCCCAAAGTGTCCCGTGACCCACAGGGAGACATCACCCCGGTGAAATTCCTTGGATCCATCCAGGATTCCCAAAATATCCCCTGATCCAGTGTGACATCACCCAGGTGAAACTCCCCGGATCCATCCAGGATTCCCAAAGTGTCCCGTGACCCACAGGGAGACATCACCCAGGTGAAACTCCCCGGATCCATCCAGGATTCCCAAAGCATCCCGTGACCCACAGGGTGACACCACCCCGGTGCCACCCCATCCGTGTCCCCAAACCCGAGGCACCTCCCAGCCCCACCCCATCGCGGACCAAACCCTCCGTGCCGGAATTAACAACTCCCGACGCTTCCCCCGCGCCTGCGCTGACCCCGTTTCAAGAACCGGCACCGGGAGCGGGTGACAACGGCACCGAGGCCCCGGTGCCGCCGCCGCGCTGTCCCCGGCTCACCGTCGAAGGCGGGCAGTCCCTGCTCGGTGGCGGCCGCGGCGCTGCCGATGCCCAGCTCGAGGCGCAGGGGCTCGGGGCCGCCTGGCACCATGGTGGCCGCGTAGAAAACCCCGCAGAGCCCCAGCCGGCAGCGGGGCAGGCGGCTCCGCTGCGAGGAAAAGCCCCACGAACGCTCAGCCGTGCCCCGGGGCGCGGGGGTGGCACCGCGGCCCCGCGTCCCCGCGTCCCCACCTGCGCCCGCTCCGCGTCCACGGCGGCGACGGCGTCGCGCTGGCGCCCGGGCGGGGTCCCCGCGTGGGTGCAGATCTCCAGGAGCACCCGGCCCCGATAAACCAGCCCGGCGTCCTGGGAAACCAGGCGGGGCCGTGGGGTTGTCCCATTTTCACCCCAAATGTCCCATTTTCTTCTAAAGTCCTGCTTTTGCCTCAGCAATTCCCCGTTTCCCCCCTCAAATGCCCCATTCTCTGGTTCCCCCGTGCTGTTTTCACCCCAAATGTCCCATTGTCCTTGAAAACATCCCAAATTCCCTTTCCCGTTCCCCAAACACATAGTGACAGGCCCAAGCATCCCATTTCCCCCTCTAAATACCCTATTTTCTCCTCTACTGTTCCCTTTTCACCCCAAACATCCCATCGCCCTCAAAAATTCTCAGTTTGCCCCAAGAATTCCTCATGTTCCCCACAAATGCCCCATTCCCTCTCCAAAAACCCCATTTCCCCCTAAAAAAACCCATTTCCCCCAAAACACCCCATTTCCCCCCAAAACACCCCGTTTCCCCCCCTAAAACCCCTGCTCCGTACCCTGGCAGCGTCCGGCCGGGGTCCGTAGAAGGGCAGGAAGCTGGGTCCGAAGGAGGGGAGGAAACCGGGGGTCCCCTCTGGGGGCAGAGAAAAGGGGGTTCAGGGTTGGGGTCCTCCTCGGGGTGGGGAGGGGGTCCGGCTGCTGGAGACCCCACAAGGTGACCCCGCTCACCCTCGAGCTCGTCACCGTCCCGGTAGAGCTGGGACAGGCTCAGGGTGGCCCTGCCCAGGACTTTGCTGCGGCACGACCTGCGGGGGGCACGGTCAGGGGTCCCCCGAACCCGCGGGGGTGTCCCCAAACCCAAGAGGTGTCCCCAAAACCGGGGGTGTTCCCAAACCCAAGGGATGTCCCCCAAACTCAGAATTGTCCCCCAAACCGGGGGCTGTTCCCAAACTCAAGGGGGTGTCCCCCAAACTCACGGGGTGTCCCTCAAAACAGGGGCTGTCCCCAAAACCCGAGGCTGTCCCCAAACCCGAGGCTGTCCCCAAACCCAGGATTGTCCCCCAAACCCAGGGCTGTTCCCAAACCTGCGGGGGTGTCCCCCAAACACGAGGGGTGTCCCCATTCCCGGGGCTGTCCCCAAACCCGGGGCTGACCCCAAACCCGAGGCTGTCCCCAAACCCAGGATTGTCCCCCAAACCCGGGGCTGTTCCCAAACCTGAGGGGTGTCCCCCAAACCCAGGATTGTCCCCCAAACCCGAGGGGAGTCCCCCAAACCCAGGGATGCCTCCCAAAACAAGGGTGTCCCCAAACCCTTGGGATGTCCCCTAAACCCGAGGGGTGTCCTCCAAACCCGGGGCTGTTCCCAAACCCGAGGGGTGTCCCCAAACCTGAGGGGATGTCCTCAAACCCAGGATTGTCCCCCAAACCCCGGGCTGTTCCCAAACCCGAGGGGTGTCCCCAAACCCTTGGGATGTCCCCTAAACCCGAGGGGTGTCCTCCAAACCCGGGGCTGTCCCCAAACCCGAGGGGTGTCCCCAAACCTGAGGGGATGTCCTCAAACCCAGGATTGTCCCCCAAACCCGGGGCTGTTCCCAAACCCGAGGGGTGTCCCCAAACCCTTGGGATGTCCCCTAAACCCGAGGGGTGTCCTCCAAACCCGGGGCTGTTCCCAAACCCGAGGGGTGTCCCCAAACCCAAGGGGGTGTCCCCCAAACCCGGCGCTGTCCCCAAACCCGAGGGGTGTCCCCGAACCCGCAGGGTGTCCCCAAACCCGAGGGGTGTCCCCGAACCCACAGGGTGTCCCCGAACCCGCAGGGTGTCCCCAAACCCGAGGGGTGTCCCCAAAGCCCGGCGTGCCCCACTCACCCGCGGAGGATTTCCAGCTGGATCTCGTCACAGATCGGGGGCAGCTGCGGGGACAGAACAGCGCCGAGTGTGGGCGTGGAAATGGGGGCGTCCCCCCTTTCTGGGGTCCCCCTGTTCGGGGGAGGGGGAGCGGGGTGCGTGAGGGGCTGGGGGGGCTCCTCACCCGCAAGGGGAAGAAGAAAACCTCGTTCCACTCGGGGTCGGCATCGGGGGGCACCCCGCGGGTGCAGAGCTGCGGTGGGGAAAGCTGTGAGCCCCCGAAGGGATCCGGCACCCCCAGAACCCCCTCGGAACCCCAATTCCCCACCCGGCACCCCCAGAACCCCCGTTACCCGCCCGGCGCTCACCGTCCTGCCCCCGAAGCCGACCCGCACCGACACCTTCAGCGAGCCCTTGGTGCCGCCCAGGCACGGCCGCGTTGGCTCCGCTGCGCGGGGATGGGGAGCAGGGAGATTTTGGGGGGGTCCCCAAATCCATCCCTACCCTAAATCCCCCCCGGTTCCCACCCTGCAGCGATCAGGGGATCCCCAATTCTGCCCCCGCCCCAAATTCCCGGTGTCCCCACCCTGTGGCGAGCAGAGAGTCCCCAAATCCACCCTTCATCCCAAATTTCCAGTGCCCCCACCCTGTGGCAAGCGGGAGGGTCCCCAAGTTCACCCCCACCCCAAATCCCCCCCAGTTCCCTCCCTCTGGTGAGCAGGGGGGGTCCCCAAATCCCCCCCCACCCCAAATCCTGGTGACCCCACCCCGTGGTGACCAGAGGGGTCCCCAAATCCAACCCCACCCCAAATCCTGGTGTACCCATCTCGTGGTGACCAAAGGGGTCCCCAAGTCCGCCCCCACCCCAAATCCCGGTGACCCCACCCCGTGGTGACCAGAGGGGTCCCCAAATCCAACCCCACCCCAAATCTTGGTGTACCCATCTCGTGGTGACCAGAGGGGTCCCCAAGTCCGCCCCCACCCCAAATCCCGGTGACCCCACCCCGTGGTGACCAGAGGGGTCCCCAAATCCCGGTGACCCCACCCCGTGGTGACCAGAGGGGTCCCCCAATCCCCCCGCACCCCAAATCCCGGGGCGCGCACCCTGCGGCAGGTCCTCGGCGCGGAACACGCGGAGCTGCAGCGCGGTGCCGCAGGCCGGGGGCCGCAGCAGGTTGGCCGCCACGTCCTCGTCCCCCGCCGGCATCTCCTGCTCCTTGGGGAGGGGTGACGCAGTCGGGACCCCCCCGGGGAGGGTTTTTGGGGTGCGGGGGAGGGCGGGGGGCTCACCTGGGCGCGCTCGCCGGCGCGGCGCACGGCCAGGCTGAGCTGCAGGAAGCCCTGCGAGCGGCCGTCGCGGTGCCGCGGGTGCTGCAGGCTCAGCCACTTCCCGCTCAGGATGCGCCCTGGGGACACGGCGGGGTCACCACAGACACCCCAGGGTCACCCCGGTGTCACCCCGGGCCAGGGACTGCCTAGAACAGCCCCAAAACCGCACGGTGCTCCCCCCAAAATCACCGGTTTAACCCCAGCCAGGGCCTGCCCGAAACAGCCCCCAAAATGTGCCACCCCAGTGTCACCCCAGTGTCACCCAGTGTCTCCCCAACCCTCTCGTTACCTGGGGCAGAGTAGACGGTGCCGACGTCGAGCTGTGGGAACGGCAAAGGGGGTGAGAGCACTCTGACACCCCAATCCCGACACCCCATTCCCGACATCCCAGTCCTGTTCTAGACCCCGCATTCCCGACACCCCATTCCCAAAATCCCAGTCCTGACTTCCTGTTCCAGACCCCCCATTCCCAAAACCCCATTCCTGGTGCCCCATTCCAGGTCCCCCGTTCCCAAAACCCCATTCCCGGTGCCCCATTCCAGATCCCCCGTTCCCAACACCACATTCCCAACACCCTGTTCCAGACCCCCCATTCCCAAAACCCCATTCCTGGTGCCCCATTCCCGATCCCCCATTCCTGACACCCCATTCCAGACCCTCCATTCCCAACACCCCGTTCCTGACACCCCATTCCCACAACCCAATTCCTGACACCCTATTCCAGACCCCCCATTCCCGACATCCCATTCCTGATGCCCCATTCCCAAAACCCAAATCCTGATGCCCCATTCCAGATCCCCCATTCCTGACACCGCATTCCCAAAACCCCGTTCCAATGCCCCATTCCCGATCCCCCATTCCCAACCCTCCGCCCCTCACCTCGAAGACGCCGATGACGGATTTGGTGCAGATGTTTGGTGAACGGAGCACCTGTGACAGGGAAGGGGACACGGCTGTCCCGGTGTCCCTGTCCTCGCCGTGTCCCTGTCCCCCCCCCGCTGCCACCGACCCCTCCCACCTGGATCCGGATGGGCTGTGCCACCAGCTGCTCCGGCGTCTGGCGGAAATTCTGGCAAAACACCTAAAAGCCAGGCCAAAGACGGTGAGGGCAGGCCGAGGGACACCGGCCTGTCCCCGTGTCCCCTCCCCGGTGTCACCTCATTGAAGTAGGGGTTGTTCCCGGAGCGGCTGCGGGTGCGGAAGTTCTGCTTCCCGATGAGCACCTTCACCACGGGTTTGATGTCCTTGCCCCGCAGCTGGCGGCCCTTGATGACCCTCACCCGGACCTGCGGGGTGGCGGTGACCGTGGTGGTCGAGGGGAGGGGACGTCAGCCCCGGGTGCCACCGCGCCCGTGGGTGCCATACCTGGAAATCCTCCTTGCTGCCCGCGGGGGCCGGCCCGGAGCGGCGCGGTGGCTCCGGTGCCACCTGTCCGTGCGCGGTGACGGCCACGTCCCCGGCCGCGCCGTGCGGGTCGTAGGAGCAGCGGAAGGTGACGGTGCACTGCAAAGGGACAGTGACACGGGGACAGTGCCCGGGGGCACCCTGGGGTGCTGTGGGGTGCTGTGGGGTGGGGGCTCACCCCTGTGCGCCGCTCCCGGTGGTCCAGCAGCGGGATGTCCCTGAGGGCCATCGGCAGGCTGGGGTTGGCCACCAACTTGTCCAATGACACCGTGGTGGCACCCAGGTCCCTGTGGGAGATGGGGACACGGTGAGGGTGGCCGTGCCCAGGGGGGTGACCCCGGGGTGTCCAGCCAGGGCTGTCACTCACCCCTGGGGCACCGGGCGGTCCCAGCGCCGCAGGCGCAGGCTCAGCGTGTCCGTGGCACTCAGGGGACACGTGCCCAGCGGCCACACCAGCTCCTGAGGGGGGAGGGTGACAAGGGTCAGGGGGTGACCCGTGTGTCCCTGTGCCACCACGGGTCACCCCGGGGTCACCTCACCTCATTCCAGGCGAGGCTGCGCTCCTCGGGCACCACCTGGGTTCTCCTGGAGCTGCCTGTGTGGGGACAAGAGGGGCTGGTGGCACCTCAGGCTGGGGACACTGGGGTGCCAGGGGAAGCCTGGCACTGGCCCCACGCACGGGGACACCCAGCGCTGTCCCCAGGAGTGGCTGGCACCGTCCCCTCACACCGGGAGGCCACCACAGGATGGCCAATGCCACGTGGCCGGTGCCACCCTGTGCCACGGGGACGGCCACCGCGGTGTCCCCAGCCCCGCACCCCACGGTACCTCGGAAGCAGACGGACAGCAGGACACCGGGACCGAAGCCGGTGGCCCCGGGAATGTGGACGGCGACCACGTGGCACCGCAACATGGCCACGGAGCGCTGGCACCGGGGACAGAGCTGTCACCAGGGGCTGCCACCAATGGGCCACCCCCTCTGTCACCGGCGATGGCTGTGGAGCTGTCCCCAAGGGGCTGCCACCAATGGGCCACCCCAAGGTGCTGCCACCAGTGATGGCTTCAGTGCTGCCACCAAAGGGCTGCCGCCAATGGGCTGTCACTGGTGGTGGCTGCAGGTTTGTCACCAAGGGGTTGCCACCAATGAGCCACCCCCGAGGTGCTGTCACCGGAGCAATGGCTGCAGGTTTGTCACCAAGGGGGTGCCACCAATGAGCCACCCCCGAGGTGCTGTCACCAAGGGGCTGCCACCAATGTGCCAGCCCCGAGGTGCTGTCACCGGCTGCAGGTTTCTCACCACGGGGCTGCCACCAGCGTGCCAGCCCCGGGTGCCACCACCCCTCTGGCGAGCAGCACGGCGGTTGGGTTCCGGTGTTCCAGCGTGCCAACGGCGGGTGGCGGCGCACGGGCTGGCGCGCGGGTGGCCCTGTCACCAGCCGGTAACACCCCCGTGTCTCCGCCCGGTAACACCCCCGTGTCCCCACGCGGGACGCTCCGTGTCCCCGCGGTCCTGCGGGAGCGACCAGGGGGCTGTGCGGGGCTGGATGAGCCTCGAGTGTCCCTTCGCGATGGGGACACTCCCCGATCCCCGCGGGTCCCTTCGCACGGGGGCCATTCCCCGATCCCCGCGGGTCCCTTCGCACGGGGGCCATTCCCCGATCCCCGCGGGTCCCTTCCCACGGGAGACACTCCCCGATCCCCGCGGGTCCCTTCCCACGGGGGCCATTCCCCGATCCCCGCGGGTCCCTTCCCACTGGGGACACTCTCCGATCCCCGCGGGTCCCTTCGCACGGCGGCCATTCCCCGATCCCCGCGGGTCCCTTCGCGATGGGGACACTCCCCGATCCCCGCGGGCCCCTTCCCACGGGGGCCATTCCCCGATCCCCGCGGGTCCCTTCCCATTGGGGACACTCCCCGATCCCCGCGGGAGCGCGCCCGGTGCCCTCACGCTGAGGGGAGGCGGGAGCGCGCCCCGCGCACGCGCGCTGAGGGGAGGCCGTGAGGGGTGCGGGGAAGGGGGCGGGGCTCCCGCCATGTCGCAGCGCGCCGGGGACCGCGACCGCGACCGGGAGCGCGACAGGGAGCGAGAGCGGGAGCTGCAGTGGTCGGCCCGCAGGATGGGCACGTCGCTGCTGCTGCAGCTGTCGGCGCACGAGCGCGAGCTGGACCTGGTGTGTCTCGACCACAGCTACGCCAAGCCCTGGAGCGCCCACCCCGACGCCAGCGCCGCCCGGCCCGCCCGCCTCCTCTTCCTCACCCCGCGGAGGCACCTCGGCAGCGCCCCGTGAGAGCCCGGGCGGCGGGGGAGACAGCGGGGGGCTCGGAGGGGCGGGGAGGGGGAAACTGGGGGGGTCCTGTGGGGCTGAGGGGGCTGTGAGGGGAGAGTGGGGAGTCCTGTGGGGGTGAGGGAGCTGTGAGGGGAGAGTGAGGGGGTCCTGTGGGGCTGAGGGGGTTGTGAGGGGAGAGTGGGGGGGTCCTGTGGGGCTGAGGGGGCTGTGAGGGGAGAGTGGGGGGTCCGTGTGGGGGTGAGGGGGCTATGAGGGGAGAGTGAGGGGGTCCTGTGGGGCTGAGGGGGCTGTGAGGGGAGAGATGGGGGGTCCTGTGGGGGTGAGGGGGCTGTGAGGGGAGAGTGAGGGGTCCTGTGGGGGTGAGGGGGCTGTGAGGGGGAACGGGAGGGGTCCTGTGGGGCTGGGGGGAGCCATTTGAGGACTGTGGCGGTCCTGAGGGGCGGGGAGGGACTGTGAGGGTTGGAGGGGGGCTGTGAAGGAGGAGTTGTGGGGTCCTGTGGGGCTGGGAAGGGTCATAAGGGCGAGTGGGGAAGTTGTGAGGGGGAAATTGGGGGTCCTGAGGGCCTTGGGGGGGTCCTGGTGGGGGAGGGGGTGGTGAAGAGTTTGGGTTTGGGGTGTCCAGAGGTGTCCGGGGGTCTCGGTTTGGGGTGTTCAGAGGTCTCGGTTTGGGGTGTCCAGAGGGGTCCAGGGGCCATGGTTTGAGGAGTCTTGGAGTTTGGGTCCAGGAGTCTTGGTTTGGGGCTCTGAGTGTCTCCGTTTTGAGTCTCTAGGGGTCTTGATTTGGTGGTCCAGGATGCTTGGTTTGGGGCTTCAGGGGGTCTTCACTTTGGGGGTCTAGGATAGGTTTGGTTGGGGTGTCCAAAGCGCTTGGTTTGGTGGTCCAGGGGCTCAGTTTGGGGGCTCCAGGGGCTGCCAGTTCATGGCCCAGGAATCCCTGGGTCAACCCCACCCTGTGCATCCCTGGGAGCGGTGTCCAAACGCTCCTGGAGCAGCCTTGGGGCCGTGCCCATTCCCTGGGCAGTGCCCAGCACCCTCCGGGGGAAGAACCTTTTCCCGAAATCCAACCTGACCCTGCCTGGCACAGCTCAGTTGGGTGGGATCGACCAAACCCCCTGGATCCCCCAAACCTCCCATCCTTGCTCTGACACCCCGTGTCCGTCTCGGTGGCAGGGAGGCCGATGTCCCCATCGACGTGGAGACGGTGACGCCCACGCCGGTGCCGCTCTACGACAACCAGAAGGCCCGGAGCGTGATGAACGAGTGCGAGCGCCACGTGATGTTCGCCCGCACCGACGCCGACGCACCCCCGCCGCCCGACGACTGGGAGGAGCACGTCAACAGGTGGGATGGGAACGCCAGGGAATGGGAATCCGGGCTGGGAACGCCAGGGAATGGGAATCTGGGATGGGAATGCCAGAGAATGGGAATCCGGGCTGGGAATGCCAGGGAGCGGGAATCCGGGCTGAGAATGCCAGGGAACGGGAATCCTGGCTGGGAATGCCAGAGAATGGGAATCTGGGATGGGAATGGCGGGGAGCGGGAATCCGGGCTGGGAATGCCAGAGAAAGGGAATCCGGGCTGGGAATGCCAGAGAATGGGAGTCCGGGCTGGGAATGCCAGGGAACGGGAATCCGGGCTGAGAATGCCAGAGAATGGGAATCCGGGCTGAGAATGCCAGAGAATGGGAATCCGGGCTGGGAATGCCAGAGAATGGGAGTCCGGGCTGGGAATGCCAGGGAATGGGAATCCTGGCTGGGAATGCCAGAGAAAGGGAATCTGGGATGGGAATGGCAGGGAAAGGGAATCCGGGCTGGGAATGCCAGGGAATGGGAATCCTGGCTGGGAATGCCAGAGAAAGGGAATCCGGGCTGGGAATGCCAGGGAAAGGGAATCCGGGCTGGGAATGCCAGGGAATGGGAATCTGGGATGGGAATGGCAGGGAACAGGAATCCGGGCTGGGAATGCCAGAGAAAGGGAATCTGGGATGGGAATGCCAGGGAATGGGAATCTGGGATGGGAATGGCAGGGAACAGGAATCCGGGCTGGGAATGCCAGAGAAAGGGAATCTGGGATGGGAATGGCAGGAAACAGGAATCCGGGCTGGGAATGCCAGAGAAAGGGAATCCGGGCTGGGAATGCCAGAGAAAGGGAGTCCAGGCTGGGAATGCCAGAGAAAGGGAATCTGGGCTGGGAATGCCAGGGAATGGGAATCTGGGATGGGAATGGCAGGGAACAGGAATTCGGGCTGGGAATGCCAGAGAAAGGGAATCCAGGATGGGAATGGCAGAGAAAGGGAATCCGGGATGGGAGGAGCACATCAACAGGTGGGCTGGGAATGCCAGGGAACAGGAATCTGGGCTGGGAGGAGCGCGTCAACAGGTGGGCTGGGAATGGGCTCCAGCCCCTTCCCAGCTCCGTTCCCGTCTCTGGGCACGCTCCAGCCCCTCAATGTCCTTCCTGTCCTGAGGGGCCAGGACTGACCCCAGCATGGGAGGTGTCCCAGCAGGGCCAGCGCAGGGGGAGATCCGGGGAGTTGTTGGGTTACACGTGGATCCTCAGCTCAGCTGTATTCCAGCCTCGGAGAAAATGAGGATGTGTGTGAATTCCGGCCTGTGGAACCCTCCAGCCTGAGGCCTTGATGGAGCCAGGAATGATTTGGTTGTTTTTTGGGTGACTCCTCTGTGTCTGTCCCCGCAGGACGGGCTGGACCATGGCCCAGAACAAGCTGTTCAACAAGATCCACAAAGCGCTGCAGTCGGACAGGCTGGCTCGCCTGGCCAACGAAGGGGTGAGAGGGGCTGCTCTCCGTCCTTCCCAGGAAACCCGAGGCGGTCAGGAGGGAAATTTTGGCCCTTGGGTCATGTAGCCTTAAGGAATAGGCAGCTCTGGGCTTCTCTGAGCCGTGATTTTTGTGGAATCATGGAATATCTTGAGCTGGAAGGACCCATCAGGATCATCAGTCCAGCTCCTGGCCCTGCACAGACCCTCCAAAATCCCACCCTGGGCATCCCTGGCAGCGCTGTCCAAACGCTCCTGGAGCAGCCTCGGGGCAGTGCCCATTCCCTGGGCAGCCTGGGCAGGGCCCAGCACCCTCTGGGGGAAGAACCTTTCCCAAAATCCAACCTAAACCTGCCCTGGCACAGCTCCAGCCATTCCCTGGCTCCTGTCCCTGTCACACAGAGCAGGGATCAGAGCTTCCCCTTGGAAATTTTGGATTGCTGTGAGGGCTCCCCTCAGCCTCATCCTTCTTGGATAGATGTCCTCACTCCAGATGGCTTTGTCCTCACTTCCCTAAGGATGGGGCTGCACTGCCATGCTTGATCCTCCCCTGAACTGTTCCTTTGGAAATTCCCGGTTCCCAGGCGTGCAACGAGCCCGTGCTGAGGAGGATCGCGGTGGATAAATGCGCCCGCAGGGTGCGCCAGGCTCTGGCCAGCGTGAACTGGGACACCAAACTCATCCAGTGGCTTCACACGACTCTGGTGGAGACCCTGAGCCTGCCCGTGCTGGCTGCGTACCTGGACGCCCTGCAGACCCTGAAAGGAAAGGTGATAAAAGCAGTGGCAGACTTGGCTGTCACAGGTGACGTTCTCCCTTCACACAGCTGGCAGAGGGAAGAGGCTGGAATTGTTACCCCGTGTTTTGGGTGCGTTTTCTCAGTGCCCCCTGGCCTCTGCTTGCAGATCCCCACGCTGATCGACAGGATGCTGCTCTCCTCCACGGCCAAGACGGGAGCAGCAGGGGCTGAGGCGCTGTCCCTGCTGCTCAAGAGACCCTGGGACCCAGCAGTGGGTGTCCTGTCCCACAATAAACCAGTGAGTGCCTCTGGGGGCTTGTGGGGAGTGACAGTCCCGTGTCAGCTTTGGTCTTCCCCTGCTCTGCCTCTGTCCTCTCCCTGGGCTCTTCTCCCCCTGCTTTAGAGTTGCTCCGTGAATGGGAGGATCCACTGGGATCACTGATCCAGCTCCTGGCCCTGCACTGACCCCCAAAATCCCACCCTGGGCATCCCTGGCAGCGCTGTCCAAACGCTCCTGGAGCAGCCTCAGGGCCGTGCCCATTCCCTGGGCAGCCTGGGCAGTGCCCAGCACCCTCTGGGGGAAGAACCTTTCCCAAAATCCAGCCTGACCCTGCCCTGGCACAGCTCCAGCCATTCCCTGGCTCCTGTCCCTGTCACACAGAGCAGGGATCAGAGCTGCCCCTCAGAAAGAAGAGAGAGTCCCTTCTGTTGGACGCGTTCTCCTGGGTATCCTGAGGGAGCTTTGGCTTGGGGAAACAATCACTTAACGAGCTGTGCAAGATCCCTCCCTCTTCCTTGTGGGGCAGGGGGGCCTTTCCCAGGGAAACTGCTGTTCCTGACACGGCTCCTGTTGAACTTTGCAGAGCAAATTGCCCGGTTCCCCCCTGATCCTCATCGCTTCCTCCGGCCCCGCCAACTCCATGTTCCCCACGTCCCGACGGCACCGCTTCTGGCAGTCCCAGCTCTCCTGCCTGGGAAAGGTGTGTGGGGCTGGCTCTGTGGGGTTGGGAAAGGTGTGTGGGGCTGGCTCTGAGGGGTTGGGAAAGGTGTGTGGGGCTGGCTCTGTGGGGTTGGGAAAGGTGTGTGGGGCTGGCTCTGTGGGGTTTGCTCTGAGGGAAGGACCTGCAGCAGGGCAGGGCTGGGGCTGCTGAGCTTTGTTTCCAGAAACCTTCAGTGCTCCGAAAGCAGCGGCTGGCACCTGCCAGCTGCAGGCACTTTGCAGGGGATGGAGTTGCCCAAATCTGACATGTTTGGGTGTCCTGGTACTGTGGTTAAGGTTTGGTGAGGGTTCTGGTAGGAGGAGGTTGGAGGAGGGGTGCTGGAGGTCACTTCAGGCTTCTCCTGGCTCTGGAGCTGCTCACACTCCTCCCAGTGACTGGGGCTGGTACAGGAGCAGAGCTGGTTCTGCTGGGAATCTGTGGGGAATTCTCCATTCCCTCTGGTTTTAGTGGTTAGAATAGAATCCCATGGGAAAGAAGGAGAGAAAGCACAAGTTCATGCGTGAACTGGGCTCCAGCCTGTGCTGGTTGTTGCCCTCAGCAGTGTTGGTTGTTCTGGTGCCCTCAGCAGTGTTGGTTGTTCCTGATGCCCTCAGCAGTGTTGGTTGTTCCTGATGATGCCCCCAGCAGTGTTGGTTGTTCCTGACGATGCCCTCAGCAGTGTTGGTTGTTCCTGATGATGCCCCCAGCAGTGTTGGTTGTTCCTGATGATGCCCTCAGCAGTGTTGGTTGTTCCTGATGATGCCCTCAGCAGTGTTGGTTGTTCTGGTGCCCTCGGCAGTGTTGGTTGTTCCTGATGATGCCCCCAGCAGTGTTGGTTGTTCCCGATGCCCTCAGCAGTGTTGGTTGTTCCTGATGATGCCCTCAGCAGTGTTGGTTGTTCCTGATGATGCCCTCGGCAGTGTTGGTTGTTCCCGATGCCCTCAGCAGTGCCGGTTATTCCCGATGTTCCCTTTCCCACGCAGGTCATTCCCATCGCCACGTCCCTGCTGAACAACGGCAGCGGGGTGGGAGTGCTGCAGTGCCTGGAGCACATGATCGGCGCCGTCAGGGGCAAGGTGGCTGAGGTGAGGGACAGCAGCAGGTCCCTCTGTGCCCCCTCAAACCCTGCCCCCTGCCCGGAGGGGCTGTGCCACCCCAGGGCACCGTCCCTTTGTGTGTCCCGATTCTCCAGCCGTGGCTTTTGTCTCCCCCAGATCCACAACCACTTCTCTCACAAGCAGATCATCCTGATCGGGTGGAACACGGGTGCCTTGGTGGCCTGTCACGTGAGTGCCCCAGTCCTCGGCCTCCTCGGGGGAGCGCAGGGAGGGTGTGGGTCTGTTGGAGCAGGTCCAGAGGGAGCCATGGAAATGCTCCCAGGGCTGGAGCCCCTCTGGAGCCAGGCTGGGAGAGCTGGGAATGTTCACCTGGAGAGGAGAAGGTTCCAGGGAGAGCTCAGAGCCCCTTGCAGGGCCTAAAGGGGATCCAGGAGAGCTGGAGAGGGACTGGGGACAAGGGATGGAGGGACAGCACACAGGGAATGGCTTCCCACTGGGAAAGGGGAGATTTGGGTGGAATATGGGGAAGGAATTCCTGGCTGTGAGGGTGGAGAGGAGCCGAGATGGAATTCCCAGAGCAGCCGTGGCTGCTCCATCCCTGGCAGTGCCCAAGGCGAGGCTGGACGGGGCTTGGAGCAGCCTGGGATAGGGGAAGGTGTCCCTGCCCATGGCAGGGGTGGAATAGGATGGGATTTAAGGTCCTTCCCAGCCCAAACCATCCCAGGGCTCTGTGATTCTCCCAGAGCCCTCTTGGCAGCCTCAGTGCAGAGCTGGATTCGAGGGACTGTTGGGGTTCTCTCTGTCCCTGTGCTCACTCCAAGGCCCCGCTTTGACCTCTGTGGGCGCGGGCCCTTTGCAATTTGAGTCATTTAATGTTTTTTAATCACCAAGGTGTTGCTATTAAGGTGTTTCTGTGCCTGGCAGAGCAGCCTTCATTCCCGGGATGTGCTAGGCTCTGGGAATGCTGACTGCTGTCTCCCTGCCCAGGTTTCAGTGATGGAATATGTCACTGCTGTCGTGTGCCTTGGCTTCCCACTGCTCACCGTGGACGGCCCCAGAGGGGTAAGGACCAGATGGAGCTGCTTAAAGAACTCTGCTTGTCTTTAAACCTCCCTGGATTGTTTTGTGGGATCGTTCCTGGAAGTCCAGAGACAGCAGGCTGATGTTTTTGGGGAACGTGTGTGTGATTTCTGTTTGGAGGAGGTGTTGCTGTCGGAGGAGGGACTGTAGCAACCCCGGTGGGGTTCTTGATGCAGCAGCCGCTGTGAGGAGCGCTCTTGGCTTGTCTCTGCTGTGATGTGGTTTTGCAGCTCCTTCCTGGGGGCCTGAATCCCTGTTATCCGTGTCCTGGTTCCCTGTTTTCCATGGCCTGGCTCCCCATTATCCATGTCCTGGTTCCCTGTTTTCCATGGCCTGGCTCCCTCATTATCCATGTCCTGGCTCTATGTTATCCATGTCCTTGTTCCCTGTTATCCATGTCCGGGATCCTCATTATCCATGGCCTGGCTCCATTATCCATGTCCTGGCTCTATGTTATCCACGTCCTGGTTCCCTGTTATCCGTGTCCTGGATCCTCATTATCCATGTTCTGGCTCCATTATCCATGTCCTGGCTCTATGTTATCCATGTCCTGGTTCCCTGTTATCCGTGTCTGGGATCCTCATTATCCATGGCCTGGCTCCCTCTTATCGGTGTCCTGGCTCCCTGTTATCCGTGTCCTGGCTCCCTGTTATCCATGTCCTGGCTCCCTGTTATCCGTGTCCTGGCTCTGTTATCCATGTCCTGGCTCCGTTATCCATGTCCTGGCTCCTCATTATCCGTGTCCTGGCTCCGTTATCCACGGCCTGGCTCCGTTATCCATGTCCTGGCTCCCTGTTATCCATGTCCTGGCTCCATTATCCATATCCAGGCTCCGTTATCCACGGCCTGGCTCCCTGTTTTCCATGTCATTTCCATGGAGCCCAGATTGCTCCTTTATGAGCCGTGTGTGACTGGACAGGGAATGGTGATGGACACAGTCACGCTCGGAAGTGGCTCGTTCCAAGGGCAGTGGAATTCCCCCTGAAAGGCATTTTCTGGAGCACGCAGCAGCTCAAGCAGAGCTTCCCTGTGGCCCCAGTAAATCCCATTGGGACTCACCCCTGGAAGCGTCGCTGTCGGCGCTTCCTCAGCCTCATCCCGGGATTTCGGTGCCATCCCGGCTCAGCCCCGCCGGACTCCGAGCTCCTTGCTCCCAACAGGATGTGGATGACCCCCTCCTGGAGATGAAGACCCCCGTGCTCTTCGTGATCGGGCAGAACTCCCTGCAGTGCAACATCGAAGCCATGGAGGATTTCCGGGAGAAGATCCGGGCGGATAACAGCATGGTGGTGGTGGGAGGAGCGGATGACAACCTCAGGTGAGGTGGATTCCCTCCTCCTGGGAATTCTGGGCAGCATCTGAGCCTGCTGGGGACATCAGCCCCAAATTTGGTGCTGGGACTGGATGGGAACTGCATGAAAATACCCCAAATTTGGTACTGGGACTAGATGGGAACTGCATGGAAATAACTCAGATTTGGTGCTGGGATTAGGTGGGAACTGCATGAAAATACCCCAAAATTGGTGCTGGGACTGAACTGCATGAAAATACCCCAAATTTGGTGCTGGAATTAGGTGGGAACTGCATGAAAATACCCCAAATTTGTGTTGGGAGTAACTGTAGGAAAAACCTGTATGGGAATGGGCCTGACTTAAGGCTGGGCCTGTTTTAGGGCTGGACCCAGCAGCACAGAGGAGGTTTTGGAGCATCACAGGAGTCAGGAATCTCGAGTAGGGAAAACCAGCAAAGGAGAGGAAAGAAAGAAACCTAAAACTCTGAAAAAAGTCAGATTGGCTTTGCGAAATGCTTTGGGGAGTCCCAAAAGGGATCTTTTCCCTCGATAGGTGAGGAATGATGGGAGCGTGCCCGTGGAAAAGTGGCGATTTCCAGCTGGTTTGGTTCTTTTTTTCCTTAGGATAAGCAAAGCCAAAAAGAAGTCGGAAGGCCTGACACAGAGCATGGTGGACAGGTGCATCCAGGTAAGCACGGGAACCTTCCCTCTGCACCTCGAAAAGGAGGAAGAATCTGTGCTGGAATGTCTCGGTGCCCACAGGTGACGGCTGAGATTGGTGGGATTGAAGGGAATCTCCTCCTCCTGAGGTGGAAGGAGCAGAGGTGTGAGATTCCTGCGGGTGCACCTTAACCAAGGAGCAGTTTCCTGAGTGTCCCGACACGTCTGCCTGGGGACGCAGCAGCGTTTTAGGGGAAACCGTTGTGGTTTTTTCCCACGTGTCCTAAATCAGTGATTTTTGACTTCACTGGGAAATCCAAGCTCTGTCTGTGAGGGATTTTCTGCGGAATGTCCAACCCACAGAGCCCTATCCATGTATCCCCCTGGGAATGCTTCATTTCTTTGCCTCAGGCTGTGGAGCTCTGTTGTTCAGAGACCTGCCCAGCACTGAGTCCCACTCTTTATCCCAAAATTCCCAGGATGAGATCGCCGACTTCCTGACGGGAGTGCTGACCCGAGCCGAGAGCCACTCGGGCTCCGAGCCCCGCGACCTGGACGCTGAGAAGAAGAAGAAGCCCCGAGATTCCAGCAGGAGGGATCTGTCCTTTGACCTGCCCGAGAGGAGCAGCAGACCCGCCTCTCCTGCAGCCAAAGTGCCAGCCTCGCCCTCGGGCTCCGAGGTGGGAGCTCTTCCCGGGCTAATTCCGGCTGGGGTCGTGTAAAGAGAGGTTTTTGTGCCGCTGGAATCTGTGGGGAGAGCTGTGGTGAGGGAGGGGAGAGGATACCGAGGGAAATTAGGAAAAATTACTTCATGGGAAGGCTTTGGAACAGGCTGGTGGAGTCACCGTCCCTGGGAGTGTTCAGAACACGGGTGGATGTGGCACTTGGGGACAGGGGTGACCGTGCTGCTGACAATGGCACTTGATGATCTTGAAGGTCTTTTCCAGCCTTAAAAGCCCCATTATTCTCACGGTGAGGGAAATGGACCTTCAGCCACAGGCCCGGTGCTCAGGGCCAGGGCTGCCTCGGGCACATGTGGGACTGAGCTGTCCCTCTCTCCCAGCAGGACCTGTCCAGCGTGTCCAGCAGCCCCACGTCCAGCCCCAAGACCAAGGTGGCCGCCCTGTCCCTGCCCAAGCCCAGCCAGGTGGGCTCCACGCAGCTGCTCAAGAGGCAGGTGCCGAGGCCAGACACCGTCCTGACCCACAAGCAGGCACAAGGTAATTCCCTGCAGCTTTCCCACCCTGCCAGCAGCCGGAATTTCGCTCTTTCTCTGTCCGGACCTGTGTAGGTTTTTATCTTCCGAGTCCTGTGTTGAATTCCAATCCCCCTGTCACGTCCTTGGAGGGTTGGAATTAGGTTGGAAACGGTGTTTCTGCAGCTTGTGGAGCCTTCCTCCTGCTGGGAGTGGGAAGGGTTTTCTCTGTGGCTGACCAAACCCCGCTGTAGCCACGCTCTGATCCTTTTGGGAGACCCTGCTCTGGTATCTCCTTCAGGGCTGCCTGGGGAGGCACTGAAGGTGCTCAGGAGACGGTTGGGGCTGTTGAACTGAGGCGGAAACTGCGGGATTTGGGGAATTTCAGAACCATCTTGCAGCAAGCAGCCTGTGGAAAACCTGCTGTGGATAAGAAGCCAGCTCAGGCTGTGGGATCTTGTGTCCTGTTAGAGGCTGGTTAAAAGCCTTCGGTCTGGCGGTGAACTCTGGGAGTGCAGGGAGTGCTTTTGTGGCCGAGGATCCCTTCTGGCACATTCCAGCAGCACTCGGGGGATGGCTCTCCGTCCTCCCTTCTCTCCGTGCTGTGCTCGGGACAGAGCTGGACAGGCTGCTGGCTGCCGCCTGCAGCAGTGACCCTCCACATCCAGCCTGGCTCGGGGATGGACTCCAGGGGGAAGCTGGAGCTTGGATCTGCCTCAGTTCCTAGAGCATGGACTGAAGGGTTGTGTTCCTGTGCTGCTGTAGCTGAGGGAGGCAGGGTCCATGGTGGAGCCGTGTCCCGGTGCCCGGTTTTGTCGGGAATGCTGCGGTGATTCCTGGTCGGAGCTGCTCAGGGAGGTGCTGGCTCACGCCTGCCAGCTGCTCTCAGCCTCTTGGTGCAGCTCAGCCCTGCTCTCCTCCCCAGGGCACCTTTCCTGGTGGCTGGAGAGGGCTCTTTGTTGGGAATGTGCCGTCCCAAGGCCGGGATGTGCCCCTTGCCGTGTCGGAGCACAGGAGTTCGCCGCGTCTCTGTTGTTCCCCATGGCTGGATCGGTCGTGTCCGGAGCTCTGCCTGCTCCCAGGTGTCCACCTGGGGGTCCCAGCGGTGTCCCCAGAGCCCCTGTCCCCTGCACATTCGGGCTGTGATACTGTAATTCTCTCTGATTCATTTCAGCTCAGTTCGCTGCTTTTCTGAAACAAAACATGCTGGTGAGGAAAGCTCTTCCTCCTGGCACCTCTTCATGTCTCTTTGGTGAGTATCTCCTCACTTCTCGCTGTCTCTTTCCCTGTCTGCCTCCTTCTCTCTGTCTCTGCTGCCTTCTTCCATCATCCTCCTCTTCCCCTGCACTGGTTTGGGGCTGTGGCCCGACGTGTCCCCTTGTCCCCTGCTCAGTGCTTTCTTTTTGCTGTGTTTGGAGCTGAAGCCGAGGGCCCACTCAGACTTTTCCTGAGCTCTTCCCTGCTCCCGGTGGAAAAATGCTGGAGTCTGGTTGGCTCTGATGGACTAAAGCTTGGTGGACATGGGTTTAACCCTTTCCTGTGCTGGGGGTGAGCAGGGAATGTGGACGCCGGTGTGACAGAGCCGGGGTGCTGGTGGAGCATCCCCGACACGTGGGACAGGGACGAGGGACAGCCAGGGGTGGACACAGAGCCTTGCTCGGCCTGAGGGATTAGGGAAGAACTGAGAGGTCAGGGACAGAGCTTTGGGAAAATGGTGATGGATCAGGGCCAGAGCTTTGGGAAAATGGCGATGGATCAGGGACAGAGCTTTGGGAAGGCAGGGATGGATCAGGGACAGAGCTTTGGGAAGGCACCGATGGATCAGGGATGGATTTGGGAAGGCAGGGATGGATCAGGGACAGAAGGGTGGCTTTGGGAAGGCTGTGATGGATTAGGGATGGATTTGGGAAGGCAGGGATGGATCAGGGACAGAAGGGTGGCTTTGGGAAGGCTGTGATGGATCAGGGACAGAGCTTTGGGAAGGCAGGGATGGATCAGGGCCAGAGCCTTGGGAAGGCTGTGATGGATCAGGGATGGATTTGGGAAGGCACGGATGGATCAGGGACAGAAGGGTGGCTTTGGGAAGGCGCTGATGGATCGGGGACAGAGGGCGGTGATGGATCAGGGACAGAGGGATGGGAAGGCGGTGATGGATCAGGGACAGAGGGGTGGGAAGGCGCTGATGGATCAGGGACAGGGATGCTGTCTGGACCAGGGGACACACAGAGGTGACAGTCTGAGCACCCAGAGGTGACCGAGTGTGTGCCGTGCTCTGAGGGTTGGGGATGGAGGGTGAGGTGCAGGCTGTCCGGAGATGTGTTTTGCCATCATGAATGACTGTCCCCGTGTGGGTCTGGGGTCAGCAGAGGGAGGAACGTGGAAATCTGAGGCTTTGGGAGGCTGCAGAGTTGTCACTCGAGCTGGCGGTGTCACTTCTCCCTCGGGGTGTCCCCAGGGCCGGGAGCTGCCCTGAGCACCCTGAATGTTCTGCCTTTAACTCCACAACCAACTCCTGAGCCAGGCTCTGCCCCGAGCTGGTGCTGTGAAGGTTTCTTTTCCTCTTGAGCCTGGTTTAAACATCCCCTGGTCCCTGGAGCCTCGCTGTGAGCCTTCCCCTGTGCCACGAGGGCGGGGAGCACTCCTGGGGGGGAATCTCCAGTGGATGTTTCCCTGCTGGATGTGGAGAGCCTGGCCTGCCTGCTCAGAGCAGCAAGGGCTAATTAACAACTCTGGGTTCATTAGAGTGCTGCCTTGGCTGCCTTGGCTGCCTCAGGTGTCAGATAGGAAGCTGAGTGGAGCCTCTGATTTGGGGATGGGGGATTCCTTGGGAGCACAGCTCCCCGTGCCCTTGCCCGGGCAGGAACAGGAGGGGACACAGAGGGACACAGCTGGGTCGCTGCTTTGCCCGCTGCATGTGCCGCTCGCCGCCCTGCTTGGCTGCTGGCCCTGGGCTGGGGCTGTGGGGCCGCCAGGGCTCTCCTGGATGGTTTGGATGCTGCATGTTGGGAGCTGGGGGCAAACACGGCTGTGCTGCACGAGGTGAGAGCGCAGCGAGCTCGGCACTGCCCTGGGGAGCAGAGCGGCCCCAAAATGCTCGGGGTCGCCTGAAATTTGGGGATTTGGCTGCGATCTGGTCCTGCCCCCCCCCGCAGTTCAAGGTGTGTGGGTGATCCACAGCATGTAAATATGTGCATTTATTGGTTTTATATCGAGTGTCTGTGGCCAGGTGTTTGTCAGGAAGGAGGGAGGGACATCTTGGCCTCTGGGCTGTTGAATACGTGGCTCTGATGCCCAGGGACCCTCTGGAAAGAGGGAATTCTCAGCATTTCAGGCTGGGGCTGGGGGATTGCACCCCAGTGGCGGCAGCTGTGTGGATGGGCAGGATGTGGCAGCTCACGGCTGTGTCCCCGGGCTGCACCTGTGGGTCCTCTGTGCTTTTTGGGAGGATCGCCCTGGCCTTGGGGAGCTTGTGCTTGAGGCAGGATGGAGCGGATGTGACAGATGAAGGTCTGCTGTGGAGGAGAATTCTCAGCTTGTGGTGTTTCTGCCCCAGTCCCTTGCAGTGTGGGGTTTTGGGGGGCTTGGCTTTGCTGCAGCACCTCTCCTGCTTCGCTTGGTGCCTCTGAGACCCTGCCCAGCTCCGGGAGGGCTGCTGGGGGATGCTCTGGCTGTGTCGGAGCAGCAGCTGGGCTGAGCTCTCATCCTCTGCGCCTGCAAGTCCACGCTTATCCCCTCACCTGGAGGCCAGGGCTGCTGGAGGGGCCTTGAGGCCAGGATTTGGAGATGAAAACATCCCCGTGGAGCTGCGGCATCGCTGCCCGCAGCCGTTTCCCTTCGCTGCAGGGACGGGGCAGCCCTTCCAGCCCTGTCCTGCCGTGGCCTGGGAGCAGCTCGAGCCGATTCCCGGGATGTCAGCGCAGCACAGGCAGGGATCGGTGCAGGAGAGGAGCAGCGTGGGTTCCAGTGCATGGGAGCTGGGAAGGCTGGCATGGAGGGAGCTGTGGACGTGTGCATGGGCATGTTCCCCTCCCGGCACGCGGAGCCGCCCTGGGTGCTCAAAAAGCTCCTTCTGTGTCCCCCAGTTCCAGTGTCCTCAGAGCACTCGGATGGGGCTGACAGAGAGGATGTGCGCGTGCAGCTGAAGAGGCACCAGACCCCCAGCCCGACCCAGTGCGCCAAAGCCTCCAAACGAGCCAAAATCAAGGTGACCATTGTCTCCCACGGAGATGCTGCGGCCGTGGGCACTGGAGCAGCCCTCAGCACCCAGGCAGAAAGTGAGTTGGGGCTGCTCAGCTGCTGTCACCCAGCACGGGCCTGGCCGTGCCCAGCCCTCCCTCGGGGCGCTGTGGGGCGGGGAGGGAGCTGCTGTTCGTTATCCCGTGGTTTTGGAGGATTTAGCTGCAGGGAAGAGGTGGAGGCTGCGGGTGTGAGTGGCCGGGGGAGTGTGGCCCGCGGGGCTCGGCGGGAGCCTGTTTTCCACGGCGCTTGGAATTCCACGCTCCTGCGCAGCGCTCGGCCGCGGCCTGGAGCTGGGAGGTGGATCCTGCTCCTCCCTCTGGTCCCACGCCTCCCTCGAGGCCCGGAGCTGCTGCTGGGAGCAGGACGCTGGTCCTGCCGGACCCCTTGCTCCGCGCTCCGCTCCTCCCACCGGGAACCCGCTGCTGCTTGAAGGGATCGCAGCGAAGTTCCTCCCTCTGGAAGAGTTCTGTGCGCTCAAAAGCCCCGATCCAGTGGAGCTGCCGGCTCTGCTGATCCCCCCTGGGGCCTGGAGTGTGGCACAGCACGCCTTGGATGCACATCCAAACAAATCCCGGCTCCCATCCCGCCTCTGCGTCCCGGAGAAGCCGCCGTGCCCAAGAAGAGGTGACGTGCTCCGTCTGCTTCCCCTGAGCCTCTGCAAGCGAGGCCAGAAGCTCTGGCTGCTGTCCCCCGTGTCCCTGGGGGTGTCGCCTTGTCTGGAGCACCTTCCTCGTGCCACAGCTCCTCTCTTCTCCCTGGGCATGGAGTCCAAAGGGCAGCGGCTCCGTCCTGCTCGGGAATCCGAGGTTTTCAAAGCTGAGAAATAGCTCTGCTCCTCTCCAAGCACCTCTCTGCCAGCTGAGCAGCTCTGAGCTGTGAAAAGACACAAATCCACATCCTTTTGGAAGGCTTCACCTGATCTTCTGGCAGCTTTGAAAACCTCTGGTTTCCGGAATCTTTTTTTTTAAATTTTTTTTTTATTTTTAATTTTTCAAACTTTACTTCTTTTCACAGAAAGGAAATGAATGGCAGAAGTAAACATGAACCCAAACAAGAATTCCCTCTTTGCCGGGTGCGAGCAGGAGGAATGCACAAGAGAGGAATGCAGTTGTATCCCCAAATGCTGCAATAAACAAATTCCGTGACTCGTGGCATCCCTGTGTATTTTGTAAAGTGTCTTGAATTAAAGAATCCTTACAAAATCACCCAGATCCCCGAAATCCATCGAGGCAGGGATGGAACAGGAGGGGATTAGTTGGACAGAACCTTTAGGAGAGAGGTTTGCCTTTGGTGGTGAGGGCCTGAGGTTCCCGAAGGGTTTTGGAAGGTGATTCCTTCACTTTTGGCTGCCCCAATTCCACGAGTGTTTTGTAACTGGATTTTGATCCTCCCGCTGTCCAGCGCGGTGCCTCGGGCTGGGATTCCTGGAGAAGATTCTCTGGGAGCTGGATGAGCCCCTGGCCGTGCCTGTGGGTACTCGGAGAGAGGGGGATCCCTGAGGAATCCCGGAGGATTTGTGGGGCAGAGGAACTGAGGATTCTCCTTCTTGTTTTGCAGTTGTCTCCGGGAAGCCGCTGCCCGTCGGCCAGTCCGTGTCCAGCGCCAAGGAGCTCTCGGGGCTGCTCTCCTCCCCCAAGTGAGTGGGAATTTGGGAATCTTTTGGGGTTTTCTTTGACAGGCAAACGCCGCCACGGGGCGATCCCTGCACGTGGAGCTTTGTTTTGCTTCTCACTGGAGTTTTCTGGTGTGAGGGAGACTCTGGGGCTCCTCAAAACTCTGGGAGTCGAGCCTGGGGGTGGCAGGAGTGGAAGGGTTGTGGCTGTGGGTCATGTCTGCTGTGCTTTCCCAAACTCAGGTTTGCTTCTCTCTGTCTTTGTGCTGATTTTGGCAGAAATTCCATGTTCAATCCTTCCCTTTGTTCCACTCCCTCTGCCAGTCAAACGTTTTTATTGCAAAGACGGGAAAAAAGCCTCAGAGCAGCTCGTGAAGGGCGTGAACTGTCCACAGGGATTTCTGCTGGGGAACGAATCCCATGTTGACACTTTTTGTATTTCCTCATTTAATCCAGGCTTTGGGGAGCTGGGCTCTGGCTGATCCCATTCCCAGAGCAGCTGTGGCTGCCCCTGGATCCCTGGAAGTGTTGGACAGGGCTTGGAGTGACCTGGGACAGTGGGAGGTGTCCCTGCCCGTGGCAGGGGTGGCTCTGGATGGGCTTTAAGGTCCCTTCCAACCCAAACCATTCCAGGATCTGGGAGAGGAGAGGATGAAGAGCTGGTTTTAGGTAGAAAGTGGGTTTTAAACAGGGAAAGTTTTAAACAGGGACAGTGGCCCTGCAGGGTCGGTGGCTTTGGTGCAGGAGGTGCACACAGCTCCTCCAGTTTGGAAATCCGTGGATTTTGCCTTAAGTGATTCTCGTCTTGGCTGCTGCCCTGGACACAGGGAAACTTCTCTTGGAATTGATGATTTTTAAAGCTTTTTCCAACCTTCCCCCTCCCGTGATTCTCCGGCTTCGCGTTCCGTAGCTCAGCCCCCTCCTCCCGGAGCCCGGGTTGGTCTGGGCAGTGCCAGCTCGCTGCCAAAGCTGTCCCTGCCTGCCCTGGGCGGTTTCACCCCTCACTGGGGTCTCTCCCTTCCCTCTTAGGCTGAGCTCAGCAGCAGAGGCCTCGCTGAGCCCCGCTCCGGCCGGGGTCCCCAGCAGCTCGGCCCCCAGCGCCTTCCACGCCCTGCAGAGCCGGCTGGTGGCCGGCAGCACCCACGGCCTGCAGGCCCAGCCTGCCCCTGCCCTCCCAGGTACTCGCCCTGCCCTCGGGAGGGGAGAGGGTCAGCCAGGTTCCCAGGGTTGGGGGGAGCCTCTCCAGGTGGGGTCTGTGGGTTGGGGTGCAGCAGGTGGCGTGGAAATGGTGCCGTTTGTGTGTAACGAGGCCTCCTCTGTTCCACAGGTCACCCCTCTGTAGCTGCAGCAGGGAAATGTCCCCGTGCCAGCGGGGGTTTGGGTGGATTTTGGGAAAGGTTCTTCCCCCAGAGGGTGCTGGGCACTGCCCAGGGAATGGACACGGCCCCAAGGCTGCTCCAGGAGCGTTTGGACAGCCAGGGATGCCCAGGGTGGGATTTTGGGGTGTCTGTGCAGGGCCAGGGGTTGGATCAGTGATCCCTGTGGGTCCCTTCCCACTCGGGGTATTCCATGATTCCATAAAACGTGCTGTGGGAGGATCCCCAGTGACCTCAGGGTGCTGCTCGTTGCAGAACAGCTTCACAGCCCTGGGACAGACCCGGAATTCCCTGCTGGTGAATCTTCCCAGCCTGACTTTACCCTTCTCTGGCTCTTTCAGGAGCAGCCTCTGCCAGCAGCCTGCTCCAGGGGCTGAGCTTCAGCCTGCAGGACATCGGCACCAAGTCCTCGAGCCTCCCTGCCAGCGTGGCTGCTGCCGGCTCACCTGGGCAGGTGAGCAGCCTTCGCACATCCCACAGGGGAGCTGGCTGGGAGGGGAAGTTTTGGGAGCCTGGATGGGCCCTCTGGACCAGAAGAGCGGAGGGCTGGGCACTCAGCGTGCTCTGAAGTGACCTGAGGCCCGGGAAAGGGGTTCTGGGAGAAGCTGTTTCTGTGCAGCCACCCACGAACGGCTGCGTTAGAGAACAGATGAGAGGGATCAGCCGCCATTCCCTGGGATATCCTGGGAAAACCCCCACCTGGGACCTCTCAGGCGGCGCTCCCCATCCCTCCAGCGTGAGCTGACCTCAGGGAGGTCGGTTTTTGTCCCAGTCGGAGTTTCAGGCTGAAATGAGATGTGCAGGCTGGGGGGGACAAATCCACTGGGACTCCGCCCTGCCCGTGGCCAGGGAGAAGTGTGGAACTCTGGCTGGAGGGGGACAGTGGCCGTCCCGGCCCCCCCTGTCCTCCCAGGAGCTCAGGCCTTGTGTCTGTCCTTGCAGAGCTCGGCCATGAAGGCGCCCACGGCCCTGCAGAGCCTGGGTGCCATCACCACGGACACCGGCGCCATCGTCCGCACCATCCCCGTGGCCACCTCCCTGTCCCTGGGGGCCTCGGCCAGCGGCAAGCCCACGGCCATCCACCAGCTGCTGACCAACGGGGGGCTGGCCAAGCTGGCCAGCAGCCTCCCGGGGCTGGCCCAGATCTCCAACCAGGCCGCAGGTGAGCGGGAGGGAGGGAAGGCAGGGAGGCGCTGCCGCTGCCTGGGGCGTTCCCAAAGCTTCTCCTGCTCTCCGGGCTGGTGGTTCCCGAGCAGCCCCCTCTGAGGGGGAGCTGCAGCCCGGTTTGGAGGTGGCCTGCACCATCCCTGTGTCTCAGGGCCGTTTTTCCGTGTGCTCTGCAGGCCTGAAGGCCCCGACCACCATCACGGTGACGCTGCGGGGACAGCCCGGCCGCGTGGGCACCCTGAGCCAGGCGGCGCTGGGGACAGCGCAGCCCCCGCTGGAGGAGCACACACAGGGCCCGCAGGTAACGGGGACACCTTTCCCTCGGGAATGTGGCCGTGGCTGCTCACCGGGGCTGCTCCTGGCCCTCACAGGTGTGGCTGTGCTGGGGAGGTGGCCCTGTCCCATCTCGGGGGTGTGAGGGGGGTGACGAGACCCGGGGCGTTGTCGCTGTTGTGTCACTTCAGGTTTGGTTGGCACTGAGGTGCTGGGATCTCTCCAGCTCGGCAGGGTTGGTTTGTTGTGGCTTTTTCCCCTCTCCCACGGGATGTTCCCACTTCTGCTCACACTCACACAGGCCCTGGGCAGGGTGAGCTCTGTACAGAGGCAGAGCCATCTTCCCTTTGCGTCCTCACGGGCTCCTAGAATGATTTGCCCTGGGAGAGACGTGAGAGATGTCTCATTCCAAGGGCAGGGACACTTCCTCTGGAGGCACAGGAGGCTCTGTAGCTTTGCTGGGCTGGCTCGAGCTGTGGAGGTGCTGGAATATATTTAGGGATGCATTATCCTGCTGCTGGAGGAGCCTCTGGATGGCAGTTGGGTGAGGACTGACAGCAGCAGCCATAAATCCTTGATGGGACCTGTGCTGCCTCAGAGCTGACGGTGCATCCATCATTGCCAGGAGTTTCCAGGCAGAATCTCGGGATTTGGGAGCGTCCACGTCCTTCTTCCCTCGGCTTTCCTGAGTTTCTTCCAGTCACTGAGCTCAGAGCTCAGTGCAGAGCTTGGAACCCTGAGCTGGTGCCCCTCAGGCCCCCACCTGGGGACAGTCACTTGCATAGGGCTGAAATTCCCTGTCGGAGGCAGCTTTGGTGCTCTTCAGTCACCCCCCAGAGCTGCTGTGCTTCCCTCGGTGTCCCTGTCACCTCCGAGACCCTCGGAACACCCAGCAGGAGGGACGGAGCTTGGCACAGACTCCAGGGGGGAAGGGGGTCGGGAACGGGTTCGTCTCTCCAGGCGCTTTGGAACTGGATGTGGATCCTGGTTTTCCCTGCAGCGCTGAGCTCTGTGTGTCCGAGGCGGGGCTTTGGTTGTGCTTCAGGAGCAAACCGAGAGCCGCACCGACAGGAAACGGGGCTAATTATAGCCCTGACATCAGCGGGGTTACGGAACCCGGCCGGGCTTCCTGGAACGCTCCAATTGCCGAAACAGCCCCGGGGCTTCGGCCCTGCTGTGCTCGGCAGCGGCCGGAGCTGAAATTCCCTTCAGAATTCCAGCCCCGGTGTCCTCGGCAGCAAATTGCCCGGAGCTGGAATTCCAGCCCCGGTGTGCTCGGCAGCAAATTCCCCTTCGGAATTCCAGCCCCGGTGTGCTCGGCAGCAAATTCCCCTTTGGAATTCCAGCCCCGGTGTGCTCGGCAGTGGCCAGAGCTGAAATTCCCGTTGGAATTCCAGCCCCGCTGTGCTCGGCAGCAGATTCCCCGTTGGAATTCCAGCCCCGGTGTGCTCGGCAGCAAATTCCCCTTTGGAATTCCAGCCCCGGTGTGCGCGGCAGCAAATTCCCCTTTGTAATTCCAGCCCCGGTGTGCTCGGCAGTGGCCAGAGCTGAAATTCCCGTTGGAATTCCAGCCCCGCTGTGCTCGGCAGCAGATTCCCGTTGGAATTCCAGCCGAGGGCTGTGCCGTGCCTGCGCAGGAAGCCGGGATTTCAGTCTGGGGCTGTGCCCGGAGCAGCTGAGCTGCGCTTTGGGGTGGGCATCACACGGGAGGTGGGAGCCTGAGGGATCTCCCTGCCGAGTTCGGTGCCAGTGGGAGCAGGGGGAGGAGAAGCCGGAGCTGCTGAGGCTGGGAAGCGAGAGCACGGAGTGAACCTGGCTCTGTCCTCTCGAGAAGCTGCTGGGGGGGGTTGGACGCTGTGGGGGTGTCCCCTGCGGGGTGGGCACAGCCAGGGAGCGGTGCTGGCTCACAGCTCTGTGCCCTGTGCCAGGCCCGGAGCTGGGCACGAGTTTGGGGCGAGGATGGCACAAGGAGAGCTCTGAGTCCAGCCCTTGGGAGCAGGAACCGCTTTCCTTTCCTGAAGTCCCGCTTCCTGGGGCAGGAATTTTAGCTACAGCCTGTTTTAGGGCAGTTCCTGAGCCCTGCGGGGCCTGACCTTGCTGGAAAAGGTCACAGAATCCTGGAATGGGTTGGGTTGGAAGGGACCTCGAAGCCCGTCCCGTCCCACCATGGGCAGGGACACCTTCCCCTGTCCCGGGATGCTCCAGACCCCGTCCAGCCTGGCCTTGGGCACTTCCAGGGAGCCCCCAGAGCTGCCCTGAGGGGGCCACAGGGCTGGGGCAGGAGGCCTGGCTGGGCAGGAGCCACAGAGGGACTTCTGGGGTGGGGGGAGAAGCTCAGACACTGGAGGAAGGGGAACTTCCTGGGGGCTCTGAGCAGGGAAACGCTTCCCCGGGGGCTCTGGGGGCGGAGCAGTGCCAGTCTGGGCGTTGGGGTTGCCGTGCCAGCACCGGGGTTGGTGCTGGGGTCTCGCTGTGGGCAGTGACCCAGGCCAGGTCCTTGTGCTCAGGGTGGAAGTTGTGCAGCCCCGGGTGGCCACTGACCCTGTCCCCTTCTCCGCAGTGACGGCCGCCGGCCCCATGGAGAGCCCGTGGTGCGGGAGGCCGGGCTGGCAGCCCTGGCCGGCTGTGGGATGGGTGCGGCTCCCTCGGCCCCCTCTCCCCTGGAGCCCTCCCGGGCACACCCCAAGGTGGCACCTGCCCTGCAAGGCACCTCCAGGACGCTCATCCCAACCCCGGGGAGGGCCCGTGGAGCCCTGGGACGCTGCGGGGACACGGTGGGGCTGGCCAGGAGTGGCCACGCTGTCCTGGGGGCTGTAGGGACCCCCAGGAACTCTGGGGGTGGGACAGGAGCAGCCCCGTGGGCACAGGGGGTGGGAAAGGGGGAGTGCTTTTCTGGGTTTGCTGTTGTTTAATAAAAACTTCCTTTTTTTTTTTTAAATTTTGTTGTGCTTTTGGACTGAGTTTGTGGCTGTGGCCACTCCAGAGGCAGCACCAGGGGTGGCTTTTGCTGAGGGTGGATTTTGTGAGCTGTGAAGGGATGGAGAGAGAGAGCGGGGAAGGATCCAGGGAAGGATCCTCGCTGGGCAGCTCCCTGAAAGAATCAGAGAATCCTGCAATCTCCTGAGTGGGAAGAGACCCACAGGGATCATCCAGTCCAAAATCCAAACGCTCCTGGAGCTCTGGCAGCCTCGGGGCCGTGCCCATTCCCTGGGCAGTGCCCAGCACCCTCTGGGGGAAGAACCTTTCCCAAAATCCAGCCTGACCCTGTCCCTGGTGCTGCTCCAGCTGCTCCCTGGGTGTCTCTGTCACAGGGAGCAGGGATCAGAGCTGCCCCTCAGGAGGAAGCTGCAGACCCCGCTGAGTCCCCCTCAGTTCCTTCTCCATGTGGATTCCCTCCTCTGGATGGAGCACTCAGCTGATTCCTCATCATTTCGGGACTGTCCCTCTGCCTCTGTCACCTGTCCCGCTCCCGATGGTGCCGAGGAGCAGTTCTGAGGCTGCTCAGCCTTTCCCTTTTCCCGGGAGTTCCGTGCTAAGAACGGGTGAGATTTTGCTTTGCCGGCGGTCGGGGCTCAGCCCAGCACAATCCCCCTGCGGGGACGGCTGTGCCTGCGGGGTGACCTCAAACCCAAGGGTTTCCTGGTGGGATTCCACCGACCACGGACCCTTCTCTCGGAGCTGGGGGTGCAAACAGCCGGGATGAGCTCAGGATCTGCTCCAGCATCCCCACGGACACCGGGGCGTGGCTGCTCCCAGCGAGGCTCTGCTGTGACTTTGAGCACCTCAGCTCTTTTTCCAGGCCTGAACTCGGAGTTTGGCTGCTGCAGGCGGGCTTGGACATCCTCAGGGCTGTGGCATCGCCGCTGGCCTCGCTCCCGAGGTGGTGGAAGCTCCTGGAGGGACAACTCGAGCCCCGTGGCCGCGTCCTCGCTCTCAGAGGGGCCCGTGGGGGTCTCAGAGAAGCTCTTGGGGTGCAGCCGATGCCATGGAGGATCCAGGAGGGATTTGAGTCTCCCGCCATCCCGGAGTGATCAGCGCTGCCTGGGGCCTGCATTCCCGGTTTCTGTCCCCAAACTTGGCCTTTCCACGGACGTAGCTCCGTGCTCCTTCCACGCTGATTCACGGCTCCTGCTCCCCCCGAAGCCGTCACGAGCCCAGGGACAAGGACGTGGCACCTTCCCGCTGTCCCTGCGGATGGGGAGCAGGAAAGCGAGGAAAGGGAGTCCTGGAGCTCCCACAGAGCCTTGGGAGTATCTGCAACAGCTCAAGTGGAGCTCCTGGACGCAAAAATCACCTGGAATCAAAAGCACCTGGAGGCAAAAATTACCTGGAGCTGTTGCCGGACTGGTTCCCACCTGGACACGCGGCTGCTCCGCGGAACGGCTGTGATTCCCCCAAAACTGGCGTGGAAAAGCTCCTCCGTCCCCACGGGGTGAGTTCTCAGCCCTGGCACTCCGTGTTTAGGGAGAGGAACCTCCCAAACCCTGCCCTGATCCCAGAAATCAAGGACACCCCAAACGCTGCCAGGTCGGGACCAGCCAGGCGGGTTTATTCCCCTTTCCAGGCTCCTGGAAACCTCTGGAGCCCCGGCTGGAGGCGACACAAACCCCAAATTCGGGTGGGGGGGCCCAGGGAGTCCCTGAGAATCCCGGGCACGGCGGGATGGGAACAACCATCCCCCGGCTGCGCCTCGGCACGAACAGAAACCTCCAGCACTGGCTTTGCTCCCTTTTTTATCGACGTGTGCGTGGATATATAGAAAATACCGAGAACTCCGGCAACGGAGCCACCGCCGGAACGGCGTCGGGTACAAACAGCTCTGAGATCAGGAGTAAAAACCACCCGGTCCGGATCGTCCCCTCCCAGCCGTGTCCCCCCGGCCTCGCCCTCCTCCGCAGGGCCCCGTGCCCGCGGGAGTGGCAGCGCTAGGGCTTGGCGTGGTGCGGGAAGGCCGGGACGTGCGGGGAGCTGTACGAGCGCTGGCCGTGCCACGGAGCCGCCGGGAACAGCCGCGAGCTCCCGTAGGACGCCGCGAAGCGCCCGGAGCCCGTGGCCAGCGGCCGGCACAGCTCCGAGGGCTGCGTGGAGGCCACCACCAAAGGGCTGGGGAAAGCCGGGATCACGAAGGGGTTGACGGAGAGCGCCGGGGCCACGGGCACGCCCTGGGTTTTGAGGTGCTCCAGGGGGCTCCCGAAGCTGCCCGGGAAGTGCAGCGCGGCTCCCTTGAAAGCGTCCGGCGGCAGCGGCGCGGCGAAGGCGGCGGTGGCCACCACGGCCTTGGGTTTGGCCAGCCCTTGGTGGCCCCCCGGCGAGCGGGGCCCCCTGTCCCTGCCCGCCTTGGCCAAGGGGGACACGGCGCGTGACTTGGCGATGGGGCCGAAGGGCTCTTCCTCCTCCTCCTCCTCCTCATCCTCCTCCTCATCCTCCTCCTCCTCGTCGCGGCCGTGCCTGGCCCGGGGCGCGGCGGGGCCGAAGGCGGCCCCGGGGGGCACCCAGCAGGCCTGGACAGCGGCGCCCCGGCCGTCCCACGGCGGCCCCGCTTTGCTCCGCAGCTCTTGGGGCTGCTCGGGCTCCTCGGGCCGCGCCGGGAAGGGGGAAGGCGGCTCCAAAAAATCCTTCAGGTTGGGGAAGTACCCCCAGAGCGGGGGGCAGCCGGGCTGCAGCCCCTCGCTGCGGTAGGCGTGGAAGTAGCCGGTGAAGACGGCGGGGGCCGGAGCCCCGTCCTCGGCCCGCGGGCAGCCCTGGCTGTCTCTGCCTCCCGGGGAAGCGCTGGGGGCCGGTCCCGCCTCGCTCCCGGCGCTCGGAGCTCTGTCCGGAGCTCCCGCCGGCTCCGGGCTCCTCTGCTCAGCGAGGCCAGGCCCGGTGACCGGCCGGGGCGGCTCGGGGCCGGTGTCGCTCGGTGCCCGCCGGCCCTCGGGGCAGTGGCGTTTGTGGCAGTGCAAGGACTCGGCCTTGCTCACCTGCGCCAGCAGCTTCTTCTTGGCCAGCGGGGACATGATGGGATGGTTCCCTTTGGAGTAGAAGCTGGAGAAAAGGCGCTTGTAGGTCTCGCTGTGGGTCCGGCAGGGGCTGGGACAGCCCCCCGAGGGGCTGGGGGCCGGGATGGCCGCGATGGCCGGGCTGGAGCATCCGTCCGTGGCCCGGCCCCGCTCCGGCGCGTCCCGCGCGTCCTCCGCGCCGGCGGCCGCCTCCGGCTTCCCCTTGTCCGGAGCCACCTGCAAGCAGAGGGGTCGGGCTGTGGGTGCCGCACCCCGGGGTGCTCTCCTGGCTCCCCGCCCACCCCTGGCTGCCCTCACAGCCCCGCTCTCTGTTCCCGGCCGGCCCCATCCCTCCCTCCCTGCTCTGCCCTGGGCGGGTTCCGTAGTGAGGAACGGGCACGGCCCGGCCGGGGGGCTCCGGGGCTGCTCCCAAACCCTCCGGAGGGGCCGCGCACCTGCTCGCGGCCCTTCTCCTTCCTGGCCCTCTTGCTCCTGTCGTCCTTGGAGACCTTGTACTGCTTGCGGGGTTTGCTGGGGGGCAGCGGCTTGTCCTCCTCGCCCTTGAGGTGCCGCACGTAGGGAAGGACGAGCCTGCGGAGCGAGCGGGGAGCGCGGTGAGCGCCGCACCGGGGGGGGGGAAACTGAGGCACGCAGCGGGACACACCCCCCCGCCCCGGCCCCGTGCCCACCTCTCGTAGTGGCGCCGGGTGCAGGTGGCCGCGCTGGTGCTGCCGGGGCTGCCCCCGAGCTCGTCGTAGACGTTCTTCCAGAGCCGGCGCCCCGTCACCTGCAGCGGGAGGGACGGAGGGGTGAGCCCCGGCACCCCAGGGACATCTCGGGGACACCCCGGCACCCAGGGGACACCCTGGAACCCAGGGGACATCCTGGGGACACCCTGATGTCCAGGGGACACCTCAGCACCCAGGGGACACCCTGGAACCCAGGGGACATCCTGGGGACACCCTGATGTCCAGGGGACACCCCGGCACCCAGGGGACACCCTGATGTCCGGCCCTGCTGTCCACGGGACTTCCCGATGCCCAGGGGACACCCAGGAAACATCCTGGCACCCAAGGGACACCCTGGCACCCTGGGGAACATCCCGGCATCCCAGGGACACCCTGGCACCCAAGGGACACCCTGGAACCCAGGGGACGTCCTGATGTCCAGCCTTGATGTCCAGGGGACACCCCCGGCACCCACGGCCAGCACTCACCAGCTCGTAGGCTCCCAGCTTTTCCACGGCTTTGTAGATCTTCCAGAGATTAACTGGGAATAAAGGGGAGATGCTGAGGGTCAGGAGGGCACGGGAGCTCTGCACGGCCACCACCCGCTGTCCCCTGTCGCCGGGGCGGGGCGGGGGGGACGGACATACTCTGCTTGAAGCCGAGGTGCGGGATCCTCTCGATGGGCGTGTGCCGGTCCTTCATGAACTTGTAGAGGCTGACGAGGAAAGCTTCCTCCTCCTCCTTCTCCTTCTCCTCCTTGTCCTCCTTGTCCCCAGCTTCTCCCTTGTCCCTCTCGGCGCCATCCTCGGCCCCCGGCGCGTCCTGCGGGACACGGGGCTGAGCTTTTGGGGAAGCCGAGGCGGAGCAGCGGCCCCTCCACCCCCGCCCCTCGCAGCGCGGAGGCGTTCGGGGCGCTCCGGGCTCGTTCGCCGGCAGCCCGGGCCGCTGGCCAAGTTGGTCAAAGCGCTGGATCCGGGCGAGAACACGAGGAACGGCTTCCAGGAAAACAGACGGGCAGAAATCCATCCCCCTCCCCGCGCCGCCGCCTTTCTCAGCTAAAAATGTTCCTCGTTTGTTTGTTCTACATTTTCCGGAGTTATAAAACTTGTTGCTATTTTTGGGCAAAGAAGCTGCTCGGCTCCCAAGTCCGTCCTTTTATTTTATTTATTTTTTTTTTAGTCTTTCTGAGGTTTTTTTTTTTTTTGGTGATTCTTCTTTCTATTCATTCCACGGCTTGTGACAGACACCGGATTTTAACGGCTGAAAGAGTTCAAAGCTTTCTTTTCTTTCTTTCTTTTTTTTTTTTTTGGTGAAATAAAAAGCTGCTGGAGGGAGGGAAAAGCTCCAGCGCCGCAAAAACCAAACCCCGTTTCCTCACGGGGATAAAAAATTCATTATAAAAAATGATTCTACTGCTACGGGACCCCCCCCAAAAATGCCATTTTAGGTCTGTTCCCCCCCTCGCCCCCCACCCAACGCTGGGAATTTCACATTTCTCTGCCCCATCCTCACTTTCGCCGGCGGCAAAAGCGCTGCTCACCCTCCTCCCTCCCTCCCCCGAATTTTGGGGCGTTCAGCACCCCCCACCCCAAAAGTGCCGGGGTGCACTCACGGCGGGTTTGGTGGTGCTGGTGGGTTCCTGGGGCTCTGGCTGCGGCGCTTGGTTGTCCTCCATGGGGAAAGAGTCCCTGGCTTTGGGTTTAGGAAGGGTCCTGAAAGGGAAAAAAAAAAGGAGGCGAGGGTGAGACCCCGAATTGTTGCTGCTCTCCTAAAATTAAGGGTAAATCGGGATGATTCGGGCCACGGCGTTGCCCGTCAGGCACCGAAACCGGCCGAGGCCTGAAGCTGCTCTGTCCGCGCCTCCCTCTCCCCGACATTTCGGGCTCCATGTCCCTCAAATCTCCTTCCCCCCCCCCCAATTTTTTTGAGGAAAAACCCCGGGAAAACGGCGAAAACCGGCGATGCCAACCTGGGGAAAGTTCGGCGCGGGCTGAGGGGGACCCCGGCCCCTTCCCCGCCGCCCCCGGTCCCACCCGGGCCCCTCCGGTGCCCCCCGGTCCCACCCCGGTCCCGCTCGCGCTCACCGGCCACGCCCGCGGCACGTGACCGCGGGGCGCGCCCGAGGGGCGGGGCCGGCACGCCCCCCTCGCTGCCCATTGGCTGGCTCGAACACGCCCCCTTGTCCTATTGGACAGCCGCTCTGCCTGTCCCCGCCCCCGCGAGGGGCACGCTGGGAGTTGTAGTCCTGAAGGCGCGGCGCGCGCACGGCCGCGGGTGAGCACACCTGAGCACAGGTGTGTGCAGGGAGCGTGTCCGTGGGCCCGGCCCCACGTGCAGGGGGCACACGCGCGTGTGTGTGGGCAGGTACAGGTGCCACACTCACACGCACAGGTGCGCAGCGGGCACAGGTGTCACACACACACACAGAGAGGTGTTTGTCAGGTCCGGGTGACACGCACAGGTGCGCAGCGGGCACAGGTGTCACACACAGACACACACAGGTGTGTGCAGCAGGTGACAGGTGACACCTGAGTGTGCCGGTCACAGGTGTCCCACACCCGGGTGTACAGGTCACAGGTGTGTGCAGCAGGTCACAGGTGTCACACACCCGGGTGTACAGGTCACAGGTGTCACACACAGACACACACAGGTGTGAGCATGCAGGTCATAGGTGTCACACACCCGGGTGTGCAGGTCACAGGTGTCACACACAGACACACACAGGTGTGAGCATGCAGGTCATAGATGTCACACACCCGAGTGTGCCGGTCACAGGTGTCACACACAGACACACACGGGTGTGTGCAGCAGGTCACAGGTGACACCTGAGTGTGCCGGTCACAGGTGTCACACACAGACACACACAGGTGTGTGCAGCAGGTGACAGGTGACACCTGAGTGTGCCAGTCACAGGTGTCCCACACCCGAGTGTGCCGGTCACAGATGTCACACACCCGGGTGTGCAGGTCACAGATGTCACACACCCGAGTGTGCAGGTCACAGGTGTCACACATAGACACACACAGGTGTGTGCAGCAGGTCACAGGTGACACCTGAGCGTGCAGGTCACAGGTGTCACACACAGACACACACAGGTGTGTGCAGCAGGTCACAGGTGTGTGCAGCAGGTCACAGGTGTCCCACACCTGAGCGTGCAGGTCACAGGTGGCATCCCCGTGTCCCCCCCCCCCCGGCGGTGCCTCCGCCGGCCCCGGTTCGGTTCCCGGCACCGCTGACGCGATTTCCTCCCTTTCTGGCAGCGCTCCCCGGGCGCGGGAAACCGCGGGGGGTTGGTGGGGGGGGAGCGGGGCTTTTGGGGCGAAACGCGGCCGATTTGGGGCTGAGCAACCCCCGCCGGTGGCAACAACCTCCGTCCCCCCGGGGCGCGCCCGGTGCCGGGGGTTCGGGGGGCTGGGGGCGGCACCCGGGCTCTAATGACACACTTAATGAGATAATAACAGTAATTACAATAACAATAATTACCGGCGCTTCGGCGGCGGCGCTTTCCCGGCGCGGGCTCAAACTCGTCCCAAATCCCGTCCCGCTCCTCAAGCCCGCGGATCCCGCAGCGTGCCCGGGGCTCCTTCTCGCTGCCCAAATCACCCCGCTCAGCCAAATTCCGCCCGTTCAGGCCCAAATTCCCGGGGCTGGAGCGTCACGGCCCGGAATAGCGCGGGAGCGCTGCCAAGCCATGACGGCGGCTGAGTAATGGGCTGAAGTCATCCCTTCCCCATCCCGCGCCGCTGGCACGGGGGAAATCACCCCTGACATCACCGCGAGGGGCTGGAAAAGGGGCTGGGGGCCGCGGGGGGCGGCCGCAGCCGAGGGTCCCCCCGCGGGGTCGGGGCGCGCCCCGGTTCTCGGTGCGTTCGGGGTTTGCGGTTTCCCGGCCGCTCCCCGCTCGGGACGGGGCGGGCGCGGCGGACGCGCGGCTCGGGGCGGGCGGCGGGACCCCCCCCGGCGCCGCGGGACCCCCGGTACTCACCGGCGGAGGCTCGGGCCGGGCTCCGGGACGGCCGGAGCAGCGCGCGGGTGTCGCGGAGCGGGAGCGGGACCGGGATGAGTCAGCCCCGCTCGGGGAAGTGGCGTGTGCGAGCCTGAGCGGGGCTTGCCGAGCCATTGACTCTTTCCTTACCGGAACGGACGCGCTTTTGGGGGTTCTCCCCCCTCCCCCGAATGACTGGGCCGGACTTTCCAGCCCCCGAACCGCCCCTCCCCGGGCGGGCGGCGCGGCCGGAGCCACCCCGAGGTTGGGGACAGCGCAGGAGGCCCGGGGGTCGTGGTCCTGCTCCCCTTCCTGGGGGTCCCCGGCCGCTTCCAGGGATGCTGTCCCTTGTCCCTGGATTGGGAATCCCAGTCCCACGGCACCGGGGCCGCTCACACGTGGGGTCAGGAGGGGCTCAGCCCCAGAGCAGCCCCCCGAGAATCCCCCCCTCCCCCCGTTCCGACTCGTGAAAGAGTCCCGAAAAATGAGAAAAAAAAAATCCCCCGGTGACTCATTTTGGGCCAAAAAGCCGAGAAAGCAGAAGCGGGGGGAAGTCGTGGGGGGCATTCGGCTCCTGTCCCCCCACCCCGGGGTAGGAAGGGGGTGCAGGAGCCGCGGGGGACACTGACCCCCCTTTCCAGGAAGGCCGGGATTTAACGAGAGCGGGGAAAACAAACAGCAAAAAGCCCCGCTCGGGTTTTTATTCCCGGCTCCGGTTTTCGTTGGGCTGGGATGTCCGGGGCTGCGGGAAGGGGGGGGCCCTGCCTCAGTTTCCCCTTGTACCCTGTCCAGCCTTCCGGGACGCTCCATGGGCTCTGGGATGGACGGGAATTCAGGAAGAAATGGGATTTTAGGAATAGATCAGATTTCAGGGTCCTACTGAGCACCCCTGGGTGGGACCCAGCCCCCGCTGGGCTCCGCTCCAACGGGAACTCCAGGGAAAGCTCCTCCTCCAGGGGGGTTTAGGGTTTAATCCTGGAGGAAAAGGAATTGTTGGGGCGGTGAGAGGGGGCACTGAAAGTGTCGGGGCTCAGCCGGGGGGGAAGCCCAGAGCTGCTGCTGCTGGAAAAAAGGAGGAGGAAAAGGAGGAGGGGGAATGGGAGGAAAGAGAGAAGGGGAAGGGAAAGGAGACGGAAGGAAAGAATGAGGAAAAGGAGATGGAAGAAGAGGAAGCGGAGAAGGAAATAAAGGAAGGGGAATGGAAAAGGAGATGGAAGAAAAGGGAATGGAGAGGGAGGAGAAGGAAAAGAAGATGGAAAAGAAGAAGGAACAAAAAGAGGAGGAAAAGGAAAAGAAGGGAAAGGAAAAGGAAATTAAAAAGGGGAAGGAGGCAAAGGGAAAGGAGAAGGAGGAAATGGAGGGAAAAGATGGAGAAGGAGGAAAAGGAGAAGGAGGAGGAGATGAAGGAAAGTGAAATGGGAAAGAAGGAGGGAAAACCAGCGGGAAGCTGCAAGCGCGGCTGCCGGGACCGGCACTGGCAGCACCCGCAGCCCCTGGGATGCAGGGATGGGATCGTTATTCCGGGGATCTGGGGGGGCTCTGAGGTTGGAATTCTCTCCCCCTCCGGGGGTCGAGGCCATCGGGGCTGGCGGGGAACCGCAGCTCCAGCCCGGCGCTCGGAACTCGGCATATGAAGCCGTCAAACACTTCCCTGGATTTAATTACCCCGTAATTAACCGCGGTAATCACCGGGAAACTGCGCCCCGAGGCTCCCGCAGCGGGCACGGGGGGTCCGGGAGGTAAAACCCCCCGATCGAGGGGTGCTGGGGCTCTGGATGCCCCCCGGGGCGGGGTCCGGGGGCTGCGCTCACCTCGAGCCTCTGCCAGGGCGGCGGCACCGCCCCCCCCCAGCCCGGCCCTGAGGGTCCTTCCACGGAGAGCTCATTAGCGGGGCACTAATGAGGCTTAATGAGCTCAGCCGGGGTGCCCCAGCACCCACAGGAGCCGTGGGAGCCCGGCCGCGAGCCCGGCGCTGCCGATCCCGGGCAGGGATGGGCAAATCCACGGGGATGCACAAACCCATGGAGATGCACAAATCCACAGGGTTGCACAAATCCGTGAGGATGCACAAATCCGTGGAGATGCACAAATCCACGGGGATGCACAAATCCATGGGGATGCACAAATCCATGGAGATGCACAAATCCATGGGGATGCACAAATCCGTGAGGATGCACAAATCCATGGGGATGCGCACCTGGACAGGCACCTGTGACCCCGCACAGCCCCTCGGGGCGGGCGCGGCTCCTTTGTCCCGTCCCGGATCCCCCCGGGCCGGGCTGCGCCGGGCGCGGGGCGGAGCAGCTCCGGTTCGGTGCCCGCGCAGCCGTTCCCGACCCGCTCCCAGATCCAATCCTGCCCTAATCCCAACCCAATCCCGACCTGGAGACCCGGATCCAATCCTGTCCTAATCCCAACCCAAAACTCCAGATCCAATCCTGCCCTAATCCCGACCCCATCCTGCCCTGCAGACCCGGATCCAATCCTGCCCCAAATCCCACCCCAAAGCCCCGCATCCAACCCTGCCCTGATCCTGATCCTGCCCCAGCCCCCTGAAGTTCCCTGGATCTCTCGGCTGCTCCTGCTCCCAGAATTCGGCTCCTGGATGCCCATTCCCGGCTGCTGCTCCAGGCTCTGAGCCCTGGATTCCGTTTTTTTAGGGAGCTGCCCTCGCCCCGCTCCGGGGTCATTTTGACCTCTCCCCGATTCCAGGGACTCCTTCAAGGCCCCCCTACAAAGTCCACAGCTGTTTATTATCCTTAAACAGTAAAAAAAGGGAATAATTCCAGGGAATGGGAGGAACTGGGGCCAGGAGTAACAGTCAGTCCAAAAACTGGGAATTACAGACAGGGAAGGACACCTGGAGGAGCCTTTTGGGACACAGAGAGGAAATTCTGGGACACAGAGAGAGGAAATTTTGGGACACAGAGGAGCCCTTGCCGCAGGAGGTTCACAGTGAGATGCAGGAATTTCCCGGCCCAATCCCAGGGAAGAGCTGCTGGATCCCAGCTGGAAGTGCCGAGCTGCTCCCTCTGTCCAGGCAGGACATCCCATCCTGACTTCCAGCTCTTCCCGAGGCGCAGGGAGCAGCGGGATTTCGGGATTTCTCAGCAGAGGGGAAGCAGCTGCCCCTGCGGAGTGCGGAGCGAGTGCTGCCCGGCTGGAACGCCGGAGCTCCGGCCTGGGATCATCCCAGGGCTGCTCCACGGCCGGATCAGACTCCCTGTTTCACCAGGACATCCGACAGGTCCTCCGTGCCCTCCAGCTTCAGGTTCTGGGAACGACAAGGAACGGCTGAGTCGGGCAGAGGCAGAAGGAATAAATCCCCCAGGATGAGGCTTCGGATGGAGCCCGGCCCCTCCTGCCACCGGCTCCTCCCAGGAACGCGGGACAGCAGCAGGAATTTCCCCGTGGAAAGGGAAATTTTCCATGGAAACCCCCGTGGAAAAGGTCGGAAGGGGCTGCGCCCAGGGGGGACTGGAGTCGCCATCCCTGGAAAGGAATCCCAAGGAATTCCTGGATGTGGCACTCAGTGCCAAGGTGGGGATCAGGCACAGCTCGGACTCTGTGACCTTGGAGAGCTTTTCCAGCCTCGGGGATTTTGGGATTCTGCTCCGTTCTCCAGAGCCTGGAATGCTCACAGCTCCGGGACAGCCCTGAGGACAGGGAGGCAGAGCTGGGAATGCTCCAGGCGCTGCTGCTCCCATTCCCGGAGCTGTATTCCATGGAATATCTGGGATTGATGGGAATGTCCTGCCTCGGGCAGAGCTGGGAATGCTCCAGGCGCTGCTGCTCCCATTCCCGGAGCTGTATTCCATGGAATATCTGGGATTGATGGGAATGTCTCCCTGCTCTCACCTTCTCGTTGGCCAGATGCAGCAGGCACACGAAGGCCAAGGGCACGGAGAGGTTGGTGGCCATGGCAGGGGGGAGCCTGTGGAAAAGCGGGATCGGGATCGGAGCCCCGGGAATCCCAGCTCAGCTTTGCCAAGCTGGACGTGAGCACGGCTTCCCTGGGAACGCCCGCGGGGATTTGGGATTATTTGGGATTTTCCCTGTCCCATCCCCATCCCAAACCTGTGGAGCAGCTCCTTGGTGACGTCGCTCAGCACCTTCTCTCCGGCCACCGCGTCCGGCCCTTCCCCGGCTCCTCCTCCCTGTTCGGGAAAATCCCGGCACTGCAGAGCCCAGCTCCGCTCCCGGCATTCCAAGGAAAACCTGTCCTCGGAAGGAACGGCTGCAGAATTCCCGGCAGGAATTCTCCTCCTCCCAAGGTTCCTGGCTCACCTCTCCCCCCGCTGCCGTCAGCAGCTCCCACATGTTCCTCTTCAGCCTCCTCATGTCCATCTTCTTGGCCGTGCGGGCGTACTGGATGGCGATCCTGTTGATCTGAGGGCAGGGAATAATCCGGGATCACCACCGGGATCACCACTGGGATCACCACTGGGATCACCACCGGGATCATCACCGGGATCACCATGGGGATCACCACCGGGATCACCACCGGGATCACCATCGGGATCACCACCGGGATCATCACCGGGATCACCACCGGCATCACCATTGGGATCACCACTGGGATCACCACTGGGATCACCACCGGGATCATCACCGGCATCATCACCGGGATCATCACCGGGATCATCACCGGGATCACCACCGGGATCACCATTCGGGATCACCACCGGGATCATCATCGGGATCACCACTGGGATCACCACTGGGATCACCATCGGGATCACCACTGGGATCACCACTGGGATCATCATCGGGATCACCACCGGGATCACCACTGGGATCACCACCGGGATCATCATCGGGATCACCACTGGGATCATCATCGGGATCACCACCGGGATCACCACTGGGATCACCACCGGGATCATCATCGGGATCACCACCGGGATCACCACCGGGATCACCACTGGGATCACCACCGGGATCATCACCGGGATCACCGGCACGATCCGTTACCATCGTTCCCCATTTCCCGTGGCAATGACAGCGAGCACTGCCCAGCTGTTTAACTCCGGAATTGTTCCTCTGGGAATGCCGATCCAGCGGCTCCAGGGGGGAGCTCCCGGGATTTTTAACCCTGGAGGTGCTGAGGGGTTTTTGCTCCAGCCCTGCCCAGGGAGCAGCTCCCAGTGAGGAGTTCCCAGTCCCAGCAGCTCCCAGTGCCAGGGAGGAATTCCCAGTCCCAGGGAGCAGCTCCCAGTTCCGATGAGGAGTTCCCAGTCCCAGGGAGCAGCTCCCAGTGAGGAGTTCCCAGTCCCAGCAGCTCCCAGTGCCAGGGACGAATTCCCAGTCCCAGGGAGCAGCTCCCAGTGCCAGGGACGAATTCCCAGTCCCACTGAGGAGTTCCCAGTCCCCAAGAGCAGCTCCCAGTGAGGAATTCCCAGTCCCAGTGAGGAATTCCCAGTCCCAGGGAGCAGTTCCCAGTCCCAGGGAGCAGTTCCCAGTTCCAATGACCAGCTCCCAGTCCCAGTCTCTCCCAGTTCCAGTCCCAGTCCCAGTCCCAGTCTCTCCCAGTTTCAGTCCCAGTCTCTCCCAGTCCCAGTCTCTCCCAGTTCTATTCCCAGTCTCTCCCAGTCCCAGTCCCTCCCGGTCCCAGTCCCAGTCTCTCTCAGTTCCTCTCCCAGTCCCAGTCTCTCCCAGTCCCGGTCTCTCTCAGTCCCATTCCCAGTCTCTCCCAGTCCCAGTCCCAGTCCCAGTCCCGGTCTCTCCCAGTTCCATTCCCAGCCTCTCCCAGTCCCAGTCCCAGTCCCAGTCCCTCCCAGTTTCAGTCCCAGTCTCTCCCAGTTCCAGTCCCAGTCTCTCCCAGTCCCAGTCCCAGTCTCTCCCAGTTCCTCTCCCAGTCCCAGTCCCAGTCTCTCCCAGTCCCGGTCACTCTCAGTCCCAGTCCCAGTCCCAGTCCCAGTCCCAGTCTCTCCCAGTTCTATTCCCAGTCTCTCCCAGTCCCAGTCCCAGTCCCGGTCTCTCCCAGTTCCTCTCCCAGTTTCAGTCCCAGTCTCTCCCAGTTCCATTCCCAGTCCCAGTCTCTCCCAGTTCCTCTCCCAGTCCCAGTCCCTCCCAGTCCCAGACCTTCTGGGGCTCAGCGATGAGGTTCAGCTCTCCGTAGGTGGTGATGTCCCCGCCGTTGACGATCCCGTTGATCCCGGTGCGCTCCGCAGCCTCGGGATGAGCGGTGAGGTTGAACTCCCCGGCCTCGCCCTGGAATTCCGCGGGATCGGGGTCGTCGTCGCTGTCGGGGTCCTGGGAGGGGACACGGAGGGGACACCCAGGGTCACCTGGAGGAGCCGGAGGCAGCAGGAGCCGCTCCGGAGGGTGGGAATTCCCGCCTGCCTTCCCATGGGATGGGGGCTCATCCCCATGGAATTATGGGTTACCCCAATGGAACAGGGGTTATCCCCATGGGATTGGGGTTTATCCCATGGAATTGGGCTTTTCCCCATGGAACTGGGGCTTATCTCATGGAATTGGGGCCTATCCCCATGGGATTGGGGTTTATCCCATGGGATTGGGGCTTTTCTCCATGGGATTTGGGTTATCTCCATGGGACTGGGGTTCTCCCCAGGGACTGGGGCTCATCCAGCCCCTCCCCGCTGGCCCCAGGCAGGTGTGGGGAGCTTTTCTCAAAGCTTTTCCATCCCTGGGAGCGTCCCAGGCCAGGCTGGAGCAGCCTGGGATAGTGGCAGGTGTCCCTGGAAAGGGTGGGATGAGATGGGATTTAGGGTCCCTTCCATCCCAGTCTGGGATTCTGGGAGCCAGGGACAAACGGGAATTCCCACAGGGCTCTCCTGCCCCAGTGGGATTTGTCCCAGTCCCACCTGGAGGCAGCAGGGAAGGGAAGCTCCAGGAGGAACCAACTCCTGACGGGAGCTGAGGGGAGGGATGGAATTTCCTCCTCCTTCAGGGCATGGAAAAGGCTGGGATGGAATTCCCAGCAAACTCCCACCCCTGGGAATGTCCCAGGCCAGGCTGGATGGGGTTTGGAGCAGGTGCCAGGAGGGTTTGCAGACCCCGCAGCTTCAGCAGGACCTGCAGCTCCAACCCCTTTCCTCGGGAATCCTCTGGACGCGGGTTCGGAATTCCCACGTTATTCCCAGCACGGATCACCCACAGGGAAGAGGATCAGAGGGATAAAGCCCCTCCCGGGCCGTACCTGCAGGGCGGGGCAGAAGTTGCAGGTGTCGCCGGGGTTGTTGTAGTCGTAGTCCCCAATCCCGGCCTCGGTATCCAAGGTCCCCACTGGCTCCGAGCTGCGGCTGAGCTGTGGGACAGGGCAGGGAAAACATTCCAAGATATTCCTGGAAAAAGGCCGGGCCCTGTTCCTCCATCCCCTTTTTCCCCTGGGATGCTCCGTGGTGACACCAGCCCTGAGGAACATCCCGGGACGCTCCCGGAGCTTGGTGAGGAGAGGTTTTGTGCCTGGAATGATCCCCTGGAATGATTCCCTGGAATGATCCCCTGGAATGATCCCCTGGAATTCTTCTAGGGAAGGCTCTCTCACCTTGACCGTGGGTTTGAGGAAGAGCTGCACCACGTTCTGGGGGTCGTAGTGGAAGTCTGCAGGCAGCGTGGTGCTCCGGACGTTCTGGCTCTCCAGGATGGATTTGGCCAGAGTTGTGGATGCCTGGGAATGGGATCAGACAGCTCCATGGAAAAACGGGAAGCTCCATCAGCTTTCCGTGGGAAAATAAGGAGTGCTTAAGGAATTTGTCTGGAAAGGGGCAGGGTCTGAGGTGCCTCCGAGATCCAGCCAGGACACCCAGCTGGACCTGCCAAAATCCAGGGAATTCCAGGCTGGTGTGGGAAAAGGGAGAGCGGGAAGGGCAGGGGCTCGGCAGCACCTTGGTCTTACGGAAATGGGGCTCGAAGTCGACGTCCTCCTCGAAATCCAGCTCGAAAACCTTCCTGGGATTCCTCCGCCGGGATTCCCTCTCCAAGCCGGTGTCTGCTGCGGGAGGGGAGGGAGGGAAAGAAGGAGAGGAAGGAAAGGAGAAGGAAAGGGAAAGGGAAAAGGAAAAGAGAAGGAAAGGGAAAAGGAAAAGAGAAGGAAAGGGAAAAGGAAAAGAGAAGGAAAGGGAAAAGGAAAAGAGAAGGAAAGGGAAAAGGAAAAGAGAAGGAAAGGGAAAAGGGAAAAGAGAAGGAAAGGGAAAAGGAAAAGAGAAGGAAAGGAAAAGGAAAGGAAGGAGCTGTCACTGCCTCGGGCCAGGACAAGCACAGGCAGCTCATTCCCACCTGGAGCCTCTGCTCCAGGCAAAGGGATTTTCCCCCTTTTCCCGGGAAAGCAGCCGGTGCCGGCCTCGGCTCTGTGGTTCAAAGGAATCCGTGGGAGCAGGAACTCATTGATGGTGTGAAGGTGAAGGAGCTCAGGTGGGATATTGGGAAGGAATTCCTCCCTGGGAGAGCGGGGAGGGGCTGGGATGGAATTCCCAGAGCAGCTGTGGCTGCTCCTGGATCCCTGGGAGAGTCCAGGGCCAGGCTGGAGAAACCTGAGGTCGTGGGAGATGTCCCTGCCCAAGGATGGGCTCCGAGTCCTTCCAAACCCAGGAATTCCACGATTCCCTGCCCATCCCATCATTCCCTGCCCATCCCACCATTCCCTGCCCCCGGACACTCACGCCTGTGGCGGGGCCGGAAGCGCCAGTGCTCGGGGCCGGCCCACATGGAGAGCGTGCGGGGGCTGAAGTAGGAATATTCCCCGGGATTCATGGAGAGGTGCAGGCTCATGGTCGTGATGTCTCCCTCTCCCAAAGGAGCTCCGTCAGTCCTGGAAAAGGCCCGGGAGCTGCTCAGTGACGCCATTCCCTCGGAATTCCCGAGGGGGTTCATTCCTGGGGCACTGGGAGTGGGGGCAGAGCCTCAGTTCTGCTGGGAAAACCAGCTGGAATTGCCCAAGTTCTCCTTGGAAGGCAGAGGGATCCCTGGAAAACATTCCTGGATGCTCCCAGACCTGGAGCAGGAAGTGAGCTCCTCAGCGGGACTGGGAATTCCTTCCTGGGACTGGGAATTCCTTTATGGGACTGGGAGCTGCTCACTGGGATTGGGAATTCCTCAGCGGGACTGGGAATTCCTCCCTGGAACTGGGAATTCCTTTATGGGACTGGGAATTCCTTTATGGGACTGGGAATTCCTCATCAGGAGCTGGGAATTCCTCCCTGGGACTGGGAGCTGCTCACTGGGATTGGGAATTCCTCAGCGGGACTGGGAATTCTTCATTGGGACTGGGAATTCTTCATGGGGGCTGGGAATTCCTCCCTGGGACTGGGAATTCCTCATCAGGACTCAGAATTCCTCACTGGAACTGGGAGCTGATCACCAGGACTGGGAACTCCCCCCTGGGCCTGGGAATTCCTCCCTGGAACTGGGAATTCCTCCCTGGAACTGGGAATTCCTCACCAGGACTGGGAATTCCTCCCTGGAATTGCCCCACGGAGCCCCCAAAGCCCAGCCACGGATCCCCATCCCCGCCCACCTCCTGCTCCGGCCGAGTGTCCCGAAGGAGCCGAGGTTCTCCGGGAATTCCCCGATCCTCTCTCCGGCGGCGCTCCCGGGGGATTCCAGCTGGAATTCCGGGGGGGCAGTGCCCTCCCCGTCCTCGCTGTCCAGCTCCACGTTGGGATCAAACACCTGCCCGCTCTTCCGGAACTTCTCCAGCAGCGCCGACACCGACTGGAAAACAGGGAAGAGCCCCGGGATGGGTGAGCGTGGGAGACTGAATCCAAGGAGCCGAAGGAGGGCAGGGAGAGATGGGATAACGGGAAAAAATTCCTCCCCAGGATGGAATTCCCAGAGAAGCTGGGGCTGCCCCACCCCTGGGAGTGTTCAGAGCCAGGTGGGAGCATCCTGGTCTGTGGGAATTCCCAGCCTGGCTCAGGAATTCTCAGTTTGGCTCAGGAATTCCCAACATGGGATGGAATTCCCAACCTGGCTCAGGAACTCCTATCCTGGCCCAGGAATTCCCATCCTACCTCGTTGTGGGACTCCTCATCCCACTGGCTGAACTGGAACCCGGCCAGGGAGGAGCAGATCCGGCGTTTTTCCAGGCACGGGGCCAGCAGGGCTGGGGAGAGGTTGGACACGAGGTGAATTCCTTGGATCCAAGCAGGGATCCCACTGCTTTGGAATTCCTGCAGGGCAGGGCAGGGCAGGGCAGGGCTCAGCTATCCAGGGAAAAGGGGCTTTCAGTTCTTGGGAATAACCCTGGGAATGCTAAGCAGGGTCTGGTGCTGTGTCCAAGGTCAATCCTCACCCCGGGATGCACCGACCCCAAATCCTGCCCAGCTTCCAGAGGGTGGGGGGGCAGGGAGGGACCTCAAACCTCCAGAATTCCCGGTTTTCCAGCATCCCGAGCGGGATCAGAGCGGTGACCGAAATCACAGGGGAAGGAGCTGGATAAGGCCAGGAAAAGCATGGAAAAAAAGGCTGGAATTCACCTTTGAGATCGGCCACGGGGACGGGGTCGGAGCTGGGCAGGGCCGGGGTGTCCGAGGAGGGCAGAGGGATCATCCCGGAGTGGAAGAGGAGCCGGCTCTGGAAGCCCTGGGAGCGCAGCCCCGTGAGGAAGATCCCGGCCGTGCTGCACTCGTCGAAGGAGGCGGCCGCCCTCTGGAACATGGGATCCACCTGCGGGAATCAGGGAACGGGGCGGGAATCAGGGCGTGCAGAGGGGCAGGGAGGGCTCTGAGAGAGGCTTTGGAGCACAGATCCCAAGGGAAAATGATCCACATCCTTCCCACCCCCCTGGGAGTGTCCCAGGCCAGGCTGGAGCAGCTGGGACGGTGGGAGGCGTTGGAATGAGGCGTTGGAATGGGATGAGCTGTAGGGTCCCTTCCAAGCCGAGGCATTCCAGGATTCCATGAGCTGGTGTGCACTGGGAATCAGGAAGAAATTCCTCCCTCTCTGCCCCTGGATCGTCCCTGGGAGTGTCCCAGGCCAGGCTGGAGCAGCTGGGATGGTGGGAGGTGTCCGTGGAAAGGCTGGGATGAGATGGGATGTAGGGTCCCTTCCATCCCAAACTGGGACCCTGGGATCTGGGGAAAAACATCCTGGGAGCATCCTGGTCTATGGGAATTCCCAGCCTGGCTCAGGAATTCCCACAGGGCTCTCCTGCCACAGTGGGACCAGCGGGATTTGTCCCAGAGTCCCACCTGGAGGCAGCAGGGAAGGGAAGCTCCAGGAGGAATCAACTCTGAGGGGAGCTGGGAGGAGCTGAGGGGAGGGATGGAATTTCCTCCTCCTTCAGGGCATGGAAAAGGCTGGGATGGAATTCCTGCAGCCCCTCCCTGGCAAACCCATCCCTGGGAATGTCCCAGGCCAGGCTGGAGCGAGCTGGGAGAGCGGGAAGCGTCCCTGGCCACGCCGGCACCGGATGGGATTCAATCTCCTTCCAGCCCAAACCATTCCAGGATCCTTTTCCCAGCCTGAATTCCCAGGTTTGTGCGATGCCAGAGCCCAGGGGGATGGACAGGCAGGAAAACAGGGATGGGGAGAGACCCAAGGCCACCTCAGAGCCGCGGGAGGCCTCGGGAACGTTGATGTTGCTCAGGTTGTGCTCGATGGTTCGGAAGGTTTGTTTCTTCCTGGGCTGCGCCTTCCGGGCGGCCTCGGGGGCTGGGCTGGAGCCTGGAGAGGGAAAAGGACAAAAATCCCTCTTCAAAATGCCCAAAATCCCCTAAAGGAGGGGTAAAACCTGGAATCTGGACACCAAACTCACAGCAGGCACTGGAATTCCTCAGGTGGGATCTGTTGGAACGAGCAACGTTCCATCGGCCGGATGGGCTTCGCTTTCTATTGGTTCTGTTTGGGCCCCAAACTGCCCCTGTTTGGTCCTAAACTGCCCCTATTTAGTCACAAATCGACTGTATTTGGTCCAAAATGGATGTATTTGGCCCCAAATTGACCCTGTTTGGCCCCAAACTGATTCTATTTGGTCCCAAACTGCCCCTATTTGGCCCCAAATTGACCCTGTTTGGTCCCAAATTGACCCTGTTCGGCCCTAAACTGCCCCTATTTGGTCCCAAATTGACCCTGTTTGGCCCCAAACTGCCCCTATTTGGCCCTAAACTGCCCCTCTTTGGCCCCAAACTGAAATCAGAAATCCCTCAACAACAGCTCCAGCTCCTCCTCCCATCCCTCCCTGCTCCAGCATTCCAGGAGAACCAAGCTGGGATCTCCCATCCCTCGGAAAATTCAATTAACCCCAAATCTCTTCGAAACTCCCAACTTGGAAAGAGCGCTGAGGCTTCTCCCGTTCCCGGGTGGGAAAGGAGGGAATCTCCCGGGTTTTTGGAGAGGAAAAAGAAGGAATTCCCACCTTCCTCGGGGCTCTCCGGGTCCTTGGCAGGGGCTGGGTCCTTGCCCAGGTTTCCCAGGACCCTGTAGGTGTCGGCGTGGACGGAATCCACGCGCACAGCGTAGATCTTGGCACTGGCGTCCAGGGTTCCCGCTGCCACCTGGAACAGGGAATTCGCAGCTGGAGCGGGAAAAGTCTCGCCTGGAAGATCCCAGGTCTGACTTCTCGAGTGCTCTGCATCCCGAGGAAAATCGTGGATAACGGGGAGAGGAGTTACTGTGAAAGCTATGGACCGCCCAAGGGGGGGGGGGGTTTCCCTTTGTTTTTTGGGATCACACCTAAAATCCTTTAGGAATTGCTGAGTTCTGCAGTGAGGAGAAGCAGAAAGGTGCAGGTTTGATCTGCCAGGAGCCGCCGCTCCTTCCTTGGGGTCACCTCCTCGGGATCATCCCGTTTTCCCAAATCAGGAAGAGGTGAAGGAATCCCAAGCGCCTTTTCCAGCCCCAGATCCCGCCAGGAAGGCCGAGAACCCCCCAGTGAAACCCAGTGCCCCCTTTCCCATCCTTCCCTCAGGACCTGCTGGCTCAGGAGCTCCTGGAGGCCACATCCCAAAGCGCTGCCCCCGGTTCATCCATCCAGGAATCCACTTCTCCCTCCCAGCAACCACAGGGAATCTTTTCCTTGGCAAGTTCTTGGATTAAACCCAGCCCAGCACCACTTTCCTTCCTTTCCCAGCCTTGTTGGGACACTGCTTTTCACCTCAGAGGCCTCCCAAGCCCTGCTCTTACACCAGAGCCCCTTCTGAACACCACATCCGGAAGGATTCAGCCTTTCCAAGGATTCGGTGCCTCCAATTTCCACAAAAAGCGGCTGTGCCGCCTATCCCAGGGGGTTTTGGTGGCAGCACCCTGAGCAGCGTTCGAGGTTTCATGTTAATTAAGCCTAGGGTTAATTGCCAGGTGGAAACAAAGCAGCAGCGACTCCTCTCACCTTGAAGTTGGTGAGCTCCGAGTTCTTCTGCTTCAGGATCTCGGTCATGTAATCGATCAGGTGCAGCCCAAAGGCATTTTTGGTGGTGATTTTCTGCAACAAAGCACAGCTGGGGACCCTTTCCCTGGCCAGGGCCACCCTGCCAGGACCCGGAGCCCCGGGGGGATTGCGGCAGGACCGAGGGGACAGGGGACAGGCCGGGGGGCACCGCGGGAGGGCAGCAGCAGCCTGGAGGTGGCCACGGCTTCCTCTTGGAAGAGGAATAGGAAGAGGTTGGAGAAATAGGCAGGGAATTGTGTGAAATTCAACAGGGTCCTGCAGCTGGGGAGGGACAGCCCTGGACACAGCATAGGCTGGGGGTGATCCCTGTGGGGAAGGACCTGGGGGACATCAAAGTGTCCCTGCCCAGGAACTTTTTCCTGTGGTTGCCCAGCGATATTCCAGAACCGTGTGGACACAACCCACGCGCTGTGGGATGAGCCCGCTGGAGCAGGGAGCTGGGACCAGATGCCCCTTCACGGTCCCTTCACCTGCCCCATCCCGCGATTCTGGGAACGACCCCGCTGCCAAGGCCCGGAGCGTTTCAAACCCCGCCCGGGCCGCGCTGCCGGGGGATTTTAAATCCCGCCCGGCCCAAACGCGGCGCCCCGGACTCACGTTCTCGGTGCAGAGCTTGATGCAGGTGCTGTAGTGCTCCGAGATCTGCGCGTTGCTCCACTGGGGCAGCGGGGGCTGCCAGCCCTCGGGCCTGCGGGACACAGCGGCGTCGGTGACCGCGCTCCCCCCCTCAGCCCGGGCCCCGCGCACCGGCCCTACCTGGGCGCGGGGGAGCCAAGGCCCTGCAGCGACGAGTCCACGGCCCTGGAGCGGCGGCGCTGGCGCCTCTCGCGCTCATCGTCGTTGTTGGGGCACTCAGCGAGCACGGGGGTGCCGGGGGTGCCGGTGCTGCCGAGGGTCCGCGGCGCCGGGGAGGCGGCGAAGGCGGCGGCGGCGGCGGCAGCGGCGCGGGGGGTGCGAGCGCTCATGGCTGCGGGACAGCGCCGCGCTGAGGGGGAGCCCGCCCCCGCCGCGGCCACGCCCCCTCCGCGCCTTCCGGCCAATCAGCGCGCGGCGCGCCTGCCCGGCAGCCAATCAGCGCGCGGCGCGCCCGCCCCCGAGGCGGGTTTGAACGGCGGCGCGCGCTCGGCGGGCCCGCGCGTGCGCGCCGGGTAACGGTCGTGAGGGGGGAAGGGGGGGGGGGGCTGCGCTGTGAGGGAGCCCCGGGAGGGACCCCCGGGAAGGGGCGACCCTTCCATTGAACCCCGTCTCCCGGCCCCGGGGTGCGATCGGAGCGGTGCCAGCAGCCCCCGGTGCCGCCCCGGCACCGCCCGAGAAGGAGGAGGAGCCGCCGGAGCAGCGCCGCTTATCCCGGAATCACTGAGGTTGGAATCTTTGGGATCGCCGAGTCCCAGCTGTGCCCGATCCCCACCTTGTCCCCAGCCCAGAGCACTCAGTGCCACCTCCAGCCCTTCCTTGGGCACCTCCAGGGATCGGGACTCCAAACCTCCCTGGGCAGTTCCGAGGCCTGACCGCCCTTTCCATGAGGAAATTCCTGCTGGTGTCCACCCTGAGCCTCCCCTGGCCCAGCCTGAGGCCGTTCCCTCTCCTCCTGTCCCTGTTCCTGGGAGCAGAGCCCCTGGCTCCCCCCTGAGCCACCCTGTGCCCCCTCTGGTGCTCCCTGTGCCCCTCCATCTGTGTCCCCATATTCCCTGTGACATTCCAGGTGTGTCCCCACATTCCCTGTGCCCCTCCAGGTGTGTCCCCACATTCCCTGTGACTCTCCAGCTGTATTCCCATACTCCCCATGACCATCCAAGTCTGTCCCCCTATTTTCTGTGACATTCCAGGTGTGTCCCCATATTCCCTGTCACCCTCCAGCTGTATTCCTGTATTCCCCGTGACTCTCCAGGTGTATCCCCACGTTCCCTGTGACATTCCAGGTGTGTCCCCGTACTCCCTGTGCCCCTCCAGGTGTGTCCCCATATTCCCTGTGCCCCTCCAGCTGTGTCCCCACATTCCCTGTGACCCTCACCTGACCCCAGGTCCCCCATCCCGGGACACTCCTGGGAGAGCCCCGAGCTCTGTGCCTGAGGCAAAGCCCCACCAAGAGGGAAATAAATCCATATCCTTTATTTCCGGAGCATCTCCTGTGCTCTGGAGGCTTTAGGAAAAAGTCGGGATGGCCTGGACGTGCCCCTAGATCCCCAAAGCTTGGGAATTCCATTCTCTATTCCATTCCATTCCATTCCATTCCATTCCATTCCATTCCAAAGCTCGGGAACAGCAGCTGCTTCTCCAGTGCCACCACCCGGAGCAGGAGCTTTCCCAGCCCTCCCAGGCAGCATTCCCAGCCGAATCCTTGGATTCAGGGGACCGCGGCGTTGCTGCGGTTGGGTGTCCGCGTTTTTCCCGGCGGTTTTTCCCGGCTGAGCCGCTGGATGGAGCAGCAGGAAAAGCCGTGGATTGATGCCCGCGCCAGGATCAGCCAAGGGATCGCGGAATCGTGGAATTGTTTAGCGTGGAAAACACCTTTAGGATCATCGAGCCCAAGCTCCAGCACGGGATGGAGCCGCGGGATCTGCCAGGGAGGAAAATCCGGGATTAGGGAATGGCGGGTTCCCCATCCAGGATGCTCCAGGCTCCCGGGAAGGGCCGATCCAAGGAATCGCCGCTCCCCGGGAGTGCCCGGGACGGGCTGCGGCAGCTGGGTTTTAACAGAACCCGTTCCGAACACAACCAACCCCTCCACCAGAACCCGACAGGGAAAATCTCCTTTTCCCTAAGGAATATGCGGATTCAGAGGTGGTCGTTAACCCCCGAATCCCACTTTTCCTTCGGCTCCGTCCTTCCCTCCGGAGCCCGGCTCGATTCCCGCCGCCACCCCCGCCAGGAGCGCTCCCCCAGCGCCGGGATCTCAGCGCCGCCTCATCCCAACCCCAAAAATGGCAAAGGAATCAACGCTTGGAGCCTGGAATTTCCTTGGAAGAGCGGCCCGAGCACCCGGGAGGCCCCGGACACTCCCAAACCTCGAGGGACCGAAACACTTCGGGGTTTTTTTGATCCCCCAGAGAACTCAGGGGCTGAGCAATGGGGTCAGTCCCTTCCCTCAGCTGCTCCAGGATAACCGGGAGAGGCTGGAAAATCCCGGGATGTGCTTTGGGATGCGTTTTCCCGGGAACAGACCCCGCGTATTCCGTGGCTGCAGTAAACAAATCAATCTCTGCAGCTGAGCCCGGCCCGAAGGAGGCTCCGAGGGACTCGGACGGGTTTTAATGCCCAAATAAATTATTCCTGCCCTGGCAACGGCCTTGGATTTTCCCCAGGCGTCCAGCAGCGGTGCCGGAGACGGCAGGAACATTCCCGTATGGAAGTGGAAATTGCGGGATCACTGGGGACCGGATTTCCCACATTTTTGGTGCCCTCGTTCCCTGTGTTTTATCCGCAATCCTTGTGCCACGAATCCCAGGATTTCCCAGATTTTTGGCACTCTCATTCCCTGTGTTTTATCCCCAATCCTTGTGCCACGAATCCCAGGATTTCCCAGATTTTTGCTGCCCTCATTCCCTGCGTTTGGAGCTGGAGGCACAGGGAAAGCTCGGCAGGGTTTGATCTTTCCAAGATTTTCTTGGGAAGCGCTGTTCCCGAGCCGCCTTCCCGCGGCCTGGCTGCCGCACAAATCGCTCCGATCCAGCCGGGAGGGATTTTTTTCCCTTTAGTGGGAAAGCTCTGGAAGAGGCCGGAGTGGGAAGGACCTCGGGATGGCCCCAATCCCTTCTCCAGCCCCTGGGAATGGCCCCAGTCCCTTCTCCAGCCCCTCATTCCCTGGGAATGGCCCCAATCCTTGTAGGAAAAGGGAAAGCGGGATCAGGAGAGCTCCTTGGGGCCCGTGGGAAGCTTATCCTGGGATATTTTCCAGGATAAATCCTGGAATGGGTTGGGTTGGAAGGAACCTTCAATCCCGTCCAGAGCCACCATGGACAAGGACACCTTCCATAAATCCTGGTGGCTCCAACTCAGCCTTGGACAATTCCAGGGATCCAGGGGCAGCCACAGCTCCTCTGGGAATTCCATCCCAGCCCCTCAGGGAGGAATTTCTTCCTAAAAAATCCTGGTTAGAGTGTGGATCCCACCAGGATTCCTTGGATCCTTCTGCAACCCCTCCCTGCCCATCCGATTGCTCCAATGAATAATTGATTTCTAATTAAAAATTAATCGAAGCATCCCATGGAAGCAATCCCCTCTCTCCCCTTTTCCCTTCCTTCCCTCTGGAATTCCCCAGGACCCTTTGGAGCGGTTCCTTGCCCTGGAAACCCCAAACCCGATTTAATTCCTCATTTACCACCCCCAAATTCCCAATCCTGAAATCTCCCAGCAGCTCCTGCTCCGCTCATTTAGCTCAGTAATTACTGGGGTAATTAACTCTAATTACTGCTGTGAACGGGCTGGAATTCTCCACCATCCAGAAACCCCAAATCTGCTGGAATCTGCCCCGAAATGGAAGCGGGGACTCCCGAAGGACACAGCCCCACTCCCATCCCGATGTTTTGAACCCAAACCGTTCCTCTCCGAGCTCTGATTTTTTGGGAAGCATCCTGGAGCCCCCTGGATACCATGGAAACCGCGGGCTGTACCCTGGCAGCGATGAGCTTCCGTTAATTCCCGTTTTCCGGGATATTTTGGACTCGGCATTAAGCAAATTTATGCAAAACGCTGGAATCCATCCATGGAAATGAGGCTGAGCCCGTGGATTCACCGGAGCGGGAAATCAGCGGGGTGGGCTCGCTCAAACCTACAGATCCTGCTCAAAAAGCACCAAAAACGACCAAGTTTGGCTTTTTTGGGGTCTCCCAGCAGGCAGCTCCTGGTTTTTGGGGGGTTTCCCATGGAATTGGAGATGGAGGGATAACCCAAAGCCCGGGGAATTTGGAATTCCCTTTCCTTGTGTGGCCGAGGGGGATTTTCGTACCCAGTGAAGGCTCGGCCTCGTTTTGTGGGGTGGGGGTGAAATTCCCGCTTAGGGACAGCCCTGGGAAAGGGGAGGGGGTGATCCCGAGGGAGGAAACAGCTCCAATGGGATCTGAATCCCGCTGGGATGGGGTGATCCCGACGGAGGAAACGGCTCCAATGGGATCTGAATCCCGCTGGGATGGGGTGATCCCGAGGGAGGAAACAGCTCCAATGGGACCTGAATCCCGCTGGGATGGGGTGATCCCGATGGAGGAAATGGCTCCAATGGGATCTGAATCCCACTGGGAATTGTAAGGTGATGGGATGATCCCGGTAAAGGAAATGGCTCCGTGGGGATCAGAATCCCGCTGGGATGGGGTGATCCTGATAGAGGAAACGGCTCCAATGGGACCTGAATCCCGCTGGGATGGGGTGATCCCGATAGAGGAAATGGCTCCAATGGGACCTGAATCCCACTGGGAATTGTAAGGTGATGGGATGATCCCGATAAAGGAAATGGCTCCGTGGGGATCCGAATCCCGCTGGGAAGGGCAAGGGGATGATCCCGATGGAGGAAATGGCTCCGTTGGGATCCGAATCCCGCTGGGAAGGGCAAGGGGATGATCCCGATGGAGGAAATGGCTCCGTTGGGATCTGAATCCCGCTGGGAAGGGGGATCCAGCCCGGCGTTCGCGGGAAGCTCGGCTGGGAGCAGCCGCCGGCGCCCGGCGCCCGCCGATGTTTATCCCTTCCTTCCCTTTTCCATGATAAAATCGCTCATGGAAAACAAACACCCGGAGTTTGCCGGGCCCGTGGGATGGAGCCGAGCCCGGGAACGCCGCTTTAATTAAAATCCAGAATTCCAGCCGGCCGGAACCGGCGGCGGGGGCCGGATGCTCCCGCAATTCCCACCTGCTCTGCCGTCAGCGTGGAAAACCACGGATTGTGCGTTCCCGGCAGAGCAGCGGGATTTGGGAAGCCCAGCCCGGGAAGGGGAGGCAGGAATCACACGGAGAACGGAGCGGCCCCAAGCCCTGCCCGCGCTCCAGGAGGGATCGGAGCCTTTTCCGTGATCTGGGAATCAGGGACGCGCTCCCAGCCCTGGTTTTGAGGAGGAATTCTGGGAATTGTCCCTTTTCCTGCTGTTGTGGTGACGTTTCGGGGCAAACCCCTCCCACCGAGGGTGCCCCGAACCCTCCATCCGTGATTTTTGTGGAATTTTAGCTTTTCCACCTTTTCCAGCTCTTCCCGCTCCCAGCCCGCCTCCCCTCGCTGAGGGATAACGAACCAGTCTCCACACCAAAGGAACATTTATCCATGAAAATCCACGGAGCGACGACCCCGACGGTCACACACGGACGCTTTGGGAAGGACGGTTGGGTTCCCTCTCTTTCTCTCGGGATGCTCCCATGGGAAGAACTTCCTGGAAAGCTCCTTCCGGCTGCCGCCACCCCAAATCCCGAAATCCCGAGGGATCCGCTGGGATCGGGAGCCCTTTGGTCCGGGATGGGGATTTTAAGGAGACCCTCAGCTGCTCCTGGGTCTCGCGGTGCCTCTCCGGGACTTTCACTGAGGAGCAGGATTTAACTTCCAGCAGGAATGGGATTTGGGGTGGGTATTCCACAGGAATGGGATCTGGGGTGGGTGTTCCATCAGAAATGGGATTTGGGGTGGACATTCCAGCAGGAATGGGATTTGAGGTGGGTATTCCTTCAGAAATGGGATTTGGGGTGGATATTCCAAGGAAAAGGGGGATTCCCATGCAGTGTAATAATTGTGTTCATTATTCAGCTGGACACGGGATTTTGGGGCAGGGTGATGCATTTGGGGCATGAATAAATCCCAAAGTCCCAGAATCCCGGAATGGGGAAGGCCAGAAGGGCCCACGCTGGGTCCCGGAGGCTGAAAATGGGAATTTTTTCCGATTATGGTGATTTTAATTGTAAATAAACCCCGGGAGCTCCCGGGCCGGGCTCTGCGACCTCGCGCAGCTCCGGCAAGGACACGGAAATCCCAAAAAACCCAAATCCCGTCATCCCTGTGGGAACGCTCCGTAAACAGCGGATCCTGCGCTTCCATCCTGGAACGCTCGGCCGTGAGGGGCCCTCGAGGGACAGCAAAATAAAAACAACAATGAGGACACGGGATGGGCGGGGCAGGCCTTGTATCCACCGGGAATCCCGGGAAAAACGCTCCGAACAATGGGAATCGCCGCCGGATGGATCCTTGGCTTCGGCTTCCAAAGGCGCCGGGGTTTTTCTGCCAAACAGAACCAAAACAGGTTCGGGCCTGCTTAAATCCCAAAATCCAGCAAAATCCCGAAATCCAGGGATTGGTGCTGGGAGAGGGACGGTCGCACGTGGAATGGGGGGAAAAGGGTGGATTTTGGAGCAGATTTTGGAGCAGATTTTGGAGCAGATCCCGAGTGTGGATGGGGAGGGATTTGGGATTTGCTGCTCCTGGCTCCCGTCCAGTGGGAATGGGAATTTCTGCATTTCCAGACACAAAGCTGAGCTTAAAATGCAAGGTTTAGGAGGTCAGGAGGTGGCTCCAGGCTGGGGTTTGGGGTTTGGGATGGAGGAGTTTTCCAGGTGCTTCCAAGGGGAGATGGCAGAGGGATGGGAGCAGAGCTCCGGGGGATTCTCTCCAGACTCCGCTGGTTTTTCCTTTCAGGTGCCAGGGAAAGGAACTCCCCGGCTTTGGAATTGAATCTCTGATCCGAGATCTGCTTAAAAAAACCTGGAAAAGCCTCTGGATTCAGGTGCCCAGGAGATGGAAACGGAGCAGGGACCGGGATCACGGTCAGGACAAAGGTCACGGCCCCAAGTCTGGCTGGGGCCACCTCGGTTTGGGCTCTTCAGACTCCAAAAGGAGAATTTCCTGTGGCTTTTCCAAGGGCTGGGAAAACAATTCTGCCTGAGGATGATCCCAGGGTTGGAGCCCCTCTGGAGCCAGGCTGGGAGAGCTGGGGGTGCTCACCTGGAGAAGGGAAGGATCCAGGGAGAGCTCAGAGCCCCTTGCAGGGCCTGGAGGGGCTCCAGGAGAGCTGGAGAGGGACTGGGGCCAAGGGATGGAGGGACAGGACACAGGGAATGGCTTCCCACTGGGAAAGGGGAGATCTGGGTGGGATTTTGGGAAGGAATGAAGGTGGGGAGGGGCTGGGATGGAATTCCCAGAGCAGCTGTGGCTGCCCCTGGATCCCTGGAAGTGCCCAAGGCCGGGCTGGAGCACCCTGGGACAGTGGGAGGGTCCCTGCCCATGGCAGGGGTGGGATGGGATCGATGGGATCCGAGGTCCTTCCCGCCCACCCGCATTCCGTGTGTGGACACGGAGCACACATCCCATCTTTTGGGATGGCCTCGATCCCAAATCCTCATCCCTGCTCCTGCCTCCAGCAATAACTCGGCACCTGGGGGGGAAGAGGGACAGCCTGGATTTGGGGGTGGCACCCATTTACGGAGAACGTTCTGCTTTTCCAGCTGCTGGATGATCCCACGGCCCATTCCCAACATCCTGAGTATCCCAGGCCATCATCCTCCCTGTTTCCAACAGCTGGGAATTTTTCTCTCTTTATTTCAAGAGCTCCTTTCCCTCGGGGTGCCCCAGGAGGTTTCCAGGCTGCGAAGTGTCCGCTCCGATCGGAGTCTCCGCTCCTTCCCCGGGGCGATCCCGGTTCTCCCGCCGAGCATTCCCTGGAGCAGACGCTTGTCATTCCCTGCGCGTCTGATCCCAGCGATCCCGGAGCACAAACACGGAGGCCAGAAGGGCACCGTGGTTATTTATATCCCTATCCACACATGTATTTATATTTCCCTTTTTTTTTTGGGAATTCTGGCGTCAAACGGGACCTGAACTCTCATTTTTGGGGTTTTTGGAGCCAATCTCCGCTCGCCTTTTTACCCCTTTTGAGCTACTTGGGTTTTTTTGGGATTGTGGATTTGGGATGGCGGCTGGAAGGGACTCAGGATTTGGCTCGGGATCGTGGCAGCTCTCATGGAATCAGCGGGAAAGGCTTCCCACCCCAAACCTTCCCTCAGGCCCCTTCCTTTGGGACCGGTGGGATTCTGCCAAACCAACCCCCAGGAGGGGTCACACCATTCCTGTTCTCCAGGATTTGGGAAGCAGCGACACGGGAATGTGTCTTAAGGTGACCCAAACAGGAAAAAGTGGGAATTTAAGCAGGAAAAATCCCGTTCCAGCTGTGCACGCGGAGCTTTGGGACGTGGCGCGGCTGCAGGAGTTGGGAAGAGGGTGGGAAGGGCTGGAAAAGCTGCTCCTCACGGATGGCACCGGGCAGGATTTGGGGGAAAAAGGTTAATTTTCATCAATCCGCTTTCAGTTGTTCCCAGATCCACCTCTTTGCCCATTCCTTGATTTCCATCCGGAGTCACAGCTTGAACACGGGTGGATTCATCTCCGAGATAAACGGGGATTTATCCAGGTTCATCCAGAACCACTGGATCTTCCCAGAGCCACTTTGGAGCCTGGAGAGTCGGAAAGCTCCGAAAGTCATCCCTGCTTTATTCCCAGAGCTCTCTGTGCTCAGCAGGGTCTGAGGTTCAGCTTTTTGGGAAAAAACGAGCAATTCCTTGGTCTGCGCAAATCCGCCGAGCGCTTCTCCAGCGTTCGTCCCTCGATTCTCCATTGTTTATCCCTCATTTCTCTGGAGTTTATCCCTCGATTCTCCAGCGTTCATCCCTCGTTTATCCAGCGTTCATCCCTCGTTTATCCATTGTTTATCCCTCATTTCTCTGGAGTTTATCCCTCGATTCTCCAGCGTTCATCCCTCGTTTATCCAGCGTTCATCCCTCGTTTATCCATTGTTTATCCCTCATTTCTCTGGAGTTTATCCCTCATTTATCCAGAGTTCATCCTTCGTTTCTCTGGAGTTCCTCCCTCCTTTATCCATTGTTTATCCATCATTTTTCCAGCGTTTATCCCTCATTTCTCCAGCGTTTATCTCTCATTTCTCCAGAGTTCATCCCTCGTTTCTCCAGAGTTTATCCCTTATTTCTCTGGAGTTCATCCCTTATTTCTCTGGAGTTTATCCATCCTTTCTCCAGAGTTTATCCCTCGTTTCTCCAGAGTTCAACCCTCATTTATCCATTGTTTATCCCTCATTCCTCCAGAGTTTATCCCTCATTTCTCCAGAGTTTATCCCTTGTTTCTCCAGCATTTAATCCCTCATTTCTCCAGAGTTCAACCCTCATTTATCCAGAGTTCATCCCTCATTTCTCCAGAGTTCATCCCTCATTCTTCCTGCGGTGAGGAATGAGGATGCCATTTAGGAGCCCGATTCCCACACCACAAACGAGAACTCGGAGCAGCACCGGGGAGCAAATTCCCCCCAAACTGTCCCCGGATTTGTGGCTTTGTACCCCACAAGCTGAGTTTATCCACTTGGGATTTTATTCCCCTTTTTTCCTCACTCTGGGTGTGCGTTCATCCACTGGAGGAGTCCAGGGAAAATTATCCATCGGAACAGGGCTGAAATATTCCACAGATCCATACACAGGTCACAAACTCCATGGGTTTTGCAAAGGAAAAAAAAATTCCCTGATTAAAACAAAATCCAGGAGCTGGAAGGGAATCACCTCAACCCTCGGGGTGAAACCGGCTCTGCAGAATTCCCGCTCTCCCTCCAATCCTCGTTTTTGGGATGGAATCCATTTCCAGGGGGTGAGAATCGCTTCAGGGTGGGCTCTCCTTTTCCAGAGCTCCACGGCGTTCCCGAGTCCATCCAAGAGGAATCACCTTGGGGCTTCCAGGGAATCACAGGGATTCCTTGTGGCGGCTGAGGAACAGCAACCAAAGCCCGGCTCAGCTCCGAGATCCTTCGGGAGATCCTTTGGGAGATCCTTTGGGAGATATTCTGGGAGAGCCCCGCTCCGGTCTGTGGGTTTGGAGCAGCAGCAGGAGACCTCGGAGCAGCGGGATGTGGGTGCCGGAGACGATCCAAGACCGTGCGGGAAGTCCTGGATCTGTGTTGTGGCTGACGATTCCCCACGGAGCTGGAAACAGCCTTTTTGCTGGATTTTGGGATTCAATATCCCCCTGGGTATCCAACGGGGAGGATGAAATTAAGGATGGGAGGAGGGAAGTGTGGGATGGGGTTGTTTTCCCGTGGGTGGGGTGCGCTGGGAGATCCCTCCTGCCTTGCAGAGAGCACGGAAGCGCCAGCCAGTGTTGGAATTCCGGAGAAAAACCCGGCTCTGTGCCGTTCCTGCATCCCCTCCGTCTGCCCGGCAGCGAGGCGGGGCCAGCCAAACATTCCTGGCATCCAGCCCCGCAACGGAACACACGGAACTCGTCCCGAGGTTTTGCTGCCGGGCTCTCCCAAGGAAAAGAGACGGGAAAACGGCGCGGGAAACGCCGGCACGGCACGAGCGGGGCGGTGACGCTGAGGTGGCACCCTGGGGACGGGGACCTCCCTAGGTGAGGGTGTTGGAGTAGAAGCTGAGGCTCTCGGAGACCGTCTTGGAGTCGCTGCGGGAGGAGCCGTTGGAGGTCATGTCCAGGGAGAGCCGCTTGGCCCGGCCGGGCTCGTCGGGGTCGTCGTCGGCCGCGCCGAGCGCCGAGGCCACGGTGGTGGTGTCCATCCTGCTGATCTTGGACACCGAGCTCTGCGTGTGCAGGAACCGCGCCGAGCGCAGCTCCAGCCCCTCGTACTCCCCGGCGCTGACCCACGGGCACCAGCGGAACGCGTGCTTGAATCCCAGCCGGAACCTGCCGGACGAGGAGGGGGAGAGACATGGAGGTGGACAAAGGAATGGGATGGAGATGGACAAAGGAACGGGATGGAGGTGGACAAAGGAATGGGATGGAGATGGACAAAGGAATGGGATGGAGGTGGCCAAAGGAATGGGATGGAGATGGCCAAAGGAATGGGATGGAGGTGGCCAAAGGAATGGGACGGAGGTGGCCAAAGGAATGGGATGGAGGTGGCCAAAGGAATGGGATGGAGGTGGCCAAAGGAATGGGATGGAGATGGACAAAGGAACGGGATGGAGATGGACAAAGGAATGGGATGGAGATGGACAAGGAAGGGATGGAGGTGGACAAGGAATGGATGGAGGTGGCCAAAAGGAATGGGATGGAGGTGGCCAAAGGAATGGGATGGAGGATGGACAAAGGAACGGGATGGAGATGGACAAAGGAAATGGGATGGAGGTGGACAAAGGAAATGGGATGGAGGTGGCCAAAGGAATGGGATGGACGTGGCCAAAGGAATGAGGAAAGACATGGACATGGATGTGGCCAAAGGAATAAGGAAAGACATGGACGTGGCCAAAGGAATGGGAAAGCCATGGACATGGACATGGACATGGCCAAAGGAAGAGGGAGATAAAGCTGAGCTTTGCTAAACATGACAAAATTGTGATTTTTCACTGAGGGGAGGAAAACCCCACTGAGAAATGCAAAACCCACTGAGAAATCCCAATTAGGAGCTGGGATTGCTTCGATTGATGTTTTCCCTCCAAATCCAAAGGGATTAGGAAAGACTTCAGGTGACGATTGTGCCAATCCCGCATCTGCTGGAAGCGGCAGAGGGCGGCACAGAACCATCCCGAAAAACCCCCTCCAGCCCGCTCCTCATCTCCCGCATTCCCGCATTCCCGAGGCGCTCCCGGAGCCTCCCGCTGCCCACCTGTCGTTGAGGCAGCAGTAGATGATGGGGTTGTACATGGTGGAGCTCATGGCCAGCCACATGACGGCCAGGTAGACCTGCTGGATGAACCTCCGCAGGTACCACTCGGGCCGCAGGTACTGCAGCGTGAAGTACACGTGGTAGGGCAGCCAGCAGAGCGCGAAGGTGCACACCACGATGATCATCATCTTCACCACCTGGAATGGGGGGAGAACGCTCCAGCAGCCGTTCCACCCTCTGGAGTGGCCTTTCCAACCGGGAACGCGGGGTCAATATCCTGGTTAAACCACGTTTGTGGAGGAGGTGTCCTAAACGCATCCATCGGTCATTCCACCCTCTGGAATGGCCTTTCCAACCGGGAACGCGGGGTCAATATCCTGGTTAAACCACGTTTGTGGAGGAGGTGTCCTAAACCCATCCATCGGTCATTCCACCCTCTGGAGTGGCCTTTCCAACCGGGAATGCCGGGTCAACATCTTGGTTGAGCCACGTTTGTGGAGGAGGTGTCCTAAACCCATCCATCGGTCATTCCACCCTCTGGAATGGCCTTTCCAACCAGGAATGTGCGGTCAACGTCTTGATTGAACCCCATTTGTGGAGGAGACGTCCACAGGACTCTGCTCCATCTTCAACCACCAAGTCCTCACCTGCTCCAACCCCTGATGAAGGGTTTGGGGCTGGGATTGGCCATGGATTATGGATCCAGCCGTGCCCGGAATTCCTTACCTTCTGCTTCTCTGAGACCTGCTCGTGTTTGGGATTGGACAGGAGTTATGGATCTGTCCACACTCAGAATTCCTTACCTTCCATGTAGCCGATACCTGCTCGTGGTTGGGATTGGCCAGGAATTCTGGATCCAGCTGTGCCCGGAATTCCTTACTTTCCTCTTGTCTGAGACCTGCTCGTGGTTGGGATTGGATGGGAATTCTGGATCCAGCCCGTCCCGGAATTCCTCACCTTCCTCTTGGCTGGCACCTCCTCATGGTTGGGATTGGATGGGAATTCTGGATCCAGCCCCTCCTGGAATTCCTCACCTTGTGGAGACTGGGCAGGAATTGTGGATCCAGCCCCTCCCGGAATTCCTCACCTTGTGGAGACTGGGCAGGAATTGTGGATCCAGCCCCTCCCGGAATTCCTCACCTTGAGCTTGGCCACGACCTGCTTATGGTTGGAATTGGCCAGGAATTGTGGATCCATCTGTGCCCGGAATTCCTCACCTTGTGGAGATTGGCCAGGAATTGTGGATCCAGCCCCTCCCGGAATTCCTCACCTTGTGGAGACTGGCCAGGAATTGTGGATCCAGCCCCTCCCGGAATTCCTCACCTTGTGGAGATTGGCCAGGAATTGTGGATCCAGCCCCTCCCGGAATTCCTCACCTTCCTCTTGGCCGACACCTGCTCGTGGTAGCGGTCGGAGGAGTCCCCGGGGATCTCGCTGGCCCAGAGCGTGCGGCCGACGGCGGCGTAGGCGCAGCCGATCACCAGCAGCGGCAGCAGGTACAGCAGGACCGTCATGGAGAAGTGGTACCTGGGAAAAAACGGGATCATCCCTGAGCCTCTCCCGTCCTCCTCCTCCTCTTCCGAACTTTCCGAGGGAAAGAGCCGCACTCGGAAGGAGAGGATTCGGCACAATTCCCGCACAATTCCTGCTCTGGGAATTGCCGGGCTGGGGAGGATTCCCGGCTTTCGCCCCGATCTTCTCCCGTTATCCAGGTTCGCCCCCGTTACGGATCCCTCCCTGCCCTCTTTGGGATAAAACCTCTGGAGACTCATCCTGCTCCTGGTGATCTGGGGGGAAAAGTGGATTTTGGCCCTCACAGGTGGAAAAAAAACCTCCTGGAATGGGATGTAGCCAGGGAAATTCCTGGGAATTTCCTCAGGGAAGGATTTTTTAGCTGAGCTGAGTTTGTCCTCTCACTCCTCCTCTCTTCACATCCCAAATTATCCTGGGGATGGATGTGGGCTCTGCTCCCAACCTTCAGCTGGAAGTCCTGCCAGAAACGTGGGATTTTGGATTAGGAAAGGATGGGAATATTGAGAAGAAATAAAGGATTTTCCTGCAGAGCAAACACTGGGAATGGGATGAGGCTCCCAAAAATCCTGGGCTCAGGTGGCACCAGCCATGACCCCGGTTCCCAGAAGGAGCCAAATCCTTGGAGCTTTATTTGAAGTCGGCCGGGAATTCGGCGGCCGGATCCGTTCTCCGGGCTCAGGGAAAGGGCCGGATCCCGGGGCTGTTTATGTCATGGATAAACAAATCCCAAATCCAGCGGGAGGCTCCGCATGGCAGCGGCAGCGCAGGCCCGAGGCTGTTCTGCCGTGAGCTGGGGAGCCGCGGCGGGATCGGGAGCACTGGGAATGCACTGGGAGCACTGGGAATGCACTGGGAATGCCATGGAAGCACTGGGAATGCTATGGGAGCACTGGGAATGCACTGGGAATGCCATGGAAGCACTGGGAATGCCGTGGGAGCACTGGGAATGCTGTGGAAGCACTGGGAATGCCGTGGGAACTCTGGGAATGCCGTGGGAGCACTGGGAATGGTATGGGAGCACTGGGAATGCACTGGGAATGCCGTGGAAGCACTGGGAATGCTATTGGAGCACTGGGAACGCTGTGGGAACTCTGGGAATGCTGTGGGAGCACTGGGAATGCCATGGGAGCACTGGGAATGCTGTGGGAACTCTGGGAATGCCGTGGGAGCGCTGGGAATGCTGTGGAAGCACTGGGAATGCCGTGGGAACTCTGGGAATGCTGTGGATCCGTGAGGATTTCTGTTAAAGAAGAGTTGGTTTAAAAGGAAATCCCATAATTCCGGGTTTATCCCGCAGGAGGGGACGGAGGCTCTGACCCTGCAGAAAATCCTGGAAAATCCTGGAAAATCCTCTCTTCCCTAAAAACTGAGCCCACGAACGTGGGCGGTGCCAGCCTGGAAAACTTCCCAAATGCTGCCGGGTTAGCGGGAATCCCATTCCCGAGGCTCTGGGGGTCCCTGCGTGGATTTCTGGGCTCCGATCCAAGGTTTTGCATCTTCCCGAGGCCGATCCAGGCCCTGCAGCCGCTCCCAGCTCTGGAATCACTCATCTTCCCGGGAGCTCGGATTGAGTCACAGCTCCAGAGGGTACGGAACGGCTCCGGGAGTTCTCCCGCGGGGAATGGGGCTGGCCCCGGCCCCGCCGCAATCTCATTTTCCCCGGCCCTAATTCCATTTGGGATGGGGTTTGCGGGGCCGGATTTCATTTCGCTCCTTCCAGAGGCGTCTCCGCGGCTCCAGAGGAGGATTTTGTTGCGGTTCCCATGGAATTCAGGATACTCGGAGCGCTGCAGGAATGTCTGGAGGAGCTGCGGGATAACGTCAGCAGCACAGAGCCCTCATTTCCAGGGGTGTCTGGGCCTGGAGAGCCGTTCCAGACAGCTCCTGGAATTCTTTTGGGATCCCGGGCGTGGAGAAGCGCTGGAATTATTCGTGTGTTGTTCTGCCTGAAGGATTTTCCGGGATCGGAGCACTCAGGGAAAATTGGGGTTTAAAAGGGAAAGGTTCTCCGGGATTTAGGATCTGGTGTAGGATGGAGGATCCCGGAGGAATCGCGGGATGCTGGAGGACGGAGCTGCCTCCTCCTTTTCCCTGGCAAATCCCGGGAATGCCGGCACGGGAGGGACATTCCCAGGGGCTTCGATCTCCCTGGGGCGGCCGCTCCCTTCCCTGAACAACCCTGATGGAATTGGGATGGCTCAGGAATCCGATGGGAAGCAGGGATCGACGGCCGGATCGAATCCCGTGGGATTACCGGCTCCGGCTGCCGGCACAGTGGGGAAAACAGGGATGTTTTCCAGGGAAAACCAGCTCCGCACACCGGGCTTGTGCTCCCCAGGGGTTTTCCAAGGGAATTCCCCCCCAGAGGTGTTGGAATTCTCCTGTTTTCCCTGGGAACTGGGAACAGGATGGGAGTTTTTCCTCCCGGCGCTGCAGACGGAGCAGCTGCCCCCGGAGCCTTCCCAGAATAACTGCTCCGAGGCCCCGGAGCGCGAGGGGGCCGGAATGACGCCTCTGGAATGACCGAAACACCTGTCCCGGAGTTATTCAGGGCCGGAAAATCCCATCCCGAGCTCCGCCCGGCTCCGCTCGGGGAGATCCCGAGGGTTGGAGCTGCGAGTTCCTCCCAATCCACGAATTCTTTGGGATTTGGCCGTCCCAAAGCTGCCGGGGATCCGCTTTCCTGGCTGCCCCGGGATGCGAATCCCTCGTGGCTTTAACGGCGGCGTTTTCCTCTCGGGTTTGGAAAAGCCGCCGGAATGATCCGCCCCAACGGGGCCCCGTGGCAGTGGCTGGGAATCACGGAATATTCCGGGCTGGAAGGGATGCCCGAGGATGGGACGAGGTTGGGAAACCCCCCCGGAGCCCTCCGGCCCCGGCTCCGTCGGTGCCGCGCCAGGAGCGAGGTGACGGACGGCGGCAGGGAGCGATCGGCACCTGCCCTGGCTCCGGCGGGATTCCACAGCGGAATTCCACAGCAGAATTCCAGGGCCCAGTTCCTCCCTCCTCAGGGCTGGAGATCGCAAACTCCTTTTTGATTCCCTTCTTATTCCCTTTTTATTCCCTTTTTTCCTTCCCTTTTTTATTCCCTATTTTATTTCCTTGTTTATTCCCTTTTTTGATTCCCTATTTTATTCCCTTTTTATTCCCTTTTTACTCCCTTTTTGATTCCCTTTTTTGGTTCCCTTTTTTTACTCCTTTTTCTTATTCCCTATTTTATTCCCTTTTTTTATTCCCTTTTTTTATTCCCTTTTTGATCCCCTTCTGACTCCGTTTTGATCCCCTTTTTGATCCCCTTTGTTATTCCCTATTTTATTCCTTCCCTCTCCCTTTTTTCCTCAACTCCCGACATTTTACTCCCCTCAGACTTCCAAGACTGAACCATTCCCAGACCCTTTGGAAATTCCCGGAGTTTCCTTCCGGGAATGGATTCGATTCCAGCCGAGCCCTCCCAGCCCCTTTTTGACACTCCGGCTTCAAGTTTCGGGGTGAATTTCGGGATATTTGGGCTGGATAAATCCCAAAACCGGGATTTTTCCGTTATGCCTCGCCCAGGATATTCCCTGGAAATCCGGATTTCCCTCTTGCAGGAATAACTCTGCCCCAGGAGGCTTCGAGGGACACGGGAAGGGCTGCGATCCCCCGGGACAGAGCAAATCCCATTCCCAGAGCCCAAACATGGAACGCCTGCGGCTGGACACGGAATTCCCGGCAGGATGAGGATCCAGGGAGGGCCGGGAGCACCGGGACAATGTTTGGATCACCTGGAAAAGCGGCTGTGCCCCGGGGAGAGCCGGGGGGAGATGGTAAGGGAGGGATTCCCTTTCCCGAAGGATTCCCAGCCTTTCCTGAGGAATTCCCAGCCTATCCCGAGGGATTCCCAGCCGTTCCTGAGGAATTCCCAGCCTTCCTTTCCTTCTTCCCTTTTCCTTCATTCCCTTTCCCTCTTTCCTTTTTTCCTTCCCTTCCCTTCCCTTCCCTTCCCTTCCCTTCCCTTCCCTTCCCTTCCCTTCCCTTCCCTTCCCTTCCCCTCCCTTCCCTTCCCTTCCCTTCCCTTCCCTTCCCTTCCCTTCCCTTCCCTTCCCTTCCCTTCCCTTCCCTTTTCCTCCTTTTCCTCCTTTTCCTTCCTTTCCTCCTTTTCCTTTTCCCCTTTCCCTCCTCCCTCCATTTTTCTCTCATTCCCCGCGTTTTTCCCCGGATTTCTCCCCTCTCCCGGCCCGTTCCCACTCACGTTTTTCCGGATGCGGCGCTGCCGGGCTCCGGCCACTCCACGAGGCACACGAGGCGTCCCGGGAGCTCGGCGGTGACGGAAAAATATCCCTGGGGAAAGGCCAGCAGGAAGGCCAGGAGCCAGATGAGCCCGATGACCGCCTTGGTGGCCGCGGCCGAGAGGCGCGGCCGGAGCGGGTGGATGATGGCCATGTACCTGCGGGGTGGGAAAACCGGGAATCGGGGCTGGGAAATCCCAAATCCCAGCGCCTGCGGGGCGGGAAAACCGGGAATCGGGGCTGGGAAATCCCAAATCCCAACGCCCGCGGGGCGGGAAGAGCGGGAATCAGGGCTGGGAAATCCCAAATCCCAGCGCCTGCGGGGTGGGAAGAGCGGGAATCGGGGCTGGGAAATCCCAAATCCCAGCGCCTGCGGGGTGGGAAAACCGGGAATCGGGGCTGGGAAATCCCAAATCCCAGCACCTGTGAGGCGGGAAAAGCGGGAATCGGGGCTGGGAAATCCCAAATCCCAACGCCTGCGGGGCGGGAAGAGCGGGAATCGGGGCTGGGAAATCCCAAATCCCAACGCCTGCAGGGTGGGAAAAGCGGGAATCGGGGCTGGGAAATCCCAAATCCCAACGCCCGCGGGGCGGGAAGAGCGGGAATCAGGGCTGGGAAATCCCAAATCCCAACACCTGCAGGGCGGGAAGAGCGGGAATCAGGGCTGGGAAATCCCAAATCCCAGCGCCTGCGGGGCGGGAAAACCGGGAATCGGGGCTGGGAAATCCCAAATCCCAACGCCCGCGGGGCGGGAAGAGCGGGAATCAGGGCTGGGAAATCCCAAATCCCAACGCCTGCGGGGCGGGAAGAGCGGGAATCAGGGCTGGGAAATCCCAGTATTCCAGCGCTGGGAGCTGGATGGGATGGGATCCATGGGATGGCATGGCATGGCATGGGATGGGATGGGATGGGATGGGATGGGACGGGATGGGATGGGATGGAATCAATGGGATGGGATGGGTTGGGATCCATGGGATGGGTTGGGATGGGATGGGATGGGATCAATGGGATGGGATGGGATGGGATCAATGGGATCGATGGGATAGGATGGGTTGGGATCCTTGGGATGGGATGCGGCTGATGGGATCAATGGGATCCATGGGATGGGATGGGATCAATGGGATGGGATCAATGGGATCAATGGGATGGGATTGGATCAATGGGATGGGATCCATGGGATGGGATCAATAGGATCAATGGGATGGGATTGGATCAATGGGATGGGATCCATGGGCTGGGATCAATGGAATGACCCATTCCAGGATCCTATTCCAGGTTTATGACCCCACAATTCCCCCCAAACCCGGCCAAATCCGAAGTTTCCTGCCCTTGGGAGCCACCCGGCCACTCCTAATCCATCCCAGTCCCATGTTTATCACCCCGGGAATTCCAAACCCTCTCCTCTTCCCACAGGAAAAGTGGGGGAAATTGGGATTTAATTTTGACAGGATTTACACCCGAGGGATCCCGGGGGGGGCTTTAATTCCGTGGGAATTAATCCCACGGGATCAGGGCCTGGGATCAGTGACTCCTTCCCGAGCCATTCCCGTCTCCATCCCCATTCCCGGCTTCCCGAGCCCAGCCGGGAAATCCACGCTCCGATCCCGCTCCCCGCTGCGTTCCCAGCAGCTTCCCGGGGTTTTTGCGGTGTTTCCGTGACGCTGGAATTTTTTTTGGGAATTCAAAAAGCTCCTCCGGCCCCAATCCCTGCGTCTCCTTCAGTTCCCCGACGCTCCCGAATATTCCCAATTCTGGGATTCCACAGCACCAGGAGCAGATCAGAGCCCTGCCCTGCAAAGCCCTGAATTCTCCGGGATTTTCCCGCTGAGCCGCCCCGGTGCCAGCCCCGATCCCGAATTTCCTGCGATTGTTGGGAGTGTTCGGAACAACTTCCCGTTGTTTTTGTTTTGTGCCCAGGCTGGAGCAGCTTCAGGGAAGGAGGGGATGGAGGAACCTCCAGCGAAAATCCTGCGCAAATCCACGATGGATCCCACAAAAAAACCCGCTGGGAGAATTCCTGGAGAAGCTGTGGATTCCCCTGGATCCCTGGAAGTGTCCCAGGCCAGGCTGGATGGGGCTTGGAGCATCCCGGGATCGTGGGAGGTGGCACCGGATGGGATTTGAGGTCCCTTCCCACCCATTCCAGGATTCCCGGATTTTATGGATCAAACCACAATCCCCACTTGCTCCATGGTGGCTTTTCCAAGTTTTTCCAGTGCCATTCCCTATCCTCTGGCAGAGATATCCCGAGAATTGCCTGCAGGGAGTGGGGAGGGGGAGGATTCTGGGGAGAATCCCGCTCCTCCCAGCCCTCGCTCCGGATCCCATCGCTCTGCCGGACTTCGGGAACACGAGGCTCATTCCACGCCGCTTCCCTGATTTTTGGTGGAAATCGGGAATTCCATCCCGGCTGTGGCTGAAACCCCAACCCGGCCCTGCTGCTCCCGATCCCGGTTCCGGCTCTCCCTATTCCCAATCCCTGTCCCAGCTCCCCCTGTTCCCAATCCCAGTTTCTTCTCTCCCCGTTCCCAGTTCTGGTCCCAGCTCTCCCTGTTCCCAGTCCCGTTTCCATCTCTCCCTATTCCCAATCCCATTTCCAGCTCTCCCTGTTCCCAATCCCATTTCCATCTCTCCCCATTCCCAACCCTGTTTCCATTCCCATTCCCAATCCCATTTCCATCTCTCCCCGTTCCCAATCCCATTTCCATCTCCCTATTCCCAATCCCGTTTCCATCTCTGTTCCCAATCCCGGTTCCCGCTCTCCCCGTTCCCTCAGATCCTCCTGCTGCCGGCTGGGAGCGATTCCTCCCTTCCAGGCTCCTGGAATCAATTCCTGCTTTTCCTGCCTTTCAGCTGCCATTGTCGGGTCCCAGGCACAGGAAAAGGAACAATTTGCCGCCTTCCCGATTCCCGCCTGGAATTTGGGATGCAGCCGCTGGCTCCAAGCACACGGAGGCTGCAGCTTCCAGGTGGGAGCCTGGATTTTTTGGGAAAGCCGAGCCTCTCTTCAGGGATTGCAGGTGCAGGAAGGATTTTTGGGAATGCCAATCCCCTCCAAAAAACCCAGCCCCAGCCTCCCAGATTTTCCTGTTTTACTCCAGCTTCCCTGGATTTGCCTTCCTGCTTATTTCGGGGTGGATCAAAGGCTGTAAATTCAATTATTAACCCCAAAAATAATCCCTGGAATTCATCCCAGCCCGAAAGGGCTTTTCCAGCTGATCCCAACGATCCTCCTGGAGCAGCACCAGCACCGCCATGGGAGAGGAACTGGAAATATCCCGGTTTTTGTTGATTATTGCCTCAATTCCCTGCGGGAGCTGCGCTGGCTCCCGGAGATTTTAGGGAGAGGATTTGGTGACAAAACCGACCCCGGGGCTGTTTTGAACGCCCGGGGAGCCTCATCCATGCCCGGCGCTGCTTCCCGCAGGGAATATCGGCAGGAAAAGCGTTCTCCCCCCACCCACGGTCCCCTCCCCAAATCCCCTGGATCCCCCGGGAACAGGGGCCGGGAGAGGCGGCGCAGAGCCCGGCTGGCTCCGGGAATGTCGCCTTGGAAAAATCCGAGCGCCCGGAACGCTCGGAGGGAGCGGCGAGGCTGCTCCAGAGCCGGGATTGGGCCGGGTGGGGAACGGCACCGAGCCCGAATTCCCAGGACCGGGAGTGACGGGGGAGGTCACGGCCCGGGGGGCCCGGGGGGTTCGGTGTCCCCCGAGCCCGGGACAAACGGGGGGGTCCCGGGGCAGCGCTGCCCGCCGAGCTCCGGCTGGGCTCGGGATCACGGTCCCGGTGGGATCCGGATGGGCTCGGGATCACGGCCCCGGTGGGATCCGGGATCCGGCTGAGCTTGGGATCAGGGCACGGCTGCAGTGGGATCTGGGATCCGGCTGAGCTTGGGATCAGGGCACGGCTGCAGTGGGATCCGGCTGGGCTCGGGATCACGGCCCTGGTGGGATCCGGGATCTGGCTGAGCTTGGGATCAGGGCACGGCTCCAGTGGGATCCAGCTGGGCTCAGGATCATGGTCCCAGTGCGATCTGGGATCTGGCTGGGCTCAGGATCACGGTCCCGGTGGGATCCGGCTGGGCTCGGGATCACAGCCCCAGTGGGATCTGGGATTTGTCTGAGCTTGGGATCAGGGCACGGCTCCAGTGGGATCTGGCTGGGCTTGGGATCACGGCCCTGGTGGGATCCGGGATCTGGCTGGGCTTGGGATCACGGCCGCAGTGGGATCTGGGATCTGGCTGGGCTTGGGATCACGGCCCCGGTGGGATCCAGGATCTGGCTGGGCTTGGGATCACGGCCCCAGTGGGATCCTGCCAAGCTTTGGATCACAGCCCCAGTGGGATCCGGCTGTGCCGGCAGATCCCAACAATCCAGCAGGAACCGGGCAGGGAAAACCCAACCCCGGCAGCCGAATGAGGAATCCTGGGCTCCGGCCTCTCCCGCTGGATCCCAGTGGGTTTTCCTGGGGACACCCCCCCAAGCCGGGATGCGCTTCCCAGCCCGAGCTGCTCCCAGAGCCTCCGCAGACATTCCCAACCCAGCCCAAAACCATGGAACGGCTCCTGGGATGGTGCATCCGGCACAGGCGCGGGGTTTGGGAGGCAACGATGCCATTTTGTGCCGGGAAGGGAAGGGAAGGGAAGGGAAGGGAAGGGAAGGGAAGGGAAGGGAAGGGAAGGGAAGGGAAGGGAAGGGAAGGGAAGGGAAGGGAAGGGAAGGGAAGGGAAGGGAAGGGAAGGGAAGGGAAGGGAAGGGAAGGGAAGGGAAGGGAAGGGAAGGATCTGCAGAGGAGCTGGGAAGGCAGAGGCTGCTCCAAAGGCACCCCCAGAACCCTGCACTGACCCCCGGGGGGGGGGTCATGGAGCCTTTCCCGAGCTCCCAGCGCTCCCACAGGATTCCCAAAGCCACCTGCAGCCGGGGCTGGGTTATTTTTAGCCCTCAAACGAGCTTTGCTTTAATTACGGGGAAGCACAGCCAGAGCCGAGCTCCAGGCCCGCGCTCCGGGCAGGGAGTGACCCCGGCCGCCGCGGCCGCTCACCTGTCCAGCGCGATGGCCGTCATGGAGTAGATGCTGGCGAAGACGGCGGCGATGGGGAAGAAGTTGTGGAAGCGGCAGTAGGCCAGGCCGAAGTACCACTCGTTGTGCACGGCGTAGCTGAAGTTCACCACGGTGTTGAGCGCGGCCATGGAGGCCTCGGCGAAGGCCAGGTTCACCAGGAAGAAGTTGGTGACCGTGCGCATCCGCTTGTGCGCCAGGATGATCCACATGACCACCACGTTGCCCACCACGGCCACCACCACGATGAGGGCGTAGGCCACGGCCCACAGGGCCACCTGCCAGGGCGGCTGCACGAACGGGTTGGCCCAGGACTCGTTCAGGGAGGCGTTGAGGTGCTCCAGCTCCGCTTCCAGCGCCGGAGAGGCATCCATGGCCCCCGGAGCCGGCACCGGGAATTCGGGGTGCGGGGCCCTCCCGGGTCAGAGCTCAGCAAGGTTGGGGCACACGGTGAATTTGGGGTGCGGGGCCCTCCTGGGTCAGGGTGCAGCAGGAGCAGGACTCAGTCAGTTTTGGGGTGCAGGACTCTCCTGGGTCAGGGTGCAGCAGGAGCAGGACTCAGTTTTGGGGTGCAGGGCCGTCCTGGGTCAGCCACTTTGGGATGCAGCTCCCTCCTGGTTTAGGGTGCAGCAGGATCAGGACTCAGTTTTGGGGTGCAGATCCCTCCTGGATGAGCTAATGTGGGGTGCAGCTCCCTCCTGGTTTAGGGTGCAGCAGGATCAGGACTCAGGCAGTTTTGGGGTGCAGGGCCCTCCTGGCTCGGCCAGTTTTGGGGTGCGTGGCTGCTCCAGGGCTCTCCTGGTTCCGGGTGCGGCGGGTTTGGGGTGCGGGACCTGCCTGGGTCAGGGTGCGGCGGGTTCGGGGTGTCGGTGCCGCCGGTGTCCGGGTGCAGCTGGAGCCGGGAGCGCGGCCATGGCACGGCTGGTTCGGGGTCCGGATCCCTCCGGGCTCGGCTGCGGCTTCCCCAGGGCTCGGATTCCTCCCGGTTCGAGATGCCGCCGGTTCGGGATGCGGGTCCTGCCCGGTTCGGCACCGGAGCGGGATGCGGTTGCACCGGAGCAGGTGCGGATCCCTCCCGGTTCGGGGTGCAGCCGGTTCGGGGTGCAGATTCCCCGGTTCAGGATGCGGATTCCCCGGTTCGGGATGCAGATTCCCCGGTTCGGGATGCAGGCGGTTCGGGATTCAGGCGGTTCGGGATTCAGGCGGTTCGGGATGCAGATTCCCCCCGGTTCCTGATTCAGGCGGTTCGGGATTCAGGCGGTTCGGGATGCAGATTCCCCCCGGTTCCTGATGCAGCCGGTTCGGGATGCGGATCCCCGCTCGCTTCGGGATGCGGATCTGCGGTTGGGGATGCGGATCCCCCGGTTCGGGACGCCGCCGGTTCCCCCCGGTTCGGCAGCGGGCTCGGGGCGCAGCCGGTGCCGCGGACCCGACTGCGGCGGGCGAGGCACGAGCGGGGCTTTTATGGGCGGCGCGGGCGGTGCCAGAGCCCGGTGGGCAGAGCCGGCCCGGGGACAGCCCCCGGCCCCGGTCCCCTCCTCCGTGCCCCGGCCCCGGTCCCCTCCCCCGGTCCCCTCCCGTGCCCGGGGGGCTCCGCAGGCCCCGGAGCCGCCGCTCCCGGTTCCGAGCTGCCCCTTCCCGCTGGAAGCGGCTCTTCCACCTTTCCCGCACCCCCCGATCCCAATTTTCCCTCTCTCCCCTCCCCCCTCTTTTCCCCCCAAATCTCCCCGCGTGCTTTTTTGGGGGCCCCGGCTCCAAAACCAGCAGGGATTTTAGGATCCCGATAAGGGCAAAGCGCCGATATTTTATCGATCATTTTTATGTTTATTGATCGTGAGGCTTTCCAACCTCTCCGTGCGTGCTCTGAATCCCCCGGGAACAAAGCAAACCTTGGATTCCCCATGGAAAAAGCTCTTCCCCCTCCGGCCCCTCCGCTTCCTCCCCCTCCCGGCCGGACACTTCACCCCGGGGCCCTTCCCGCGCCACGCGAACCCCGAGAGGGCTGGAAAATCCCGCTCTCCCGGCCGCTGGGATTTCAGGAAGCTGCGCACGGGGATTTGCCCCTTCCCGCAGTTCATATCCAGGGATTTCAACGCCGGCGCTGCTGCCAGAACCATCCCGGCCCCGCCGCTCCGGCCGGGAGCGCCGCGCTTCCCTCGGGATGCGCCGGGAACGATCCCAAATCCCGGGCTGGGGGGAGAGGAGCCGCCCCCAGGTAAATCCGGGAGGGATCCGGGCTGGAAGCTGCGCGTGGGGAGGGAGCGGCTGGAATTTATCCCGAGGGCGGGTGCGGGAGGTTGATTCCAGCCGGGATCTCGGCGTTTCCAGCCGCTCCAGGCGGATCCAGGCGGGTCCGGGCCGGGGGCCGAGCGCTCATCCCGGAGCTCCCGGAGCGCTGGGAAATGCGGGAGGAGGGGAGGGAGAGCGGCCCGGAAAGCCGGGAATGCGGGCTGGGAATGGGAGCCGGGAATGGGAGCCGGGAATGGGAGCTGGGAATGGGAGCCGGGAATGGGAGCTGGGAATGGGAGCTGGGAATGGAGCCGGGAATGGAGCTGGGAATGGAGCTGGGAATGGAGTTGGGAATGGGAGCCGGGAATGGAGCTGGGAATGGGAACTGGGAATGGAGCCGGGAATGGAGCTGGGAATGGGAGCCGGGAATGGGAGCCGGGAATGGAGCCGGGAATGGGAGTTGGGAATGGGAGCTGGGAATGGGAGCCGGGAATGGAACTGGGAATGGGAACTGAGAATGGGAGCCGGGAATGGAGCTGGGAATGGAGCTGGGAATGGGAGCCGGGAATGGAGCCGGGAATGGGAGCCGGGAATGGAGCTGGGAATGGAATTCCCAATCCCCCCACCCCGCGATTTCGGGGCAGCGCCGTGAACCTGGGAAAGGCCGAACCCCAATCCAGGGATGATTGGGAATCCCAAACGCTCGGAGCCATTCCCAGGAAATCCTCCCCGTTCCCTCCATCCCCGGTTGCTCCCGGGAGCTCATCCCTCCCTCCTGCCTCAGTTTCCCGCTGGGAAAAGGAGGAAAAGTCTTGGCAGCTCCCGGGGGAAAGATCCCTCTCTGCTTCCCCGTGCGAGGAATTGGGATTCCGGGTGATTTCCCCATCGGAGCAGGTTGGCGTGGGAATTTGGGGAATTCAGAGGGGACTCCACCTTTTCTTTCCTTTGGAAGGGATTGAATTGAAAGGAAATCAATCAATCAATCAATCGATCGATCCAAGGCCTCACCAGCCCTTCCAGAGCCTTTTCCCGGTGGGTTTTCCGCAAGGACGGGATCCTCTCCCGCTGTGGATTCCCCAGGAGCGGCCAAATTTAACACCGGGGTGGGAATTGGGAATTGGGGAAACCGCGGCAGATCCCGCCCCGCTTCCCGGGGAATCCCCCGCGGAGACTTTTAATTTGCATCGAGTTTCGTTAATTTTCATTAATTTTTATTAATTTTTATCGAGTTTTAATTATTTTTAATGGTTTTCGCTTATTCCGAGCCCCGGGCAGCCTCGTTAATGAGTTAATTGGCCGGGGGTTCATTAGCGAGGGTTTGAAATGGCAGGAGCTGCGCTGACTCAGCGATCTGGGAATTCTTTGGGAATGTCGGTTTTACCCAAGGAACAAATTCGCCCGGAAAATGGCAGCAAATCCCCATTTCCCGGGATTTGGGCACTGTTAAATCATGGAAAAAAAACAGGGAAAGGCAAAGCTGCCAAGGCTGAGCCTTTTCCTTTCCTTTTTGTCCTCCTTTTCCCCCCCTTTTTTCCCCCTTTTTCCCCTTTTCCCCATTTTTCTCCTTTTTTTCCCTTTTCCCCCCTTTTCCCCATTTTTCTCCTTTTTTCCCCTTTTCCCCATTTTTCTCCTTTTTTCCCCCTTTTCCCCCCTTTTCCCCATTTTTCTCCTTTTTTCCCCTTTTCCCCATTTTTCTCCTTTTTTCCCCCTTTTCCCCTTTCCCCCCCTTTTCCCCCTTTATTCCCTTCTTTCCCCTTTTTCCCCCTTTCCCCTCCCAATTTCCCTGCCGACAAATCCCAATTCCCTGGATCTGTGTCCATCACCCTCGGCCAGTCCCAGCCCGAATTCCCGGGATATTTTGCTCCACTCGGGGTTTTTACCCCACCCGAGCTCTCCGTGTCCCCATCCCGCCGTGAAAAATTGAGGGAAAACGGGGAAAAAAAAAACCGGGAAATGTCCTGCGGGAACGAGGCCTTTGGGAGCCGCCGGGAAGGGGAAGCTCGGGGCACATCCGAGCCTCGGGAATTCCCACGTTCCCTAATCGGATTCCGGGGAAATGGGAGCGCGGAGCTCGGGAGCGTCGGCGGCTTCCCGAGGGATGGGAACGGGGATTTGTGGGATCGGGGATGTCCGGGGCGAGGCTCTGCGGAGGGACGGGGATATTAACGATCAGTGATTGATCCGTGATTAATGATCGGTGATCAGTGATTGATCCATGATTAATGATTAATTATCAATGATTCCAAATATCTGCCCCTCCGGAGCGGGGCTGGGAGAGCTGGGAATGTTCCCCTGGAGAAGGGAAGGATCCAGGGAGAGCTTCCAGCACATTCCAGGGCCTGAAGGGGCTCCAGGAGAGCTGGAGAGGGACTGGGGCCAAGGGATGGAGGGACAGGACACAGGGAATGGCTTCCCACTGGGAAAGGGGAGATTTAAATGGGATTTTGGGAAGGAATGAGGGTGGGGAGGGGCCGGGATGGAATTCCCAGAGGAGCTGTGGCTGCCCCTGGATCCCTGGAAGTGCCCAAGGCTGGGCTGGAGCAGCCTGGGATGGGGAAGGTGTCCCTGAGGGTGGCGCTGGATGGGATTTAAGGTCCCTTCCCACCCAAAGAATTCCAGGATTTAAATCAGTTTTGGGGCTGCTGAAGGGGGTTTGGCTGAGCCGGTCCTGGGCCAGGGGCTGGAGCTGGGTCAGGATCAGGATCAGAATTGGGATCAGGATCAGGCAGAGATGCAGCAGGACCAGGACCAGGACTGGGATGAGGATCAGAATCAGGATCGGGATCGGGATCAGGATCAGAATCAGGATGAGGATCAGGACTGGGATCGGGATCGGGATCAAAATGAGGATCAGGATCGGGATCAGGATCGGCATCGGGATCAAAATGAGGATCGGGATCGGGATCAGGATCGGGATCGGGATCAGGCAGTGCTGCAGCAGCTGCTCTCACCCGGCAGCTCCACAAAACCCCTCCGTGGATCTCCCAGACCCCAAATTTAGGGATTTTTTTCCCCAAAACCTCCCCTAAATCCTAAAACCTAAATCCTCCCTTCCCCCTCTGCCTGTCCGGGGCCTCCCCCGCACCCCAAACACCCGAACCCTGCCCGGGTTCCTCTCCAGGGGAAAAAATTCCACCCGGGAAGGTCCAACCCGGCGGGTCCGGCTCGGGGTGGGCTCCCGGCATTCCCGAGCCGGGGATTTGCCGGTAAAATTCCAGGGAACAGCAAATTCCCAGCCGGAGCCGGGCCGGGAGCCCCGGAGAGCTCAGCCGGGGCCCTCCCAGGGCTTGGGGGCTTCTCCTTCATCCCGAGTTTCCCGTTCCACTGAATTATCCATGGAAAACGGATCCGGGGGGAAATCCGTGGGATGGGAAGGGAATCCCGGGAATCTCCGCTGCTGGAAAACCCCCCCGGCAGCCCCGGCAGCGCCGGCTCTGGGCCCGGTTTTGGCTCTTCGTTCCCATCCCGGGTTTTGGGGCGATCCCGAGGAGCCGAGCCGGCCCCGCCCGCGGTCAATGATTAATCCCCGGGATCGATGCCCTGTCAATGATTACATCCCATAAATCAGGGCTCGTTCGGCTTCCCCGCGCTCACCCAGCGGCTCCAGCAGCGCTTCCAGCCGGGAAAAAACATCCCGGAATAAACCCGGCGCTGCTCCCACCTGCAGCGACCTTAAAGCTCCGAATCCGGTTAAAATCGGGATTTTGGGATCGATTCCGTCGGCTCCGAGCCTTTCCCCGGCCTCTCCAGCAGGGCCTTGCCCGTTAAATGAAATAAATGGATGGTTCGAGGTCGGTTTCTGCTTATTCATCCCGAAGGGTGGAAGGGGAGAAGCTTCCGCGGCGCTGCCGGAGCGGCGGCGTTTCCTTTTCCAGGGGGGAAAGCAGGGAATTCGATCGGATTTCCTTGGGGGAAAAAAAAGGGGAAAAAAAAATAAATAAAAGGGAAATTCAAAGAGATCTCCGCTCGCGGTGAAGGGAATTTTCTCACCGCGTTGGGAGGGGGGTTGAACATCGTCCCTGAGGTGGCGTTATTGAAAAAAAATCAAATTGAGGGGTTTTTAAGGGGAATTAAATCATTCCTGATCTCCACGTGGCCCCAGGGCGGAGGGACAGCGAAATTCAGCCCCGTGGGGAGCAAATTTCTCCTTTCCGGGGTTCCCTGAGCCGAGGGTTTTGTTGCCGCTCCCATCCCCGCCGCCCCAAATCCCGGATTGTTTGGGAATGAGGTGCGGGGCACAATTACCCACGCGGTGTTAATTACCGGGGGAGGAGCCCGGGGTGAGCTCAGGGTGTTCTGAGTTATCCCGGCCGAGGTTTGGGATTTGCTGGGGGTCTGAGAGGGAGGGGAGAGAGCCCGAAATCCCTGGGAAAACCTGGGATAACCTGGGATAACCTGGGATTTCCGGCTCGGGAATCACATCCCAGACGAGGCCCCTTTAGCAACAGCCGGGCCGCGAACGAAGGGGGCTCCCCTGGGCTGGGGGCTCCTTTTTTGGGGTCTCCCTTTTTTGGGGGCTCCCTTGTTTGGGGTCTCCTCAGGGCTGGGGGCTCCTCTGGGTTGGGGGCTCCATTTTTTGGGGTCTCCCCTGGGCGGGGGCTCCTCAGGGCTGGGGCTCCCTTTTTTGGGGGCTCCCCTGGGCTGGGGTCTCCCTTTTTGGGGTCTCCCTTTTTGGAGTCTCCCCTGGGCTGGGGCTCCCCTGGGCTGGGGGCTCCCTTTTTTGGGGTCTCCCCTGGGCTGGGGGCTCCTCAAGGCTGGGGCTCCCTTTTTTGGGGTCTCCCCATGGCCGGGGGCTCTCCTTGGCCAGGGACTTCTCTTGGCCGGGGTCCCCCTTTAGCCGGGGGTCCCCTTCACTGGGGGCTCCCCATGGTTGGGGTCTCCCTTTTTTGGGGTCTCCCATGGCCGGGGTCCCCCCTTGACTGGAGGCTCCTCTTGACCAGGGTCCCCCTTTAGCCGGGGTCTCCCCTTAATTGGGGTCTTCCCTTGTTTGGGGTCTCCTCTTAATTGGGATTTCCCCTTAATTGGGATTTTCTCTTCTTTGGGGTCTCCCCTTGACTGGATGCTCCCCATGGCCAGGGCCCCCTTTAGCCGAGGTCTTCCCTTGTTTGGGGTCTCTCTTTAATTGGGGTCTTCCCTTAATTGGGATCTTCCCTTGTTTGGGGTGTCCCTTTAATTGGGGTCTTCCCTTACTTGGGATCTTCCCCTGATTGGGGTCTCCCTTTAATTGGGATCTTCCCTTGATTGGGGTCTCCCTTTAATTGGGATCTTCCCTTGATTGGGGTGTCCCTTTAATTGGGGTCTTCCCTTACTTGGGATCTTCCCCTGATTGGGGTCTCCCTTTAATTGGGATCTTCCCTTGATTGGGGTCTCCCTTTAATTGGGGTCTCCCCTTGGCCAGGGAGGGGGAAAACTCCGCAGTTTGGTCAAGTTCAGCACTTCAGGAAAGAATTTCCTCACTTCAGGAGGTGAAGTTTGCTCCGGGTTGTTCAAAGTGGCCGCGACAAAATAATGGAAGAAACCCGAGTGGGATCCAAAAAATCAAAATCCGAGTGGGATCCAAAAAATCAAAATCCGAGTGGGATCAAAAAAAAAAATCAAAATCTGAGGGGGATGCAAAAAATCAAAATCCGAGTGGGATCCAAAAAATCAAAATCTGAGTGGGATCAAAAAAAAAAAATCAAAATCCGAGCGGGAACCAAAAGACCAAAATCTGAGGGGATCAAAAGCAGTCCCAGAGCCGCGCGTGGGGCGGAGGAGGGCTCAGGAGCGCCGCTGCTTCCTCAGCTGTTCCCGAAAACAGGAATATCCGCGGGAACGCTCAGATCCTTGCCGCCATCCCGTGAAATTCCGGGACAATCCCGGAGGGAAAATCCCCTTTCGAGCCGCGATTCGGAAACCCCCGAAAGGGTTAAGGCGCCGCGCTCGGTCCCTGCCGGGCGGAAATTGTCCAAGTTCAAGCCGCGGTTCTCCCGCATGAATTCCAGCCGGGAGCCGCCGGGATGGCCGGGAGCTGCCGCGATTCCCGCTTTTATTACTACGGCATCAAATTCGCGCTCTCCGCCTACGCCACGCTCTTCTCGGTGCGTTCTTTTCCCATTTTTCCCCCGTTTTCTCCCATTTTCCCCCGCCTTTTCCCGGCGTTTCCCCCCGTTTTTCCCGGTGGTTCCCCACCCCCGCAGGGTGGATTTGGCTTTTCCCGCGGTTTCGCTTCTCCAAGTCCCAATTTCCCCTTCCCAAAGCCCCAAATCCTTGAGGAAAACCCGCGGTGCCTCCAAGCCCCCGGGGCCGGCTCCAAACCGGGAATTTTTGGGGTGGTTGGCACCAAACTGGGCAATTTCGGGGTCCGAACTGGGCAATTTTGGGGTCCGAACTGGGCAATTTTGGGGCGAACCCGCGGCTTTTGGGGAGGTTTCGGAGCGCAGCCTCCCCCAGCGCTGCTCCCGCGGGTCCTTTGTGGCAGCGAGTCCCGTTTGGAGCATAAAAAAATCGGGAAATTCAGAATTTTCACCCCCCCCACCCCCCCACCCCAGGCATCGAGGGGGGTTTTTAGCCACGGTTTTTGTTGGAAAAATGAAAAATAAAGCGATTTTTAGGCGGGGTTTGAATCCCTGGACTCCGCTCGGGGCGGGATTTCCGCACACCTGGGAGGTGCAAACACGTGCGGGAGCAGGAGAGGGAAAACCCGGGAATTCCAAGGCCGTTTTTAGGAAGTTTTTGGGGTTTTTTGCTTGCGTAACCCTGAGTTTATTCACAAATATTTCCTCCCAGGGTTGGATAACAGCGGGGAGGGGCGGAGAGCCCAGGTGTGAGCGCAGAAATTCCTGTGCAGGTGCTCGGAAATGATTTGAATTCCTGGGTTTGTTTCTATTTCTTCCATGGATGAGCTCACGGCAGGGCAGGCCCGGCCCTCGTGCCTGGGACCCCAAAAATCCCCCCAAAACCACCCCAAAATCCCCCCAAAATGGGGTTTTTTGGGAATATCTCCCGGATTTCCCAGTGCTCTGTTGGGTAGGAAAGCTCTGAGCAGCCAGACCTCTGTGAGATTCCCACCATTCCCAAAAAATTCCGGGTTTCTCCCACATTTCTGGCTCAGGTTGGAGGTTTGGGGTGGGAGACGTGCGACGTTTCCACTTTCCAAATGAATTCCCGGGAAATCCCGAGGGTTTGGGGTCTTCAAGGGGCCGATCCCGCTCCGTTTGAGGTTTTCCAGAGGTTCCTGAGGAGCTGAAGGAACCACGGGGTTTTCCTGTTTTCCTCCCAATTCATCTCCACTCTGGGAATCGTGGATTAACCCCGGGACAATTCCCAGGTTTCTGGGGGAATTCTGGGACAGAACCCACCAGCGGGAGACTCGGATTTGTCCGAAAAACGGGAAAACAATCCCAAAAAAACCAACAAACCCCCGACTTTGGATGGCTCCGACCCCTCCCGCCTCCATCCCTGGGATGCTCCCCAGGCGGGAATTCTGCTCCAGGGAATCCACGGGAATTGTGCGGCCCTCGGGAGCCTTTCAGCCTGACCTAATTCCGGCCTCATTTGCACAATCGCCGCCCAATTAATTCCGAGAACCCTCCAAGCCTCGTTAGCGACGGGATCGGGGCCGGGGCTGCTCCCGGGATGTTTTTCCCAATAAAACCAGGATTTCGTAGGAATTCGCTTCGGAAATTTGACTCCCTGGGATAAAATTCCCGTGGGATGGGGTTGGGTTGGTCTCCATCGAGGACTGAGGAGTTTTGGGGGTCCCGGCCTGTGGAAAACGGGATTTAGAGCCGGTGGATCCTTTCCAGGGATTTTGTTACAGCTGGAAAAATCCGGGAAGGAGCCCGGGATGAGCCGGAGAGGGGCTTTAAACCAGGGAATCGTGGGTTGGTTTTAATCTGGCGGAGCAAAGATTTGGGATTTCCTTTCCCAAAAAATCCCTCTTCCTCCCTTTCCTTGGAAAATCAAAATACAGAAAAAATACGGAAAGTTCTTTTCCCATAAAACTGGAAGTTTCAACTGACCCCGCTAAAAATCGGGATTTTTGCATTCCCTCTGTGAAAAAGAGGCCATTCCCGACATTCCCTCTGGAAAAAAAGGCCATTCCTGATGTTCCCTCTGGAAAAGGCCGTTCCTGCCATTCTGCTCCGGGAGAGCTTTTCCCAGTTCCCGCCTCACCTCGGGATTCGCCGGGAGCTCAACCCCGCCCAGAGCCGCCTGTTAATTATTCCCTACTCCTTAATTGCCTCCCATCCCAGTTCCGCTCCGGGACAGGGATTCCCAGCAGGGAATTCCAGTGGGGATTCCCACCTTTATCCCTTCTCCTTCCCGGCTCTTTCCCTGTTGGATGGGGAATACCCTGGAGAGGGATCGGGGTTTGGGATGGGCTGTGGGACATCCCGGAGCCGTGGGCGTTTTCCTTGGACATCTCCCACCGCCCCCCTTTCCCTCGGAGCCTCTTTTACCGCCCGAAAATCCCCGAAAATCCCGAAAATCCCGAAAATCCCGCTGCAGATCCTGGGGCTGCTGATCCTGAGCGTCGGGATCTACGCCGAGGTGGAGCGGCAGCGGCACAAAACCTTGGAAGGGATTTTCCTGGCTCCGGCCGTGCTGCTGCTCCTGCTGGGAGTCACCGTGTTCCTGGTGTCCTTCGTGGGAATGCTCGGGAGCCTCCGGGACAACCGGACACTGCTGAAGGTGGTAAGGATTGGGAGCGGCCGGGGGCAATTCCACGGATCCGGAGTCGCCTCCACATCTGGGGGATCTCCAGGAGGGAATTCCATGGATCTGGAGTCGCCTCCATGGTTTGGGAATGGCAGGGAGGGAATTCCACGGATCCGGAGTCACCTCCATGTCTGGGGGATCTCCAGGAGGGAATTCCACGGATCCGGAGTCACCTCCATGTCTGGGGGATCTCCAGGAGGGAATTCCACGGATCCGGAGTCGCCTCCATGGTTTGGGGATCCTGCGGAGGGAATTCCATGGATGCAGAGTCACCTCCACGTCTGGAGGTTCCCTGGGAGGGAATTCCATGGATCCAGAGCAAAAACCACTTCTGGGGGATCTCCAGGAGGAAATTCCATGAATCCAGAGTCAAAACCACCGTTTGGGGATCCCGCGGAGGGAATTCCATGGATCCGGTGTCTCCACCATTGTTTGGGGATCCCAGGGAGGAAATTCCATGGATCCAGATTCAAAATCACATCTGGGGGATCCCAGGGAGGAGATTCCATGGATCCAGAGTCAAAACCACATCTGGGGGAGCCTTAAGGAGGAAATTCCATGAATTCGGAGTCACCTCCATGTCTGGGGGACCCCAAGGAGGGAATTCCACAATTCCAGAGTCTCCACCGTATTTTCCCTCCCGAGGTCCATCCCGGGATCTGAATTCCCAAGGAAAAGCGCCTCCCCCTCCCTGCCCAGCCCCCGTTTTGTGGGAATCGGGAGGTGAAAAGCCGGGAATTGCTGAGGAGGGGAAGGAGGAGGGAACGGTGGCAATCAGAGCTCTTGTGCGGATCGGGAATTGTCCTTTTCCCGGCAGGATGAATCCCCCCGGAGGAGGCTCGGGAACAAAAGCAATCAGGGAAAGAGGCGCTGGAGGAGCCCTTGGAGCCGAGCTGGGACGGGCAGCTGCGGCTTCGTCCCGATTTTATGGAAAAACAGGGAAATCGTGTCTAAAAGGATCTGGGATTGTGTTTTAAAGGATTGGGAATCTTGTTTAAAAGGACCTGGATCTGTGTTTTAAAGGATCCGGGATTTGTGTCTAAAAGGATCCGGGATTGTGTTTAGAAGGATCCAGATTCATATTTAAAGGATTTGGGATGAGGTTTAAAAGGATTTGGGACCACATTTAAAAGGATCCGAATTTGTGTCTAAAAGGTTCTGGGATTGCGTTTAAACCCGGATTTGTGTTTAAAAGGATCCAGGATTGCGTTTAAACCCGGATTTGTGTTTAAAAGGACCTGGATCTGCATTTCAAAGGATCCCAATTTGTGTCTCAAAGGACCCGGGATTCTGTTTTAAAGGATTTGGGATTGTGTTTTAAAGGATCCAGGATTTGTGTCTAAAAGGATCCGGGACTGTGTTTAGAAGGATCCAGATCCGTGTTTAAAGGATTTGGGAACGTGTTTAAAAGGATTTGGGATCATGTTTAAAAGGATCTGGAATTGTGTTTTAAAGGATGTGGATTTCTGTTTTAAAGGATGTGGATTTGTGTCCAAAAAGGTCTGGGATTGTTTTTTTGAAGGATCCAGGGTTTGTGTTTAGAAGGATCCGGAATTGCGTTTAACGGGATCCAGCCTCACGTTTAAAAGGATCTGGGATTCAAGTTTAAAAGGATCCGGGATTGTGCTTGAAAGGATCCGGGATCGTGGTTCAAAGGATCGGGAATTGTGTTTGAAGGGCCCCGGATTCCTGTCTGAAAGGATCCGGGCTGGTTCCTCCCTGGAGCCGCGGATTCCCCCTGGAATTCTCGGTGCCGGGATGATTTGTGCGCGCTCAGGGCCGCTGAAAGCTCCATCCATCACCGCCCCCGCAGCCGGAGCGGCCGCGGCTGCTTCCCATTTATCCACAGGGAACAGGCAGTTCCTGACGTCCCAAAAATCCTGGGATCGATGTCCCGGAAACTCCAGCCCCGCGGGATTCGTGCTCCGCAGGGAGAGGAATGAAACTGCACAAATTCCTTTGTGTCCCGGCCTTGGAATATCCAGATTTTCCACCCCGGATGACCCTTTTCCATCCATATTCCCAGCCCTTTTCCGGCCATATTCCCAACCCTTTTCCATCCATATTCCCAACCCTTTTCCAGCCGTATTCCCAACCGTTTTCCATCCATATTCCCAACCCTTTTCCAGCCATATTCCCAACCCTTTTCCAGCCATATTCCCAGCCCTTTTCCAGCCCGTATTCCCAACCCTTTCCATCCATATTCCCAGCCCTTTTCCAGCCATATTCCCAACCCTTTCCATCCATATTCCCGACCCTTTTCCTGCCGCTGCTCCGACTTTTCCTCCTGCCTGGAAAAGCGCCCGAAAAAAGGGATAAAGACGGAACATTGGGAAGGTTTTGTGCCCGGATGCCGAACGCGGCTGTTCCGTGGGGTCTGGGGTTGGAGATTCCCGGAGAATCCCAATGGTTTGGGAATCGCAGCATCCTCTCCTTTAAACCTGAGCCGCGGTTTTTTCCCTGCAGCGGAGCCTGAGGCTTTTCCCGGCTGGAATTTGGGAATAGCGAGCACGGAAAAAAACCTTGGAGGTCCTTAGGGGAGGGAAGGAGCAGCTCCGAGCGCCGCCGCTCCCGGGCCGGGGGGGATTCATCAATTCCCGAGGTTTCTGTGGGAATTAGCGTTGTTTATCGGGAACCGGGACGGATGAGCTCGTTAGCGGCAGCGGCGTTAATTGAATCGGGATCGAGCGGCTCTTCCCCGACTCAGCATCCGGAGAAAGATTTCCTTGGGAAGCTTCTCCATGAAATCCGGGCTTTGCTCAGAGCTTTGTGCCAGGGGAGACCCTCGGGCTCCTTCCCGATCCCTTCCCGATCCCTTCCCGGTCCTTTCCCGGTCCCTTCCCGATGCCCTCTCTGGGATGGGGGGTGACACATGGGGACATGGCCATGCCAGTTCCGGCCAAAATTCCGGGAAAAGCCGGAATTCCCACGGTAAATTCCTCACTTCCCTCTTGATTTTGAACTCGGGGGCAGCTCCAGGATCGGATCCTGGTTTGGGTGGATTTCTCCTCTTTTTTTGCGCCGCTGGAATTTTCCTCAGGGGCAAATTGCTGATTTGTGGGATCCGGCAGAGCCCCGCGGGAAGGGAATATCCGGGATGGTGCCAGGAGGGAATATCCGGGATTTTGCCAGGAGTTCCATTCCCAAATGTGCCCGTGGCTGCTGCAATCCTCGGGAATGCCAAAAAATTCCACTTCCCACCCAATCCATGGGTTTGGATGCTCCACTGGGGCGTTTTTTGGGTGAAGAAAAGCCGGGTTTTGCTCCGGCTTCCCAATTTCTGGAGACCTGGATTTGTGGCTGCTTCCTTTGGAATTCCTCTCGGAATTCCGAAGGAATTGTGGGATTTGGAATTCCGAATTTACGAATTCTGGGTGTCCAGGGGGGCTGAGCATTCCCTGTGGGTTCCCTTTTGTTGGGAATTCCAGTCCGAATCCGCCAGTTTTCTCCCCAGTTTTTTCCTGGGTTTTCCCTGTTTTTTTCAGGACCACGAGCCGAGCTCTTTTTTGGGGTTTCTCCCTTGGGATCGGGGACTTTTCCAATCTCTTCCTTTAGGGCTTGACCCGTCCCAATCGGAGCTCGAAAGGAGGGAACGGAGCGGGAGAGGAAATCCGGGAGTGCTGGGAAAGGCCAAAGGGCACAGTGGGATAAAATCCCAGTTTTCCGGGACTGGGGATTCCAGAGGAGCCTCCCGTGGCTTTGTGGAGGGAAAAATTCATCCCGTGGGATTTCCAGCATTTCTTGGCTCTGACCAGTGGTTCCCACTTGGGTTCCAACCCCAATCCTTGCTCTCTGCTCCAATTCCAAAATTCCTGTTGGAATTTTTTTCCCGCTAAAAGGATCCCAAACCCCTCGGGTTTCGTTTTTCCCGCTGGGTTTCGGCCGAGGCTGAAGAACAGAAACGTTCCCAGGACAGAATTCCTCCCTCCTGCTGCGGGATCCAGAGCCGTGAGCCCAAATCCGCCCCGTTTCTTCGGAATTTCCATGGATTTGGAGACGGGGATGGGCTCCTGTCACCTCCCTAATTAAGGGGTTCCTTCCCTAATTACCCCTGGCCCTGATGAGCTGCTCCGGGGAGGGTGGAGCTCGTTAGTGGGGGTTAATTAACAACCCCTGAGCTCCAGGAGGAATTCTGGGATGCGCAGGACTTTGGGAACCGGAGCAAAGCCGGGGTCAGAGCGAATATCCCGGGAATAAACCCCCTCTCTTCCCAATCCCGCTTTTTTTGAAGGGTTTTTTTGGGATTTCAGCCGGTTGCCATGGGAACCGCGCTCCTTCCTGAGAGGGGGGAGCCTCCAAAAATTCCGAGGGAGGAGAAAAGCGGGAGCTGAGCCGAGCTGGGCTCTCCATCCTTGGAAAAGCCGGATGCGATGCCGGGTGGGAATTCCTGATGGGAATGGGCTGCAAGGACACCAAACCTCCTGGTCTGGGTCCTTCGCTCCAGCGGGATCTGGAATTCCCAACCTGCCCGGAGAGGGAGGGAGGGGGAAAGAAAGAAATGAACGCCAAAGCTTTTCCAGGGATACAAAAACCCTTGGATCAACCCCTTGGATCAACCCCTTGGATCACCGGCAGCAGGACAGGCCCCGATTCCCATGGGAAAATTCTGGGTTTCTGGGGCTGGGAAGGAGAGGAGAGCTCCAATCTTTCCATGGAATCGCGGAGGTTGGAAAAGCCCTCCAGGGTCAAACCCAACCGTTCCCCGAGCGCCGCATCCCACAGGGCTGGGAATTCCGGGATGTGGGATCGCTCCTGTTGCCCGTGTGGATATTTCTGGCAGGAATTTCTCGGCTCCGAGCATTCCTAAAACTGGGAAAAACCCATGGAAAAGGCCAAAACTTGAGGAGGGAACTCTGGGAATGTCCCGGCTGGGATTGGGGGAGCAGGGCTGGGTTTGTTGCCTGGATTCCATGGGATGGGTGATCCTCCCTTGGATATCCAGCCTGGAAAACCACAGGGCGGATATCTGCTCCCACTTTTCCCGCTTTTCCTCTTTTCCACGCGGAATTTGCCCTCCTGCTTCCTCCCGTCCCTCGTTCCCCACTTCCCAAACTCCTTTCCCTGTCAGGAAAGGATTTGCGTCTCCCTGGAGAGCAGGAAATGGAATTTCGGGATTTCCGAGTGTTCCAAAGTGAATCCCGGCGTCCGGGTGTCCCCGTTGGACCTGGAGCCGGGATAATCCCTCCTTTCCCCATTCCAGTTCTTCTGGGTGCTCCTGCTGATCTTCCTGACGGAGCTGCTGCTGCTCTTCATCGAGATCATCTTCGAGAACAAGGTGGGAGCGGCCTCGGGGTCCCCTCCAGCGTCCGGCATTCCCGAAAACTGAATTGGCATTCCTGAAACCTGAATTGTTATTCCCAAAACTGAATTGGCATTCCCGAAAACTGAATTGGCATTCCCGAAACCTGAATTGTCACTCCCAAAAACTGAATTGGCCTTCCCAAAAACTGAATTGGCGTTCCCGAAAACGGAACTGTCATTCCCGAAAATGGAACTGTCATTCCGAAAAATGGAATTGCCATTCCTGAACGTGGAATAGTCATTCCCAAGAATTGAATTGTCATTCCCAAGAATTGAATGGTTATTCCCAAAAATTGAATTGTCATTCCCAAAAATTTAATTGCTATTCCCAAAAATGGAATTGCCGTTCCTGAACATGGCATTGTTATCCCTGAACGTGGAGTTGTTACCCCTGAACATGGAATTCCCATTCCCAAAATTGTCATTCCCAAAAATTGAATTGTTATCCCTGAACACGGAATTGTTTCTCCGGCTCTCCCGGGAATGCTCCAGGCCCGCGCTGGATCTCCAGCCCCACCCGGAGCTCTCCCGGCAGCCGCAGGTCCCGAGGCTGTTCCCAGGAAAACCCGCGGGGTTTTTAATCAGGAATTCGTTAAATCCTCGCCTCAATCCCGTTAATTGCCGGCTCTGAGGGCCAGGAGGGGTTGGGATGGGAGCTGAGCCAGCGGGATGGGGAATGTTCCCCGTTCCTGGCTCCTCCCATCCCACCTTCCCTGAAATCCATCGAGCGGTTGAACCGCCTGGATCTATCCCTGCCGGCTCCGGGAATGCCGGGGGCGGGAGAAATCCCTCGGGAACGGGGATTCCAGCCCCAAAAGTCGATTCCCTGGAGCACAAAGAGCTCCGGGCTTCCCAACCATCCCAGAATCCTGGGATGGGTTGGGTTGGAGGGACCTTAAATCCCACCCAGGGCCACCCTCAGGGACACCTCCCCCATCCCAGGGTGCTCCAGCCTGGCCTGGGAGAATTCCAGGGATCCAGGGGCAGCCGCGGCTGCTCTGGGAATTCCATCCCAGCCCCTCTCCACCCTCATTCCTTCCCAAAATCCCATTTAAATCTCCCCTTTCCCAGTGGGAAGCCATTCCCTGTGTCCTGTCCCTCCATCCCTTGTTCCCAGTCCCTCTCCAGCTCTCCTGGAGCCCCTCCAGGCCCTGGAATGTGCTGGAAGCTCTCCCTGGATCCTTCCCTTCTCCAGGTGAACATTCCCAGCTCTCCCAGCCCCGCTCCAGAGCGGAGAATTCCGGAATCCCGGAAGGGTTTGGGTTGGGATGTGCCCTAAAGACCCCTCAGCCTCGGCCCGGGCGATGCTGGGGGAGGACTTTGCCTTTTCCAGCAGCTTCCCAGACCCCTCTGATCCCTGGAAAAGGCGCCGCTCTTCCTTCTCCAGGGAAAACTGGATTGTTGGAGCCCTTCCCCCAAAACCCCTCCGTGCTGCCCCTTCCAGGCTGGGTTTTTTGGGAAAACTCGGCGTTAAATCTTTTTTATTTTTGGGCCCCGAGGATTCTCCAGCCTCATCCCGCACTCCAGGAATGCTCCGGAGAAATTCGGGATCGAATCCTCTGGAGATGGAACTCCAGGATGGAGCAGGAGCTTTAAATTTAAATTTATTTAAAATTAATTTCGATTGAATGGGGGCGACGTCAAAACTTAATTAAACCCCAAACAATGAGGGGGGGAGGGACAAATCCGACCTGGAATTGTCGGGAGGCACAAATCCACCTCTGGAACGGCGGCTGTTTATTAAATTCCCAAAAACCGGAATTAATTGGATTTTAGATGAAATCAGGGAATTAATTCCGCGGCCTCGGAGCTGCTCAGTATTCAAATCAGCCTCGTTGATATGCAAATGAGGCCGGGGGGATTAATGGGATGGGGATGCTGGAGAGGGAGGGGCTGGAGAGGGAGCAGAACCCCGGGATGATCGACTCCCACCTGGAAATCGGGATTTAATTCCAGAGGGATCCCTGGATGGGGCTTTTTGGGGAAAAACCAGCAGGAAACAGTAAAACCCAGGATGGTGTTGGTTTAGCGAGGAGCAAACCGGGAATGAAAATATTCCTGAAGCCGTTCCTGGAGCCGTTCGAGATTCCCAGGAATCCTCCCCGGCACGTTTTCCTCGCTCCCGAGTTCTCCTCCCCGTTCCCACTCTTCCCAACCGTTCGTTTTCCCTGTCACGGGGAATCGTCAAAAGCGACGTTTTCCTCTTCCCTCCCCTCTCCCACCTGCTCCCAACCCAGGGAAAAATTCCTTTTTCCCGTCGTTAACGCTCCCGCCCCGCAGATTTTCGGGAATCGAGCGGAGAATCCGCTCCGGGTCTGCCCTGGAGCCTCCCCGAGAACATTCCCAGGCATCCCTAAAATTCCTTTTCCATCCAATTAGTGCTTAATTAATTGCCTGAGGTGTCCCCAGGAGGAGCGGCAGGGACAGCCCCGGCCCATCCGCACCATTCCCTGCTGGAATTTCCCAGAGATTTCTCGGGATCGGGAAGGATCCGGGGCTCTGGGGGGGCTCTGCTCCCACTTGTGGAATATTTTTCCGTGGATCAGTCCCCTCTCAGAGCCCTCCCCAGGGCAGGACCCTGGGCCAGGGGTTAAAATCCTGATTTCCCGTGGGATTGAGGAGTCTGGAGCAGCTTTGGGATTAAATGAAACGGAACCGGAAAAATCCGGTGGATAAAGACACCCGGGCCTGCTCCGATGCGCCGGGAATGGATCCGGAATGCTCCAAAATGATGGATTTTACCCCAGGAAATCAGCTTGGGTGGGGTAAAATTCCTCCTCCGGTGCCAGCCGTGGAAAACTTGGAATTTTGCGCTGCTTTCCCTCTGTTTTTCCGCGTCTGAGCCGCGGCTTTGGGTTCCTCCATCCCAGATGAACGAGGTTTTCCACTCCAACATCCAGGCGGGAATCCGGCACTACTACGACGACCTGGACTTCAAGAACATCCTGGATTTCGTGCAGGAAAAGGTTTGGTTGGGAAAACGAGGGGGTTTCCCAAGGAATGGTTAATCCCACGCCTCGTTTTCCCTCCTTTTCAGAGTTTATTCCCATCCCTGGGGATTTTCCTTGGATATCTTCACCTGTTTGGGTTTCCGGTGGGATTTGTTGCCGGGTTTGGCCTCAGCCCATGGGGATTTTTTGGGAATTATCCTGGGATTTGTGGGCCCCGCAAGGAGCGCCAGCCGCTCCTGCGCTCGGACCGTGCCGGGATATTTCCATTCCCAGGTTTTGGCGGGAAATCGCTGCCTGGAATTTTTTTCTCTCTTCCCAACCTGCCCGGAGAGGGAGGGAGGAGGGAAATAAAGAAAGAAAGAAATGAACGTCAAAGCTTTTCCAGGGATACAAAAACCCTTGGATCAACCCCTCGGATCAATCCCTTCGATCACCGGCAGCAGGACAGGCCCCGATTCCCATGGGAAAATTCCGGATTTCTGGGGGTGGGAAGGAGAGGAGAGCTCCAATCTTTCCATGGAATCGTGGAGGTTGGAAAAGCCCTCCAAGGTCAAACCCAAGCGTTCCCCGAGCGCCGCATCCCACAGGGCTGGGAATTCCGGGATGTGGGATCGCTGGATATTTCTGGCGGGAATTTCTCGGCTCCGAGCATTCCTAAAACTGGGAAAAACCCATGGAAAAGGCCAAAACTTGAGGAGGGAACTTGGAATGTCCCAGCTGGGACTGGGGGAGCAGGGCCCGGCTTGGAGGCAAAGCTGCTCCCAGAGAATTTGGGATTGGGCCAGATTCCCTCATTTTCTCTTGGAGCATCCCAAATTTTCTCCCTGGATTTGGGGCAGAGGAGCCTGGGGCGCTCCTTCCTCTCGGAATTTAAAAACGGAACTCCAGGGCTCCGTCCTTGGCTTCGGGAGCTGCGCTTGACTTTAGGCCTGGCCTTGCTGAGCCGAGCTCAACAACCAGGCCGGGATCCCTCTGGAGCCCCAGGACCTGCCTGATCCGGGGAAAGGTCGGAATCTTTCCCGAGTTTTGCTCCAACCGCCCTGGGATGAGGCTGGAATTCCGCGTGAGTGAGAGATGGAGCTGCCGGGAATTCCTGGCTGGGGCCGTTCCCAGAGCCCGCGCACGGAGACCGGTCCGGGAATCTCCAAGGAATTGATGGGATTTATTTCTGGGAATTCCTGCACCTCCAGACTAACCCGGATCAGGCTCTTTCCAGAACATTCCATGGCATTTTCCCAGCATTCCATGGCATTTTCCCAGCATTTTTCCCATCTGCAGCTTCCCTCCAGGATTTTCCTCCCCTTCTCCTGTGCAGTTTTTGGGAGTCGGTCGCCCTCCCCCGCACGGCTCCATCCAGGAATTCCAGGTGGGAATCCAGGAATTGTAAATCCGTGCCTCGGCCACCCCTGGGATGGAGCAGAGCAGGAGGATCCCAAGAATTTTTCCTGCTTTCCCTTGGGAAAAAGGGGAGCGGGGATGAACCTCTCCCGAAATCTGCTCCGGGATGAGTTCGGTGCTTAAAAAATGGGGAAAATCCTTTTTTTTCCTGCTTTTCCAAGCACTCCAGCCTTTCCCGGCCACTCCAGGCTTTTCCTTTTGGGTGGAGGGGGAAGCTCCGATTCCAATTGTTTTCTACAAGAATGCTGGGATCAGGCTCATTTGTATTCCGTGCAGGACACGGAGCGACTTTGATGGAATTTTGTTTTATCTTCGCTGGGGGAAGAAAAGGGAAAAAAAAAAAGGAGATTTGGGGTTTTTTTTTCCTTTTTTCCCTTTGGAGCGGCAGGATTTGATCCCAATTTATCCTGACGGGAAGAGAAATCCCTGCGAGGCCGATCAGGGCTGAGCTGCCGTGAAATCCATCCCTGAGGGCGCTGCCGGAGCCATCCCTGCCCCGGGAAAAGCTTGGATTTGTCACCTGGAATTACATCCCGGGAGCGTGGATGAGGCCGATCCCGCTGAAAGCCGGGACGGATCCAAGGCCCTGCTCGGGAAAGCCACGCCCAAATCCCGCTAAAATGGGGAGAAAAATGGGCAAAAATCCCACTTTTTTTGTTTTTACCTGGTGCCTTCAACTGCCCTGGGAGCGGGGAAAAATTGGGAATTCTGGTGCTGGAGGTGGAGATGCAGAGAACTGGATTGGATCATGGAATGCTTTGGGTTGGATCCCATCCCATTCCAGTGGGGACCCCTTTCCCTATCCCAGGCCGCTCCAACCCGGCCTTGGGAACTTCCAAGGGATCCAGCTCCTCTGGGAATTCCATCCCGGCCCCTCCCCACCCCCACAGGCAGGAATTCCTTCCCATTATCCCAGTTAATTATCTCCCATTACCCCTGTGTCCATGGGAATCCATTCCCTGTTTTCCCAGGGTCATCGGGCAGATTCCAAACCCCTTTTCCAGGCGGATTCCAGACCCCTTTTTTGGGCTGATTCCAGACCCCTTTTCCAGGCAGAAAGGGATTTTTCGGGAGTTTCCAGGTGCTCCAGGAACGGAGCAGCCACGGCTCCCCTGGGAATTCCATCCCTGCCCCTCCCAGCCAGGGATTTCTCCCCAGAATCCCGATCCAACCCCAAATCCCTCCCCCTTCACCTCGCACCCTCTCCCTGTGTTTTCCCTGCAGTTTTCCTGCTGCGGAGGGGACGAATTCCGGGATTGGGAGGTGAACCAGTACCACTCCTGCAACGGCAGCGGGGCCCTGGCCTGCGGGGTGCCCCATTCCTGCTGCATCCGCAGGGTGAGGCCCCGGGGCGCGGGAAAACCTCCGAATTCCAGGGAAAACCTCCTCTTCCCGCTGGTTTTTCCCAGCGCCGAAGGGTTTCCGCTTCGCGGCGTTCCCACTCGGAGAAAGGTCTGAGGGAATTTCGGGGTGAGCGGACGGAGGAGCTGGAAGAGGAATGTTTGTTTATGGGTCGCTCTGGAATTTTCTGGGATGGCGGAGGCCGAATCCTGGGATATCCGTGCCGGGGTGAGGGGTTGCTGGGAATGCTGAGGGCTCCGGGTGTGGGATGTAAACGGGTTGGGAAAGGGACCGGGATAAAAAAAAAAATGGCAGCAGATTGGAAGGACTTGGGAATGTTCATCCGGAGAAGGGAAAGATCCAGGGAATCCTTGGAGCCACTTCCGGGGCCTGGAGGGGCTCCAGGAGAGCTGGAGAGGGACTGGGACAAGGGATGGAGGGACAGGACACAGGGAATGGCTTCCCACTGGGAAAGGGGAGATTTAGATGGGATTTTGGGAAGGAATTCTTGGCTGGGAGGGTGGTGATGGAATTCCCAGAGCAGCTGTGGCTGCCCCTGGATCCCTGGAATTGTCCCAGGCCGGGCTGGAGCACCCTGGGACAGGGGAGGTGTCCCCGAGGGTGGCCCTGGGTGGGATTTAAGGTCCCTTCCCAACCCAACCCATCCCAGGATTTTGGGATCTGGCTCGGCTCCATCCCAGCCTGGATCCTCCCCCAGCTCCTTTCCCATCCGGACACTGCCGGGTTTGGAAGTTTTTGGGATCCTGTTCCCGGTACCGGCTCCCAACGAGGGATTTTTGGGGAATGAGGGGATTTTGGAGGAATTTGCTGCCGGCAGGGCCGGGAGGGCTTTGCCCAAGGATCCTCCGGGGCAGGGATCGGGAAAAGCCTCAATTCCAACCCCCGGCCGGAGCCGGGCTCCGGAGGGGAGCGGAGCTCCAGAGCCAGGAGCTTCTCCTGGATGGAATTCCCACATCTGGGAATCCAAACCCCCCACACCCTGCAGGGGTTTTCGGCCAAGCGCTCCGAGCCCGGATTGCTCCATCCAACCCCGCTCTCGCACGGAATCCATCCGAGGATAAAACCTCAGGATCCCGGAAAAAACCCCAAATATCCCAATTGTGCCGGAAGTTCCCAAAAAAGGCTCTGCCGAGCTCCATCCCGGCAGCAAAAGCTCCCGGAGCTTCGGATCTCCGGGAATATCGGTGCCGGATCCGAGCCTTGGCCGTGCCCAAGGATGCGATGATGGGATTTTCCTCGTTCCTCATCAATCCCTCATTGTTTGGGGTTTGTTCTTTTTAAGGAAAAAGAAGGAAATGTGAAGGGGTTTAATGATCAGCACCGGCCTGGTATGCAAATGAGACGCAGATTAGAGATCCTCTCTAATCAGGGCCTTGATTAACGAATCCTGAGGCTCCTGGCGATGGAAAGAGGAATTCCTGCGGCGAGGATGGGCTGCAGGGAGCCGAGGGCTTTTTGCGCGGTTTTTACCTTCCCGTGGGGTTTTTTTGGGACGATTTGGCAAAGAAAAACCTCGGCGGGGAGAGGGAAAATTCCCATTAATCCAGAGGGGGAGGATTTGGGAAACTTTTTGGGAATGATCTAGGCCAGGTTGGAGCAGCCTGGGATGGTGGGAGGTGTCCCTGTCCCTCCATCCCTTGGCCCCAGTCCCTCTCCAGCTCTCCCGGAACCCCTCCAGGCCCTGGAATGTGCTGGAAGCTCTCCCTGGATCCTTCCCTTCTCCAGGGGAACATTCCCAGCTCTCCCAGCCCCGCTCCAGAGCGGAGAATCCCAGAATCCCGGAACGGTTTGGGTTGGGATGTGCCCTAAAGACTCCTCAGCCCCGGCCCAGGACACCCCAAAGCCCGAGGGACCGGGGGGGATGGGGGGACCCCGATTGTCCCGTGCTGGGCACCTCTGGAATTCCTCATTTTCACTTGGATTTCTGGTGTTTTCCCGCTGCCTTTCCCGGATGAATCCGTGCCCGTCCTCGTTCCCAGGTGCCCGGAGGAGTGGTGAACACCCTGTGCGGGTACCGGACCCTGGACAAGGAGGTGACGTTGGGTTTTTCGGGAATTCGCTGCTCCCTCCTCCCCAAATCCCCAAAACCCAAATGGAATTCCCGTTCCCAAGCAAGGCTGGGGTGCAGCTGCTCCAAACCCGGTTTTGGTGCTTTTCCCTGGAATTCTGGGGCATTTTTGGCTCCTCCTTTATCCCATTCCCAACCCACATCGCCCCCGTGGGCCCTTTTGGGATCAGCCCCAGGAATTGCTGGGCTGGGGTTGAGCTTGGGGTTTGGGATTGGGGTTTCGGGTTTGGAGTTTGGGATTTGAGGTTTGGGATTTGAGGTTTGGGATTTGGGGTTTGGGATTTGGGGTTTGGGATTTGGGGTTTGAGATTTGGGGTTTGGGTTTGGGGTTGAGGACTTGGGGTTTGGGTTTGGGGTTGGGGATTTGGGTTTGGGGTTTGGGAGCAGCGGCGTCTGCGGGGTTTGGGGTCACTGAACCAGCCCCAAACTCAGCAGAGTTTAAACTTAAAGGCAACTTTAAACTGAGCTTAATTTAGGACTGATCTGTTCAGGGATCCCTCAAGTGCAGAAATGTGGGAATTCCCATCTCGGAGAGGCCCCAGCAGAGGGAATTTGATGGTCCAGGGTCTCCCCCAGGTCCCACTCAGGGCCCCAAAAGTTGGGATTCAATCCCAACAACACCCGGACCTCGGCTCCAAAACTTCCTTTGGAGGTGTGAGAACAGAAATCTCCTCGCCCTGAGATTTTTTTTTTTGGGCCAAAAAACCCCAACCCGAGGTCGTCCCTGCCGAAACCCCTTGGACAGCCCCGTTCCCGGGAGCACACCGGGAATTTCGGATCCTCTCCCCGCTCTCCCGCAGCGCCTGGAGCTGCTCGGCACCATCCACGTCCGGGGCTGCATCCACGCCGTGGGGCTCTGGCTCAAGGACAACTTCGAGGCCACCTTGGCCATCGTCTGCTCCCTGCTGCTGCCGCAGGTACGTGGCGGATCCCGCGGGAATCCTCTCCCGGATTCCCGCAATTCCGAGCTGGAAAGGCCCACAAGGATCAGGGATGAACCCCCAGTTTTGGGGTTACCAGTGGAGTCCATCCCATGTCTCAGCTCCTTTCCCGGTGCTGGAGGGTGGAGAATCAATCGTTTGGAGTTGGTTTTCCACCCCAATTCCACCTGGGAATTGTGGCCGGGGCAGGAAAAGTCATCCCTGGCAGAACGGGCTCGGATCCCTCCTGAAATCCAATTTGGGATCAAATGAAAGCCCCTGGAAGCAAATCCCGGGCCAGCAAATCCCGCCCCGTTTGTTCCCACAGAATTCCTGCAAACACAGTGGGAATGGGACCCCGGATAAATCCCAATCCCAAATTCCACTGGGTTTGCCCGGCCTCACCAATCCCAATTCCCGCTGGCGGCCCCCGGGGATCCCAGACCTCCCCAGCACAGGGAATGGAGCTTTTCCCGATGGACACGGAGGGAGCTTTGGGGGTGCGGGGGAGGGGGCTCTTCCTTTGCCACTCCTGGAATTTCTCCCTTGGATCTTCCCGGAATTATTCCCGACCAAACCGTGAGGATTTGCTGTGGATTTGACCCTTTTTGGGATTTATTTCGAGGCCCACGAGCAAAAAACTTCCTTTTTACGGCAGCGCTGGGATTGCTGGGGTGATGCTTCCCAGGGGTGGGGTTTTATCCCAACGATTCCTGGTTTTCCAGGTTTGGTTTTTGAAATCATTCCCGGTTTTCTGCTCGCACCAAAAGGCGGGAAGGGCTTGGATAAAGCAGCAGCTGTGGGGGAAATTTGGGATCATTTGTCAGAGCTGGAGTTTGGGCTCGCAGATGGTTCAGGCGCGGTCCCGAGGCAGGGGAGCCCCTCCTGCCCGGTCCTGGCTGCCATTCCCGACTTTTTTGGGAGCGTTTCCTTCCAAATGAGCATCGGGAATCTTTGGGAAAGGCAGGAACGGGGGGAAAAGTGCTGGAATGGGGCGAGAACAGCCCAGCCCATTCCAGCCCATCCCGACCCGTTGGTGCCGCCTCCTGCGGCCTCATCCATTAACAGCCGGCTGCTAATTGGGAATGCCGGGGATGAATCCCCGGGAACGCCGAGTGCTGATGGATCTGGAGTGGTGCCGTTAATTGGGAACGCTGGGGACAAATCCGTGGGAATGCCGAGCACTGATGGATCTGGAGTGGTGCCGTTAATTGGGAATGCTGGGGACGGATCCACGGGAATGCTGAGCGCTGATGGATCTGGAGTGGTGCCGTTAATTGGGAATGCCGGGGACAAATCCGCGGGAATGCCGAGCGCTGATGGATCTGGAGTGGTGCCGTTAGTTGGGAATGCTGGGGACGGATCCACGGGAATGCTGAGCGCTGATGGATCTGGAGTGGTGCCGTTAATTGGGAATGCCGGGGATGAATCCGTGGGAATGCTGAGTGCTGATGGATCTGGAGTGGTGCCGTTAATTGGGAATGCTGGGGACAAATCCGCGGGAATGCCGAGCGCTGATGGATCTGGAGTGGTGCCGTTAATTGGGAATGCCGGGGACAAATCCGCCGGAATGCCGAGCACTGATGGATCTGGAGTGGTGCCGTTAATTGGGAATGCCGGGGACAAATCCGTGGGAATGCTGAGTGCTGATGGATCTGGAGTGGTGCCGTTAATTGGGAATGCTGGGGATGGATCCGCGGGAATGCCGAGCGCTGATGGATCTGGAGTGGTGCCGTTAATTGGGAACGCTGGGGACGGATCCACGGGAATGCCGAGCACTGATGGATCTGGAGTGGTGCCGTTAATTGGGAACGCTGGGGACAAATCCGCGGGAATGCTGACGGATCTTGGCAGGAGCCGCGGTTGCCAAAGGCTCTTCCCACGGAGCTGCTCGTCCTCCCCATCTGCTCCCGAGCTGGAAGATGGATCGGGCTTGGATCCTGCCAGGATTCGCAGGGAATTCAGCGGAAAACAGGCGTCGGTGCTGCCGGGAGCTGCCAGCCCTTGGACAGCTCCGTTCCCAGAAATCTGCAGGGAGGGGGTTGGATTGGCCTGGAATTGCTGATCCGGGCTGATGTGAGGAGGCGACAGAGCCGGGAATTTTGGGAAGAGGGATGGGATTGAGCTGTGCCACCCCTGCCCTTTGTCCACATGGAAAACATCTCCATAGGGATGCAAACCTCCTCGGTGGGAAAATTCCTGGATGCTGCAGGGAAGGTTGGGATTCTGATCCACATCCCGAGCCCAGATTTGGGATTTTTCCCACTTTTCCTGGTGGTTTCTCTTCCTTAAGCTCAAACCTGGGCCTTGGCTGAGCTCCAGGGCTCAGAGGTCGAGGGGCTGAGCTCAGTTCCGGTCCCTCATCCCGGGATCCCGGATTTGTCCTTGGATCTGGGGGGAGCACTGGCTCTTGGATCCTGGAAAAATGATCCAAGGAAAGTTCTGGCTGGCTTGGAGACCCCCTGGAGAGTTGGGAATTCTTGTGTTGTGTTCCCACCCAGCTGAGGGCTGGGGAATGATCCCACCCCACCTTCCCATCCTGCGGGAAGCGCCGGAATTTGGAGGTTTTTTCCCACTTTTCCCAACTCCAGGCAGGAGCCTGAGGCGCAGGAGAGGCTGCCGGGCTTTGCTCCCTCTGGATCAGGCTCAGGGAAATCTGCTGGATCCGGGCGGGATTCGCTGTGGGGGGAGAGTTGGGACAGGGACAAATCCCGCTGGGATCCAGCAGCGAGGGGAGCAATTCCCGAGGCAGAGGGGGTCGGAGAATCCCTGATCCCCCCCCAAATCCAGGATCATCCCTGCCTTTTTTAGAGGGAAAGCCCCAGTCCCACTGGAGGGTCTCAGTTCATTTTCCCGTCCGTCCGGAGCGGGGCACAAACTCCAACCCATCCCCGCCTCTGCAGCGCTCCCGGAATTCTCTTTGTTCCCATTCCCCAGCAACCCGAATTCCTGCGTTCCAGCCCCGGCTCTGTGCCCTTCATCCCACACATTCCCTGTCATCCCGAAGAACCTTCTCATCCAGCCCCAAACCCGCGCTGTGCCTTTAACCGCGGAGCAGCCCCGGATTTTCCAGCGGGAGCAGCCGAGCTCATCCATCCTTTTCCTGCCGCCGCCTCCGTGTCCTTCCCTGCCTCCAGCAGGATCCTCCGCGGAGCTGCCGGCGCACGGGGAACGTGTTCGGGGTGGAAATGAGGAGCAAAATCTCCCAGCAGCTTTCAGGGAATGTGTTCCCAGCTGGGCCTTTCCAAGGAGTGTTTCCCGGTGCTGTTTCAGCAAATCTTGGAATTGTTTGGGTTGGAAGAACCTTCTAGATCCCATCCCACCCCTGCCATGGGCAGGGACACTTCCCACTGTCCCAGAGTGCTCCAGCCCGGCCTCGGGCACTTCCAGGGATCCAGGGGCAGCCACAGCTGCTCTGGGAATTCCATCCCAGCCCCTCCCCACCCTCATTCCTTCCCAAAATCCCATTTAAATCTCCCCTTTCCCAGTGGGAAGCCATTCCCTGTGTCCTGTCCCTCCATCCCTTGTTCCCAGTCCCTCTCCAGCTCTCCTGGAGCCCCTCCAGGCCCTGGAATGTGCTGGAAGCTCTCCCTGGATCCTTCCCTTCTCCAGGTGAACATTCCCAGCTCTCCCAGTCCCGCTCCGGAGGGGCTCCAGCCCCGGGATCATTCCCTGCCCCTCCCAGCCGGGTGCAGACGCAACCACTGCGGGAAAACAGAACCAGGAGCAGGAAAAGCTCTGCAATCCTTTGTTTTCCCTTAAAAAAGGGGGATTTTTCCATCCCAGAGAAGCAGAAGGCGACGCACATCCCAACGAAAGGAGAGAAATCCCCGGAAGGGCCCTGCCGAGGGCTCCCATCCATCCCGGTGAATTGTTTTTCCCTCTGTCTCATCCATCTCCGAACCCCGCACCGGGAGCGCCACGGATCCTCGGCGCGGGGGCGGCCGTTCCCTGCCCGGAGCGTCAATCCCGGAGATCGACGGCTCCGTTCCGTGAAAAACGCGGAATTATCCTCGCGCCGGGCGTTTTCCAGGCCGGCGTCTTCGTCTGCCGGTGGCAGGGATGGAGAACGTTCCCTGTGGGAAGGGAATGATTCCTGGGAAGATTAATTCGGGATTTGTTTGCTCTCCCACCTCCCCGCGGCTCCGGGGGCTCCACGGAGCGGGAAAAGGGAATAAACAGGATTTTTCCATCTGCAGGCCGTGACCTCTCCATAAATCCCAGTTTAGGGAAGGAAAAGTCAACAGAGGAGGGAAAAGAAAATGCTTTGGACTTCATTAACTCTGGGAAAGCCTGGAATGATTCAGCATTCCAGAGGATCCGGCTCTTTAAATAGGGAAGGGGCTCCAGAACTGGGGAATGTTCCCGTATTTCCATGGAAAAGGGGTTTCTCGCAGGGAATTTTCCTTGCTGGAGTCAGGCAGGCGCCCACGGGCACAGCCCATCCGTAAGGGAAAACATCCATGGATTTCCAGGCCCTTTTTCCATTGGAAAATGAGGGGAAAATGGAAGTTGGAGCCTTTTCCTTCATTGCTTCCCGAACTTCCGGAGCCCTTTTGCCAGAGGAGGAGGAGAGGAGCTTCCAGCACTTCCAGGGAGGAGGATCTGGGGTGATTCCAGCCCCGCTGGGACAATTCCCACTGGAAAACTGATCCAAAGGAACCTCTGGAGACACCGCGAGCAAAGCTGGGCTTGGGGATGGAGCCGAGCCTTGGAATTTCGTGTGGGAATACCTGGCTCGGGTTTAGAGGAATCACGGAATGCTCTGGGTCGGAAGGGACCTTCGGGACCGTCTCATTCCATGGGCAGGGACACCTTGGGATTCCCAACGGATGCTTTATGGATTCCCTGGTTGTCCGAAGCTCCTGGGATTTATTTGCCCCCTGCGGGAGCAGCTTTTCCACGGATTTGCACCCCCTGGATGCTCCAATCCCGCAGCAAAAAACCTGGAAAGGGAGAGAGGCCGAGCCCTGCAGGTGGAATTCCAGCCAGGAAGAACAGGCAATTCCCTGACTTCCAACGGCAATAATTCCCGAGCAGTTCTCCCGGATCCCCATCCCAGCAAAAAAAATCCGCTTTTTCATTTTTCCAGCCTCGGCTTTGCTCCGTTTCGCTCCCGTTTTCCCCCGCAGCGGCTCCTTCCCGAGCTCTGCGGTGCCATAAAATCCACGCCCGCGTTCGGATCCGCCGGAGCGCCGGGAAAGCGCGGTGCCCTCGGAGCCGGGGATATTGGATGCATCCATAATTCCTGACAGCTTCCGCCGCTCTCATTAAGCGGGAGAGGGAATTTAGAGCCGGGCTGGGACGGGAATGGGATCATAACTCAGCGGTGAGCGACGGCTCTGGGATTCGGGATGCTGACGGAAGCCTTTGGATAATTTCATTCCCTCCCAGAATCCCCCATTTCCAGCGGGATACCGCAGCGGGAGCAGCAGGAGGGATCGCGGCCCCAGACCCGGCGTCATTCCCATGAAATGCGTTAACAGCACAAATCCTTCCGGGATTTGTGGCTTCGGGGACGGAAAAATGACAGATTTCCCCTAAAATCCCTCATTCCGAAGGCTTTTCCCGCTCCATGGGCTCGGGAGTGGGATTGGAATGAGGAGCGATGACAGTTTAATGACGGGAGATGCGGCCGAGGCTCGACATCCGTGGAAATGGGATTGGAAAGCTCCTTAAATCCGGGAGGATTTGCTGCCGGATGGGGATCAGCGCAATCCCGTTATCCGGAGCGGTGTCCCCGGGCTCTCCCTGCAGTTCCTGCAGAGACGGAGCCGTCCCCGAACATCCCACACAGGAGCCATGGGGCGGCCTCATTCCCGGCCATTCGGATAACGGGAGATTCCCAGAGATTCCCAGACTTTTCCCATCAGCACCCGCAGCGGATTTTCCCGGCAAAACAACCCCAATGGCAGCAATCCCGAATTCCCGGAGCTTTCCGGAACCACGTCCCAGCCTCCCACAGCTCCGCTGCATTTCCCGGGGTTGATCCCGTTCTCAGGGATCGGGTGGGATATCAAACAACCGGGAATTCCCGAGGATCCGTGGGAATGACTGGGAAAGTGGGAATGGGGCAGGATCCAACCGAGGGCTCCAGGGTGGGCTCAGCATTGGGAGAGCATCTCCAGGGATGGGATTTTCTGCTTCTTCTGCCTTGGGAAGCTGTTGATCCATGGAAATCCCCTTGGGATCCATGTCCGGGTGGGTTTGGGAAGGGGAGATTGGCGCTGAGCCGGGATTCTGGATCCCCTCCGCTCTGGAGCGGGGCTGGGAGAGCTGGGAATGTTCACCTGGAGAAGGGAAGGATCCAGGGAGAGCTTCCAGCACATTCCAGAGCCTGAAGGGGCTCCAGGAGAGCTGGAGAGGGACTGGGGCCAAGGGATGGAGGGACAGGACACAGGGAATGGCTTCCCACTGGGAAAGGGGAGATTTAAATGGGATTTTGGGAAGGAATGAGGGTGGGGAGGGGCTGGGATGGAATTCCCAGAGCAGCTGTGGCAGCCCCTGGATCCCTGGAATTGTCCCAGGCCAGGCTGGAGCCACCTGGGACAGTGGGAGTTGTCCCTGCCTGTGGACTGGGATGGGATTTAAGGTCCCTTCCAACCCAAACCAACCCACGATTCCACATCCTGGTTTCGATGGGATTTTGGGACGAAATCCTGGATGCCCCCGGATCCCTGGAAGAGCGCGCCGGGATCGGGGAGGTGTCCCTGACCCCCCGGTGGCTTCGTCCCCTGTCCCGCAGGTGCTGGGGCTGGCCATGGCCTGGCTCTACTGGCAGCAGCTCAACGAGATCCATTCCCGCCTGGATTCCGTGGATTTCCGGCTCCTGGAGACGCGGGATCTGAGCTTCGCCTCGCTGGATCTCAGCGGCGCCGGCTGGTGCTGGTGCCTGCCCCGGGAAGGCGGATACATCCCGGTGAATCCCGGGAATGAGGAGGAGGAGGAGGAGGAGGAGGAGGAGGAGGAAGGCGCCGCCGGCCACAGCGAAGTGTGAGGAGCAGGAGGAGCGCTCGGAGCCGGGAATGTGGGAAAAATGGGAATTTCCTCCTCGGCTCCTGAAGTTTCTTTGGGAAAAGTGAAAAAAACGGGAGTTTTCCCCTCAACTGCTGAAGTTTATTCGGGAAAACTAAAAAATTGGGATTCTTCTCCTCGGCTCCCAAAGTTTCTTTGGGAAAACTGGAGAATAATGGGATTTTTCCTCTCAGATCCTGAAGTTTCTTTGGGAAAACTGTAAAAAAATGGGTTTGTTCTCAGTTCCCAACATTTCTTCGGGAAAACTGTAAAAAATTGGGAATTTTCTCCTTGGCTCCTGAAGTTTCTTCGGGAAAACTGGAAAATAATGCCAGGAATTCCTAGATTCTTCCCTGGACTGCGAGGGCAGAGCTCCCCTGGGCCTTTGGAGGGGTTTTGGGGGGATTTGGGGGTTTTTTCCCAATAAATGGAATTTCTGTCGGGATTTCCAAGGTGGCTTCCACCCGCTCGGGCTTTGGCTGTTGTGTTCCCGCTGATTCCCTGGGAAATCGCGGCTTTCCGACGGATTCTGACGGAAATCGGGCCCCGGGAAGGTGAAACCGAAGGGAAAAGCGGAGCAGCTCTCCCTGCAGGGCCTTCCCAGCGGGATTTTCCAGGAAAAACGGAAGCACAACTTCCATCCCCTGGATCCCGCTGGGAAAAGGGGGAAAAAATCCCATTCCTGGAGGTTCCCGGCTTTTCCCCGCTCCGCTTTTCATTCCCGGGCAAGGAGAAGGAGATCCCAGCAATTTTCAAAACCAGGATGGGTTTATTTGGGATATTCCCGGGATGGAGGAAATTTGGGATATTCCCGGGATGGAGGAAATTCCTGGGATGGAGACCGGCCCGGCAGCAGGTAAGGAATCGCCTTTTCCGACGTTTCTGTTCCAGCACAGCTCCTGGGTCCGGGTGGGAATTCCCTCCTGGATCTCCTGGGATCTGGGAATTAAAAACTGAGGGGGCGTTGCTGCAGCCCTGGAGCAGAGGAGTTGCGAAAATAGGAAATTTATCCCAAAAAATGCGGGGTTTTATCCCAAAAATTGGGGTTTTATCCCAAAACTGTGGGATTTTATTCCAAAAATGAGGGTTTTTTTTCCCAAAAAATGTGGGGTTCCATCTCAAAAAATGTGGGGTTTTATCTCAAAAAATGTGGGGGTTTATCCAAAAACTGGGGGGTTTTATCCCGAAAAATGAGAGGTTTTTTGCCAAAAATTTGGGATTTTATCCCAGGATTGTGGGGTTTATCCCAAAACTGGGGGTTTTTATCCCAAAAAATCCCAGTGGATCCCTCTGCTGAGGCCTCAGGGCCTCATCCACGACCTGGGGATGGAAAAGCTTTCCCGGGAGGCAGAAATCAAATTCTGGGAATGGGGACAAAAAGGGAAAGGAAAAGGGAAAAAAGTGAAAGGAAAAGGGGAAAATGAAAGGAAAAGGGGAAAATGAAAGGAATAAGGAAAGAACTGAAAGGAAAAGAGGAAAAAAGGGAAAGGGAAAGGAAAAGGAAAAAATGAAATTAAAAGGAAAAAGTGAAAGGAAAAGGGAAAAGGGAAAAAAGTGAAAGGAAAAGAGGGAAAAAAGGGAAAGGAAAAGGAAAAAATGTGAAAGAAAAGGGGAAAAGGGAAAGGGGAAAATGAGATTAAAAGGAAAAATTGAAAGGAAAAGGGAAAAGGGAAAAAAGTGAAGAGAAAAGGAAAAGAAGGAAAGGAAAAGGGGAAAAGGGAAAGGAACGAGGGTCTGTTTTTCCTAGGAGCGGAGGAAATCCCGGGTTATTCCCGGCGTGAGCTGGGATATTTGGGAAGCGGGAGCTCGGCCTGGATCCTGCAGGTGCCGAAGCTCCGGATGCGATTCCCGAGCTCTGTCTCCCTCTCCCGACCATTCCCAGCTTTCCCTTCACCCAAACCAGGCCTGGAAAACCTCTCTGGATCCGGGTTTTCCCATTGGAAGCGGAGCTGCGGCGCCTTTGGAATATTTGAGAGCATTTTGGCCAAAATCCGGGAAGTTTTTGGAGGTGGAAAAGGTAAAACCAGGGAGCAGCCCCGGGAATTGGGATGAGCTCGGATATTTAGGGAATCATTTCCTCGTGGGCTCCGGGGATTTGGCTTTGCTTCCTTCTTCCCGCTCTCTCCGGGGAATTTAATAAAACCTCGCAGGATGCAAGGGGATAAATTCCAACAAATTTCCGTGGATTCGGAGGGAAAAAGCGAAATTCCATTCTTTTCCCCTTGATTTCCAGGACAAAACCTGGATTCCGATGTCCTGGCTGGGACGGGAGCGGGTTCTCATCCCGGGATTCATCCCGGGATTAATGGGAAAAATGGATTTTCCTTCAGCTTGGACACCCGGCCCGGCGATTCCCACGGAGAACGAAACGCCTGGAAAACGGGAGAAGCCGATTGAAGCAGGAGCGCGGAATCCCAAAAGCTTTTCCCAGAACACCGACGTCAGCGGGAACGCCGAGGACATTCCCAAATTGCCCCTGAACGGAGCCTTCTCCAGAGGGGAGGGAAAATCCCGTCCAACGGGATCTGAGAGGAAAACGGGAGCAGGGATAAAGCGTCGGATTCCGGCCGGGTTGTGCCGTGGGATCATCTCCCGGAAAAGCCCCGATGTGGGATGGGTTCAGAGCTCCCAATCCCATCTCCCAATCCCGGTTTTTCGCTGGGATGAAGGGCCGGGCGCTGTTGGATGGGGATTTATTGACATTCCCGATAAAAGGCTGGAGGGAGCGGAGGAATCCGGGCGTGAAACCCGAATTCATGGATGCGGGAAGCAAAATGTGGAACTGGGAATAATTCCATGGAAAACCCTGACCCCAAACCCTCCCCAGGCTGGGTGGGATCCCCCAGGGGCTGATCCCGCTCTCCAGGGGGTTTAGGAGCATCCCAGTGGGGGGGATTTGGGATCATCCCATGGATGGGGATTTGGGATCATCCCACCGAGGAGGATTCGGGATCATCCCATGGATGGGGATTCGGGATCATCCCATGGATGGGGATTTGGGATCATCCCATGGATGGGGATTCGGGATCATCCCACTGAGGGGGATTTGGGATCTTCCCATGGATGGGGATTTGGGATCATCCCACTGGGTGGGATTTGGGATCATCCCACCGGGGGGGATTCGGGATCGTCCCACTGAGGGGGATTTGGGATCATCGCGCTGGGGGGGGATTTGGGATCATCCCACTGAGGGGGATTCGGGATCATCCCATGGATGGGGATTTGGGATCATCCCACTGCTGCTGATGCCCCTCCACACTTCCCTGAGGAAATTCCTCCCATTCCCTAAAATCAGGACACTGAGCAGGGGAATCGGAATCCCTCAAAAAAGAGACAAAATTCACAGAAAAAAAGCCCCCACGATCCCAGAAAACCCAAATCCCGCAAATCCGACAGGAATTTTCCACATCCTGGTGGAAAAGGGAGCCTTTTCCAGGGCCGGATTCCGCCGGCCCCGCCGGCCCTCCCTCCCCGGCGCTCCCCGTGATCCTCCGCGCTCCCAAAATCAATCGGCGCTGCCCCAAATCCATCGGGACGCGGGAGCTGCCGGGCACTGGGGTCGTTGGGATGTTGGGAAGAGCAGCTCCGGCTCCAGGCGATCCCGGCTTTCCCTGAACCCGCTCCGCAGCCCCGGCCCGTTCCCGAAGCATTTTCTGGGGAGCTCAAGGTGAGTTTTTAGGGGGAAATTCATTTTTGGGGGCGTTTGGGGTTTAATTGGGAAAAGCGGCAGCGCTTGGCTTCCCTCCCCTGATTTCCATGGAATTAGAGCCGGGTTTTCCAGCATTTCAGGGATTTAGAGGGGAAAAGCTTCGTGTGGGAAATACCAGAGGGAAAAATCCCGGATTCTCCGACCCCAGAATCGATCGAGAGCTTTCATTTATCCGGGTCTAACAAAGCCTGGCTTTACCCCGGGGCTTCTTTGTGCTGCCCAGCTCAACCAGATTTCCCACAAAACCCCATTTCTTCCCAACATTATCCCGGCTGGAGGGTTGTGCATCCCAATCCATCACCCGGGAACCCCAAGCTGCAGGAACTCCCTGGGAAAATTTCCTGGGAGTTTCGATCCTTCGTCTTTTAGAAGGAGCAAAACTATTCCAGCCTGAGGCTGGGGGGTGTTTTCCTGCTTCTCCTGCTTTTCCAGCTTCCTAAAATCCTCGGAATTCGCCCCGGAACGTTGTTTTTGGGAAGCCAAGGATCATGGATGATGTTATCCCGTAAAACTCCCCGGTCTGGGTTTTCCCTCCGGAGCCGTTCGCCCCCAAATGAAATCAGTCCCTGCCCAAAGTGTGGGATTGACGGGAAAAATCCCAAATCCCGGAAATCAACTTTAAATCTCAGCCGGGATCAAGCTGGAGCTGGACTGGGATAAACTGGACTTGGGTCGGACTGGGATAAATGGATTTTCCTGAGGAAAAAAGCGTCGGGAATTCAGACCCAGCAGAGCCCGCCCGGCCAGGCCGGGCCCAGCAGCTCCGGCTGTTCCCATTTTTCCAAACTCTTTCGCTGGAGTTGGGATTTCTCTCCTCCATTCCCATTTTTCCAAACTCTTTCGCTGGAGTTGGGATTTCTCTCCCCATTCCCATTTTCCCAAACTCGCTGGAATTGGGATTTCTCTCCCCCATTCCCATTTTTCCAAACTCGCTGGAATTGGGATTTCTCTCTCCCATTCCCATTTTTCTGAGCTCTTTGGCTGGAATTGGGATTTCTCTCCCCCATTCCCATTTTTCCAAACCCTTTGGCTGGAGCTGGGATTTTCCTCCCCCATTCCCATTTTTCCAAACTCTTTCGCTGGAATTGGGATTTCTCTCCTCCATTCCCATTTTTCCAAACTCGCTGGAATTGGGATTTCTCTCCCCATTCCCATTTTTCCAAACCCTTTGGCTGGAGCTGGGATTTTCCTCCCCCATTCCCATTTTTCCAAACTCTTTGGCTGGAATTGGGATTTCTCTCCCCCATTCCCATTTTTCCAAACTCTTTGGCTGGAATTGAGATTTCTTTCCCCCATTCCCATTTTTCCAAACTCTTTGGCTGAAGTTGGGATTTCTCTCCCCCATTCCCATTTTTCCGAACTCTTTGGCTGGAATTGAGATTTCTTTCCCTCATTCCCATTTTTCCAAACTCGCTGGAATTGGGATTTCTCTCCCCCATTCCATTTTTCCAAACTCGCTGGAATTGGGATTTCTCTCTCCCATTCCCATTTTTCCAAACTCTTTGGCTGGAGTTGGGATTTCTCTCCCCCATTCCCATTTTTCCAAACTCGCTGGAATTGGGATTTCTCTCCCCCGTTCCCATTTTTCTGAGCTCTTCGGCTGGAGCTGGGATTTCTCTCCCCCATTCCCATTTTTCCAAACTCTTTGGCTGGAGTTGGGATTTCTCTCCCCCATTCCCATTTTTCCAAACTCGCTGGAATTGGGATTTCTCTCCCCCGTTCCCATTTTTCCGAGCTCTTCGTCTGGAGCTGGGATTTCTCTCCCGGAACAGGCGGGAATGGCGCGGGAATGGCGCGGGAATGGCGCGGGAACGCGGAGCGGCCGCTCCCGCTCGCCCTCCGAGCGCCCTTGGGAGCATCGAGCGGGCGGCCAGGAATAGCCGAGCTCTGCCCCCCAGCCGAGTGTGAAAGGCAATCAGCGGGGGCAGCTCGTTAGGGCTCATTAATGAATTAATTCATTAACGGACCTGGCCGAGCGCCAGAGAAATCCCACCGGGATCAAGCAGGGAAGGAGCTGGGAATGCGGGATCGGAGATGGGGAAAGGGGAGTCTGCGCCGGGAAAATCCCCTTGGAGCAGTGCGGGGTCACCCTGGAAAAATGGGGGGCTCTGGAATTCCTGGGAATTGATGTTTTGTCGGGAATTGTGAAGGAAAATCTCTGGGATGTTCTCCCAGCCTTGCTCATCCTCTGAGCAGCTGGAATTGGAGGCCGGGGATGGGATCTGGGGGAAATCCAGCTGGGATTTCGGGAATATGGGGAGAGGAGAGCAGGGGTGGCACAGGACAGGGCAGGGCCGAACCCGGAGGTGCCAGAGGGTCCCGCTGATCCCCCGGGACGCTCCCGGCTCTCCCACCGGGAATGGCGCTGGGATTTCACCGGGTGAAGGATTCCCGTAGCTCCACTCAGGTGTGCAGAGAGGTTTCCCCCTCCCAAATCCCACTAAAATCCCATTAAAATCCCACTAAAATCCCACTGAAATCCCACTAAAATCCCATTGAAATCCCACTAAAATCCCATTAAAATCCCATTGAAATCCCACTGAAATCCCATTGAAATTCCATTGAAATCCCACTAAAATCCCATTGAAATCCCACTAAAATCCCACTAAAATCCCACTAAAATCCCACTGAAATCCCACTAAAATCCCATTAAAATCCCATTGAAATCCCGCTAAAATCCCATTAAAATCCCATTGAAATCCCGCTAAAATCCCATTGAAATCCCACTAAAATCCCATTGAAATCTCACTAAAATCCCATTAAAATCCCATTGAAATCCCATTGAAATCCCACTAAAATCCCATTGAAATCCCACTAAAATCCCATTAAAATCCCATTAAAATCCCATTAAAATCCCATTGAAATCCCACTGAAATCCCATTGAAATCCCACTAAAATCCCATTGAAATCCCCCTAAAATCCCAAATCCCACTAAAACCCCGTTCCTTCCCCAGCCCGGCTCCCCCGGAGCAGCGGGACCATGCTGGAGGACGAGGACGGGATGAGCGAGCGCGGCCTCAGCGGCTCCAGGAGGAGATTCGAGGACGAGGAAGGTGAGTGAGGGAAATCCCGGGAATGCCGCGGGCATCCCGCTCTCCCTGCCCGCGGATCCGTCCGAGCTCCCGGCACATCCCGGGCCCGGCATGGAAAAGGCTCCTGGGAGAGCTTTAGGCCTGGTGGGAAGAGGGAAAGCTCCTCCCTGGCGTTTGAAACTGGGAGTTTCCCGCCTGGAAAGGGAATTTTTTATTCCAATTATGGCTCCGTCCACATCATTTTTACCTGGAAGTTTTCTCCCCGGAAAGTGAATTTTTTACTCCAATTATCGCTCCATCCATGTAATTTTCACTGGGAAATTTTCTCCCTGAAAATCGAAGTTCTTTTAAACTGGGAGTCAGAAATCCCAGCTCTGCTCCCTGAATCTCTCCCCTCCCCTCTGGATTATCGCTCCATCCACATCTTTTCCACCAGGAAGTCTTCCACTTGGAAATTGAATTTTTTACTCCAATTACTTCTCCATCCACATCTTTTTTACCCGGAATTTTTCTCCCTGGAAATTGAACTTTTAACTCCGGTTACCGCCCCACCCACATCACTTTCACCGGGAAATTTTCTCCCCGAAAACCAAATTTTTGTTTTCACCCGGAAGCCAGAATTCCCTCTCACGCTCTCCCCCCCGCCCAGATTACCACTCCATCTACATCGGGGTGCCGGTGCCCCGCGGGTACCGCCGGAAGCGGCGCCGCCGGAGGTCCCCGGGCTCCAGCCGGGACCGCACGAGCGAGAGCGAGCGGCACTTTGGGCGCCCGGAGCACTCGGACACCGACGACGGCGGCCAGGGCTGGGCCGAGAGCGGCAACGACAACGCCAGCAGGACCAGTGAGTGCCCGCGCGCTTCCCGGAGACCCGCGAGGGCCTTCGGAGAGTCCTGGGATGCGCGGTTGGATCGTCTCCGATGCGCGGTCGGATCGTCTCAGATGCGCGGTCGGATCCTCTCCAATTCACGGTCGGGTCGCCTCCGATGCGCGGTTGGATCGTCTCCAATGCGTGGTTGGATCGCTTCGGATGCGCGATCGGAGCACCTCGGATGCGCGGTTGGATCTCCTCGGATGCGCGGTTGGATCACCTCAGATGCGTGGTCGGATCGTCTCCAATGCGCAGTTGGATCGTCTCCAATGCGCGGTTGGATCACCTCAGATGCGCGGTCGGATCTCCTCGGATGCGAGGTCGGATCTCCTCGGATGCGCGGTTGGATCGTCTCCAATGCGCGGTTGGATCGCCTCGGGTGCGCGGTTGGATCATCTCCAATGCGCGGTCGGATCACGTCGGATGCGCGGTCGGATCGCTTTGGATGCGCGGTGGGATCTCCTCGGATGCGAGGTCGGATCTCCTCGGATGCGTGGTCGGATCATCTCCAATGCGCGGTCGGATCTCCTCGGATGCGTGGTCGGATCTCCTCGGATGCGCGGTTGGATCGTCTCCAATGCGCGGTTGGATCGCCTCGGATGCGCGGTTCGGCGCCGCTTCTGCCCGCGGTTCCTGGGGTTATTTTTCCCTTTGGAATGGGGTTAGGGTGGGTCTGGAGGGGTTTTCCCAGCTGGAATTGGGGGTGCAGAGAATCTTTGGGAATCACACCTTGTTCCCGATGAGTTTTGCCGGGAGAAAATGGGATTGGGGTGGGTCTGGAGGGGTTTTCCTGGCTGGAATTGGGGGTGCAGAGAATTTTTGGGAATCACACCTTGCTCCCAACAGGTTTTTCCCAGTGAAATGGGGTTGGGGTGGGTCTGGAGGGGTTTTCCCGCAGGAATCAGGGGTCCAGAGAATCTTTGGGAATCGCACCTTGTTCCCGACGGGTTTTGCCTGGAGAAAATGGGATTGGGGTGGGTCTGGAGGGGTTTTCCTGGCTGGAATTGGGGGTGCAGAGAATCTTTGGGAATCACACCTTGTTCCTGACGGGTTTTGCCGGGGCTTTGCCCGCTCCCGGGAAATCTCCTTAGGGAGATTAACATTTCGCACGGCAAAGCGGCTGCCGGGCCCTGGGATGGGGTGGGATTTTTCCAAGCCCCCCCTTTGGAAATTTGCATTTGGGTTCGGCTCCAGTGGGGCGGGCGGGGGCTCGGCTCCGCTTTTCCCTTCGGGAGGTGAAGTTTTCCAGGTTTTTTTTTGCACAGGGAGTGGTTTTTTATTCGCTGGAGGCTCCTTCGTGCCCTCGGGGGAGGCAGGAGCAGGACCACGTCCCTTCCTTTTTCCTCTTTTTCCCTTCTTTTCCCTCTTTTCCCCTCCTTTCCCCTCCTTTCCGCAGGCAGCAAATGCCACTCGGAGACAACTCCGGGCTGCTTTGGGGGATTGGACATAAAAACTCATTTTATGGAGGAAAAACCCACCCCAAAACCCCTCAGCTCCACAGAATCCCAGGAAATCTCCCTGATTTTGGCGCTTTTTCCCCCGAAAAATTAACCCCGGAGCTTGAAGGGGCTTTTCCCACCTCGCTCCGGGCGGGAGAGGAAAATCCTGCAGGGAGCGACCGCCAGATCTTGGATTTCTGCTCTTCCCTCCCCTTTTTCCCTGGATCCCGCTGCTTTTCCGAGCGCTCACCTCTCGCATCCCGGCTGATTTGGTAACTTCCCGTCATGGGAGCCAAAGGGAGAGGAAAGTGCTTTTTATTCCCGGTAATCTGCTCCCTAAGCCCCGGGAGTTTAGCGAGCCGCAGTGGATAAAGGATAAAGGAAAAAGGAACTCCGGGGCTTTGGAGTTTTTTGGGACGGCGCAGCGAAGGTTTGGGTTAAGCCGGGAAGAAATGGGGGAAAAAAAGGAAACAACTCCAGGTAGGGTTTGGTGGTTTTTTTTTTTTTCCCATCGCTCCGCGGTGGGGGGAGAGGGAGGAGGGGAAAAAGTTCCGGGGTGGGGGTTAAAATTCGTTTTTCCCTCGGAAAAGCAGCTTTTCCCCTTGGAAAAGCAACCTGGGGGATGGCAGGTGGACTCCGGGCGCGGAGCTCCAGAGCTCATCCCAAAAATAAATCGGGGAGCTCCCGTTGGAAGAGTTGATGCTTGAAAGGGCCAAAAATATCCCAAACTTGGGGGTTTTTTGAGCAGGGAAGGAGCAGTGAATCCCGTGGGATGTGCATCCCAGTGCCCTGGTTCTCTGGGGAGGTGGGGACTCGTCTGAGGCAGGAAAATCCGGGGAAAGGCTGTGGAGAATCCGCGGCAGCCCCCGGATAACGCTGGACCTTAAATCGGGATCGCAGAGCCCCGGCAGCGCCTCATTCCCTCGGCCCCAGTTTTATCCCGGTTTTTTTCGCTCCACCTGAAGCCAGAGCGGGAATTTCGGTTTGGGGAAGGATCCGCAGGCGAGGTTTTGCCGCTGGATCGGGGTCGGGGCGTGAAGGGGTGGCTGCACCTCAGAGGAAGGAGGTTTCGGTCATTCCTGCCCCGTTTCCCATGGAAACGTGGGCTCCGTGCGTGGGGAATGATCCGGAATATTCCCAGGGCTCCATGGGAATCCGCAGTGCCCGAAATCCCAGAGCTGGGGGGGTTTTCCCATCCTAGAACCTGGTTCAGGGAGATCTGGATCTGCTCCGGGCCCCCCCCCGCCCCGAGCGGTGTCCTCAAGGAACAGGGGCTGATTTTGGGGTGTTTTGTGGGGTCTGGCCTCTGCCCCTGTCACTTTCACCCTCTCCCCGCCGCTTCCCGGGATTTTCAGTGCTGGATCGGGCTCCCAGGAATGAAAAAACCCCAAAGCGGGGAGAGCCGGGTGCTTTCCCGGGCGCGAAAGGGTTCTCCAGGTGAACAAATCCCAGGAATTTTGGCTGCCTGGCCAAGCCTGGCGGGGTTGGTCGGACGCCTTGGGGAGGGAGGGAAGCACGAGCTGGGTGCTGGAAGTTGGATTTATTCCTTAAAACCGGGCAGGATAAGGAAAAGAAGCTAAAAAAAAAGCTCCTTCTGGACAAGATTCCCTTCAGTTTTTGGGGTTTCAGCCCCGAGGCCCCAAAATGAGGCCCTGGGGAGGCTGAGGAAGGAGGGATCCATTTTTAAACCCCCAAAGAGGGAATTTGGGCAGAGTCGGGAGCAGCAACCCCCAAATCGAGGGCGTGCAGGATTCCAAATCCCCCTTTTCCCACCAGAGACCCCACCCAGCACAGGGATTTCCAGCAAAAATCCCGATTTTTCGCCGTTCGGCTCACGGTATCCGCGGCCAGTTTGGGGTTTTCTTCAGGGAATTTCGGGTCTGGCGGGGAGGGCTGACCAGAACTGCCCCCATTTCATCCCTTTTCCGAGAACAAGCGCCAGGCTTAGGGAGCCTGAAACCCTCCGGGCACGGAGCCCAGCCCCACAGCGACCGGGAATATCGATAATCATAACAACGGAGCTTTACGGGAACGGCGGCAGGGCCGGCCCGCGGGGCTTTGGGCTCGGCTTAGAGGGGCTTAAGAGGTCTAAGCAGGTTCAGCCTAAAGGGACGTCCTCCTCCCTGGGGACCTGGGCGTCGTCTCCTTTGTGCAGGAAAAGGGGCGATATTCCCGTTTTTCCCTCCGTTTATCCAGGGCAATTTGATTCCCTGCTTTTTTTTAAGTGCTGAGTTACCCAACTTTGTTGTTCCCAGCTCGGGGAAAAGGAGGATTCTGCCCCAAAAAAATCACATTTTCCAAGCCTGGGTCATTCCTGCTGAGCTAGGAAATACAGGATGGTATTCCAAACGCGCCATTTCCGTGGATTTCAGGTGGATTTTCACCTCATCCTTGGGGTTCGCCCCCATCCCTGCCGCACCCAGGGCTCGGATTTGTCCCCAAATCCACCAAAATTGGGAAGTTTTGCTGGAAAAGCCCCTGAGGAGGGAGAGGGTTAAAAGCAAATCCAAACTTTTTTTCTCCCGGGAGGTTCGTCACCCTCCCGTGGGCACTGGGAATGCGCTGGGGATGGAAAACCCTTTTCCCACCAGGCAGGAGGTTGGAGGGTGACGTGTCCCGATCCCATTCCCGGATCGCTCCGCACGGAGCAGGAGGCCGTAGACGCCCCTTCCCAGCCTGGAGGGTTGTTGGCTGGAAGAAGACGGAATTTTTTCCCGCAGGAATGATGGATTTGTGTGATTCCCCTTGAACGACCCCGCTTCCCCCCGGGAATGCGGCGGGAAAACCGGGAAATCCCAGCGTGCTGCGCTGGGAGGGTTTGGTTGTGATGGAGCCCGGCAAAAGACGGGATCCGAGGAAGGGAAAAACATGGGATACCCCGTGGAAACGGGGCACACGGATCTCCTGGAAAGGGGAATTTGATGATTTTGTGTCCCTGGACCTTTCCCCAGCACCCCGGATCTCTTTCCACAGGGAATTCGCGACTGGATCACTTGGAGTTCCCCCATTCCTCCCCTTTAACATTTCCCTCCGATTTTCTTCCACTTCCCTCCCTTTTTCGTGATCCCAAACCACCCCACGGCTCCCTCTTTCCCCACTTGGGGCCTTTCCCTGCGGGAATGGAGCAGGACCATCCCGTTTCCCGTGGAATTAAAGCTCTTTTTTCCCCTCTGGCAGTGTCCCCGGCCGCCGAACGGCTCCGCTACATCCTGGGGGAGGACGATGAGCTCCCCAATCCCACCCTTTTCACGGAGATGGACACCCTGCAGCACGACGGGGACGAGATGGAGTGGAAGGAGTCGGCCAGGTGAGGGGGGGGATTCGGGAATGTGCCGGGGGGGAAAAAAAATCCCCTCCCGAAACGTCCCCGCGTGGGAACGGAATCGGGGAATGAGCGTCGGTTTTAGCGGTGTTAGAAAAAGGACATTCCCGAGTCATGGAATGCCAGGGGATGAGGGATAAATGGGATTTTTGGATGTGCGGAAGTGGAATAGCAGGGAATGAGCGTCGGTTTTAATTATGTTAAAAAGGGCATTCCCAGATCAGGGAAATGCGGGAAAAATGGGATTTTTGGGTGTGTGGAAATGGAATATCAGGGAATGAGCATCGGTTTTAATTATGGTTAAAAAAGGACATTCCCGAATCAGGGAAATGTGGGAAAAATGGGATTTTTGGGGTGTGTGGAAATGGAATATCAGGGAATGAGTGTCGGTTTTAATTATGGTTAAAAAAAGGACATTCCCAGATCAGGGAAATGCAGGAAAAATGGGATTTTGGGGTGTGTGGAAATGGAATATCAGGGAATGAGCATCAGTTTTAGCGGTGTTAGAAAAAGGACATTCCCGAGTCATGGAATGTCAGGGAATGAGGGATAAATGGGATTTTTGGATGTGTGGAAGTGGAATAGCAGGGAATGAGCGTCGGTTTTAATTATGTTAAAAAGGGACATTCCCAGATCAGGGAAATGCGGGAAAAATGGGATTTTTGGGTGTGTGGAAATGGAATATCAGGGAATGAGCATCGGGTTTAATTACGTTAAAAAAAGGACATTCCCAGACCAGGGAAATGCAGGAAAAATGGGATTTTGGGGTGTGTGGAAATGGAATATCAGGGAATGAGCGTCGGTTTTAGCGGTGTTAGAAAAAGGACATTCCCGAGTCATGGAATGCCAGGGAATGCGGGATAAATGGGATTTTTGGATGTGTGGAAGTGGAATAGCAGGGAATGAGCGTCGGTTTTAATTATGTTAAAAAGGGACATTCCCAGATCAGGGAAATGCAGGAAAAATGGGATTTTGGGGGCTTTGTGGAAATGGAATATCAGGGAATGAGCGTCGGGTTTAATTACGTTAAAAAAAGGACATTCCCAGACCAGGGAAATGTGGGAAAAATGGGATTTTTGGGTGTGTGGAAATGGAATATCAGGGAATGAGCATCGGTTTTAATTATGGTTAAAAAAGGACATTCCCGAATCAGGGAAATGCGGGAAAAATGGGATTTTGGGGTGTGTGGAAATGGAATATCAGGGAATGAGCACTGGTTTTAATTATGGTTAAAAAAGGACATTCCCGAATCAGGGAAATGCGGGAAAAATGGGATTTTGGGGTGTGTGGAAATGGAATATCAGGGAATGAGCATTGGGTGTAATTACATTAAAAAAAGGACATTCCCAGACCAGGGAAATGCAGGAAAAATGGGATTTTTGGGGTGTGTGGAAATGGAATATCAGGGAATGAGCATCGGTTTTAATTACGGTTAAAAAAGGACATTCCGAAATCAGGGAAATGCAGGAAAAATGGGATTTTAGCGGGTTGCGCACCTCGGCTGTATCCTGAGGAGGAGGAAGATTTCCCATCTTATCCCGAATTTCCTCAGGCTGGATCAATCCTAGAGCTGGAGCTTTTCCCCCTCCCAGCCACCAGAGCCCTGCAGGAAGGGTAAAAAACGGGATAACGTGCTGGGAAACTGGAGAATTCCAGCAGGGAAATGGGAGTAGGGCACACAAAGAACATTTTCCCAGGGTTTTTTTTCCCTCCACGCTTTTTCCGGCCAGGCCAGGAGTGAAATTTTTCCCACCCCTGATCCATAAAAAATAAAACCCCACCTGCTCCATCCTTAAAAAAATTAATAAAGGAGCTGCAAGTGGAATTTGCTTTGTTGAACTGGGATCTTATCCATGGGAAGATCCCAAATCCAAGCGGGATTTTCCCTTCCCAACCTCAGCTGTGCAAGGATCGGGGTTTTTTGGGGGGGGCTTTGGGAAGGGGGTCCGGGTGGTGTCCTGAGCCCTTTCCCGTGGGATTGCCCAGTTTGGGTGCGGAATTTCGACCCCAGGGATTGGGATAGATCGGGATCGGGCCCTGTGGATGCCCAGCCTCTCTTTTGGGCTGGTTTTTCGCATCAGCCAAAATTCGGGAAGCTCCTCAGCATCCCCCTGGCTCCAACCCCTGTTCCGGCTCCTTAATTCTCCTAAATTTTAACCTTAATTTTTTTTTTAACCTTAATTAACCTTAATTTTCCATAAATCCCTGTTCACTTCTGCCTTCCCACTCCCCGAGAAGCTTGGGAGGCAAAAAATCCGCTTTTGCATCGGGATTTTCATCAGGGAGGGCTGCAGGTGGAGATTTCCAAACTTTTCCTGGGAGGTTTCCCAAGTCCCGATTCCCGCTCTCCGGCCAGGTTGAGCCTCTTTATCCTCAGGGCTGGGAGCAGAAGGCGGGAGCAGCTCCACCTGCACCTAAATCCACAATAAACGGGGAAAAAACGGGAATGGGGACGCTGGGAGCAGCAGGGAGGTGGGAATTCATGGGAGCCTCGGAGAAAGAATCCCGGGATGCCGATCCCGGGGCAAAGGCGCTGCTGGGAGCGTGCCCCGAATCCCACACTCGCCCCGGCCGCTCCCTAATAACCCAATTTCCTCAGGAAAACGGGGCAAAAGGAAAGGAACAGCGGCGTAATCGGCTTTGGGAGAGCGGCGCCGGCGCTTGGCGGGAGCTGCCGCGGGAAGCTTGAATTCCCTCCCAGGGAAGGCTGGAGGGCTGGAGGAAGGGATTCTCCAGAGAAATCAGGGAAGGGGAGCTGTGGGATGGGCACCAGGGCCAAATGTTGGATTTTGGGGTTCTGTCGGAGCATTCCTGGCGCTCCCGGGTCATATTTTGGGAGTTTCTCTGTAGGGGCGCCTGAGGTGTTCTCTTTGCAGCAGCTGATCCCATCCCGGCCTTTCCCCATCCTTCCCCCTCAGCGTTCCGGAGCCACCAGCTCTTCCCAAAATCCCATCTCCTCCTCCGTCCTTCCCGTCTGGGGCAGCAGGAGCCCAAATCCCTGCGGTGCCCGTTCATCCCTGGGTGGGACAATCCATGGAGCCCGTCGAGGAAAAGCAGCTTTTTCCCCCAAAACCAGGGGCTGCCCTTCCAAGCCCTGTTCCCAGGGAGCCGGCAGGAATCCTCCACCTCATTCCTGAAGTTTCTCTGGAATCTTCATTACAAAATCAAGGAAGGGAAGGGCTGAATCCCGAGGGTTTGCCAATCCTCCCGTCTCCCACCGTGGGGATGGAGTGCCCAGGGTGAGGTCTGAGCATTCCGAAGGAATCGGGATGTTGGGAATGCTCTGGGATCTGCTCTCCCGCAGGCTGCGCCGAGCAGGAGCAGATCCAGGCTCAGGCCACGTCACCTCCGTGGGAAAAGCTCCCAAATCTCGCAGGAGCAATTTGAGGACGTGGAAATCCACGGGACTGGGTTTCCTGGTGGGACTGGGAGCTTTTCCTCCGGTCCGCAATTCCCAAACCTCACAGGAGCAATTTGAGGACACGGAAATCCACAGGATTGAGTTTCCTGGTGGGACTGGGAACTTTTCCTCCACTCTCCAGCTCCCAAATCTCTCAGGATGAATTTGAGGACAGGGAAATCCATGGGATTGGGTTTCCTGGTGGGATTTGGAGTTTTTCCTCCACTCCACAATTCCCAAACCACGCAGGAGCAATTTGAGGATGTGGAAATCAGTGGGGTTGAGTTCCCTGGTGTCACTGGGAGCTTTCCCTCCCCTCCACAATCCTGGAAGCAGCTCTCTGGGGAATGGCACCACCAGATTCTCCCTCCCCACCCCAGATAACGAGGGAAACGTTGCGAGGCGAATTAATCCAGGCTTTCCAAGGAGGGAATCTCCCCAGGAAAATCCATTCCCTCATCCTCATGCCCGCCCTGCCCCGGGCCCGTCCCGCTCTCGTTCCAGGTGGATCAAGTTCGAGGAGAAGGTGGAGGAAGGCGGCGAGAGGTGGAGCAAACCCCACGTGTCCACGCTGTCCCTGCACAGCCTCTTCGAGCTGCGGACGTGTCTCCAGACGGGAACGGTGCTCCTGGACCTGGATGGGTACTCCTTGCCCCAAATCATAGGTAGGAGCCCCTGGAGGCTTTTCCCCCGTGTCCTGAAACCGCTGGGAACGGATCTAAACTCATTCGTGCGCTCCACAAACCAAACGTGTCCGGGAACGAGCAAAGGAAGGAGCCGGGAGCCGTCAGCCACTTCCGGAAATGGTTGTGTTGAGGTTTTGGGGGGTCTGGGGGTCACCCCCGGGTCACCGCGGGTCGGTGGTGGAGACGATTTCATCGAGAAGCAGATCGAGGACGGGCTGCTCAAGGGAGCAGATTTTGGGGGGTTTTAGGGGTTTTCCGGGGGTCACCATGGGTGGGTGCTGGAGACGACGTCATGGAGAAGCAGATGGAGGATGGGAGATTTCGAGGAGGTTTTGGGGGTTTTCTGGGGGTCACCACGGGCGGGTGTTGCAGAGGACGTCATCGAGAAGCAGATCGAGGACGGGCTGCTGAAGCCGGAGCTGCGGGAGAAGCTCAGCTACGTCCTCCTGCGCAAGCACCGCCACCAGACCAAGAAGCCGATCCACCGCTCCCTGGCCGACATCGGCAAATCCGTGTCCTCCAACACCGGTGAGTCCTCGGGCGCCGGGGAGGGACATCTGGGAGAAGGGAAGGAGGAACCCAAGGATTTGGGACACCCAAGTGTTCGTTGCCCCGGGAAAGGCCCCGAAGTCCTGCCCGTGGTGGGTTCAGGGGTGAGGCAGCCGGAAGCCGAGGAGGTGTTTGGGACGTGGACAGTGCGGCGTGAGGGGACGTGGATGTGGCAGGGACAGCGTCACCGCGTGGTGACGTCATCGGGTGATGACATCACTGTGTGAGGACAACGGCGCTGTGTGATGACATCGCTGTGTGATGACATCACTCTGTGATGACATCACCATGGGGACAACGTCACTGTGTGAGGACATTGGCGCTGTGTGATGATGTCACTGTGGGGACAATGGTGCTGTGTGATGGTAACGTCACTGTGTGATGACGTCATGAGCACAATGTCACTGTGTGATGACGTCATTCTGAGGAAGATGGCGCCGTGTGATGATAACGTCACCGTGCGATGACGTCATGCAAGGACAATGTCACTGTGCGATGACGTCACTCTGAGGACAATGTCGCTGTGTGATGACGTCACTCTGAGGATGATGGCGCCATGGGATGATAACATCACTGTGTGATGACGTCACTCTGAGCACAATGTCACTGTGCGATGACGTCACTCTGAGGACAATGTCAGTGTGCGATGACGTCACTCTGAGTGCGATGGCGCCGTGCGATGACGTCACTCTGAGGACGATGATGTCATGCGAGGACAATGTGACCGTGCGATGACGTCACTCTGAGGACGATGTCACTGTGCAACGACATCACTCTGAGGGCGATGGCACCATGCGATGATAACGTCACTGTACGATGACGTCACCCGAGGACAATGTCACCGTGCAATGACGTCACTCTGAGGACGATGTCACCGTGCGATGACGTCACTCTGAGGGCGATGCCGCTGCGCGATGGCGCCGCCGCGAGGACAATGGCGCAGTGTTGGCGAGGACAATGGCGGGGGTTTCCTGGCGCGGCGGGCGCAGACAAATCCGGTCTGCTCCCGGCTGATCCCGCCTTTGCCCAGCCCTTACAAAAGGGGATTTGGTCGGGTTTAGCGGGAGGTCACTCGGTGGAGCCCTGGATTTGCCGGGCTCCGGCTGCTCCCGGGAGAGGCCATCGGCCAGCAGCGTTCCCACCTCGGGGGCGTTCCCGTGTCCCGGGGCCGGATAGCCGAGCCGGGATTTGCCCGGAATCCACCAAAACAGAGCACGGCTTGGGAATGTTGGGTTCAGCGCCTTGCTGAGGGGGTGGAATCGCTCTGGGCTCCCGAGGAGGGACATTCCGAGGAGGAGATGGTGGAGAAAGGGGGGTCCTTCCCATTTCTTGTGCCCACGGCAGCTCTGTGGTGGATATTCGGGATAAATCCTGCCGGCACAGGAATCCAGCGGGAATTTCGGAGTTGGTTTGATTGGGTTTAAGGATAAAGAAATGGGGAGCGATGCCTTGGTGGCAGCCGGAGCCTTGGGGAGATGCCGAGCAGCTCAGCAAAAGCGCTCCAGAGGGTTTTCCAAAAGGAATTTGGGGAATTTAGGTTTCCCGAGAAAACGTTGGGCTCAGGACAGAAAATCCAGGGGGAAAAAGAAAATGTTTACAGTGAAGTGATTCAGCTTCGATATCCGGGATGGAAAACGGGATCCACCGCCCGTTTAGGGCGGAGAACCGTGGAGCTCAGTGGGAGCCAGCGGGAATATTTTGGAGTGCGGAGTGTGGCAGATCCCAAGCGTGGGTTTCTTGGGAGAACGATGGGGTTAAAAACCCCAAATCCGATGTTGGCTCTTCCCAAGGAGCAGAAATGTCCCTTCCGGAGGCACCGAGGGCCCCGGAGGCGGCACCGGGGTGGGGTGGGGTGGGGCTGGCTCCTTGTGCCGGGCAGGGAGGTTTGGGGCGGGATTTCCATTGGTGTCCCCTCACTGCCGCCGGGAATATTCCGACGGGTGGGATAAGGGCACGGGAGGGAAAAGCGAATCCCTGGTGTCTCCTGTGCGGGGCAGACGATCGTTCTTGCCTGCCCCAATGCTCCCCACGGGATCCTGCTCCTGGTGTTCCCCATGGGATATTCCCGACGGGATCCTGCCCCCGGCATTCCCAATGGGATCCTGCCCCCGGTGTTCCCCACAGGATCCTGCCCCCAACATTCCCCACGGGATCCTGCCCTGATGTTCCCAATGGGATCCTGTTCCTGACATTCCCAATGGGATCCTGCCCCGAATGTTCCCCACAGGATGTTCCCCACAGGATCCTGCCTTGACATTCCCAATGGGATCCTGCCCCGACATTCCCAATGGGATCCTGCCCCGAATGTTCCCCACAGGATGTTCCCCACAGGATCCTGCCCCCAACATTCCCAATGGGATCCTGCCCTGACGTTCCCTATGGGATCCTGCCCCAAATGTTCCCCACAGGATCCTGCCTCGACATTCCCAATGGGATCCTGTCCCGACATTCCCAATGGGATCCTGTCCCGGCATTCCCAATGGGATCCTGTCCGTGACATTCCCAATGGGATCCTGTCCCGGCATTCCCAATGGGATCCTGCCCCCGATGTTCCCCATGGGATCCTGTCCCTGACATTCCCAATGGGATCCTGTCCCGGCATTCCCGACGGGATCCTGTCCTGGCATTCCCCATGGGATCCTGTCCTGGCATTCCCCATGGGATCCCGCTCCTCGGCTCACGGCTCCTCTCTCCTCTCCCCCAGCCCGCAGCCCCGTGCGGGGCCCGGCCGCCAGCGCCGCCTTCCACCGCTCCACCGAGGACCTGCGGATGCGGCAGAGCGCCAGCTACGGCCGCCTGCGTGAGTGGGGGGACCCCAACTGCCCCCAAATATCCCTGGGATATCCCAAATTCCCAGTCCCAGTGGCAGAGCGGGAGGCCGGGATGAGGTCCCACCGCGGCCGCTGTCCCGGAAGCGCAGCACGGAATTCGGGACGAGCGAGGGTGCTGGTGTGGCTCAAAATCCTAAGGGTGGAGGAAAAAATTCCTTCAGGTCTCTGGGGAGGGAAGGAAAGGCGCTTGGAAGAGGGTGGGAATCCTAAAAGATGGCTTGGCTGGGGGAGGGCGGGTGGGAAATCCCGTCCGAACTTGGGAGCTTGGTTTGCGGGGCTGAGGTTGGAAACGCTCCTGTTTATGGAGATTTGGGATCATTTGGGCAGGAAAAGCCCTCCAAGGTCATGGAACACCAGCACGGCCACCACGTCCCCAAGTGCCACATGCAGACGGTTTTTGGGGGGCGGGGGACTCCACCCCTGCCCTGTGCCAGCCTTTCCACCCTTCCAGAGAAGGAATTTTCCCGAATTCCCAGGGTTTCACGGCACTGCTGCTGCTTTGCAGGTCCAAATCCCGTGAGGAACACTTCATTTCTTCACACGAGGTCTCCCCACTGGGTTTTCTCCCGGCACCAGGGGTGGCTTTTCCTCACGTTCCCTCCCTTCCCTCCAACCAGGTCACGCCCAGAGCAGGAGCATGAACGACATCTCGGACACGCCGAGCACCGACCAGGTACCCATCCCAAAATCCCACTGGGAGGAGCATCCCGACACGATCCCGCCGGGCTCTGGGGTTGTTCGGGTCCACGTGAGCCTCCGCTGGGTCGATATCCGCACAAATTCCTAATTAGGGGAGTTAATGCCGCTATTGATCCCTGTGGATCCACGCGGAAGCTGTCCCAGAAGCGACGCCTGCACTTCCAGCACGGAATTAGGGATGAGCCAGGAGGCTGGGCCGGCTCAAATCCCTTAGGGCAGGGAAGAAAAAATCCCTTCGGATCTTCAGGGAGGACAGGAAAGGGGCTTGGAAGTGTAGGAATCCCAAAGGATTGGCTGGGAGAGGGCGTAAATCCCATCCACGCTCTTGGGTTTGCACACAGGGATGCAGCTCTGGAGGTGAGGGGCTGGGATTTGGGGTGGGATCCGTTTTTCCTGGGGGTTTCTCAATGCAAAGCTCAGCAGAGAGGCCGTGGGGGGCTTTTCCTTCTGGGATTGCTTTTAGGAGGGAGCTGGGAAGCGGCTTGGGCGGGTCCCCTGCTTGGGGATGGGATGGATCAGCGGGATTTTGTCCCATTCCCGTCCCAGACTCTTTTCCTGGGAACGGCCAATTCGTTACGTGAGCTTTGCTCTGTTTGTGATTTCACCGTAGACTGAAGGGAGGATCACCGACCCCGTGGGTTTTTGGGGAATGGGATGGGATAAGAACCTGCTTTTCCCCCGGGATGTCCTTGCTGGGCTTACCTGGGGCGGTGCACTTCAGAGCAAGCCCAAACACCATAAAAAACATTTCATTTCCCTGGATTTCATGGATGGAAATCCATGTATTGCTGGGAGCCACGGGACAGGGACACCACGAAGGTTTCCAGAAGTCAGAACTCACTCCATCCCGGTGCCCGCTCAGGAACCCCAAATCTCCCCTCCAGCAATGGGGTTCAGAGGGTTAATCCCAAAATATGCAAAGCATTTAGGTTTAATCGCCCTATTAGGCGCACCACAAAGGGACTTTTTAAGTGTTACACGAAGCTTAGTGGTCGCTGGTAACTCCTGCTCTTATTCCGAGCCGCACAGGAGGAGTTGCTTTATTATTATGATTTTTTTTGGTTTTTTTTTTCCATTCGGGTTTAAAAGATTAGGACGGGGAGAGGCGGCTGCCTGGCTCACATGCCTCCCCTCATGCTGCCGTATAGATTACCATAACTCCCTGCCCGGCTTGGTATTGAACCCTTTTAGGCTCGTAATGAAAGAGCTGCAGGGGAGGAGAGACCCGGGGAATAAATCCATGGATGAGGTTTTCCTACTCCCGTTGTTTGTTCCCGCTCCCGGGATGGGGTTGGGGAGGAACGAGGCGCAAAAATCCTCCCCCCGTGCCGGGCGCCGAGGGGGTTCTGTGCCAGGCAGGGGCTTGGGGGAGTCTGGGGCTGCGAATGAGCTCCAGAAATGTTCCTGGCTCGCTCCAGCGTCCCTGGGATTGGGCTCGGATTTTCCACAGGGGGGATTTCAGGGAAAACCCGGGAGAGCAAAGACAAACGCTGCTGCTGGGTGGGCGGCAGAGCCCTGGGCGGGCGGTTTAGAGCCAGTCTTGGTTGCAGCCGCGTTTCTGAGGAAATTCGGCTTTGTGGATTTTTCCTGGCTCATTCCTGGATGTGGCTCTGGGAGTCCTGGGACAACCAGAGGTGAAATCTCGGAGCCTGAGGCTTCAACTTTTGTGGGGAAAAAAAAGGGGGAAAAACCAAATTTTGGCAACCGCTCCCTTCCCCGCTCTCGTCTTTCCCGACAGCTGAAGAACAAGTTCATCAAGAAGATCCCCAAGGACGCGGAGGCCTCCAACGTGCTGGTGGGGGAGGTGGAGTTCCTGGAGAAGCCCTTCGTGGCCTTTGTGAGGCTGCTCCAGGCCACCATGCTGGGGGGGGTGACGGAGGTGCCGGTCCCCACCAGGTGAGCGCCGTCCCCTCGGGGTCGAGCGGTCTCAGGACACCGGTGAGGCCAACACGGCGCCTTTCCCTCCCCAGATTCCTCTTCATTCTCCTCGGCCCGGCGGGGAAAGCCAAGTCCTACAACGAGATCGGCAGGGCCATCGCCACCCTCATGGTTGACGATGTGAGTGGAGGCCACCCCGGCCCTCGTTCGGAACCCCCTGGCTCAGAGCCAAGCAAAAAAAGCAATTTTCACCTTATCGCCCCAAAACCTGAGTTTAAACCCCCAGAAAGAGGTGGGACTGGAGGCCATGCCCAGGCTGACCCCTGTCCTGCGTCCGCCCCCAGCTCTTCAGCGACGTTGCCTACAAGGCCCGGGACAGGGAGGACCTGATCGCCGGCATCGATGAGTTCCTGGACGAGGTCATCGTCCTCCCGCCCGGCGAGTGGGACCCCAACATTCGGATTGAGCCTCCCAAAAAAGTTCCCTCGGCTGAGAAGAGGTGGGTGGGGGCTGTGGGGCCCTGTGGCCACTCCCACGTGTCCAGTTTTGGGGGACGAGAGCCTTGCTTGGCTTCACCCCCGGAAATGACCCCTCTAGATGTTCCAGAAATGCCGGGTGTTCAGCAGGTTTTGTTCCCGGATCGGCTCAGAGCCGTTCCCACTCTCCTGGAACAGCCTCTAGCGGGAGGTGCCCCTGCCCAGGGCAGGAGCTGAACTGGATGATCCTTAAGGTCCCTCCCAACCCAACCCAACCCATCCCATGACTCCACGGACCGAGCTCCCTGAACTGAGCTCTGGGTCTGTCCAAATTCACCCCAAAACTCACGATCAGTGCAGGCACAGAGCTGCGCCATGGCCTCGGTCGAGGTCCTCACAGCAGGGCTCGGCGGTGCCGATCCGGTGGCGCCGGCGCCGATCCGAGGCCGGTGTCCCCATCCCGCAGGAAGTCGGTGTTCTCGCTGAACGAGGTGGGGCAGATGAACGGCGCGGCCGGCGGGGCGGGCGCCGGGGGCGGCGGAGGCGGCAGCGAGGACGGGGAGATGCCCGAAGTCCACGAGATCGGGGAAGAGCTGGCCTGGACTGGCAGGTGAGCAAGGACCCACCACCAAAAACCTCCGGAGGGCGCCAGGACCCGTCAGCACCTCCTGTGGGCTCATCCTGGGGTGTCCTGGGGCACAGGGGGCGAAATCCTGGTGGGAACAGGTTTCTGTGTCGATTTATGCGTAGATCCGTAATAAATTACATTTATGTATCCATATTTATGTATCTCCCAACTGGCCAGGGAAGCTGTGGCTGCCCCTGGATCCCTGGAAGTGTCCAAGGCCAGGCTGGAGCACCCTGGGATAGGGGAGGTGTCCCTGCCCATGGAATGGGATGGGATTTAAGGTCCTTCCTAACCCAAACCTCTCCAGGCCTCCACGATTCTGTTTTGGTGGAAGTCACCAGGTCCTCGGTGGTGTCTCCGCAGGTTTTGTGGTGGCCTCTACCTGGATATCAAGAGGAAGCTGCCCTGGTTCCCGAGCGACTTCTACGAAGGTTTCCATATCCAGTCCATCTCTGCCATCCTCTTCATCTACCTGGGCTGCATCACCAACGCCATCACCTTCGGGGGGCTGCTGGGGGACGCCACCGACAACTACCAGGTCCAGCCCGGGGTGTCACCGGCGTGGGGACAGCAGGGATGGGATGGGATGGGATGGAAATGATGGGATGGGATGGGAAGGGTTGGTTTTTACCCTACCTGTGCCACCTCAAGCTTCTGGGGATGGAAGTTCGCTGCCAGGTGGGACTGGCAGCCCCGGAATCCCTGCGGGATGGGACAGCCCCCCTCAACAGCAGTGCCAGGAGCGAGGGGACACGGTCCCAACCATCCCGTGTGGGTCCAAGCCGAGGTTCCTCAGCCCCGTCTCCATCCGGGGGATCCGTGGGGACGTGGGTGGCACAGCACCCCCGTAACGCCGCCTTTGCTCCGTCCTCAGGGGGTCATGGAGAGCTTCCTGGGCACGGCCATGGCCGGCTCCATGTTCTGCCTCTTCGCCGGGCAGCCCCTCATCATCCTCAGCAGCACCGGCCCCATCCTCATCTTCGAGAAGCTGCTCTTCGACTTCAGCAAGTGCGTGCTGGGCCATCGCGGGGGACAGCAGGGCCCGTCCGTGTGGGGGTGGGACGCGTCCCCCAGCCCCCGGCCGCTCTCACAGGGCCGCTTGTCCCCTCTTCCAGAGGCAACGGGATCGACTACATGGAATTCCGCCTGTGGATCGGGCTGCACTCGGCCCTGCAGTGCCTTATCCTGGTGGCCACCGACGCCAGCTTCATTATAAAGTACATCACGCGCTTCACCGAGGAGGGCTTCTCCACCCTCATCAGCTTCATCTTCATCTACGACGCCATCAAGAAGATGATCGGGGCCTTCAAGTACTACCCCATCAACTCCGACTTCAAGCCCGACTACGTGACCATGTACAAGTGCGAGTGCGTCGCCCCCGACCCAGGTGAGTTCATCCCGGGGCCGCCCGGGCAGGAGCCGGGGGGTGGGAGGGTCCTGGCGTGGATGAATCCCACGGGATCGCTGGCCGAGGATGAGGGAGGAGGCAGCTGCCTGGGGTGGAGAGACCTCGTCCTCGTCCTCCTCCTCTGAGGGGGTTTTGAAGATGGAGGAGGAGCCTTGTCCCGCTTGGATAAACGACGCGGTGCTTCCTGGGACACAGCGGGTGGAGAGTCGGGATCTCGGCCTGGAGCAGCCAGACCTGGACAGACAAGAAGGAAATATGGGAAAAAAAGGACATTTCAGATCATTCCAGCCTGCTGCCGATGGAAACTGAACCTCCAGAAAACACCCGGAGTGGTTCTGTGCTCTCCAGTGTCTGGGACACCCCAGGATGTCCCAGCTGGGTGTGGAAACCTCCATGGACTGTTTTTCCTCCTCTTTTCCCACTCCTTTTCCAAAAGGAGAGGCCATCAGGCTCTGAGCAGATGGTCCTTCCACGGCTGCCTGGTTTTGCTCTTGGATAGACGTCCCGGATGATCCCAGATCCGACTTGTGGAGCTCGGACGCTCCTGGAAGGGACCAGAGATGGCTTTGGGCTCACAGCAGCGACCGCCTGTGCTCCCAGGAGCTGAAGTGATGTCAAAAATCTAAATTTTGGGAGCGTCAGCTGCAGCCAGAGGAGGCTGATGGAAGATGAAGGTTACGGTGGACAAAGATCATGGTGGATGAAGGTGATGGTGGATGAAGATCACGGTGGATGAAGATGGCAGTGGATGAAGATCATGGTGGATGAAGATGGTGGATGAAGGCCATGGTAGATGAAGATGATGGTGGATGAAGATGACGGTGGATGAAGATCATGGTGGATGAAGATCATGGTGGATGAAGATGGTGGATGAAGGCCACGGTAGATGATGATGACGGTGGATGAAGGTGATGGTGAAGTTCTCCCGGTCTCCTTCCTTCAAGAAAAGCATCCGAGACCCTCCACCCAACGCATTCCCAACACATCTGCCATTCCAAGGAGAGTTCTCACCCGATGGGAATCGCAGGGATTGGGTTTATTTTTGCATTTTTCCTCAATTCCTGCTCATCCACCCCTCCGTGAGCGCCACGACCCCTCCGGGACCTGAGAGCCCAGAGCAGCACCCGGAGCCAACCCAATTCTCCCCAAACCAAACCCCCCCAAACCCGACCCGCAGGAGAGCGAAGACGGAACCGCCAGAGCCGGAATTCCCGAACGGAACCGTGAGCACCCACCGGGATCTGCCCGGCAGCTGCCGCGCCGGGGCCTTAACGCAGGAGGAGCCTTCAGCCTCCAGGGAGGTCTCGCCCTTGTCCAAGCCCCCATCCCGAGCAAACCCCGAGCAGCCGAGAGGCATCCGCACCCCAATTCCCGCTCCCATTCCTCGCCCTGGCTGCCCAAGGCAGCGGTGTTGGATTTAACATTCCTCTAGAAATTCTGTTTATTCCCCCCTCCATCCTTATTTTTTTTTTAATCCCTTTTTTTCCATCCGTGCTGATTTTTGATTATTATAACTGATTTGTCCCGTATTTGTCTCTGCTGCACACATCAATTGGGGCTGATTTCAATCTCAAGTGAGTATCGCCTTCTAAATATTAAAACTATTTTAATATTTGATACTCTCCCCCCACGGGGGGGTTCCGTTGTTATTTTTTTTCCCCGTGTATTTGACTTTTCTCTCTCTCTGAAAGGGTTTGTGTAGGGCCCTTAGGGCTCCTCTCTTAAATCCCACCGGTGCCGTGCCGCCCTTTAGGGCGTAGAAATCCCCAAAACAGGGTTTGTGGAAAAAGAAAAGGTTGTGGAGGAAAAAATAAGAACGATGCTGATGTTTTTAGGGCCGGGTTTGTTGCCCAGAGCTCGGTCCCGGCAGCCCCGGGGTCTCTGTCCTAACCCAGCTCCTCCTTCATTAATCCCCGGCGCCGGGGATGGAGGCGGCGGCCGAAATTCCCGCTTGGCGAAGAGGATGGAAGAGGGGGGGCAAAGCCATCCCGGAATTCCCGAATTCCCTCTTTTAGGGGCACCCCGAGAGAACCCGGGGGTGCTCCTGGAGCTGCGGAGCTGCGTCGCCCGAAGAGCCGAGCGGAGCCGCCTTTTGCGCCTGGAGGAGAAGGTGCCGGGGGCTCGAAAAGATGGAATTCTGCACCGATGACACCAAAACGCCCCCAAAACATTTTTTTTAAAAAAATGAATAATAATTTTTAAAAAGGCAAATTGGGCACGATTTGGGTGCTGCCTCCCCCCCCAAAAAAAACTCCCCAGGCTGCTCTCCCAGCTTTCCACCCCCCTGGTTTTAAGTCCACCCCGCTCCCGGTGGCTTCCCCGGGAAGCTCCTTGAAATTTTAGGAACTGAGAATCTCCTAAAAAATCCCCCCTCGCCAGCCCCAGAGGAAGGAGCCGCCGCGGGAGCCGCCGCGTCCTCCCCGGCGCGTGGGATTAATCAGGGAGAAGTCGCCGCGGGGTTAGAAAAGGGGGGGTTTCCCCCCAAAATCTGCCGGTCCCTTGGGATGCCGATCCCTGCCCGGCTCGGCAGGCGCAGCCCAGGTGGTTTGAATGCCCAAAAGCTCGGTTTTGGCCCCAAAACCTCAATAACCAACTCCTTTCCCGCAGCCAACGCGACCTTGTTCGATGCTTCAGCTCCAGTGGCAGCGAACACCACTAACGCTTCTCTGGTAAGCGGGGGCTGCTCATCCCAGCGGGAAATCCGGGGCCGGGGAGGGCGGATCTGAGGGGTTTCAGCACCCAGGGAGCGGGACGGGCCAGCCCGGAGCCAAATTTGTGCTGGTTTGGGTTCCACGCTTTTTTCCCCCAAATTTATATCAGCTCTGCGGTTTTCCCGCGGTTTTGGGTATCCCAGTGGCAGCAGCCCTGGAAATTCCCCTTTCCTCGTGCGCTGAGATGGCTTAAACTGCTCTTTCTGGGGCTTGGACCAGGAAATTTCCCTTTCTTTGCGAGCTGCAGTTGCTAAAAATGCTGATTTTACTCAATTTGGTTGTGAAATTCCCCTTTTCTTACACAATGCAATCCTTAAAGTACAAATTTTGGGGTTTGGACAGGAAATTTCCCTTTTTCTTGCACAATTCAACCCTTAAAGTACAAATTTTGTGAGGTTTGGACAGGAAATTTACCTTTCCTTCCACGCTGCAACTTAAAAATGCCGATTTTTCTCCCTTTGCCCGGGAATTCCCCCTTTCCCTGCACACCGCAATAATTTCAGATTTTGCTAATTTTGCTTTTTTTGGGGGGGTCTCTCCGCAGTCCAATGCTATCAACCTCACAGCTCTGGACTGGACCCAGCTGAGCAAGAAGGAATGTCTCAAATACGGCGGCAGCTTAGTGGGAAAATCCTGCAAATTCGTGCCCGACCTGGCCCTCATGTCCTTCATCCTCTTCTTCGGCACCTACTCCATGACCCTGACCCTGAAAAAATTCAAGTTCAGCCGCTACTTCCCCACCAAGGTAAGGAAAGGGCCGGGTTCCGCCACCCCCTTTCCAAAAACGAGGGGAAACGGGAGATGTCGGGAATTTTTGGTGGAGGCGAAGAACGCCAGGAAAATAAAACTCTGTTTTTAGGAGGTTTTGGCCACAATTGGGATCCTCCCCGAGGTTTTGGGCCCTGATTCTCGGAGTTCCGTGAGGCTTTTGGTGGAATCCTCCTCTCTAAAGCGGAGTTGGGTTAATGGGTGGACAATTAATGGATGAGGAGTGGGTGGGATGACCCCATCCACAGCCAAGTGGTCAGCGGCTCAGAGTCCGGTGGACAGCAGTGACCAGTGGTGTCCAGGGTCCCTGCCGGGGCCAGAGTTAATTAATGTGTTCGTTAATCATGCAAATGAAGGGGTTGAGGGCACCCTCGGGAGGTTCGCGGGTGACACCAAGGGACAACCCCGAAGGACGGGGCCATCCCGAGGGACCTGGGCAAGCTCCAGGGAACCTCGGGGGCTTTGTCCAGCCCAGGTGCTGGAGGTGCCCCTGGGACGGGGCAATCCCGGGGACGGATCCGAGCCGGGGATGAGGGGATGGAGAGGAGCACTGGGAGAGGGATTTTGGGGTGGGCGAGAGGCTGGACACGACCCCAAAGGTGCCCTGGGCTGACCCCCAGCGTGGGCAGCGGCTCCGGGGGGATTCTGCCCCTCGGCCCCCACCTGCAGAGCTGCCCCCAGCCCTGGGACCCCAGCTGGAGCACGCGGAGCTGCTGGAGAGAGCCCAGAGGAGGCCACGGAGCTGCTCCAGGGCTGGAGCCCCTCTGGAGCGGGGCTGGGAGAGCTGGGGGTGCTCACCTGGAGAAGGGAAGCTCCAGGGAGAGCTTAAAACCCCTTTCGAGGGCCTAAAGGGGCTCCAGGAGAGCTGGAGAGGGACTGGGGACAAGGGATGGAGGGACAGGACACAGGGAATGGCTTCCCACTGGGAAAGGGGAGATTTAGATGGGATTTTGGGATGGAGTGAGGGCGGGGAGGGGCTGGGATGGAATTCCCAGAGGAGCTGTGGCTGCCCCTGGATCCCTGGAAGTGCCCAAGGCCGGGTTGGAGCACCTGGGACAGTGGGAGGTGTCCCTGCCATGGCAGGGGTGGCACTGGATGGGATTTAAGGTCCCTTCCAACCCCAAACCATCCCAGGATTCTCTCCCTCGGCTCCCACAATCCCAACAACCCCTCACCTCGTGGAAGAAAGGCGAGAAAATGCGGACTTTGGGGGGGTTATTCCCAGGTTACCCGTGGCTGAGTGGAGCTGGAAAGCCCCAGGGAAGGACCCCAAAGCAGGAGCAAACCTCTCCATCCCAGTTCGCCTTCCCAGCCCGTTAATTCCCCTTCCCACCCCATTAATTCCCCTTCCCAGCCCGTTAATTCCCCTTCCCACCCCCTTAATTCCCCTTCCCACCCCGTTAATTCCCCTTCCCAGCCCGTTTAATTCCCCTTCCCACCCATTAATTCCCTTCCCACCCTGTTAATTCCCCTTCCCACCCCGTTAATTCCTCTTCCCCACCCGTTAATTCCCCGTTAATCCCCACCCCGTTAATTCCCCTTCCCACCCCGTTAATTCCCCTTCCCCGCCCGTTTAATTCCCCTTCCCAGCCCGTTAATTCCCCTTCCCACCCTGTTAATTCCCCTTCCCACCCCGTTAATTCCCCTTCCCACCCCGTTAATTCCCCTTCCCACCCTGTTAATTCCCCTTCCCACCCCATTAATTCCCCTTCCCACCCCGTTTAATTCCCCTTCCCACCCCGTTAATTCCCCTTCTCACCCCATTAATTCCCCTTCCCACCCCGTTAATTCCCCTTCCCACCCCATTAATTCCCCTTCCCACCCCATTAATTCCCCTTCCCACCCTGTTAATTCCCCTTCCCAGCCCGTTAATTCCCCTTCCCACCCCGTTAATTCCCCTTCCCACCCCGTTAATTCCCCTTCCCACCCCGTTAATTCCTCTTCCCACCCTGTTAATTCCCCTTCCCACCCTGTTAATTCCCCTTCCCACCCCGTTAATTCCCCTTCCCAGCCCGTTAATTCCCCTTCCCACCCCGTTAATTCCCCTTCCCACCCCATTAATTCCCCTTCCCAGCCCGTTAATTCCCCTTCCCACCCCGTTTAATTCCCCTTCCCACCCCGTTAATTCCCCTTCCCAGCCCGTTTAATTCCCCTTCCCAGCCCGTTAATTCCCCTTCCCAGCCCGTTTAATTCCCCTTCCCACCCCGTTAATTCCCCTTCCCACCCCATTAATTCCCCTTCCCAGCCCGTTTAATTCCCCTTCCCAGCCCGTTAATTCCCCTTCCCACCCTGTTAATTCCCCTTCCCACCCCGTTTAATTCCCCTTCCCACCCCGTTAATTCCCCTTCCCACCCCCTTAATTCCCCTTCCCACCCCGTTAATTCCCCTTCCCACCCCCTTAATTCCCCTTCCCACCCCGTTAATTCCCCTTCCCAGCCCGTTTAATTCCCCTTCCCAGCCCGTTAATTCCCCTTCCCACCCCCTTAATTCCCCTTCCCAGCCCGTTTAATTCCCCTTCCCACCCCATTAATTCCCCTTCCCACCCCGTTAATTCCCCTTCTCACCCCATTAATTCCCCTTCCCACCCCATTAATTCCCCTTCCCACCCTGTTAATTCCCCTTCCCACCCGTTTCCCTGTCTCGCCTCCAGGTCAGGGCTTTCATTGCTGATTTTTCCAATGTCTTCTCCATCCTGCTCTTCTGTGGAGTCGATGCCTGTTTCGGACTGGACACCCCCAAACTCCACATCCCCAGTATCATCAAGGTTCGGCCTCCCCTCTCCCACGCTTTTTCCAGCTCCTCGCCAGGTTTTTTTGGGGAATTTCGCAGCTCCAGGCACCTTCTTAAAAGCTACTTTGTCTTTTCTGATAATGTTCTAACTCTGTGACTTTCTTTCCTCTCTTTTTCTTGTTGTTTTTCCTCCTTTTTCTTCATCCCTTTTTTGTTGGTTTTCCTCCTTTTTCTGTTTTCCCTCACTGTTTTGTCATTTTCCCTCCCTTTTCTGTTATTTTCCTCACCTTTTCTTTGTTTTCTCTCCCTTTTTTGTTGTTTTTCCCCTTTATTTTGTTTTTCTCTTTTTTGTTTTCCCTCCCTTTTTTTTGTTTTTCCTCCCTTTTTTATTTTCCCTCCCTTTTTTGTTTTCCCTCCTTTTTTAATTGCTTTTCCTCCTTTTTTCCCCTCCTTTTTTGATGCTTTTCCTCCCTTTTTTGTTTTCTCTCCCTTTTTTTGTTGTTTTCCCTCTTTTTTTGTTTTTCCTCCTTTTTTTTTGCTTTTCCCCTTTTTTATTGCTTTTCCTCCTTTTTTATTGCTTTTCCTCCTTTTTTAATTGCTTTTCCTCCTTTTTTCCCCCTCCTTCTTTATTGTTTTCCCTCCTTTTTTTCCCCTCCCCTTTTTGCTATTTTTCCTCCCTTTTTTTATTGTTTCCCCTCTCTTTTTTTCATTGTTTTTCTTCCTTTTTTTGGTTGTTTTCCCCCCTTTTTGTTGTTTTCGCTCCCTTTTTTGCCGTTTCCCCTCCCTTTTCTCCCTCTCTCCCCTCTCTCCCGGCAGCTCCGTAAGCTCATTAGCGATTTCTCTATCTTTATGTCCATACTAATGTTTGTGGGGCTGGATGTGCTTTTCGGACTCAACACCCCAAAGCTCCAAGTGCCTACCGACTTCAAGGTAAAACCAAAAAAAAACCCAATAAAACCCCATTCCGGAAGGATTTCTCCTCCCCCGTTTGGGGGTGACGCGGGGATCCCGGTGAGGGTTTGGGTGCGGGATTTAGGGATGGATCCGGGGATGGGGCGATGGGGCCGTCCCCAAACGCCAACCCTTGGGTTTTCCCCGTCCGTGCCCCGTTCCCGAGGGTCCGACCCCGCTGTCTCCCGCAGCCCACCCGCGTGGACCGGGGCTGGTTCGTGTTCCCGTTCGGGAAGAACCCGTGGTGGGTGTACCTGGCCAGCGCCCTGCCCGCCCTGCTCGTCACCATCCTCATCTTCATGGACCAGCAGATCACGGCCGTCATCGTCAACAGGAAGGAGCACAAGCTGCGGGTGAGCCCCGCCCGGGGACCCCCCACGGCACCCAGGGACCCTCTACAGCACCCAGAGCACCCCCAGGACCCCCCATGGCACCCCAGGGACCCCCACGGCACCCAGGGCACCCCAGGGACCCCCCCATGGCACCCCGGGGATCCCCCATGGCACCCAGGGCACCCCAGGGACCCTCTACAGCACCCAGGGCACCCCCAGGACCCCCCATGGCACCCAGGGCACCCCGGGGATCCCCCACGGCACCCGGGGCACCCCAGGGACCCCCCATGGCACCCCGGGGACCCCCCATGGCACCCAGGGTACCCCCGGGATCCCCCACAGCACCCGGGTGTGGGGTGGGCTTGGGGCTTTGCTCTGGCTCCAGCGGGGGCTCCCCCCGGGCCAGCTGCGGGTTTGGGGTGATGGAGCACCTGGGGGGTGAAGTTCTGTGGGTAACGGGGTGCAGGGGGGTGATTCGGGGTGCCCCATGTCCGTGTGGGGTGCAGCGGGGTGACACAGGGAGGTCTGGGACGATGTGAGGTGATGTGGGGTGGTGCAGGATGATTTAGGGTGCCCCATGTCCGTGTGGGGTGAATTAGGGTGATGTGGGGTGCACTGTTGGGATGCAGGGTGCCCCGTGTACATGTGGGGTGCAGCAGGGTGACACGGAGTGCTTTGGGATGCTGTGGGGTGGTGCGGGATGATTTAGGGTGCCCCGTGTCCCTGTGGGGTGCAGCAGGGTGACACGGAGTGCTTTGGGATGCTGTGGGGTGATGTGGGGTGGCGCAGGATGATTTAGGGTGCCCCATGTCCATGTGGGGTGCACTGTTGGGATGCAGGGTGCCCCGTGTCCCTGTGGGGTGCAGCAGGGCGACACAGGGTGCTCGGGGACGATGCGGGGTGCACTGCAGTGACGCAGGGTGCCCCATGTCCATGTGGGGTCACACCGGGTGCCCCAAGGCCATTCGGGGGACATCAAGGCCCTGCTGGCGGCCTCAGGGGGTGCCGGGGGGACCCCGCGGTGCTGGGCTGGGGGTGGCCGCGGGCAGAGCCCCCCTGACCCCCCGTGCTGTGTTGCAGAAGGCAGCCGGGTACCACCTGGACCTCTTCTGGGTGGGCATCCTGATGGCCGTGTGCTCCTTCATGGGGCTGCCCTGGTACGTGGCCGCCACCGTCATCTCCATCGCCCACATCGACAGCCTCAAGATGGAGACGGAGACCAGCGCCCCGGGGGAGCAGCCCCAGTTCCTGGGGGTCAGGTCAGGGGGGGCTGGGGGGGCCAAGCTGGGGCTGAGCAGTGTCCTGGAGCCGGAGGGACACCCCTGTCCTGGGGGGACGAGGGACAGCGTGGCCGGACGAGGGAGGGGATTGTCCCGCTCTGCTCGGGGCCGGGGCAGCCCCACTGCAAATACCGTGAGCGGTTTTGGGGTGACACGGTGTGAGAAGGACACGGAATTACCGGAGAGGGTCCAAAGGAGGGACCGGGAGATGGGGAAGGGTCACAGGAGGAGCGGCTGAGGGCGCTTGGAATGTTCAGCTGGAGAAACTGAGGGACACTCACTGAGTTCTTCCAACATCCCCCTGAGGGGCAGCTCCGATCCCTGCTCCGTGTGACAGGGACAGACCCAGGGAACGACTGGAGCTGGGCCAGGGCAGGGTCAGGCTGGATTTTGGGAAAGGTTCTTCCCCCAGAGGGTGCTGGGCACTGCCCAGGGAATGGGCACTGCCCCGAGGCTGCTCCAGGAGCGTTTGGATTTTGGGGTGTCAGTGCAGGGCCAGGGGCCGGATCGATGATCCCAGTGGATCAATCCCCGTCCCACTCGTGGTTCTGTGGTTCCTCGGGATGGGGAATCCAGCACGGGCTGACCCCGCTTCCATCCCCGTTCCAGGGAGCAAAGGGTGACCGGCATCATCGTCTTCGTGCTGACGGGGATTTCGGTTTTCCTGGCTCCCATCCTGAAGGTAAAACATTCCCGTTCCCCGCTCCCCGCCGAGGTTTGGGGACGGGGCAGTCAAAAAGCTGACTTCTGCCCCGTCCTCGTGAGCTCCAGCGCTGGTCCCTGTCCCTGGGAAGGAGCTGCCGCCTTCCCCGGGGTCAGGGCCGTGGTTTTTCCCTGTTCCCAGTACATCCCCATGCCGGTGCTTTACGGGGTCTTCCTCTACATGGGCGTGGCATCGCTGAACGGCATCCAGGTGAGTGCCCTTCCTCCTCCTCCTCCTCCTCCTCCTCGTCCTCACTGGCCAGGGCCTGGCCCACGCTGGCTCAAAAAGGAGGATTTGTGCTCCAAAATCTCCACGCGTGGGACAGCAGATACCCCAAACCCTCTGAGAAACACCAAAAAGCCCCAAATTCCCCCCATTTTGGGGACTTTCCTGAGCAGTCTGTGGGGTGGGGCTGAGGATTAACCCCAGACCTTCCTCCCCTGGCAGTTTTGGGATCACTTCAAGCTCTTCCTCCACCTTGGGGGACCAAAACGGGGTTTTCCAGAGCAGCCTGTGGGATTGGGCTGAGGATCAACCCCGGGCCTTCCTCCCTCAGCAGTTTTGGGATCGCTTCAAGCTTTTCCACCGTTTTGGGGACTAAAAGCGGGTTTTTTCCGTGGGGTGGGGCTGGGGATGAACTCGGGCCTTCCTCCCCTGGCAGTTTTGGGATCGCTGCAAGCTCTTCCTGATGCCGGCCAAGCACCAGCCCGACTACGTGTTCCTGCGGCACGTCCCGCTGCGCCGCATCCACCTCTTCACCCTGGTGCAGATCGTCTGCCTGGCCGTGCTCTGGATCCTCAAATCCACCGTGGCCGCCATCATCTTCCCCGTCATGGTAATCCCATCCTTGATCCAAAGGGTTTTTTTGGGATTTAATGGAATTTTTGGCGCGGTCCCACCATGGCCGCCATCATGGTAATCCCATCCTCGTTGGGAAGGGTTTTTTTGGGATTTAAGGACTTTTTGGCGTGGTCCCACCATGGCCACCATCATCTTCCCCATCAAGGTAATCCCATCCTTGATCCAAAAGGGTTTTTTTGGGATTTAATGGGATGTTTTGGCATGGTCCCACCATGGCCGCCATCATTTTCCCCATTATGGAAATCCCATCCTCGTGGGGAAGGGTTTTTTTGGGATTTAAGCCTATTTTGGTGTGGTCCCACCATGGCCACCATCATCTTCCCCATCAAGGTAATCCCATCCTCACTCCAAAGGGATTTTTGGGATTTTTGGCATGGTCCCACCATGGCCATCATCATCTTCCCCAATCATGGAAATTCCAGCCTCGCTTGGAAGGGTTTTTCGGGGGATTTAAGGGATTTTCGGCTTGGTGGTCACCAGGCCTTGGGTCGAGCGATGCTCTTGGGCCTCTCCCCTGTCAGATTTTGGCCCTGATCCTGGTGAGGCGGCTCCTGGATTTCGTCTTCTCCCAACACGACCTGGCCTGGATCGACAACATCATCCCCGAGAAGGAGAAGAAGAAGGAGGATGACAAGAAGAAGAAGAAAAAAGGCAACAAAGGCGACAGCAGCAGCGACGAGGAGGTGGGCGCAGGGTCACCGGGGGGCTCCTGAGGACAGCGGGGACACCCCAGAGCTGGGGAGGGGAAAATTCCCACCGAAACCTGCGGGTTTGGGATGAAGGCCTTTGATCCCTGGAGCTGCTCCGCTGCAGGGACAGAACCGGCTGAGTGAGGGGCTCGGGGGCTGGGCAGGAAGCTCCAGGGAATGTCCCGAAAGCTGGAAAATCACGGCAAAAAAAAAAGAAATCCTCAGGGAGAAGAGCCCAAATCCCCCCATTTCGGGCACCCATCGCTCAAAGCCTCGTTACCCAAACCCCTGTCCTGGGATTTGGGAAGAGGAAGGCAAAGCCTCCTCCTCCTCCTCCTCCTCCTCCTCCGGAGGTTTCGGGTCCCTTCGGGTTCTCCAGGAGCTCTCCTCATCCCAAGGCCTGGGGATCGCCAAGATGTCCTTAAACCTCGGCCAAAAAAAGCCGGGAATCTCCCGGGTTTTGTCGGCCCCGAGCTGGTGCTGACGGGGGTTTGTGAAAAATGTCTGCGTTTGGGATGGATTGGAGCCCCCAAAAGCCGCTTGTGTCGGAGTGACCCCGTTGGGAAGGAGCAGATTTGGCTCCACCTCCCCCAAAAACCGGCGGGATAAATTTGGGGGAGTTTGTTCCCGGCTGCATCGCGACCCCAGCGAGTTCCAGCTCGGTTTAGCTCCTCCGGCAGGGCCTTTCCTCTCAAACCACCCCCAAAATCAGCGATTCCCAGACTTCCTCCTCCTCCTCCTCCTCCTCCGCGGGACCCGCTGGGAGTGGGGGACCAGGGGGTTTTTTGGGGTCACCTGGGCAGAGTTTCACCTCCGCGTCCCCCCAGGAAAGAGGGCCTCCACCGGGAGCTCTGCGTTCCGACTCCTCCCCGAACGGCTCGGACATGGACCGCAGGTATCGGGCTCCCCGTCCCCGTCCCGATAATTTTGGGGTCACCGGCTGATCCTCGCGGCTCTGAGCACCATCCCTGAGCAGTTCCCAAATGTCCCAAAGCAGATTTCCGCAGCGCCGCCCTGGCTCTGGGGTGGTTTTGGGGTCCCCGCCGTGGGGTTGTGGGGGATGCACCAGAGGGTTTGGGGCTGTAAAAATTCTCCTGAGTGAGAGCCACAGGGATTTTTGGGGGTTTTGGGAGCTGCACCAGAGGATTTGGGGCCGTAAAAATTCTCCTGACTGAGAACCACGGGGATTTTGGGGTTTTTGGGAGCTGCACCAGAGGGTTTGGGCCGTAAAAATTCTCCTGAGTGAGAGCCACGGGGATTTTGGAGATTTTTGGGGGTTTTGGGAGCTGCACCAGAGGGTTTGGGGCTGTAAAAATTCTCCTGAGTGAGAGCCACAGGGATTTTTGGGGGTTTTGGGAGCTGCACCAGAGGGTTTGGGGCCATAAAAATTCTCCTGAGTGAGAGCCATGGGGATTTTGGGGATTTTTTGGGATTTTGGGGGTTTTTGGGAGCTGCACCAGTGGGTTTGGGGCTGTAAAAATTCTCCTGAGTGAGAGCCACAGGGATTTTTGGGGGTTTTGGGAGCTGCACCAGAGGGTTTGGGGCTGTAAAAATTCTCCTGAGTGAGAACCACGGGGATTTTGGAGATTTTTGGGGTTTTGGGGGTTTTTGGGAGCTGCACCAGAGGGTTTGGGCCGTAAAAATTCTCCTGAGAGCCACGGGGATTTTTGGGATTTTTGGGAGCTGCACCAGAGGGTTTGGGGCTATGAAACTGCGGAGTGAGAGCCACAGGGATTTTTCAGATTGGGACTCCTCCGAACCCTGAAATTTTGGGATTATCCTCCGCAAATTCTGCGGATTGGCATCGAAATGTGGGATTTTCGTTCATTTCTCGGCAGTAGCCTGGAATAAAACACAAAACTTTTCCAAACGGCCTTAAAACGATGACACAAAAGGAAGCCTTCAGAGGAAAGCTCTCGGGGGCACGCGCGAGCCAGGACCTCTACACCCTGTACGAGGTTAATTAATGAGTATCTCTAACGAATTTTGTCCAATTAGAGGAGCAGCTGGCTGGGGAATTTCCCCCGAGTTCTGCCCCGCTGGAATGGGGCGCCTTTGCCCTTTGAGTTCTGGTGGAAAACAAAATATCCTCGCCAGGCTTCTCAAGAATAAACGGAATTCCCATCGGCATTGGAAGGGTTAAGTTAATTGTTATCCCAAAATCGGAGAGGAAAGGGCAGGAAAAACACCAAAAATACAACCATGGGTTAACAGTCTAGAAAATAACACGAATATATGAAAAATATGCATGAATAATGTATGAATAGGTGAAAAATCAGAGGGAAAATAGAGGGGAAACAGAGGAAAATACGGGAAAATAAAGGAAAAATGGTATAGGGAAGGTAATGTTGGGGAAATACAGGGAAATGTATTAAAATATAGGAAAAACATAGGAAAAAATATGATAAATATAGGGAAAATAATATAGGGAAAATATAGGGAAAATGTAGGAAAAATATAGGGAAAATATAGGGAAAATATATGGGAAAATATATGGGAAAATATATAAAAATATATGAAAAAGATATTTCAAAATATAGGGAAAATATAGGAAAAATATAGGGAAAATAATACAGGGAAAAGATATGAAAATATATTAAAAATATATGAAAAATACAGGGAAAATACAGGGAAATATAGGGAAATATATTAAAAATATAGGGGAAATATAGGAAAAATATAGGGAAGATAATATAGGAAAAATATAGGAGAAAATACTAAAAATATATGGGAAAAGATATAAAAATATATGAAAAAGATATTTCAAAATATATAGGGAAATATAGGAAAAATATAGGGAAAATACAGGGAAAATATAGGGGAAATAATATAGGGAAAATAATATCGGGAAAATATAGGGAAGATAATATAGGGAAAATATAGGGAAAATATATTAAAATATAGGAAAAATATATGAGAAATATATGAAAAATACAGGGAAAATACATGAAAAATATAGGGAAAATACACGAAAAATATATGGAAAATATATGGAAAATATAGGGAAAATATAGGAAACATATATGAGAAATATATGAAAAATACAGGGAAAATATAGGGAAAATACACAAAAATATGTGAAAAATATGTGAAAAATATGTGAAAAATATGGGAAAAATATGGGGAAAAATATGGGAAAATATAAAGAAAATATATTAAAATATAGGAAACATATATGAGAAATATATGAAAAATACAGGGAAAATATAGGGAAAATACACAAAAATATGTGAAAAATACAGGGAAAAATATGTGAAAAATATAGGGAAAAATATAGGGAAAAATATAGGGAAAAATATAGGGAAAAATACAGGGAAATATAGGGGAAATATAGGGGAAATATAGGGAAATATAGGGAAAATATAGGGAAAATATAGGGAAAATATAGGGAAGATAATATAGAGGAAATACAGGGAAAATATATGAAAAATATATAAAAATATACGAAAAAAATATAAAAAAACAGGGAAAAAATATAGGAAATATCTATGAAAAATATACCAAAAAAAGCTGCAAACCTCCAGGCACCGACCGCCGCCGGAGCGTTTCCCCGGGGCGGGTTCGGGGCGGGGCCGCTCACCCTGCGCCCTCCTGCCCCTCCAGCATCACCCTCCACCTGAAGATCTCGTGCCCGTCGTCTCCCGCCTTTAACTACTCCCGGAACCCGATCTGCGCCGTGCCCCAGGTGAAGATCGAGATGGAGTCGGACTACGAGGACACCGACACGGAGAAGGCTCCTCGGGACATGGGCAGTGAGACCACGCTATAGCCCCCCGCGCCCCCGCCTCCGTTTATAGATTATATATACATATATATATACATCGATACCGCCCTGTTCATATATATATGTAAAGGAAATCGGGCGTGTTCTTCTCTGCCGGGCGCAGGAGGCCCCGGGGCTCCCGTGCTCCTGTAGATTTTAGGGTCGCGCGCTGCCCAATTCCCTCCCTTCCCGCTGGGCGAAGGCATCGCCGCTGGCGGCGAAATGGGGCCGGAAAGGTGGAATCGGTGATTTTGGGCCCCCTCTCGGAGCTGCGGGAGCAGGCGGGATGTGCCCGTGGAAACATCCCCGGGGTGCTTTTGGGGCGGGAGGAGGTTCGTGCGGCTGAGAGCGGTGGGGAGAGCTGTTCCCGGTTCCCAAATCCCTGGAATCGCCAGGCGGCTCTCGGGGAGCCCCGCTCGGTGGAGGGAATGGGGTGAGGGGGGGGGTGTGGGACAAAGGGGCTGCTCCAAACCCTGCGGGGGCATCCCAGGAGCGGGACCCGGCTCTGCTGGGATGGGAGGAGGAGGAGGAGGCTCCTGGGATGGGGATGAAGGAGGCGAGGAGGAAGAGGAGGCTCCTGGGATGGGGATGAAAGAAGCTCCTGGGATGGGAATGAAGAAAAGGAGGCTCCTGGGATGAGAAGGAGGCTCCTGGGATGGGGATGAAGAGGAGGAGGCTCCTGAGATGAGGAGGAGGAGGCAGCTGGGATGGAGATGAAGAAGAGGAGGCTCCTGGGATGAGGCAGGAGGTTCCTGGGATGGGGATGAAGAGGAGGAGGCTCCTGGGATGAGGAGAAGGCAGCTGGGATGGGGAGGAGGAGGAGGAGGAAGCACGGCAGGATGGAGAGGAGCCGGTGCCCGGGGAGGGAAGGAGGGAAGGGACGGAGGAGGAGCAGCTCAGGGGGAAGGGTTTTGCCACTTGAGGGCAACAAAGGACGGCAACAGCCGGGCCCTGGAGGGAGAGAGCGGGCAGGGAATGGGGAATGGTTCCTGCAGGGGATGGGGAATGGTTCCTGCAGGGGATGGGGAATGGTTTCTGAGGGAACCAGGAGTGGTTTCTGCAGGGGATCAGGAGTGGTTTCTGAGGGAATCAGGAGTGGTTCCTGCAGGGAATCAGGAGTGGTTTCTGCAGGGAATCAGGAGTGGTTTCTGAGGGAATCAGGAGTGGTTCCTGCAGGGAACCAGGAGTGGTTTCTGCAGGGAACCAGGAGTGGTTTCTGAGGGAATCAGGAGTGGTTTCTGATGGGATCCAGGATGGTTTCTGATGGGATCCAGGATGGATTCCACAGGGAAAATGGGAACAGCGGCCGCAGCGAAGCCGTTCGGTCGCCCATCCCCACACCCTCCCCGTTCCCTCTCCCGGCTCGGGAACAGCCCCATCCCTCCTCTCCCGGGAGGAATCCCGGGATTCTCTCTCGCTCCGCCGCCCAGCCCGTGCCGGGGGCTCCGCTCCCGCTCCCGGTCATTCCCACCCGGAGCGGGAGCGGAGAGCAGCCCCTGCCCCCCGCGCTCCCGGGCGCACCCAGCAGCTCCGTCCCGCTGTCCAGCGGCGCTTTGGGCTCCACGGGGCTCCTCCTGCCCGGGAAAGGAAGGGAAGGAGCAGGTCGGGATCCAGGCGGGCTCCCACCGCTTTTTTCCCGGCAGTGCCGAGGCTTTAAAGGATTTTTTTCCACCCACGGCCCAGGCCCAGCCGTGGTTTAGAAACCCTGGCCCGAGCACCCCTCACACCCCTTTCTTTGTCTCGTTCTGCCTGGATCAATCCTTCATTTTTGTGTTTTTCTTCCCAACCTCCCAGAGCCCCCAGACCCTTCCCGTGCGCAGAACCGACCTGCCCGACACTCACACCAGCAGCACTGGGACACCAGTTACACACCACAACTGGGACACCAGTTACACACCAGTTACACACCAGTTACACACAACTGGGACACCAGTTACACACCAGAACTGGAACACCAGTTACACACCACAACTGGGACACCAGTTAAACACCAGTTAAACACAACTGGGGCACCAGTTACACACCAGAACTGGGACACCAGTTACACACCACAACTGGGACACCAGCTACACACCAGTTACACACCAGTTACACACAACTGGGACACCAGTTACACACCACAACTGGGACACCAGCTACACACCAGTTACACACCAGTTACACACAACTGGGGCACCAGTTACACACCAGTTACACACCGCAACTGGGACACCAGTCACACACCAGTTACACACAACTGGGACACCGGTTACACACCAGAACTGGGACACCAGTTACACACCTCACACATTGCAACTGGGACGCCGGTTACACACAACTGGGACACCAGTTACACACCAGAACTGGGACACCAGTCACACACCAGTCACACACCAGTCACACACCTCACAGAGCACAACTGGGACACCAGTTAAACACCAGAACTGGGACACCAGTCACACACCAGTCACACACCAGTCACACACCACAGCTGTTCCCCCCTCGGCGCAGGACAGGTCCCTATAAATCCCCAAATCCGACCAAGACTCGAGGGCAGTTTCCCACTCACAGCAGTTCCGTGTCCGGGTTCGGGCGCGGCTCCCGGGCACACGTGGCGAGAGCAGCCGTGCCCTGGCACACGTAAACCCTGCCGGGAACGCCCACAACTCGAGGGCACCGTGTCTGTCTCCGTAGCTTTCTGTACCCGCCCGCGGTAGCCGAGGCGCGCTCCAGGTAGGCTCCCCGACGTCGCTCGAGCCGCTTTCCCTCGCTTTCTCCAGCAGCTCTGCTTCCCAGGCGTTGTGCGCTCCGGGAGCTGGGCCGTAGGGCAGAGCTGAAGCCACTCCGGGCTGCTTTGGGCTCGGTTCGTCCCTTTTTGGCGAGGTTTCCCGCGAGGTTTTTGGGGTTTCTTTGTACAAGCGAAGCGCAGCAGTCTCGGCCCGGCCGCCCCCAGCACGGCGCCACGTGAACCACTTTGTATTTCTCGGTGACGCGCCCCAATAAAAACCTCGTCTCCACGACTCTCGGCTCTCCGTGTGCTTCTGGGGCAGCTCCAGGAATCCCGACTCTCCCTCCCCACGGGATTTTGGCAGGAGAGGGGCAGCACTGGGGGTGCAGCACCAGCGGCACCTCCAGGCCTTTTAGGACCCTAAAAATGAGGAAAAAGCCTCCGAGATCATCAAGCCTGGCGTGAAAACAAAGCTCTCCTGCTCCAGGAAAGGTGGGATCGGTCATTGCAGGGAGGGGAGAGTCCAAGATTCACCTCGCTGCCCTCGGATAATCCTGCAGGGAAGTTCTTCCCGAGGTTCACGTTCACAGGATAACCAAAGCTTGCAAACAAACTCCCTTATCCTCTCCTGGATTTAGTTAGGAATCATTCAGGAAGCTGGACAGGTTTTGTCCAGGCAGGAAAGGACGAGATTTGTCCTCTTTTCAGCCCAGGTGCAGCGGTTTTGTCGCTCTGGGCGGGAGCCCAGGCCCTGCCCTGCTCAGGGAGGGGCAAGAGGCAGCTCCCAAAGGCTTGAAAAACAAATCCCCTGCTCCTTGCCAGGGGTGAAATTATTGCTCAGCAATAATTCCAGGGCACAAAGAGAATTTTTTTCTCTTTTGTCTTCTCACACTTTATTTAGCCAGCCCACACTACTCACTAAGCACTCACACTTTACAACACAGCGCAGGAAACCAACCCCCCCCCTCCTTCCCTCCCCCCCAGGTGTTCTTTGGTTAGAAAAAAAGGCTTTTAAAAAAATTCACCACCCAAAGAGCAAAAAACCCCAAGCCCAGCTGCACACTAGAACTTGTTCCAGCAGCCCTGCCACTGCCAGGGCCTGCACAGGCCCAGGACACAAATATGGCTTTAATTCTTCACCTGGGGTTTTTCTTTTTTTTTCAAGTAATTCTTCTACAGAAGAGCTTCAACACTAAACATCCAGCACGGAGGAGGAACTCGGGAACGCCGGGGGCCGGGATTCGGAGAACAGAACCATCGCCTGCCGTGCGTCCCGCGGGATTCCCGGGATTCCCGGGATCAGGAGCAGGGCTGGCTCGGGAGGAGTGTGGATATTCCCAGCCCAGCACGAGCGTCCAACAAACGCCCGCGACCTCCGAGTGGGGAAAGCCCCCCCCCACGTGCCAGACAATAAATAAAAATATTGCATTTTCTATCGGCCTGTTCGGGAGTCAGTCTGGAATGTTGTGGTCCGCAGAGGCCCTCGTTAGGCCCAGCTCTGAGGGGGCCCTCGTTAGGCAGAGAGAGCCTCGAGCTCTTTGGGTTTCAGCAGCTTCTTGGCGGCGATGATGGTGTTTTTCATCAGCATGGCCACGGTCATGGGCCCCACGCCGCCGGGCACCGGCGTGATGTAACTCGCCTTCTTCCTCACCCCTGAGGGGAAAAGCTCAGCTTAAGGGCGAGGCAAGGCTTCCCAGCCTAAAGCCACGCGGGTTCTGTCGGGTTTAACGCTTCAGGAACGGGGTCCAGGTGGTTTTTCCCCGCTGGCTGGGGGGGCACGGCCCAGCCTGTCCTGCCTGGGTGTGGAAGCGGCTTAACCGCGAAGGCCGAGGTGGGGAAAAGCGCCAAGCCAGGCCTAAAAGCACCACGCAAGGCCTGGAAGCACAAGGGTCCAAAAGAGCAAAAAAGCCAGGCCTAAAAGCACAAAAAGCCAGGCCTAAAAGTGCCAAAAGGTTGGGCCTGGGAGCCCCAAAAAGCTAGGCCCAAAAGTGCCAAAAAGCCAGGCCCAAAAGCACAAAGGTCTGAAAGCACCAAAAAGCCGGGCCCAAAAGCACCAGAAAGCTGGGCTTGAAAGCACCAAGGCCTGAAAGCACCAAGGCCTAAAAGCACCAAAAGCCAGGCCTAAAAGTGCCAAGAAGCCGGGCCTAGAAGCGCCAAGAAGCCGGGCCTAGAAGCACTAAGGCTTAAAAGCACCAAGGCCTGAAAGCACTAAAAGCCATGCTTAAAAGTGCCAAAAAGCCGGGCCTAAAAGCACCAAAAAGCCACGCCTAAAAGCACCAAGGCTTGAAAGCCCTAAACGCCAGGCCTAAAAGCTGATTTCCAGCACAAAAACGCCAAAGCCAAGACCGGAGCTGCAGAGACCCAAGTGCTGATGCTCAGGAGGCTCCATGGAATATCCCAGGACACGCCTGGGATGCGGATGCGCCGGAAGAACCCAAGCTCAGGGACACGAGCCAGGCCTTTGTCCCCTCTCCTCAGCCCCCTCAGCGCCCAAGGAAGCCGATCCAGAGCCTTTCCTCACCTTCAAAATCCACGTCCCCGACCAGCCTGGGCTTGGCCGTGACGGGGTCCTGCACCCTCGTGATGCCCACGTCGATCACCGCGGCGCCTTCCTTGATCATGTCGGCGGTGATCAGGTTGGGGATGCCTGGAGAAGCACAACCACCCCCTCAGTGCTGCCCTGATCCCCCTCATCCCACGCTCCCAGCACGTTCCAACCCGCCTGGGCCTTCCCGCCTCCCTAAACAATGGGATTTGAGGATCTTAAGGGGTTTTTTTCCCCACCCTAAACCATCCTAATGCAAATCTACCCACAGAGGCACGGCCAGCCACGGGCGTTCACTGCGGGTATTTCAAACTGGAAGAGGGGACATTTAGGTTGGATTTTTGGAGGGAATCTTTCCCTGGGAGGGTGAGAGGCTCTGGGCAGAGCAGCTGTGGCCACCCTTGGATCCCTGGAAGGGTCCAAGGCCAGGCTTGGAACAACCCACTGGGGTGGAAGGTGTCCAGGGGGCTGGAACAGGATGATCTTTGAGGCCCCTGCAGCCTGAACCATTCTGTGATTCCGCGTTTGGCGGAGCTGATCACTGATAACCTCGGGGCACGGAGCAGGAATCCTCCCCCGGGGAGTTCTGGCAGAGCAGGCAGCACCACACTCCCTCGTCCCCAAGGGGAAACCTTCCAACATCTCAGGTCCCGTGGCTCTTCTGCGCTCATTTTCCAGCTGCACCGAGGCAGGAGGAGCTGGGGCAGTGCCCGAACCCACCCCATCCCAGCCGAGCACGGCTCTATCTGTGCCAGGCAGGGCTGGCAGCAGCCTCCTGGGGCTAACCCAGCCTTTCAGGGCAGGCTGAGCTCCTGCTTCTGCCAGATAACGGGGGATGCACTCCCAGCCTGCCTTTATCTCCGTCCCTGGCGTCTCCCTTCCCAGGTCACTCCCACTCCGAGCCTCCCCCACCACTCCTCAGCCTTCCAGCACTTCCCTTCCAACCCACATCTCCTCTCCTCCCTCCCCGCAGATTCTGCTGCCAAACGGGGCCCCCAGACCAGCTCAGCTGCTGTGCCAGGGTGAGCCTGGAGCAGAGTCTGGAGCAGAGCCTGGAGCAGAGCCCGGCTCCGAGGGGATCCCGGTGCCCTGCAGGTGCCTCGGGAGCAGACGCCACTTTTTGGGACCTTTTTTTCCCCTTCCTCCCCACATAAATCCAGGCCCGATGGACAGCAGAGGCTGTTGTTGTCCAGCTGCGTGCCAGGGCAGGCACAAAGGGTGACGGGGACTGCGGTGACACCAGGCTGGGCACAGGGCACTGCTGGGTTCTGCAGGGCTCCGTCCTCGGCCCTGGGCTCCTCCACATCCTCACCAAGGGCCTGGGCTCAGGAGCGGGAGGAGCACTGGGTGTGCTGGTGACGCTGAGCTGGGAGCAGCTGTGGGCTGCCCCGAGGGCAGAGAGGCCCTCAGAGAGACCCGGGCAGGGCAGGGAGGGACAATCCCCAAACCTGTGCAGTTTAACCAGGGAAGGGCTGGATTCTGCCCCGGGGATGGGCACCCCTGGCTGGCTGGCTGGGTGGGTGGGCTCTGTGTGACAGGGACAGGAGCCAGGGAATGGCTGGAGCTGGGCCAGGGCAGGGTCAGGCTGGATTTTGGGAAAGTGCCAAGAGGGTGCTGGGCACTGCCCAGGCTGCCCAGGGAATGGGCACGGCCCCGAGGCTGCTCCAGGAGCGTTTGGGCAGCACTGCCAGGGATGCCCAGGGTGGGATTTTGGGGGTCAGTGCAGGGGCTGGGGTTGGATCAGTGATCCCAGTGGGTCCCTCCCACCCAAACACATTCCCTGATTCTCCATTCCTGCCGAGGATGGGATCAGCTGCTCCCTGCCAGGTGCTGCTTCCCACTCCAAAGGCAGAGCCCCAAACTGGGAACACCAAAACCGCGGCTCCGCCACGGGAGAGCCCAGCTCCGAGAGCCCCCCGCCTGCAGCCCCGAGAGCCCAGACCCTCCCAGAGGACATTCCCAGCCCGGGATTCCCAGCAGGATCCCCCCGAGCCCTGCTGAGGCCCCGCTCACCGGCGGCTGCCACCACGATGTCCGCGCGGATCGTGTGCTGCTTCAGCTGCTCCTTGGGCGTGTAGCGGTGCGAGATCGTCACCGTGGCGTCACCTGCGGCGACAAGGGGCAGGGACTGGCACACAGCGCCCAAACCCAGCCTCTCCTCTGCACCTTCCCCTTCCAGGCCAGCCCTGTGTCCCTCAGGAGCCCCAGGGAGCAGCCCCTGGAGGGAGAGGCAGGGATTTGGGGTGGAACGGGACAAGGAGCTGCTGAAGGAGGCTCAGGGGGGACCTTCTGGCTCTCCACAGCTCCCTGAGGAGAGGAGGGGGCAGCCAGGGCAGGGTCAGAATGAGGGGCAGGATGAGACAGAACAGCCTCGAGCTGTGCCAGGGGAAGTTTGGGTTGGGTATCGGGAAAAAAGTCCATCACGGGAAGGTTGTGAAGCACTGGAAGAGGCTGCCCAGGGTAACGGTGGAGTGCCCAGCCCTGGAAGCGTTCAAACCACGCGTGGACGTGGCACTTGAGGCTGGGGGCTGGTGTGGCTGAGGACTTGATGACCTTGGAGACCTTTTCCAACCTGAACAACCCCATGATTTTAAGACCATGGGCAGGATTATTCCACCCTGGGCCAGATCCCTGACCAAGGAATGGCTGGGAGTGCTTTAGGAGGCTAAAGAGGAGAGCTGTGAGGTTCCTCGCCCGAGGGCACCCCGCTCCTACCTCCGGGGCGCTCGTGGCTGCCGTCGGTGTGCAGCAGCATCGCGATCGGCATCCCCACGTTCTTGGACCTGCCCGCCACCACCACGTTCCTGCCCAGCGTTGGGATTCCTGCAGGGGACAAATCACAAAATCACAGCCTGTCCTGAGCTGGGAGGGACCCACAGGGATCACTGATCCAACCCCAGGCCCTGCACAGACACCCCAAAATCCCACCCTGGGCATCCCTGGCAGCGCTGCCCAAACGCTCCTGGAGCAGCCTCAGGGCCGTGCCCATTCCCTGGGCAGCCTGGGCAGTGCCCAGCACCCTCTGGGGGAAGAACCTTTCCCAAAATCCAGCCTGACCCTGCCCTGGCCCAGCTCCAGCCACTCCCTGGCTCCTGTCCCTGTCACACAGAGCCCACCCACCCACCCAGCCAGCCAGGGGTGCCCATCCCCGGGGCAGAATCCGGCCCTTCCCTGGTTAAACTGCACAGGTTTGGGGATCGTCCCTCCCTGCCCTGCCCGGGTCTCTCTGAGGGCCTCTCTGCCCTCGGGGCAGCCCACAGCTGCTCCCAGCTCAGCGTCACCAGCACACCCAGTGCTCCTCCCGCTCCTGAGCCCAGGCCCTTGGTGAGGATGTGGAGGAGCCCAGGGCCGAGGATGGAGCCCTGCAGAACCCAGCAGTGCCCTGTGCCCAGCCTGGTGTCACCGCAGTCCCCGTCACCCTTTGTGCTGACCCACGAGCTCCCCCGTCACACAAAGAACATCTCCAGCTGAGAATCCTTAAACCCGAGCTGGAATTACGCAGGGAATCAGCCAAATGCAGCAGCAGCAGCAGCTCTCAGCTGCTCCAGCAGCTCTCACCTGTTCTCTTGATGATCTCCCAGACGCCCCAGGGCGTGGCAGGAAGCATGGAGTACTGGTCCAGGCACATGCGGCCCACGTTGATCACGTGGAAGCCGTCGACGTCCTTGTCCGGGCTCACGGCGTTGCAGACCTTGCGCTCGTCGATGTGCTCTGCGAGAGGGCAGCGAGCGCTCAGGGACCAGCCCTACACCCGGCCTGCGCTGCCAGCCACGCTCTGCAGCTCCGGCCCTGAGCTGCAGCTGGGACCCCAAGTCCTGGGATGGAGCCCTGACCCCAAACTGGGGCTCTGACCCCAAACTGGAGCTCTGACCCCAAACTGGAGCTCTGAACTCTAGCCTTGAGCTGGAATTGTGACCCCAAACTGGAGCTCTTGACCCCAAGCCTTGAGCTGGAATTGTGACCCCAAACTGGAGCTCTGACCTCTAGCCTTGAGCTGGAATTGTGACCCCAAACTGGAGCTCTGACCCCTAGCCTTGAGCTGGAATTGTGACCCCAAACTGGAGCTCTGAGCTCTAGCCTTGAGCTGGAATTGTGACCCCAAACTGGAGCTCTGACCCCTAGCCTTGAGCTGGAATTGTGACCCCAAACTGGAGCTCAGACCTCTAGCCTTGAGCTGGAATTGTGACCCCAAACTGGAGCTCTTGACCCCAAGCCTTGAGCTGGAATTGTGACCCCAAACTGGAGTCCTGACCCCAAACTGGAGCTCTGACCTCTAGCCTTGAGCTGGAATTGTGACCCCAAACTGGAGCTCTGACCCCTAGCCTTGAGTTGGAATTGTGACCCCAAACTGGAGCTCTGACCCCAAACTGGAGCTCTGACCTCTAGCCTTGAGCTGGAATTGTGACCCCAAACTGCAGCTCTGACCCCAAACTGGAGCTCTTGACCCCAAGCCTTGAGCTGGAATTGTGACCCCAAACTGGAGCTCTTGACCCCAAGCCTTGAGCTGGAATTATGTCCCTGAGCCCAAGTTGTGACCCTGAGCTGGAACTGTGACTCCAAACCGGAGCTCTGACCCTGAGCTGGAATTTTGACCCCAAACTGGAGCTCTGACTCCAGGTCCTGAGCTGGAACTGCAACCCTGATCCCTGAGCCAGAGTTATGACCCTGAGCTTAGACCTCAAGCCTTGAGCTGGAATTGTGACTCCAAACTGCAGCTCTGACCCTGAGCTGGAATTTTGACCTCAAACTGGAGCTCTGACTCCAGGTCCTGAGCTGGAACTGTGACCCCAAACCCCAGGCTGGAATTGTGACCCTGAGCTGGAATTATGATCCCAAACCCTGAGCTCTGACTCCAGGTCCTGAACTGGAACTGTGACCCCAAACCCCAGGCTGGAATTGTGACCCTGAGCTGGAATTATGATCCCAAACTCTGAGCTCTGACCTCAAGCCTTGAACTGGAATTACGACCCCAAACTGGAGCTCTGACCCCAAGCCCTGAGCTGCAACTCTGACCCTGAGCTGGAGCTCTGACTCCAGATCCTGAGCTGGAACTGTGATCCCAAACTCCAGGCTGGAATTTTGACCCTGAGCTGGAATTATGATCCCAAACCCTGACCCTGGAGCCCCGTCAGAGCTCCGGGGGCCTGAAGCTCCCCAACACTCCCAGTTCCACGCTGCCAGCTCCCGGCATGGGAGCGCTCTGCAGCCACAGCCCTGCTCACGCCAAAGGTATTTTTAGGCAGCCCCAAGGCCACCCCCCGGCTCGGGAAGTTGATACTCCCAGCACAGGAATAGATTTTGTGGGAATGAAGGAGGTGGGAACTGAGCTGCTCACCAGGCAGGGGAAGCTGCACCAGCAGCCCGTCCACGGCTGCGTCGTTGTTGAGCTTCCCAATCAACTCCAGCAGCTCCTCCTCGGTGATGGAAGCCGGCCTGAGGATGGTCTCGCTGCTGATCCCTGGAATCGCCAAATCCACGGCGTCAGCGAGGCACAAAAGGGCGACTTTCCCAGATTTTGAGGGTTTAAACTGGCCTGCCTCACTGCCTGGCCAAAGCTGGGAGGCGCACGCCGAGGATGGCAGCGTTTGTGCAGCTTCCAGGCTGGAGAGGCCTTCACAAGTGTTGGGATTTGCTGTTGAGGACAATCATATGGGGCTGGTGGCCTGGGAAAGGGTGTTTGGGACCTTCCCAGTGCAGGGAGAAACCCAAGCAAAGCGTCCTACCGTGAAAATAAAACCACACAGCCTGAGAGCCCTCTGGACACACTAAAAAAGGGATGTTTGCCTAAAAATCTCAGCTCCAAAAGCAGCAGAACCCAAGTTAAAATGACACCATTTATTGCCCCTGACCCCGAGCAGGGCCTTGGATTGCGAGATGGGCAGGAGTCAGAGGGCAGCGAGGCTGCTGAACAGGGGCCGTGTCCCAGGCAGCCGAGGAAAAGGAGGCCAAAAATCCCCTCCTGTGCCTTTTACGGCTCTGGGAAAGCTGAAAAACCCCAACCACAGAGCTTGGGTTGCCCTGAAGGATCCAACAGATCACATTTACCCACCACACCCCGGTACAACCGGGCAGCCACGGGAAGCCAAGCTCCAGGGGAAGGTGAAAAGCCATCAGGTGGGTGGCTGCATCCCAAAAAAACTCCCAGCATCGAGGACTCCCGACCAACCTGCACTTTTTGGGACGGGAACCCCAGACTCACCCACGTCGGCCGCCGCTTTGGTTTTGTTGAGGACGTAGGAGTGGCTGGCCGGGTTCTCCCCCACCAGCACCACGCTCAGGTGCGGCCTCTTGTTCCCTGCCGCCACCCACTGCTGCACCTCGTGCCGTGCTTCCTGCCGGATCTGCCGGGCCAGCTTCCGCCCCGAGATCACCACGGCGTCCCCCCTGCAACAGGGAAAGCGTCAGCACAGCCTCAGGGCCACCAGCTCGCAGCCCCGGGCAAGATGGAGCAGGAAAACCAGGGGGGAAAAGGTGCCTTCCCTCGAGCTCTGCAGGGGCCTTTGGCACCTTCGTGCTCCTTCACCTCAAGCAGCGCATTTCAGGCTCGTTTACAGCTTCAAAGCTGGGGCCAAACGAGGCAGAATCGGAATGTCCCGAGCTGGAAGGGACCCACAGGGATCATCGATCCAAATCCTGGCACTACATCCCAAAATCCCACCCTGGGCATCCCTGGGAGCGGTGTCCGAACGCTCCTGGAGCAGCCTCGGGACCGTGCCCATTCCCTGGGGCACCTGGGCAGTGCCCAGCACCCTCTGGGGGGAAGAAAATCCCAAAAATCCAACCTAAATCCTTTCCCAAAAATCCAACCTAAATGCCCCTGACCATGAGGTCATTTTTTTCCCAAGAAAAAACAGGGAACACCGTTCTCTTTTCTCTGTGGGTATCGCTCGCGTGGGGCACGTTCCGAGCTGAGGCACTCCGCGTTCCCATCTTCGGGAAGGCACAGCAGCTTCCCTACCAAGGGCTCGCACGAAGCACAGCCGACTCCAGAGCAGTTTATCCCAGTCTGCCCAGTGATCCCAGCTGGAGCAGCACAGGAGGCTCCCAGGGCTGTTCCCACTGATCCTCATCCCCCACAAATTCCTTGGCGAGGCCGTGGGGCCACCCAGCACAGCCCTTCTCGCCCACCCCCTGCCGCATCAGCACCGCCACAGTCGGCTCTCCAGGCTGCCGGAGTTGAACTGGGAGCACTGGTTTTCCACCCCGACAGACTCCAGGGTCTGCCTGGAGCAGAGAGGGGACTTCGGCCCCTTCGAGCCCTGTCCAAGCAGCTCCTTGCACTGATTTCCACGCCAAACTGGTACCGGGAACACCCAGGCACATTCCAGGCTGCGGCGAGGCCACAGCTGCTGACCCCACCAGTGGGGTTCTGGGGTGGCTGTGCAGGGCCAGGAGCTGGACTGGTGACCCCAGTGGGCCCCTTCCTGCTCTGGGCATTCTGTGATTTAAGCCTGGCCTTGCTGCAAGGCCTCACACCCGGCACTCGCTGGCCTGATTCTCCTCACCTCCAAGCAAGAGCAGGCAGATGCTCCCCACAGCATTCCTGGGGCCTTCCCAAACCTCCAGAACCTGTCCATTTCTGGAGCAATTCCCAGCCAAGCTGCATCACAACTCCAAAACCTACTCCACCTGCCCCAGGAATCCAGGGACAGCTGACCCACAGTGCAGTTTCCAACCCTCCCTGCTCCACCCCAGCCAAGCTCAATTGCTGCACTTTCTCCTCAAAAATCCATCAGCTGCCTCTGGACGCATCTTCTCCTACCCGGATCCTGCATTCAGTCCAACAGTGCTCTTTTCTGACCTTCTCTAGCTACAATCCCGAGCTCCAGAGACACCTGGAACTATGGAAAACCACCCCGAGAACTCACCGGCATCTTCCCCCGAGACCGGGCTGCCCTGGGCTCCCAGGGAGAGGGAGAAGCACCAGAGGCTCTCAGGGGGGCAAAGAACGAGCTCAGAACCCTGTTTGGAGCAGGATGGGATGCTCGGGGGTCTCTGCCCCTCTCACCCCAGTGCCTGGAGAGTGCTCAGGGTGGTCTCTGTCCCCGTCACCTCAGGGAATGCTCGGGGGTCTCTGCCCCCTCACCCCAATGCCTGGAGAGTGCTCGGGGGTCTCTGACCGTGTCCCCCCGTGCCCAAGGAGCGCTTGCGGGTGCTCTCTGTCCCTGTTACGCCAGGGGATGATCAAGAAGAGGGGGTAGTCTCGTCCTTCTCCGTCCCTCGCAGCCGGGGGAGCCCCGCTGCGGGGAGGTCCCGGTCCCTCTGTGCCCGTGCCCGGGGCAGCCCCGCACTCCCACGCAAGGCGGGCGCGGGATTTCATCAGCCTGCAGCGCTCGGCGCGGCCGCTGGGGGCCCGCCCGCTCACCCCGGAACGGCGGGGGCGAAACGGGCCGCGACCCCGGCCCGGGGGGCGACCGAACCGGGCTGGGCCTCCCCCTCCTCATCCCTCAGCGCGCCGGGGCCGGGCGGAGCGGGGCGGGCGCTGCTCCCGCCTCCCTCCCAGCCACCCCCACACACCCCCCCGGGGTCCCGGGCCGTACCGGGCGGCGCTGAGGTGCAGGCGGCGGTCGCGGGGCTCCAGCGCGGCGCGGCTGAGGGCGCGGAGGGGCCGGAGCGCGGCGGCCATGGCGGGACCGGGCCTCACGGGCGGCGGGAACGGCACTGAGGGAACCGGCGCTCCCGGCCCTTTATAGAGCCCCGGTAAGGCCCGCCTCCCCCGGCAGCCAATGGGGCCGAGTGCCAAAAATGGTTCATTCAGGCCCTCACCTCTCGGCATCGCCGCGGCTCCCGACCCGAACACCGAATCGGTGACCCGGGAGCGACGGCCGCAGCTGCGAACGGGGTAGCAAACAATGTAAACACCGTCGGGTTGGTTATTTTGGGTACGGGGTGTCAGCAGCTCCCCCTGAGAGCCTCTGGTGCTTCTCCCTCTCCCTGGGAGCCCAGGGCAGCCCGGTCTCGGGGGAAGATGCCGGTGAGTTCTCGGGGTGGTTTTCCATAGTTCCAGGTGTCTCTGGAGCTCGGGATTGTAGCTAGAGAAGGTCAGAAAAGAGCACTGTCGGACTGAATGCAGGATCCGGGTAGGAGAAGATGTATCCAGAGGCAGCTGATGGATTTTTGAGGAGAAAGTGCAGCAATTGAGCTTGGCTGGGGTGGAGCAGGGAGGGTTGGAAACTGCACTGTGGGTCAGCTGTCCCTGGATTCCTGGGGCAGGTGGAGTAGGTTTTGGAGTTGTGATGCAGCTTGGCTGGGAATTGCTCCAGAACTGGACAGGTTCTGGAGGTTTGGGAAGGCCCCAGGAATGCTGTGGGGGGCATCTGCCTGCTCTTGCTTGGAGGTGAGGAGAATCAGGCCAGCGAGTGCCGGGTGTGAGGCCTTGTAGCAAGTCCAGGCTTAAATCCAGGCGGGAGGCTGGACATGACCCCAAAGGTGCCCTGGGCTGACCCCCAGCGTGGGCAGTGGCTCCGGGGGGATTCTGCCCCTCGGCCCCCACCTGCAGAGCTGCCCCCAGCCCTGGGACCCCAGCTGGAGCACGCGGAGCTGCTGGAGAGAGCCCAGAGGAGGCCACGGAGCTGCTCCAGGGCTGGAGCCCCTCTGGAGCCGGGCTGGGAGAGCTGGTGGTGCTCACCTGGAGAAGGGAAGCTCCAGGGAGAGCTTAAAACCCCTTTCCAGGGCCTAAAGGGGATCCAGGAGAGCTGGAGAGGGACTGGGAGCACCCGGAGCTGGGAGCACCCAGCTCCCGCCATGTATCACGGTGCCTGAGGAGCTGGGGGATGATTCCAAGGACATCCTGCAGTGACATCTCCTTGTCCCGCTGGGCAAGCGCTCAGTCCCAAACCTCACCCCATTCCTGATCACACTCCACGTTCAGACACACTCACAGCCCTGTATCTAATCGCATCCAAGTCCCAGACTCATCCAGCCCCAGACCCAATCCCAAAGCAAGGCCTAAGGCAAAAACCACGTCTAGCCTTAACCCCAGCGCCAGCTCTGAGCCCCCTCAGCCCTGATCCGACCCAAACCCAGCCCAAATCCCACCCAAATTCAGTGCTGACCCCAGTGCCAGCTCTGAGCCCCCCCCAGCCCCAATCCCACCCAAATTCAGCCCAAATCCCACCCAAACTTGGCCCCAGTCCCACCCAAATTCAGCCCCAATCCCACCCAAACTCAGCCCAAATCCCGGCCTGACCGCGGCCCCTCCCCCACCCCACCCTCACACCTGGCACTGCCCCGACCCCGCCTCATGGAGCCTCCACCTCTCGACCAATCAGATCGCTCTGCTGCGTTGTGGCCCCGCCCCTCATTATGTCCTCATAATGCGGAACGTTGGCACTCGATTCCCATTGGCTACCGCACAGGGGGCGGGGCTTAGTCTGGCTATATAAGGCGGCCCGGGGGCGGCTGGGGCTCAGTTCGGGACCCGGCGCGGAGGCGGCAGCGGCGGAGAGGAGCGGCCCTGGAGACCCGCGGAGCTCCGCGCTCCGGCCGCCAACGAAGGGTGCGGAGGCCCCACCAGAGATTACTCCGCTCCACGGAGCCCACCCCAGCCCCCCACTAGGGTAAGTACGAACGGCGACGGCGCGGGACCCCCCCTCAGTAAGGGGAGGAGAACGGGGATGACCTGGCCCCCTCATTCCCCACAGGAGGTGAGGATGGAGACGACCGAGAGAATCCGGCTCCTCCATGGATGGAGGAGGTTCGAGGAGAAGGTAAAGGTAATAAAAGGTAAAACAAAATAAAGTTGGCAAAAATCACATCCAGTGCCTTGAGTGATCTTTGCTTTCCCTGCGAGTCGCTTGCGATGCAAACAAATCACAAAGGCCCCGCCCTCGGCCTGGGAGAGGAGGACGGAGCCCCCCGGCCCTCAGGCGGGGCGAGGAGCGCGGATGGCCCGGGGCTGTCTCCGTCCCTCTCCGTCCTGGGGAGTCCTGGGGGGTCTTGAGGCCTCTCGTGTCGGGGAACGATGGGGGCTGGGGGGGGTCTCTGTCCGTGTCATGCCGGGGGATGCTCGGGGCGGTCACCGCAGGGCTGAGAGGGACAGAGAGCCCCTGGCCCCCAGCCCCCCGCTCGCATTTCCCGGGGCGAGAGGGACGGAGGCCCCTGGAGCATCCCCCGGGCCCCTGAACACGATAAAACTGGCAGAAATCAAACTCAAGAGCGCCTGGAATGCCCTGGCTGATATTTGCTGTCACGAGGCCCCGCGCTGTCACAATGGGCGCTCGGCTCCGTGAGGTTCCCTTGGGTGACAACGCTGCCCTGGGTTCCACGAGGCCCTGCTGTGTCACAATGGCCTCGGCTCCGTGAGGTTCCATTGCCTGGCACTGGTATCCCACGGGATTCTGTGGAATTCATGGGAAATGGAAAGGGGAATTGGGAAGGAAGGGGCGATTTGCAGCCTTTGGAAACGGCTTCTCTCAAGCGCGGGGGCGAGACGATCAAAAGGAGAATTTAAGGGCACGAGTCACCTCCTTCAGGGTTCCAGTGATCTCTTTCCAGCAGCGAGAAATGAACGCTCAGAGATGGCAGTGACAAAACAACAACTGTTTATTGACAAACAGGGTGGCCACAGGCAGAGAGAGGCAGTGAATAAGGGCTGGGGATCGACCTGCCAGAGCTCAGCACCCCCTGGAGCTGAGAGAGACCCCAAACGCCGCAGGATCCCCGTTCCCAACACGAGGCACGGGATGGCCCCGGCTCCCTCTTCTCTCCCTCGGGTTCTGGGACAGGCAGCTGCGGGATTGGCCCTCGGAGCAGCCCAAAGATCACCACCTTTTCCAAGCTGAGAGAAATAAACCCAAAAGGAAAGAAAAAACCTTTTCCCGGGCACGGCTGGAAGCGCCCGGGGCAGAGGCAGCAGAGAGCAGAACGAGCTGCGTGGGGGCTTTGAACAAATCGAGCCAATTTCCTCCCCCCACCACACACCCAGAACGTTCCCGGCTGCTGGGCCTGAAGGATCCAGGAACAACTTTTGGGGCTGGAAAAAGCTGATTTTGGGATTCGTTCCCGTTGTGAACTGCCCCAAGAAACTCCCGCACCTGCAGCCAGAGCGGGAAAGCAAAACCAACCCCCCTTGAAGTGGGAGGCAAGGAAGGGGTTGGAGAAGCTCTGGGGAAAATGCCTGGAATGAGGGTCAGGGACAGAGTGGGAATGAGAATATGAGAGCCCAGTAGTCCCAGTTACAAAGCAGAACGGGAAGCAGAGATGGGTACGAGCTGGAAGGGCGGTGAACAGAGCGGTGCATGGGATCCGTCCAGCAGGAGCTGATCCGGCACAGCCCCAGCAGCCCCGGAAGGGAACACAAATGGTTCATTGCCGGTGCTTGACCTCAGGGCTGCCTTGTCCTGGGACACCTCCTGAGCCAGCCCCGGGAATGGTTTGCTTTGGGCTGGGGGAAGCCAAAGCCCGGGCAGAAGGTGCAGCTGACACGGGCCGAGCTCCCCCAGGGCTTCCGGATCAGCAGTGCAGAGCCGAGGGCTGTCGGAGCTCTGCAGCCGTTCTTTGCTGCGTCCGGCAGGGAATTAAGGGCAGGGTTGGATGGAATGGTAGAAATCGAAAAGAATCCAAAGCCCGGCGTGTGAACAGGAGCTTTGGTGCGCTGGGCGTGCCGGATGTTCCGGAGGGGAAATCCCCTCGTGCCCCCGGCCCCAGTAAAGAGCGGCCGCTGCTGAATGCCGCACACCGGGGGCAGTTTTTATTGAATTCTTTTATTTTATAGGGTTTGATTTTTCCAGAGGTTTTTGTAAAAGCCGGGTGTGTGATGTCATAGAACCTCAGTTTCTCGACCAATCAGATCGCTCGGCTGCGTTGTGGCCCCGCCCCTCATTATGTCCTCACAATGTGGAACCTTGGCACTCGACTCCCATTGGCTGCCGCACAGGGGGCGGGGCTTAGTCTGGCTATATAAGGCGGCCCGGGGGCGGCTGGGGCTCAGTTGCGGGGCGGGAGCGGGGCGGGAGCGGAGCCGGAGCGGAGCGGGGGCAGCGGAGCCGCCGAGGCCGCAGCCCCGGGAGCGGCCCGGCCCTCAGCGCCGCGGCCCTGGAGCCCCGGGGCGGGGGTGTGGGGGTGGCCGGGAGGGAGCTGGGATGCGCCGCTGCGCCGTTTCTCGCCGCCCATGCGCCTTTTCTCGCCGCCGCCCTTCTCGGGCACCTGCGCCGGCCCCCCCAAATCGGAGGGGGACGGAGCCCGCGCCGGCCGCTCCAAATGGGAGCGGGAGCGACACCACCCCCGGCTCGGCAAAGGTAGGGAGCGAGCAGCGCCGGGGCACCGAGGGACAGCAACCCCGGCTCGGCAAAGGTAGGGACTGAGCAGTGCCGGGGCACCGAGGGACGGCAACCCCGGCTCGGCAAAGGTAGGGACTGAGCAGCGCCGGGGCGACGAGGGACAGCAACCCCGGCTCGGCAAAGGTAGGGACTGAGCAGCGCCGGGGCGCCGAGGGACAGCGCCGGCCCCCCCAAATCGGAGGGGGTCGGACACCACCCGCAGCCCGCCAAAGGTAAGGCCAAAATAAAGGTAAATAAAAGGTAAAACAAAATAAAATTGGCAAAAACAAATTGGCAAAACAAAATAAAATTGGCAAAAACAAATTGGCAAAACAAAATAAAATTGGCAAAAATCACATCCAGTGCCTTGAGTGATCTTTGCTTTCCCTGCGAGTCGCTTGCGATGCAAACAAATCACAGAGCCCCCGCCCTGGGCTGGATGGGCCTTGGAGCACCCTGGCATGGCGGAAGGTGTCCCTGCCCGTGGCACTGGAGGGGCTTTAAGGTCCCTTCCACCCCAAACCATTGTGGGATTCTGATTCTGGGGAGCCCCACAATCCCAGGCCACAGCCCCCAACTGCAGGGGATCCATCTCGGGAGGGAATGGCCCTTCCAGAGGCCTCCCGGTGACAAGGAGCACGGCGGCCACGTCACACACAGCCCTCAACGTTTATTCCAAACACCGCTTACAGCTCCAGGGAGAGGCACATGCGAGTGGATCCTGCGGATCAGGCAAAGAAAAAGAGGCAAAAGACCAGGAAAACTCTCCTTGGGCGCCACAACCCCCCTTGGGCACTTGGAAACAGCTCCCACCACCCCGCGCTGTCACAATGGGCGCTCGGCTCCGTGAGGTTCCCTTGGGTGACAACGCTGCCCTGGGTTCCACGAGGCCCTGCTGTGTCACAATGGCCTCGGCTCCGTGAGGTTCCATTGCCTGGCACTGGTATCCCACGGGATTCTGTGGAATTCATGGGAAATGGAAAGGGGAATTGGGAAGGAAGGAGCGATTTGCAGCCCAGTAATGGGGCTGGGACCCCCAGAGACCCCTCCCCATGGGCCTGTGCACCCCAGATTTGGGGCTAGAACCCCCAAATCACTGTCCCTCTATCTCTGCCAGCCCTTGCCTTGCGAAAGAGCTGCGATTATAAAAAATTACAACCTCTAACCCAAAGCCCAGCCCTGACCCCCACCCCAGCCCCAATTCCAGCCTCTTCCCAAACCCGCGGCCCTGAACCAAATCCCATGTTTAACCCTGACCTCAAACCCGGCCCCAAATCCCAACTCTAACCCCCACCCTAGCCTCAATTCCAGCCCCATCCCAAACCAAATCCCACATTTAACCCTGACCACCCCCCAGCCCTTTCCCCAACCCGCAGCCACCGCCAGCCTCCGCAGCGTCTCCGGGGTGCCCACGAGCCCGTCGGGGTCGATGTTGCCATGCAGGGAATTAAGGGCAGGGTTGGATGGAATGGTAGAAATCGAAAAGAATCCAAAGCCCGGCGTGTGAACAGGAGCTTTGGTGCGCTGGGCGTGCCGGATGTTCCGGAGGGGAAATCCCCTCATGCCCCCGGCCCCAGTAAAGAGCGGCCGCTGCTGAATGCCGCACACCGGGGGCAGTTTTTATTGAATTCTTTTATTTTCTAGGGTTTTATTTTTCCTGAGCTTTTTTTGTAAAAGCCGGGGGTGTGATGTCATAGAACCTCAGTTTCTCGACCAATCAGATCGCTCGGCTGCGTTGTGGCCCCGCCCCTCATTATGTCCTCACAATGTGGAACCTTGGCACTCGATTCCCATTGGCTGCCATCCGGTGGGCGGGGCTTAGTCTGGCTATATAAGGCGGCCCGGGGGCGGCTGGGGCTCAGTTCGGGACCCGGCGCGGAGGCGGCAGCGGCGGAGAGGAGCGGCCCTGGAGACCCGCGGAGCTCCGCGCTCCGGCCGCCAACGAAGGGTGCGGAGGCCCCACCAGAGATTACTCCGCTCCACGGAGCCCACCCCAGCTCCCCACTAGGGTAAGTACGAACGGCGACGGCGCGGGACCCTCCCTCAGTAAGGGGAGGAGAACGGGGATGACCCGGCTCCCCCCTCCCCCACAGGGGACGTGGACGGAGACGACCCGGCCCCCCCACCTGGGAGAAGGAGTGAGAGCATCCGGCTCCTCCAGGAGGAGGTCCGAGGAAACCAGGATCCCCCCGCAAGGGGAGGACGAGGGCATCATCCGGCTCTTCCATGGCGGAGGAGGTCCGAGACCACCCGGATCCCCCCAAATACTGGGAGGACGAGGGCATCATCCGGCTCTTCCCTGATGGAGGAGGTCCGAGACCACCCGGATCCCCCCAAAACAGGGGAGGACGAGGGCATCATCCGGCTCTTCCCTGATGGAGGAGGTCCGAGGCCACCCGGATCCCCCCAAATATGGGGTGGACGAGGGCATCATCCGGCTCTTCCACCATGGAGGAGGTCCGAGACCACCCGGATCCCCCCAAATATGGGGTGGACGAGGGCATCATCCGGCTCTTCCACCATGGAGGAGGTCCGAGGCCACCCGGATCCCCCCAAAACAGGGGAGGACGAGGGCATCATCCGGCTCTTCCAAGGTGGAGGAGGTCCGAGACCACCCGGATCCCCCCAAAACAGGGGAGGACGAGGGCATCATCCGGCTCTTCCAAGGTGGAGGAGGTCCGAGACCACCCGGATCCCCCCAAATATGGGGTGGACGAGGGCATCATCCGGCTCTTCCAGCATGGAGGAGGTCCGAGGCCACCCGGATCCCCCCAAAACCGGGGAGGACGAGGGCATCATCCGGCTCTTCCCTGATGGAGGAGGTCCGAGGCCACCCGGATCCCCCCAAAACAGGGGCGGACGAGGGCATCATCCGGCTCTTCCACCATGGAGGAGGTCCGAGGCCACCCGGATCCCCCCAAATATGGGGAGGACGAGGGCATCATCCGGCTCTTCCCTGATGGAGGAGGTCCGAGGCCACCCGGATCCCCCCAAATATGGGGTGGACGAGGGCATCATCCGGCTCTTCCCTGATGGAGGAGGTCCGAGACCACCCGGATCCCCCCAAATATGGGGTGGACGAGGGCATCATCCGGCTCTTCCACCATGGAGGAGGTCCGAGGCCACCCGGATCCCCCCAAAACAGGGGAGGACGAGGGCATCATCCGGCTCTTCCATGGCGGAGGAGGTCCGAGACCACCCGGATCCCCCCAAATACTGGGAGGACGCGGGCATCATCCGGCTCTTCCAAGGTGGAGGAGGTCCGAGACCACCCGGATCCCCCCAAATATGGGGTGGACGAGGGCATCATCCGGCTCTTCCAAGGTGGAGGAGGTCCGAGACCACCCGGATCCCCCCAAAACAGGGGAGGACGAGGGCATCATCCGGCTCTTCCAGCATGGAGGAGGTCCGAGACCACCCGGATCCCCCCAAATATGGGGTGGACGAGGGCATCATCCGGCTCTTCCAGCATGGAGGAGGTCCGAGACCACCCGGATCCCCCCAAAACCGGGGAGGACGAGGGCATCATCCGGCTCTTCCCTGATGGAGGAGGTCCGAGACCACCCGGATCCCCCCAAAACCGGGGAGGACGAGGGCATCATCCGGCTCTTCCCTGATGGAGGAGGTCCGAGACCACCCGGATCCCCCCAAAACCGGGGAGGACGAGGGCATCATCCGGCTCTTCCAAGGTGGAGGAGGTCCGAGACCACCCGGATCCCCCGAATTCGGTGCGGAGGACGGGAAGATCCGGTGTCCCCAAATGAGAGTATGAACGGCGACCCCAAAATGGCGAGAAGGACAGCCCCCCGCCCCCCCTAATGGCAGGGGAATGGTGACCCCCCGACCACCTTGCAGAGATGGAAGGATGGAGCCCTCCCCGATCCTCCTGCGGGGTGCCAGGGGCAGGGACAGCTCCCTAGAGCCCCGGAGAGGAGCGGCCCTGGAGACCCGCGGAGCTCCGCGCTCCGGCCGCCAACGAAGGGTGCGGAGGCCCCACCAGAGATTACTCCGCTCCACGGAGCCCACCCCAGCCCCCCACTAGGGTAAGTACGAACGGCGACGGCGCGGGACCCTCCCTCAGTAAGGGGAGGAGAACGGGGATGACCCGGCTCCCCCCTCCCCCACAGGGGACGTGGACGGAGACGACCCGGCCCCCCCACCTGGGAGAAGGAGTGAGAGCATCCGGCTCCTCCAGGAGGAGGTCCGAGGAAACCAGGATCCCCCCGCAAGGGGAGGACGAGGGCATCATCCGGCTCTTCCCTGATGGAGGAGGTCCGAGACCACCCGGATCCCCCCAAATACTGGGAGGACGAGGGCATCATCCGGCTCTTCCCTGATGGAGGAGGTCCGAGACCACCCGGATCCCCCCAAAACAGGGGAGGACGAGGGCATCATCCGGCTCTTCCAGCATGGAGGAGGTCCGAGGCCACCCGGATCCCCCCAAATATGGGGTGGACGAGGGCATCATCCGGCTCTTCCAGCATGGAGGAGGTCCGAGGCCACCCGGATCCCCCCAAAACAGGGGCGGACGAGGGCATCATCCGGCTCTTCCACCATGGAGGAGGTCCGAGACCACCCGGATCCCCCCAAAACAGGGGAGGACGAGGGCATCATCCGGCTCTTCCAAGGTGGAGGAGGTCCGAGACCACCCGGATCCCCCCAAAACAGGGGAGGACGAGGGCATCATCCGGCTCTTCCAGCATGGAGGAGGTCCGAGACCACCCGGATCCCCCCAAATATGGGGTGGACGAGGGCATCATCCGGCTCTTCCGGCATGGAGGAGGTCCGAGACCACCCGGATCCCCCCAAATATGGGGTGGACGAGGGCATCATCCGGCTCTTCCACCATGGAGGAGGTCCGAGGCCACCCGGATCCCCCCAAAACAGGGGAGGACGAGGGCATCATCCGGCTCTTCCCTGATGGAGGAGGTCCGAGGCCACCCGGATCCCCCCAAATATGGGGTGGACGAGGCCATCATCCGGCTCTTCCAGCATGGAGGAGGTCCGAGGCCACCCGGATCCCCCCAAATATGGGGTGGACGAGGGCATCATCCGGCTCTTCCCTGATGGAGGAGGTCCGAGGCCACCCGGATCCCCCCAAATATGGGGTTGACGAGGGCATCATCCGGCTCTTCCCTGATGGAGGAGGTCCGAGACCACCCGGATCCCCCCAAATATGGGGAGGACGAGGGCATCATCCGGCTCTTCCCTGATGGAGGAGGTCCGAGACCACCCGGATCCCCCCAAATACTGGGAGGACGAGGGCATCATCCGGCTCTTCCCTGATGGAGGAGGTCCGAGACCACCCGGATCCCCCGAATTCGGTGCGGAGGACGGGAAGATCCGGTGTCCCCAAATGAGAGTATGAACGGCGACCCCAAAATGGCGAGAAGGACAGCCCCCCGCCCCCCCTAATGGCAGGGGAATGGAGACCCCCCGACCACCTTGCAGAGATGGAAGGATGGAGCCCTCCCCGATCCTCCTGCGGGGTGCCAGGGGCAGGGACAGCTCCCTAGAGCCCCGGAGAGGAGCGGCCCTGGAGACCCGCGGAGCTCCGCGCTCCGGCCGCCAACGAAGGGTGCGGAGGCCCCACCAGAGATTACTCCGCTCCACGGAGCCCACCCCAGCCCCCCACTAGGGTAAGTACGAACGGCGACGGCGCGGGACCCCCCCTCAGTAAGGGGAGGAGAACGGGGATGACCTGGCCCCCCCATTCCCCGCAGGGGGCGAGGATGGAGACGACCCGGCCCCCACACCTGGGAGAAGGAGCGAGAGCATCCGGCACCTTTGTGGATGGAGGAGGTCCGAAGCCACCCGGATCCCCCGAATTCGGTTCGGAGGACGGGAAGATCCAGTGTCTCCAAATCTGAGTATGAATGGCGACCCCAAAAGGGCGGAAGGACAGCCCCCCGCCCCCCGCTAATAGCAGGGGAATGGAGACCCCCCAACCACCCCGCAGGGTGGGAAGGTTGGAGCCCTCCCTGATCCTCCGTGCCATGTAAATTTGGCAGAAATCGAGTTTAACAGCTCAGAAAACCTCAAGTTTAACAGCCCAAGAAAACTCGAGTTTATCAGCACAAATAAACTCGAGTTTGACTCTCCCAACGGAGTCGATTGCGATGGAAATGCAAACAAATCCCACCCCCCCGCTCCCCCCTGGGCGAGGAGCGTGGGTGGCCCGGGGTTGTCTCCCTCCTTGTCGTGCCTCGGGGGCAGTTCTGGGGGTCTCCAACCCTGCACTGAGGGGGGCTGAGCGGGGGGCGGGCGCGGTCCGTCCCTCTCCCCGCGGGGATTCGGGGCCCCTGGGGCTGTGGGTGACGCTTCTGGGGGCTGGGGATTAAGGGAGGGGGACGGAGACCACCCGACCTCCCCCTCTAAGAGGGGATGAGGACGGAGAACACCCGACCCCCCCAATTAGGGGATGAGGACGGAGAGGGAGAAGAGCAGAAGTGCCCCTCCCTGGGCCTCCTGAGATCCGCCAGGGTCGGAGAGGCCCCCGAACTCCCGAGCGACAGCGGCAGAGCCCCCAGACCTCCCAAGCACTTCCCAGAGCCACAGGGACGGGCTTTGCTGGAGCATCTCCGGGGCACCGGGCAGGTTCTGATTGGCGGGAATCAAAACTGACGAGGAAAAGAACCGATTTGGCTGATCTGCTGAGTGACGGTTGGCAGAAATGAAATCGATTTGGCTGACGGTTTGATCTCCCAGCGAGCCGCTTGCCATGAAGACACAAAGGAGCCCCGCCAGCCCGAGATTACCTCTGTCCCTCTCATACCTGGGGGGGTTTCCAATCTTCTCTGGTCAGGGGATGCCCAGGGACAGAGAACCCTGATCCCCAGGCATCCCCCTTCTTGGGAAGGATGGAGACCCCCCCAATTGTTGGGCGGGCTGAGAGGCACAGGGACACCCCCCCGAGTCCCGCTCGAGCTTCGCCCAGCGTGAGACGGACGGAGAACCCCTCAAGCTCGGGGCAGGATAAAATTGGTGAGAGAAAATAAAATTGGCGGAAGCGGACTGTACGCGGCAATAAATACGCTTAATAAAGCGCAAAGAAACCTGAAGTCGGTGGTACGGGTTTTATTTAACCTGGGATCGCTGGGCAGTGGTGTCACCTTGGGATGGGGCTGGAATTGGGGCTGGGGGTGGGGTTAGAGGTGGGACTTGGGGCTGGGTTTGAGGTCGGGGTTAAATGTGGGATTTGGTTTAGGAAGGGGCTGGGGTGGGGTTTACGGCTGGGCTTTGGGTTAGAGCTGGGATTGAGGTTAAAACTAAATGTGGTCTTGGCCTTAGGCCTGGTTTTGGAATTGGGTCTGGGGCTGTGCCCAGTCCCACACTGTGCCCATTGCAGGAGGTGACATCTAGGGGGGGGGGGCTAAAATATGGTGGGGAGGGGTCTCTGGGGGTCCCAGCCCCATTTCAGGGGTGCCCAGGCCCATGGGGAGGGGTCTCAGGGGGTCTCTGTCCCTCTCAGCCCTGCGGTGACCGCCCCGAGCATCCCCCGGCGTGACACGGACAGAGACCCCCCCAGCCCCCATCGTTCCCCGACACGAGAGGCCTCAAGACCCCCCAGGACTCCCCAGGACGGAGAGGGACGGAGACAGCCCCGGGCCATCCGCGCTCCTCGCCCCGCCTGAGGGCCGGGGGGCTCCGTCCTCCTCTCCCAGGCCGAGGGCGGTGGCTCTGTGATTTGTTTGCATCGCAAGCGACTCGCAGGGAAAGCAAAGATCACTCAAGGCACTGGATGTGATTTTTGCCAATTTTATTTTGTTTTAGCTTTTATTTTCTTCTTTAGCAGGCTGCGGGTGGTGTCCGTCGTCCGTAGCCCCCCGGGGGGATGCTCTGTCAGTGTCCGCCGTCCTCGCCCCCGGGGGGATGCTCTGTCAGTGTCCGCCGTCCTCGCCCCCGAGGGGATGCTCCGTCGGTGTCCGTCGTCTTCACCCCGGGGGGGATGCTCTGTCAGTGTCCGCCGTCCTCGCCCCCGGGGGGATGCTCCGTCGGTGTCCGTCGTCTTCACCCCGGGGGGGATGCTCTGTCGGTGTCCGTCTTCCTCGCCCCCGGGGGGATGCTCCGTCGGTGTCCGTCGTCTTCACCCCCGGGGGGATGCTCCGTCGGTGTCCGTCGTCTTCACCCGGGGGGGATGCTCCGTCGGTGTCCGCCGTCCTCGCCCCCGGGGGGATGCTCCGTCGGTGTCCGTCGTCTTCACCCGGGGGGCATGCTCTGTCGGTGTCCGCCGTCCTCGCCCCCGGGGGGATGCTCTGTCGGTGTCCGTCTTCCTCGCCCCCGGGGGGATGCTCCGTCGGTGTCCGTCGTCTTCACCCCCGGGGGGATGCTCTGTCAGTGTCCGCCGTCCTCGCCCCCGGGGGGATGCTCCGTCGGTGTCCGTCGTCTTCACCCCGGGGGGATGCTCCGTTGGTGTCCGTCGTCTTCACCCCGGGCCGGGGGCGGTGCAGGGGCGGTGCAGGGGCGGCCCCGGGGCTCCGCTGCTCCCCTCCCCTCGCCACACCCCGCGCTGAGCCCCGCCCCCGCTACACCCCTTTTATACTCAGCCAAGCCCCGCCCCTCTCCGTTTCAGCCAATGGGAGCTCAGTGATGCTTTGGGGGTGGAGGCACAACCGGTCTCCGCCCTTTGTGATGTCACAATGAGTGGGCGGAGCTAACTGAATGACGGTTTCCCTGGAACCCGGGTTTCCCGCGCTAATTGGGCTCGGCGGCACTGATTGGTTGGTTCGAGGCTGAGGGTGGGGCAAGGCCCGGGAATAGGCGTGGCTTACGTGCGGGGGTCCCGGCCCCATTCTAGGGGTGCCTGGGCCCATGGGGAGGGGTCTCTGAGGGTCCCGGCCCCATTCTGCGGGTGCCCGGGCCCACGGGGAAGGGTCTGTGGGGGTCCCGGCCCCATTCTGGGGTTCCCGGCCCCAATTCTAGGGGTACCCGGGCTCATTCCGGGTCCCACCCCACGTGACCCGGAGGCGGGGCCATCGCCTCACGGCTCGAGGCGGGACCACGCCCCCTTAGCGAGACTCCCCGCCCCTTCCCGGAGCTCTCGCGAGAGTTGGCGGCGCGGGCGGGGCCGGTCCCGCCCGGAGGAGCCGCCGCTCCCTCAGCGCAGCCCGGCCCGGCCCGGCCCGGCGCGTTTCGCTCCCTTCGGCCCTTCCCGCTCCCTCAAACCGGCCCCGCTTCCCTCGGCCCTTCCCGCTCCCTCAAACCGGCCCCGCTTCCTTCCGCCCGATCCCTCAGCCCTTCCCGCTCCCCGATCCCTCAGCCGTTCCCGCTCCCCGATCCCTCAGCCCTTCCCTCTCCCGCATCCCGGCCCCTCTTCCTTCCGCCCGATCCCTCAGCCCTTCCCGCTCCCCGATCCCTCAGCGCATTTCCGCTCCCCTCAGTGCATTCCCGCGTCCCCCGGCTCATCTCGCTCCCTCAGACCCTTCCCGTTTCCCTCATCCCGTTCCCGCTGCCCTCAGCCCGGCCCGTCTCGCCATGAGCTTCCTCTTGTGAGTGTCCGGGCTCTGGGGAGGGTCGGTCCTGGGGGCGGCCCCGAGGGGCTTTAGCGGAGGGAAAAGGCCCGTGGGAAGGGGCAGCGAGGGGCCGGGGGAGCGCTTGGGCTTGGTCCGGGCGAGGTTATTTGTGGGGGAAGCGTTTGGGGAGGGATGGAGGGCTGGTCTTTGAGGGGGTTGAGGAGGGGAAGGATTTCGGGGAGCCTGCTGGGTGCCGTGGGGAGAGGGGGTGTTGTAGGGATTCCCGAGGGGAGTCCTGGGCTTCGAGGAAGATTGGGGGGGGGTCAGAGGCCTCCAGGAGCTGAGGAAGGCTCAGGAGGGCTCTTGGGGGAAAGTTTAGGAGGAATCGCAGAGTGGTTTGTGCTTGGGGGGGTTCCTGCGTGTGTGGAGGAGGGGAGTGTACAAGGATTGGCTTCCTCAGCTGTGGGAAGGCTGCGACAGGACCAGAGGAAACAGCCTCAAGTTGCACCAGGGGAGGTTTAGATTGGATTTTAGGGACAAATTCTTCACTGCGAGGGTTGGAAAGGCTGGAGTCCCCGTCCCCGGGAGTGTTCCAAACACGGGTGGATGTGGCACTCGGGGACAGGGTTTCGTGGCGACCGTGGGGCTGGTGCTGCACCGGACTCGATGATCTTGGGGATCTTTTCCAGCCTCATTGATTCCACGATTCTGTGGCTAGCTGGAAACGCTTTTTCTCTTGTCAGCGGGAGCCGGTCTTCCAAAACATTCAAGCCAAAGAAGAACATTCCCGAGGGATCCCACCAGTATGAGCTCCTCAAACACGCCGAGGCCACGCTGGGCAGCGGCAACCTGCGGCAGGCCGTGATGCTGCCCGAGGGCGAGGACCTCAACGAGTGGATTGCGGTGAACAGTGAGTCCTCTGGGACAGGGAAAACCCCAAAACCGCGGGGTTTATCCTTAAACAAACCCCTGAATTCCCCTGGCACGCTCTGCTGGGGGAGCTGAGGTGGGATGAGAGCGGCGGAAGCAGGGCCCGCGTCAGGGGGGTGTTGTGCAAGAAGGAAGAGACAGAGCAGCACCGGTGTGGTTTTGGGGTGGGTTTTGACGAGTTCAGGCTCACGGGGGGGATTTGGTTTGTGAATGGTTATTTTTGGAATCAGAAAATCGGCGCTGTCGGCTGCGAAAGCTGCAGCACAAATCATAAAAATAACCGAGGGAGCAAGCGGAGCTCTATTTCCACCAAACTCCAGGATTGTGGAGTTTCTTTTTTTTTGTTTTCTATTTCCAAATCCGATTTGCTTTGAGCAGCTGCACCCCCTGGCCTTGACCTTTGCTTCTTTGGAGGTTAGAGGTGGAGGACAAAAGCAGTTTTAAGCAAGGAACGTAGCGATTCAGGCCAGGAGGGCTCAGCCTAAGGAAGGTCCCAAATCAAACCGAATCAATCAGGGTTTTGAGGAGCCTGGAAGCTAAATCTGCTTTTACCGTGGAATGCTAAGCGGAGCACAGGGTGGTAGCCAGGGGGTGAAAAATGGGCAAATCAACCCAAATTCCTGGATGGCTGAGATGTCTCGAAGCGCTGTGACCCTCGGAGGTGCCACGGCCTCTCTGTGCTCACACCTGGTCACCCTGAGGTGTTTTCCCTCGGCAGCTGTGGACTTCTTCAACCAGATCAACATGTTGTACGGGACCATCACCGAGTTCTGCACCGAGAGCAGCTGCCCTGTCATGTCTGCAGGGCCCAGGTGAGGAGTGCTGGGGGCTGTGGCCGCGGCTCCTGCCTGAGGGAGCAGGGAGCTGTGTGCAGAAGGAAGCTGGGAAGAGCATGGGACGTGTCCACGTGGGATCAAGGTGCCACCTTTTGCCCCTCTGGTGTCGTTTGTGGTCACACCATCTGCGCGTGTCTTTGCCCTGCCCTGTGTTTGGGAGCTGGTTGTTGGAAAGGTCTTTTTTTAAATTTCTAAATTTTAAAGGAAATGAGAGATGTGGCTTCACTGGGAGGGACTGGTCTTGCTGTCAGAGTCTGAGGGAATCCTGGAATGGTTTGGTTTGGAGGGGACCTTAAAGCCCATCCAGTCCCATGGGCAGGGACACCTCCCACTGTCCCAGGCTGCTCCAAGCCCCATCCAGCCTGGCCTGGGACCCTTCCAGGGATGTGGTGGATTTTCAGGAGGCTTTTCATCAGCTTTTAATTTAATAACATAATTTTAATTTAATAATGTGGTGGAACTGCTCTGTAGGAGAAGGTTGGGGCCTCGGGGAAGGTGGAAAGAACAGAGTGAAACCTTTTTGGGGGGCACCTGGTTGGTTTTAGGTGTGAATTCCTGCAGGGATGCCAGGTGTTGGTTCCGCACTGGTGTGTCCTGCCAGGGCAAAGCCACAGCTGGGAATCCTCCCCGGGAGGTGGCCAAGGCTCTCAGTTTGTAAGCCCAGCACCCTGTGGGTGCCGTGGAACACCCTGCCCTGCTCTCCTGCCCCGCAGGATCTGCGCTGCCAGTTCCTGGCTCTATTTTTGGGGCCGTTTCCTGTAGCAGCTTCCTGTTCGAGTGGCACCGCTTGTTTGCGCTTGTGGTCGGCTGGGAGGCCACAGCCAAGCACGGAGGAGTTTCCTGCTTTTCAGGGACCTCGTTAAAGGTCTCGGGGAAAAGGGGATCGTGGTGGTGTGGGGTGATTCCAGGCTCTGCCGTGGGATCCAGGTGTTGATTGGATCCAGAGGCTCCGAAAGCCTTTGGCTGATGTCACACACAGAATCACCAGGCTGGAAGAGACCTTCAAGATCATCGAGTCCAAACCGTGCCCTAACAGCACCTCAGCTAAACCATGGCACCGAGTGCCACATCCAGTCTTCTTTTAAACACATCCAGGGATGGTGACTCCACCACCTCCCCAGGCAGACGACTGCAGAACTTTACCACTCTTTCAGTAAAAAACCTTTTCCTGACATCCAACCTAAATTTCCCCTGGCACAGCTTGAGACCGTGTCCTCTTGTTCTGTCATTTGTTGCCTGAAGAAAGAGACCAAGCCCCACCTGGCTGCACCCACCTTTCAGGGAGTTGTAGATGGTGATAAGGTCACCTCTGAGTCTCCTTTTCCCCAGGCTAAACAACCCCAGCTCCCTCAGCCACTCCTCACAGGGCTTGTGTTCCAAGCCCTTGTGTCCAACCCTGCGGGAGAAGATCCAAATTCCTGGAGGGTGTGTGAGAGCCCCAGAGGGGAGTTAATCCAGGGGGTGGGTGACAGCCCTGATGCTGCTGCTTTGGTCAGCTTTTGGCTCGTTTTAAGGAAATGATGATGTCAGAGGAGGCCGCCACAGAGCTGAGGTTCATTCTTTACATCCTCCCGAGGGGCACCTCTGATCTCTGGGGCCAGGGACGGGATCTGATGGAACGGCTGGAGCTGAGTCAGGGGCGTTTAGGGTGAATTTTGGGAAAGGTTCTTCCCCCAGAGGGTGCTGGGCACTGCCCAGGCTCCCCAGGGAATGGGCACTGCCCCGAGGCTGCTCCAGGAGCGTTTGGACAGCGCTGCCAGGGATGCCCAGGGTGGGATTTTGGGGTGTCAGTGCAGGGCCAGGAGCTGGATCAGTGATCCCAGAGGATCAGCACATTCTGTGACTCTGTGATGTTTGAGGGCGGCCGGAGGGGTCGGCACCTCCAACCCAAACAGGCCAAGCTCTGCTCTCCTCAGCCCCGAGCCACACAGGTGTTGCCTGTGGGACCAGGAGGGGGTCCCAGGGCCTGGAACGCCGCTTTCCCCGCGGGAGCCAGGGCTGAATCCCCCACCCCACAGGTACGAGTACCACTGGGCCGACGGCACCAACATCAAGAAGCCGATCAAGTGCTCGGCGCCCAAGTACATCGATTACCTGATGACGTGGGTGCAGGACCAGCTGGATGACGAGACTCTCTTCCCCTCCAAGATCGGTGGGTGCAGCTGCGTGGCCCAGGATGGCCCCTCCTGGCTGAGCCACACCCTAATCCCTGCCTGTCCGTGCGTTCCAGGCGTCCCCTTCCCCAAGAACTTCATGTCGGTGGCCAAGACCATCCTGAAGCGGCTGTTCCGGGTCTACGCCCACATCTACCACCAGCACTTCGACTCGGTGATGCGGCTGCAGGAGGAGGCTCATCTCAACACCTCCTTCAAGCACTTTATCTTCTTTGTGCAGGTGAGCACAAAGCTGGCTTTTAAAGGGTTTGGGTTTAAAGTACACCCTGGAAGATCTGCGGTGAAGATCTGGGAGATAAGCCCCAGCTCCACCTCCAAACCCAGCTGAGCCCTTCGTGGTGCTGGGCTTTTGTGGGGTTTTTTTTCAGGAGTTGGCTGTAGGTGCTCCAATTTCCCTCTTGGGTTTTAATTATCAACCTGCAGCCAACAAAACCAGAATCGGAGGAGAATTCAGGGGGTTTGTAGCTCAAGAATCAGCTTGGAAGGAACAGCACCAGCCCCTTTTACCTTTGGAGCCTGTTCTGTGACTTGCTGTGCATCCTGTATTCTGGTTCCAACGTGGCAGACGTTTCCTTGCCCCGAAATGGGATTTCTCCACGAGAAGCAGGAGCAGTGGCTGTCCCAGGAGCTGGCCCAGCACGTGCAGGGCGACGCTTTTTCCAGGTTCCCTCAATTTTTGCGCCTCTTTTTCCCCCGCCAGGAATTCAACCTGATCGACCGGCGGGAGCTGGCGCCGCTGCACGAGCTGATCGAGAAGCTGGGCTCCAAGGACAGATAGAACATCCCCGGGAGGACCCTTCTGGCCGCTCCTTTTCCGCTTCTTCTTCAGCCACCTCCGCGCTTGGCTCCAGCGGCGCCGGACGGCACCGAGCGGCTTCACCGCTGCTCTGCAGCCCCCACTGGGCTCTCCTTGCTCGACTCCGGCCTGGGCGGAGGTGGAGCTGGTTCTGTTTCACACAGGGTGACGTTCCAGGTGCTGCTCAGCCGCTTTCTGCTCCCAGAGCTCCCCTCTGGACTCCACAGCCCCACCAGGGCGCGCCCAGAGCGGCTCAGCTTAATTTTGGAAGTGCTTTTTTTTTTTTCTTTTTTTTGGATAAAAGAGGTGCACTTTGGCCCAGAGCCTTAAGCTCCCCGTGGCAGCAGCGGTGGGGGGTGAGGAGAAGTGCCTGGCCCCAGGGGGGCTGTCCCTGTCCCTGGGTGGGAGGAACAGCTCTGGGATGTCCCACGGGAGGGGGGGCGAGGGAGGGACCCTCCTGTGTGGCAAAGGCAATAATAATAATAATAATAAAGTTTCTTCCTGCTCTTCTTTCAGAGGAAGAGGGGATGCTCCTCTCCTTCCCCCCTCCCACGGGGCCCGAGTGAAAACACAACACTGGGTGGAGCTCAGATCCAGGGAGAGGCAGCCCCGGGCCCCTCCTGGAGCATTTATTGGTGGTGGGAGCAGCCTCAGGGCTTGGGGGCCGAGGTGAAGATGCGCAGGCCGTGCATGTGCTTGATCTCCTCGCTCAGGGCCTGCAAGGCAAGCACAGCTCTCAGGGCAGCTCCGGGGCAGGGGCTGCACCCTCGGTCCCACGGGTTTGGAGGTGCCAAGGCGCTGGGACCACCGAAAGCAGAGTCACACACAATTCCTTGGTGCTGCCACACTCCTGGTGCTGTGTGGGCACAAACCCGAACCCTGCAGGGCTCTTGCCCCAAATCCAAACAGCCCTGCAAGGCCGGGGACCCTGCAGAACACCCCAGCGACTTTCTTCCCCCAGAGGGTGCTGGGCACCGCCCAGGGAATGGGCACAGCCCCGAGGCTGCTCCAGGAGTGTTTGGACACCGCTCCCGGGGCGGGGTTTTGGGGTGTCTGGGCAGGGCCAGGGGCTGGATTGATGATCCCAGTGGGTCCCTTCCAGCTCAGCAGATGCTGTGATTCTGATTTCTTTATCCCCAGGACGGGTGGGCTGTGCCGAGCCCCTCACAGCTGGGCACCCGCGGGTGTCTGTGCACAGCACCCACAGTTAACTGCACACTCGTCACCTCGTTATCAGGAAGGGCTGCGCTGTCTCCTCAACAACCAGGGAAGGAGGGAAGGGTTGTGCTGATGACTGGGGTGGCGAAAAAGGGGACATTCATTCTGGGGGAAAGTGCTCCAGTCTGAGACACCACGGCGCTGCTCCCGTTCCCTCACACCCATTCCGTGCCCCGGGGCAGCCCCCAGAGCCCCAGGGCAGCCCCCTCACCTGGTTGACCATCTGGTGCTGCTGCACCGTCCGCTTCTCCCGGAACTCCTCGGACTCGATGTGGATCTCGTACATGGCGCCGCAGCCTCCTGAGGAACCCAAGCCAATGCCTGAGCCAGAGCGAGGCACCTCCGTGCCCCCGCACTCCTCACCCTTCTGGGGGTCCCCGCAGCCAAGGGAGGGCTGGAGACCGACTCGGCTCCTCCCCCGTGAAGCGCAGGGCTGGTTTGGGACGATAAAGAGCTCTTCCCGTACCTGAGATATCCACGACCTTGATGGCCGAGGCCCGGGGGAACTTCTCCCGCAGCACCCGGGCCAGGCGCGACTCCCCGTCCGTCTGAGAGGCGAAGCTGCGCCAGGAGCGGCAGCGCAGCAGGAGCTGGGGGGCAAAACAGCCCTGAGAAACACCCCGGGGGCACCCCAAATACACACACGGGAGTGGGGGGCTGCGTTCACCGGGAGGGGGAGCGGCGGGAAGGGGAGGGAAGGCGGATCGCCGGCACCGGGGGGGAAGGAGGGGAAAACCGGGGGATGGGGCGAGGGAAACGGGGGCTGCCTCTCATTGGCACGGAGAGGAGGCGGGAGGGGGCCACCCGTGCCTGGGTGGAAGCACGGGGAGGGGGAGTAGGAAGGGGGGAAAACCGGGAGATGGTGGGGGAACCGGGAGAAGGAGGGATGGAAACGGGAGCGGCCTTTCCCCGGCACCGGAGCCACCGGCAGCGGGGCGAGGGGAGGGGGAGGCGCCTTCCCCGACACCGGCACAAGGGCTACCAAGGGCGGGTACGGCCGTGAGGCGGGGATGGGGCACCTTCCCCCACAGCGGGGCCCCGGGCAGGGGTCACTTTCTGTGAGGGGCCGGTGGGGACCTTCCCCGGGCCCGGGGACTCTCACCGTGAGGGGGCGCGGGCCGCGCTGACCAGCACCGGGGGGACACGAGGGGGAGACGGGCCGGGAGGGGGGCACGGGCAGAGGGAGGGAGGGAGGGACACAGGGACAAGGACACACGGACACGGGGACTGACGGACACTCACCGGACCCCGGCCCAGCCCCGCCGCCGCCATCCCGGGGCGCGCGCCGGGGTCACCCCCGGCTCAGCCAATCAGCGCGCGCCGGCCGCAGCGGGGGCGGGGCCAGCGCTGCGCCGCACGAGCGCCCCCTGGCGGCTCGGAGGACCCCGGCGGGGACCCGACGCCCCTCCCGTGGGGTCCCTTCCTGACCCCAAAAAGAGCCCCCTCCTGACCCCCCAAAGGGCCCCCCCGACCCCAAAAAGAGCCCCCTCCTGACCCCAAAAAAAGCCCCCTCCTGAACCCCCAAAAAAAAGCCCCCTCCTGAACCCCAAAAAGAGCCCACTCCTGACCCCCCCAAAGGGCCCCCTCCTGACCCCCCCACAGGGCCCCCCCCGACCCCAAAAAGAGCCCCCTCCTGACCCCACAAAAGGTCCCCTCCAGCCCCCAAAGGGCCTCATCCTGCCCCCTCGAAGGGCCCCCTCCTGACCCCCCCGTGCCCATAAAGAAGGTCCCATCCTGCCGCTCCCCTCCGTTCCCAAATCCAGGATCCCATCCTCCAACCCACTCCCCAAGGGGATCCCATCCGACCCCCCCATCCCATAGATGGAGCCCCCATCCTGATCCCCCCCCCAAAAGGACCCCATGCTGCTCTTCCCCACACCCAGGGCCCCATCCAGCCCCCCCCCCAACCCCAAAGACCCCCATCCTGCCCCCCCAGGCCCAATCACCGCACCCCACCCTGCCCCCAATCCTGTCCCCCCTCCCCAAAACCCGCTCCCCCCAACGGGGCCCATCCTGCCCCCCATTCCCACACCCAGAGCCCCACCCCGCCCCCCCCCCCCCCAATTCCAGCCCCATTCCAGCAGGAATTCCGGCAGAAAAGCCACGGAAGCCTCGTGTTGAGTGCAAAAAATAAATATAAAATTTATTAAAACACCCACAATATTTTAAAGATATCAGGAATAATACAGCCCACGGCCCCGCGGCCGCGCCAACTCAGAATAAAATACAAATTAAAAAAAAAAAAAACAACAACAGAACAAAAAAAAAAACAAAACCAAAACCAGGGGGGAGGGGGAGGATCCAAACTTGCAATTTTTAGGCATCCTAAAAAATAAATTTACTGAAACACTGAGGGAAAGGGGAAAAGAAAAGAAGGTTAAGGGGGGAAAAACAACACAAAGAGGGGGGAAAAGAAAAAGGGAAAATTATACAAAATAAAATTATCAGCATAAATTTACTGTCCTAGAAGTATCTACAGTTTAATACACATTAATCCTATTGCCTTGAGACATGGGAAAAAAATCTACCGGTCCTCAATCCGCCCCGGAAAAAAACTTCATTTCAAGTAACCACAGTCCCGAGCCGACCAAGAAATCTTCAAGTGTGAATTTTTCGGAGCCGCCGGGACACCCCTGCGGTGTCTCCCCCCTCCACCTGCCGCCGTCCCACCTCCCCGTCTCGATTATCCCAAAAAAAAAAAAAGCCCAACAAAAACGCCAAAACACCCGCCCCGCCTCCGACCGAATTCCCGAATCCGACAAGAAACGGCGCTTGGTTTTTTAAATTTGGAATCACCACCTCTTTTTCCTTGGCGCCGCGGTGCAAAAATAAAAAATAAAAAAATAAAATAAAAAAAATTCCACCTGCCAAAAAAACCTCCTCGCTCCCGGAATCCAAATGAGGCTGAAATTCCGGCGGTTTTGTAATCCCTGAAGGATGCGGAGAAATGAGGAAAAACCCGGGCGGAAAGGGAAAAAGAGGAGGGCGGAAAACGAAGAGGGGGAAAATTAAGGAGGAAACACCGCTCTGCGAAAGGATCCCTGATTTCGGAAAAGCTTCACCCCGGACTCGCTCGCGGGGGCTGGGGGGGGGGCTGAGGTATTTGCCTGGGGGGGCGCGGGGGGGCTGCTGCCCAAGGGGGAGGAATAGCACCAATAAACCCCAAAAAATGGAACAACAAAAAGGGGGGAAAAGGGGAAAAAGAAAGAGCCGGGCAGAAGCAGGACGGGCGGGGAGACAGCGGCGAGGCGGGGAGGGGATGAGCGCGAGGAGCTGCGGGAGCGCGGGATGGACACGGGATGGACACGGGATGGACACAGGAATGGACATGGGCTGGACACTGGATGGACATGGAGACGGACACGGGATGGACACAGGGATGGACACGGGCTGGACACTGGGGATGGAGAGACGGACACGGGATGGACACGGGCTGGACGCAGACTGGACACGGAGATGGACATGGGCTGGACATGGAGATGGACACGGGCTGGACACGGGATGGACATGGAGATGGACGCAGGGATGGACGCAGTGCTGGATGTGGTGCTGGACCATGGGATGGACACGGGGCTGGACACGGGGAGGGACATGGGGAGGGACGTGGGGCTGGCGCGGTGCTGAGCACAAGCACTGCTGGTCAGCACCGTGCCCATCGCGGTGCCATGGGGGTGCCCAGTGCCCGTGCAGGGTGGGCAACCACCGTGTCCATGCTCCGTGCCCAAGCACCGTGTCCATGCTCTGTGCCCGAGCACCGTGTCCGCACGCCGTGTCCAAGCACCACGGCCGAGCACCGTGTCCACACACCCCAGTTCAGCACCACGTCCACACATCACGGCCGAGCGCCGTGTCCATGCGCCCTGTCCATGGTGTGTGGCCGAGCGCCGTGTCCGTGCGCCCTGTCCATGGTGTGTGGCCGAGCGCTGTGTCCGCGCGCCGTGCCTGAGCACCACCATCGAGCACCGCGCTCAAGCACCGTGTCCACAACACGTGGTCAGTCACATCGTGGCCGAGCACCGCGTCCATGGACCGTGTCCGAGCACCACGGCAGAGCACTGTGCCCGAGCGGCACGTCCAGGACGTGTGGCCAAGCACCGAGTCCATGCACCAAGTCCAAGCACCAAGCAGAGCACCCACGTCCATGCACCATGTCCAAGCACCATGTCCGAGCACCAATGTCCATGCACCGTGTCCACACATCATGTCTGAGCACCACGTCCAAGCACCACGTCCACGGTGGCATGGCTGAGCACCGTGCCCGAGCACCATGTCCATGCACCATGTCCGAGAACTGCGGTCAAGCACTGTCCACACACCCTGGCCAAGCGCTGTGTCCACACATCATGTTCACGCACCACGGCTGAGCACCACGTCCATGGCGCATGGCTGAGCACCATGCCCAAGCACCATGTCCACGCACCATGTCCGAGCACTGTGGTCAAGCACCATGTCCGAGCACCATGTCCACGCACCATGTCCAAGCACTGTGGTCAAGCACCACGTCCACGCACCATGTCCAAGCACTGTGGTCAAGCACCATGTCCGAGCACCATGTCCATGCACCATGTCCAAGCACTGTGGTCAAGCACCATGACCGAGCACCATGTCCGTGCACTGTGGTCAAGCACTGTGGTCAAGCACCATGACCGAGCACCATGTCCACGCACCATGTCCGAGCACTGTGGTCGAGCACCATGTCCACGCACCATGTCCGAGCACTGTGGTCAAGCACCATGTCCACGGACCATGTTCATGCACCATGTCCAAGCACTGTGGTCGAGCACCATGTCCACGCACCACGTCCACGCACCATGTCCAAGCACTGTGGTCAAGCACCATGTCCACGCGCCACAGCAGAGCACCATGCCCAAGCACCATGTCCATGCACCAAGTCCAAGCACCAAACACAGCACCGTGGCCACGCACCACGTCCGAGCACCGTGCCCGAGCACCATGTCCATGATGCGTGTCCGAGCACCATGTCCAAGCACCGCAGTCGAGCACCATGTCCGAGCACCACATCCAAGCACCGCAGTCAAGCACCATGTCCGAGCACCGCGTCCAAGCACCGTGTCCACGCACCACGTCTGAGCACCACGTCCATCACGTGTGGCCAAGCACCGGGACCGAGCACCACGTCCACACACCGCGTTTGAGCGCACTGCCGAGCGTCACGTCCAAGCACCGTGCGGGGCACCACGGCCAAGCACCACAGCTGAGCGCTGTGTCCACTACGTGTGGCCGAGCACCGTGCCTGAGCACCATGTCTGAGCACCACACCCACAAGGTGTGACCGAGCACCGTTCCTGAGCACCGCATCCGAGCGCTACGTCCGTGACCTGTGGCCGAGCACCACGTCCGAGCACCACATCCACGACGTGTGGCTGAGCATTGCGCCTGAGCACCGAGTCCGAGCACCACGTCCACCATGTGTGACCAAGCACCACGTCCGAGCACCACGTCCACGATGTGTGACCAAGCACCATGTCCGAGCACCACGACCAAGCACCATGTCCACCACGTGTGACCAAGCACCATGTCCGAGCACCACGTCCACGATGTGTGACCAAGCACCATGTCCGAGCACCGTGGCCACGCGCCACGTCCGAGCACCCCGTCCAAGCACCGACGCCACACACCTGGCCGAGCCCCGCGCCCGGATGCCACCTCTGAGCACCTCATCCCAGGACCACACCACGCAAGGAACGGCTCCACCACGACCCCGGCCGGCGGCACACCTCGGATGCGGCACCTCTTTCAGTTTGCATAAACCCAACCGGCTCCCGGCACGCCTCGAGCTGTCGCTCCGGAAAAGTAAACTTCCTTCTCAACGACATTGCTTAATTTTTTTTTTTTTTTTTGCTTTTTTGCTTTTTATCTTGGTTCCTTAATTTCATTATATACATTAGTAGCACCTCAGCGAGATGGAATCAGGCAGAAGCGTGATACAGTTTGTTAAAACACCATAGCACCGTTTGTATTACAAGATTTCATTTAATAAAAATATGCCTTATAGAGCCCACAAAGCGTACTCCAGTATTAAAAGGAAAAATCAGCAATTGAGGCACCTCAGGGATTCTGGTTTCCTTCTCCTTCCCATGCCTCATCCCGAGAGCATTGAGATGGGGGGACCCAAGCTGCATCCCCCGTTTCCTGCCCGAGGCGAAGCGTCGCGGCCAGAAAAACCGAAGCGGGATGACGGAGCCGGTCGGGGCTCCCCGCGCCGAGCCCTCCCTGGGGTTTCTACCGCGGGTGTTGTTCTAGCACCATTGTGGCCACGACCTGCTGCAAAATCAGGGCCCCACATCCCACTCCGAAGCGATTAAAAACATCCCTCCCCCCGAGCTCCGTGACCCACCATGGCTTCGGTGCGGGCGGGACGAGCGCGGCCGCCGGGACGGGTAAAGGAAAAGATTTTGCTTGGAAACAGCCTCTCAGCAGCAAGGGGTAAAGAGCTGTGCATAGATTTCGAGTTTGTGTAGAAGTCTGAAGCGTGCGAATTTGTAATGACTGAGAGTTGAGGTAGGTTAGACGTTATGTAGTGTAAAAACGTGAGACTGCAGCAGTTCTCGCTCCCCCGACCCGCGGCGCCGGCAGCTCCCCGCTCTCCCGGGACGAACCCGCCGGAGCCAACGCCGCGCCGGACTGACCCCTCCCTGCACCGAAAAACCTCTGAGGAAGCAGGACTTAGACAGGTTACACAGACCATCGCCTTCTCCGAACGCTCCTTCTCCTCCCGAGGCTCGCCCCGCCGGGCGAAGCTCCAAGGCACCCCCGTCACGCCAGCCAGAGACCCCGGGCGACGCCAACGGGGCCGGCACCCGAATCCGGCCCCGGATCAGCCGGGTCCCCTCTCCGCGTTCCGAACCACATCGACACGGCGGGTCCCCGGCATCGCCCGCCGGCATCCCTAAAATCTGACTTGCCGTCGACTCTTACAATCCTGATATGCTATTGGGTATTTATAAGAAAAGCGGGAATAGCTCGTTGAGTTTCCTTGTCAAATATACGCGACTTTACAGATTACGGTTAAAAAACGAACAAAAAAAAGAAAAAAAAAATTCATTAATGATGAAGGACGGACAAAGCATGTTAAATATTCTGCCAGTATTTACAGTTCTCCCACGATAATCTTGTTTAAAACATACTGCTTCAAGTTGGGGGCTGGGGGGGGAGAGGAAAAGAGGGGAGTTGTTTGCTTTTTAAGTTTCGCTTTCATTTTTTTAAATCTAGGTGAAAGTGCTTTTAAAAAAATTCTTTCCCTATTTACAGGTTTAAAATCAGACCACGTAAATGTTCAGGCTGTTTTACCGAGATCCTGCTGATCCGTGCCCGTGCGCGAGGAAGGAGGGTGACAGTAAACACGAGGTGATCCTGCACGGTGACGGCGTCGGCGCTGCCTCGCTGGCTCTCCAAAAGGCACCTCAAAGTGCAAAAGCAACGACCCCCGGGGACGCTGGCCCCCGGCTCCGGCCACGCCGCGCTCCCGGTGAGCCGCGGGGCAGCTCGGCCGCCCGCCGTCCGTCCCGGCGCGGCTCCGGCGTCAGGCGGGAAGTCTCGACTGAGAGTGTTCGAAAAGCACCACGCGGTTGTCGTCGTCGCTGGGTTATTGGTTGGGTTGGGTTTTTGTTTCGTTTCGGGTTTTTTTTGCGGGAAGAACGGTGATCCGTAGGAAGGAGGGATGGCACCCGGGGAGAGAAAGAGCACCGAGCCCCGGCGGCGCTGGCCGCGGCTCGCCGGCACCGGCAGGGAAGGCGGACCCGGCGGGGTTTTGGCCAGCCAAGTCTTGGGATTCGCTCTTCCCAGAGCCGATTGCACGGAGAAAAGTCCCCCGGAGACGGAAAGCACCAGACTTTAGCAACAGTGATGTACAGAGAGCAACACTCGCTATTCACAGTTTGGGGTTGGTTTGTGTTTTTTTCCTGTTTTTTGTATTTTTTTGTTTTTGTTTTTCTGTTTTTGTCCCGTCGGCTCCTATGGAGATGCCGCCGCTGCCGCTCGCCCTGGGGCCGTGGGCAAAGGAGCCCCAAGTCCGAGCCCGAGTGCGGCCCCCCGGCAGCGGCATTCCCCAGCCCGGACGTGTCCTGAGGTCTCCGGCGCCAGGAAAGACGCCGGCTTGCTCCGTCGCGGCAGAACCGATCCCGCCGGAGGCGAGGAGCCGAGCGAAGACGCGCCGTCCCGGGACAGCCCGCTTGCTCCGCGGGCTCCCGTTGCTGTAAGAAAGGACTCCTCGAGCTGCAAAATTGGTATTTTTAGGTCCTTGGAATAAAAATAATTGGATGTTCAGCGTGTCCGGCTGACAGTAAAGCACACAGTCCCACCAGCCCCCACGCGTCGGAGCTGGAGGGAGTCACCTCTTGCCTTTAAGCTGGTTTGGTGTTCAGGTTGGTTTGGATTCATGATTAGGGTGGTTTTTCAATGTTGGCTTCTCTTTTGAAGATCGGCTTCGTCGTTGTCATCGGAGTAAAAAATAAAATAAAATCAAATCCAACAGATAGGCCATTTTAAGTGGAATTAAAAACCTCTCCTTGCGAAAGGACGCTAGGAAATTCATCCGAGGCTAGATTAAAAAACATGGAGATATAAATATGAGATTACCTAAAATCATCAAACAGCATCGTTCCTCTTGGGTTTTTCAACCAAGTTTTGCTTGGTTTGCCAACTCCTCGCCGGGCGCAGCTCTCCGACGGCGTGAGCCCGCGCCGGCTCCGCTGCTCCCGAGCGCGCGCGTTGGGTTCGTTTCCTATGGGTTGGATTTTTTTTTTTTGTGGTTGCTGTGTTTCACTTCGGTTTTGTCTATTTACTTTTGTTTTCTTCTCCCCCACGCCCGAGGAGAAAGCACCACGAAGCAACGCCGGGCTCCGGCGCTGCCGAGGGTTGAGGTAAGATGGGGCCACGGCGGTTGCCTGCGTCTCAGATCCAGCGGCTGTAGGGGCCCGTCACCTTGGTGTAGGCGTAGGAGGACACAGTGATGGCGGAGTTGGTGGGGATGGCCACCGCCTGCCGCGTGGGGACCGAGTCCCTCCTCTCCTTGCTGGGCGCCTCGGTCGCCAATGCGCCGCCCCACTTGCGCTTCTTGGCAAAGGCTTTGGCGTCCGGCGGCAGCCCCAGACGCGCCGCCTCCTCCTGCCGGGCCCGAGCCCGCTCCGCCAGCTGCTTCATCTTGGCCTCCCACAGCGCCAGGCCGTGGTTAGGCTGGTTCAAGTTCTTGTGTTGGTAGAAGACGAGGGAGATGCGGGTGGGGTGGCAGCGGTTGGGTTTCTTCAGCGGGGTGGTGGCGTGCAGCTCGCGGCGGGCGCATTCGATGAGGATGGAGCCGTGGGCGGGCGCCACGGCCACGCCGCCGATGTTCTCATCCAGGAAGTTGTGCTCGCTGTCCGACCACTCCTCTTCCTCTTCCTCCTCCTCTTCCTCCTCCTCGTCCTCTTCCTCCTTCACCACCTTCTCTGGCAGATCTTCCTCCAGGCCAAAAGGATCCCACGGCTTCTCCCGGCGTGGCCCTGCCGCCCCCTTCTCACCCACCGCTGCCTCCCACGGCTTCTCCGGCAGCCCCGGGCTGGGTGCCGGTGTCCTCCGCTCCTCCACCTTCACAGACCCCCATGGCTCCTCAGGGAAGCTGGGCAGCCCTGGCAGAGCCGAGCTGAACCCCAGTGACCCCAGCAGGCTCGGGGTGCCCGTGCCGGCCAGCGCCGTCTCCCCCAGCTTGCAGGGGCTCCACGGTTTCGGCAGCAAGCCCGAGCCGTGCGCTGCTGCCGGCGCCGGCTCCCCTGCCAGGACGCTGGACCACTGCTTCTCTGGCGCTGGCAAGCGCACGGCAGCGTCAAAGGCGCTCAGCTTCTCCCGCCCGCCCGAGCCCGGTGCCAGCGCACTCCACGAGCCCTCGGCCGTGCTAGTCCTCTCGGGGGAAGCCGTGCCCTGGGGTGCCTTGAAGGGGCTCCACCGCTGCTCCGGTGCCGTGCCGTGCGCGGGGATGGCCGGCAGCGCTAAGCCAGTGCCGGGCACGGCCGCTGCGCTGGGAAGGGGCTCGATGGCGGGCGGGGGGTCTGGAGGCTCCTGCTTGATGGGCCGGCTGCCGAAACAGTTCTGTGCAAATGACGGTGCCTCCTCCGAGCCCGAGCTAGTCCTGTGCGCCCCGGCCGCCGCCGCCGCTGCTTTCTGCTGGCTGGCGTAGCGGTTGGCTCGCTCGTAGGTGCGCTGGTGATGGTTTTTGCTCCGCACGCTGTGCGGGATGGGCTCGGGGAAATTGGTGTTCCCATAGGTGTGGTTGAGGTTCTCCTGCAGTGCCGAGACGTCAGGCTTCTTCTCGTAGCCATTGCTCACCCAGCTGCTCCCACTCCTCTCGGGCGCCCCGTAATTGAGAAACTGCGAGGGGAACATGTGGTTGCTGGAAAAGCCGTAATACCCGAAGGAGGGAAGTGCGAACTTGGAGTGAAACCCGTTCACGGAAGGCAGATTGGGCTGTGCATAGTAGGAATGGTAAGAGTAAACACTGTTCATGCTGTACGGGTCGGAGGGCCGGCAGCTGCCCAGCACCGAGTAGCTCTCCACCACCGCGTTGCCGTTGTACTTGAAGGCGTTGTAATGGCTCTGGGGTTCCACCTTGATGGAAGGTTTCAGCGGCTGCGGGGGTATCCCGCCTTTCAACGCCATACCTGTGGGACAGCACACACAGCCCCCGTGACCTGCCGGCCGAGGAAGCCACCAGAGGGGAGCCAGGACCCCAAAACACTCGGCCAGACTCAGAAATCCCACGGTGATGGGTTTGCCAGCCGGCTGCAGAGGTTGGCATCCCTTGCCATCACCTGGCGCACTGGCATCGATTCACACCTCCGTGAGAACCCAGGTGGCACAGAGATGCCATCCAGCACCACGACACACCAGCCCAAGAAAGCCCCCAGCCACATCCCCATCCCCTCACGCGCTTTCCAGGGGGCTTGGGGCGGCAGGACCTCACCTCTGCCCCTGTTACCTGCATTTGGCTGGAGCGTGGGCAGCTCGAGCGCTTCCTGCTTGATCTTCTCTGGCGTCATCAGCTTCTCTTTCTGCAGCTTCTTCTTCTCCGCAGCAGCTCTCCTGGCTTCCAGCTGCCGCTGCCGGCAGGACTTGGCAGGCTCGGGCAGCTTGCGGACCTCGCGGGGGAAGGACGTGAGCACCTGGATGGCCCCGCTGCCCACCTTGGCGTTTTGGTTCTCCTCGCTGCCGAACTCATCCGTGCTGGACATCTTGTAGAGGGGGAGGACGTGCAGCTGCTCATCTTCAGGAATTTTCCCCACCACACGATTGTCTTCCTTCGTCAGCGTGCAGACCTGGCCAGAGCAGGTGCTGTCAGTGGGATGCTGATGGATGCAACCCGTGCTGGACGAGCCAAACCTCCCACTTCTTCCCCACACCGACATGAAGCCGCGCCAGCCTGGCATCCCCCCAGCCTGCTCCGGTCCCCGGCCGGTATTTGGAAGCCTCCCATGGGGTTTGGGTTGGACAAAAGCAGATGCTGGTCCCTGTTAGCACCGTGCTCAAGTCTGGCTGGGGGGGGGAGGCTCTGAGCAGCTCATGTGAGGTGTGCCCACACCAAGGACCTGGAGTCACGAGGGTGGGACAACTGGGGATGGAGCCCCTCAAAAAGGAGCATCCCAAATCAGGGGGGAACACCCCAAAAAGCCCTGCCAGGTGCCTGCTTACCACGGTGCAGCCGTTGTAGAGGTTGTGCTGGTCCTTGTGGGCGTGAGCGCAGAAGTCCATGCATGCCGTCACTCCCGAGAACGGCCTCCCCTCCTTCAAGCCCAGCCGGCAGTCGATCGCTACATCCTCGTTGGTGACCTGTGGAAGGAAGGAGGAGAGAGCCCTGGTTACCCCAAATCTCCCAAAGGCCACCACCCCTCACCCATTCCAGCTGCCTGGCCGCTGTGGCCGAGGGATGGGATGAGCAGTACCTGGTTTTGGTAGGCTTGCGGCGCCAGCCTCTTGTAAAGCGGAGCAACCTCGGTGGCCAAGTCCTGAAAGCTTCTCCGGAGCAGCTCTTCCTGCAGTAGGGAAAAGAGGAGGATATAACCCAGGGGCTTCGGCAGCAGGGATGGAACTGGGGACAGAGCCCATGGACACCACACAGCACCCAACCCTTCCCACGATATCCACCACGGCACAGAGCACGTGGCTTCAATTCCTCGTGAGGATTTGGCCGTTCAATCTCCAGCCTCAGTGTTTGTTGTGCTTTCACTCGCTCGACCAAAGAGCCCTCTGGCTCTTCCCTGGGATTTCTACAGAGGCCCCATTCGTGCCACCTTTCTTTTCCTCATCTCTCTAGTCCATAAAAAACCCCACATGGAATTCTATTTTCAGCCTGCAAAGCTTTCACTGAAAGGAAAGGAGCTCCAAACCGCTGCCCCAGCTGTGTTGCCCCGCTCCACCTGCATCACCCACCTCTTTGGGATTGTCTCCCACCAGCCTGAACTTGCGGGGAGTTTTGCTGCGAGCGTATTTGCAGCCGTTGAAGTACATGCTCCAGGAGCAGCCGAAGGAGAAGGAAGCGCCGCAGGTGTTGGGATCCTTGCCTTGGCACGCGCAGGTCCGGCTGCGGGGGGGACACGGCGGAGCAGCGTCAGCCACCGGTGCCACGCGGTGACGGCAGCTCTGGGAACGGGAGGGAGCCCCGCATCCCATTCCCGCATCTCGTTCCCGCATCCCATTCCCGCATCCCGTTCCCAGCCCGGGCTGTGGTGGTGGTGGGACTTACTCATCGTTGAGGCCGCAGCGGCGGCTGGTGGGGTTGCCGTACTTGGTGAGGGTGTCGGTGAGTTCCTGGTACAGCGTGTCGCCCAGCGTGCGGGGGATGCCCTCCCAGGCCAGGATGAGGATGATGATGACGGCGTTCTGGCAGTGGTGGCCGGCCCGGTGCCGCACCAGGCACAGCAGCTTCTCCTCTTGGTTGTGTCTGCGGATCACCTGGAAAACAGAGGGGCCAAGTCAGAGCGCTCCAATAAACACCTCCCAGCGTGGGGAGGATCCCAGGAGTGGGTCCTGGATGCCTTCCCCAGTGCCCCGAGGGGTGTGGGGGGGCAGAGCTGGGGGTGTTCCCATGGCTGCATTCACCCCATGGGCTCTGGGGGGCTGGGCCGAGCTGCTGGCGCTGGACACGCCATTCCCCAGGTGCCAAGGGTGGGAAGCCCCAAGGAGTTTCCTGGGGGTGGACACAGCTCCCAGTTCCTCCTTGCCAGCCACGGATTGAGCATCCCGCCCCTGCCTACTGTGGCCACATCAGCGGGGTAACTCCTGGTCCCAGGGTCAGGGAGGCTCCAACGGGGCCGAGAGGCACTCACCCACTTGGCGATGGGGCAGCCCCGGGAGCTCTTCCCTTCCTTGCCCGTGTAGATGACCTTCTCGATGCGGATGGCCTTGCCCTTCTCGCCATACCTGCCGGGGGACAGCGGTCAGCTCCACAGCCCCCACACACAGGAGAGCCCTGCTCGCCGTCATGGACCCCTCAGGAGCCCCCACTCACAGGACAGGCCCCACTGGACCTCAGGAGCCCCCATCACCCTCACTGGACACCACTCACTCCCACAAACCCCCACGTCCCTGACAGGACCCCACTCACCCTCACCGGACACCACTCACTCTCACAAACCCCCACGTCCCTGACAGGACCCCACTCACTCTCTCAAGTCCCCACTCCCCTGACAGGACCCCAGCCCCTCCTGCACTCGCAGCCCCCGTGCTGGGCCCCGCGGCGAGGGGCTCTTACCGCTCCTCCATGAGCTCCCGGATGGAGGCCACGGTGGGCCCCGAGCCCAGGTGGGTGTAATACGGCCCCTCATCCTTCTCCACGATTTGCTCTGCAGAGACAGGAGCGGGGGACAGAGATTTTGGGGTCTGCACCTTCGCCGGCTGCCCCGGAGGATTCCAAACACCCAAATTCCCTCAAACCGAGCACTTCTGCACCAAAAATCAAGGGAAGGAGAAGGACACTGGGGCTTATGGGAGAGGGATGCTGGAGCTGCCGGAGGACACTGGAGCTGTGGCAGCATCCTGAGGGTGGAGGAGCTGTGGGAGAAGAATGATCAAAATACAGGAGAAGGATGCTGGGGCTGCTGGAGGATGCCGGGGCTGCAAGAAGAGGATCCTGGGGCCACAGGAGAAGGACACTGGGGCTACAGGAGGATGGTGGAGGTATGGGAAAAGAATGTTCAAAATACAGGAGAAGGATGCTGGAGCTACAGGAGGATCCTGGAGTTACAGGAGATGGATGTTGGCACTGCAGGAGGATGCTGGGGCTGCAGGAGGAGGATGCTGGGGCTACAGGAGAAGGACGCTGGAGCTACAACCCTGCAACCAACACTCCCCTCGCAGCAACAAACCCCTGGGGGCTTTCAGGGCACCAAGGTGCCGGTGTGGGAAGCGATGGATGCTCCAAGCAGCCCCAGCCCCTGGATCCTGGGGATGCTCCAGTGCCGCCGGGCGGGATGCATCCGGCACCGCGGCCGGGGCTGATCTGTCTTTGCATCCCTCTGCTCTCACTGCCCTGATTTTCATTCCTGTCATGTCCAGCTGGCTGGGAGCCAGGCTGAGGAGAAAGCCGGGCTCAGCTGGGCTGCAGCTGTCCAGACAGGGATCAATACGGGACGCGCGGCAAAGGCTCATTTTATTACAGCCTCCAACAGCACCGGCACCCAATAAAGCACCGAGCCCGGCTCCTGCTGCATTTCTTTCTCCCACAGCTTTTCCTTGAGAAAACAGAGAAGTGGCAGGGGGGGAATCCCCCCTCTCCCAGTCTCTGAACGACACTGGAAAAGAAAAAGCAACTCCAATCTTTTCCTGGTGAACTCCAAGATGGGTTTGAGCGGCTTCAGAAAAGCCTTCCCTTCTCTCCGTGGAGTTTGGGCTAACTCCTGCTGCCATTTACAAGCAAATAAATAAATAATCATAAGCCTCGCTAATAAAGTGCAGCTTGTGCTTAGCCCAGGGCCTGCTCTCCCAGCAGTGGAGGGGTCATTTTTCCAGCGGGATGCCCCAAATCCTCACCCTGCTGCTCCCAGGGGAGTGCACAGGTCCAGTCTAAATATTGGGGAGGGAATATCCAGCTCCCCCCAGTCGGATGGAGGTGGACTGAAAGGACTCTCTAGCACTTGCTGCAAAGTCTGACAAACACCAATACACACCCAAAAAAACCCACCAAAAAAACCACAAATCCAAGAGTTTGGTGATTTTTCAATGCATCCTGGTGGGATGGGCCAGCGAACAAGGCAGCATCCCAGCAGCAAGCATTCCTCCAGTGATAAGCACAAGCATCAAGCCAAAGTTTGGGTTATTCAAAGTAACCTGAACCGGCTAATCTGGCTGAAAATACCAGGAGTAACCAGGTGAGAGGGGGTTTAGGTGGGTTTTGTCACTGGGACCACCATGGATTCATGGGATTCAGGTGGTTGAGGTTAAATAGAAGGAACACCCAACAGCCCTTTGGTTTTGCTGCTCATCCGACCCCCCCCCCGGCACAGCCAGGTGCCACCCCCGCGGTGACACGGCAGGCGCTCGGGATTTCCATCCAACTGTAAAAATAACAGAGGAGGAGAGAAAGCAAAAGGGAGCTCCGCAGCACCGGGGTTTCACCACGAGTGCCTCACCTCCCTGGAAATCGGGGCTTTGCTGGCGCCAAGGCCTCGCTCCATTATCTACCCAGGTCAACCCCAACCCTGCAAAGCCACCTGCTCCCTCTGCCACCCTCCTCACCACCCCCCGGCACCCCCCGGCACGGCTGCTCGCTCACCAACACAGTCACAGGTGGGGAATTCCGCTTGCGCCCTCTTGGCCGGGGTGTCCAGGAGGCTTTTGGTCGGCGTGTCCAGGTATTTGAGCGGAGACTCCAAAAAGCCGCTCAGGGTGGGCGTCAGCGGCACCTCGTCCTTGGTGGGTGTTCTGTCGACGTCGTCCGCGTCTGGGTTTTGGCTTTCCTCAGAGTAAAAACACGTGGTAGACACCACGGTGATAGCACCAGAAGACTCGATTTTGATCTGTTTGGGGGACCGGGCAGTGAAGGGTGGCTCTGACAGCAGCCCCTTCCCTGGAGAGATGCTTTTGGGTCCGGCTTGGGGAGCGCTGCTCGGAGCCGGGGCGGCGGCGGCGGCGGTGGGGGACCCTTGTGGGGCTGGTGCTGGCCCCCCCGGCAGCTCGGCAGCCCCAGGGGCGAGCGGGGCGGGCGTCTCGGGGGGCGGCAGGTTGAAATTCTCCCCAAATTCGGCTTCGAATTGTCGGATGAGCTCTTCCAACTTGTCATCCACCATGACGGGAGCTGAGGTGGCCGGTGGGGGGGCAGCCGGCGCTTCCTCCGAGCCAGTCGAGCCCACCGGCGCCGAGTGAATTTGGGGGCCCCCCCCGGGGGCACCCCTTTCCTGAGAGTCGGGAGCCGGGGGGACGCCGTCGAGGGGGTTTGGTGGCGGGGGGCATGCGGCGGGCAGGGGTAGTGCAAGAGGCTGGTGCGGGAAGGCCGGCGGCGGCGGCGGTTCCGTTTGCATCTCTTCGGCGGGGGGTTCGGCAGGGGGTTCGGTGGGCGCCCGAAACCCCTCCAGGCTGATCTGCCAGAGGGGTGGGAAGAGCGGCTGCGAGTCCTTCTGCTTCGCCTTCTTGATCTGCACTTGCTTGCGGAGAGGTTTGGCCGGCGGGGGCTTTTCGGGCGGCGTTTTCTTCTTCTTCTCTTTGGGCTGCTTTTCAAAGGGCTTGGGGGGCACGGCCGGGGCGCCGGGAGCCCACCAGCCGCTCGGCCGGTCCGGGGGTGCTGCCGCCGCTGCCAGGCTTTGCTCGAGGAAGAGGCTGCGCTTGTGGTGGAGATGCTGCTGCAGGACCAGCTGCGTCTTCTTGTGCAGGTCGGGCTCCGGCGGCGCCGGCGGCAAGCGGGGGCTGCTCGGTGCTTCCTTTCTGGGTGCTCGCTCGGGGGGTTCTGTTTTGGGGGCTGTCACTTTGCCGGCCGTCGCTTCGGGTCTCTTGAAAGCCGCCTTGATGTAGTCGTCAGCATTCCCCAGCAGCTGCTCCAGCTCTGCCATGGGGTCTCCGGCCCCCGCTGCCCCCTCGGCCTCCAGCCCCCAAGTGGCTGCGAAGTTCCCCCGCGGAGGTGCCGCGCCGAAAAATGGCTCAGGTGCTGCTCCCGGCTCCGGCGGGTAACGGGGCTCATCCCCTCGCTGCCACGCGGCCCCCGGCGGGCCGAGGGGGCCGGGGCCGAAGGGGACGGCGGGAGGTGGCGGCGGCGGCGGCGGCGGCGGGGGCTGCCCATCGCCCACGGGCTGGGGCAGAGCGGCCGAGAGTTGCGTGAGGGCTTCGATGGCTATGGCGGTCTGCAGGCTGATGTTCTTCTCCTTGGCGATGGTCAACGCGCTTTGGGAAAAGGGGAGGCCGTCGGGCGGGCACGGCTCGGCAGCCTCAGGCACCGGCTGGGGGTCGATAGCACCTTCTGGGGGAGGAGGCGGGGGGATGGCGGCGGCGCGGGGCCGCGGTGATGCCAGCTCTTCTCCGAGAGCCGTCTTGATCTTCTGCTCCAGCCATTCCAGGTAGTCGGGGCACTCGGGGCCATCGCAGTTGCAGTTGGGGGGCTTCACACCGTGCTTGGCCAAAGCCAGGGCGGCCTTCAGGGCGTGCAGGTCCTCTCCCCGTGGCACCCCGTCTGCCGTGCCCAGCCCGCCCCGGCTCATCTCTGAGTCGAACTTCTCATACAGCAGCGACGGCGACCCCGGTGGCGGGAGCCGGTAGGAGGAAACGGCTTCGGCCACTGCTGAAAAGGCCACCAGGTTCCTGACGTCTTCCAAGTGGGCTTTGCCAGTGGCGGGCAGCTGGCCCGGCGACCACCCGCTCGGCTCCATCAGCGCGGTGCCCCCCGCCTCCGGCCGGCCCCCATTCACCAGGCTGAGCCCGCTGCCCTCGTTCAGCCGCCTTTCTTCCACATAATTAATTGGCCCTTCTTCCATTTGGCTTCTGCTGGGTCCATCAACCGCGTCGCCCGCCGAACCTGTCTGTGAAGAGGAAGAGAGATGTGAGCATCCTCCTCCACGACCCACGTGCCATCGCTCCCAACCCTACATTTTCCCTCTGTTTCCTTTAGCCCCCCTTTCCCCGTCTCTTTTTCTGACCGGGGGAGGATGAAGATGAAGACGCAGAGGAGCCACGCAAGAAACTGATCGCTGCCGGCAGAGCCACGTGGGTTCTGCCCGGCTGAGTAAGGAGCAGCTCGGCTCGGAAGGAACCCGCTTTCCACCGCGCCGGCCCCGTGCCACCCACGTCCCCACCCCGCCACCCGCTTTCGAAATTGCTCACGGGACGGTTCGGGATTTCCATCACCCGCCGAGGGCGACGCGCGGGGTGGGACAGGGAGGGCGTCCCTGGCTCCGGTCACACAGTTTGCCCCAGTGAAGGAAACAGCACGAGGAGAAGAGGGGGGGTTTCTGGAGCCGTGCCAAGAGCAAACATCCTGGCCGGGAGCAGCCGTCCTTCGCCGGGGGCCGCGGCACGGCAGGAAGCCGCCGAGTTGGCTACGCCGGTGCCAGGGGCTGCTTTCACCTCAAATAACCCGGCGTCTGTATCAACACGGCCGGCCGGGGCCCCCGGCCGCGCCGAGCGGCAGCGCTGGCAGCACCGGCGGCGTGCCAGGGACAGACCAAACCCACCCGTCCACGCCACGGCGAGGTGGTGGCACCCAGGGAGCCCGACACCCCAGCGTCGGGGCTGGACACCCTGATTAACACCCTCCAAGGGGTCTTGCCCAGGATGGGGGGGATCTTTCTGTGCTGTCCCACCTCAGCAGCGGGGATTTCAGTGCCGGGCGCTGGCAGCGCATTGAACCGCTTGCCGATAACCAGGGGGAGCTTCCGGCAAGCTAAAAATACAGCAAAGTTCACTGGAAAAACCGTGCCAAAGCAAGCACAGGCTGTGGGCAGAGTTTCCTGCCTCTGGACGGGGCCGGCACCGGCTCGTGGGAAGGATCCGCAGCTCGGATCCGTGGGGAGACCCGAGTTACAAACTAACGGCTCCGAGTTAAGCCGCTGCTCGGTGTCCGTGTGTGGCTTCTCACACACACGGACTTAACCCTTCGGGCACCACGGCTTCGGCACAGAGCCCTTCACCCTTGGCGGTGAGAGCGTGAGCAGAGCCACGCCGGAGAGATAAGAACGCTAGGCTGGAGAGATAAGAACGCTGCTGACTCCGGCGAAACCTTGGAGGAACCACTCCCAGCACGATTCTTTCCCCAAAAAACCCCCTTCTCCCCAGGGGTGAAAACCCGCAGGGGAGCAGAGCGCCGGTGCAGACCACTACGGCTCCGCTCCGGCATCACCCCGATGCCGCCGTGGGTTTCAGAGGGGCTCCGGTGCCTTCGCGGCAGCCGCGGAGCCGCCGCCGGAGCCGCGAGCGATGGGACCGGTCCGTCAGGTCTGGGGAGAAAGTGCTTCTCCCGCAGCCCGGGCAGGGTGGGGACAGCACGCCTCCGCTCTCCTTTGCAAACCGAGCGAGAAACGGCCTCGCCCGTCCTTCCTACGCCGTCATCTTCCTCCTCCTCCTCCTGCCCAGCCAAAGGGGATTTTCCCAAGTGCCAGGGAGATAAAAGCCCTGAGCCCCCCACCCAAGGGCTCGGGGGGACACGCTGGTGGCCCCAAGCGTCGCGGTGGTGACGCCAGCCCAGGGAAATGATGGCAAACCTGTTTTGCTCCGGGTGGGGAGTGGCCCCAAGGGTCTCCCCAGGGGGGAACCTGCTGGGAAAGGGCAGGGGAAGCCCCAGAAATCAGCCACAGGGCCAGGGAGGCACCTTGGGCTGCTCCATCCCATAAACTGGGTTATGGAACCGGGCTGGGAATGTAGGAAAATAGTCCATCCTGTGAACTCAAGGAAGGAGCAAAGGATCCCCCGCTGCTCCTAAAGGGTTAACCCGAAAGCCACAACCTTCCCCAAATCAGTGGAGGAAAATACTTCACATATATATATATATATTTATACAAAACAATTTTTTCCTGGCTCTCCCAGCCAGCTCCTTTTGTTCCTGGCCCTGTTGGCTGGGAGAGGGGAAGACCTCGCAGCTTCTCCCCAAAAATCGGCCCCCGTCCCCATCCCGACGCTCTCTGGCTGCATCCACAGCAATCTCCCCCTCACTGCCGTGGGCACCAGTTCCTCCGCCCTCAGCCTATTTTCCTCGGAAAAAGTGCTGCCTGCCCAAACCTCCTTCCATTCACCCCGGGAAAGGATAAAAGCTGGGGAGGGGAGGAAATAAATTAAAATAAAGAGAAAACCAAGCGATATGGTTCGTGTTAACTCAGCTGCTCCTGCACAGCCCCTTCTGCATCCTTCGGGTGCTACAAAAGGGGGAAAAATCCCCGTGAGGACAAAAACATTTATTTTTTTTTAATCCGTTTTTCCTCTTTTTAATGTGTTTTTCCCCCCAGTTTAAATGCCTTAAACAGAAGGAAGGGAAAAAAAAAAAAAACAAACCACCAACCAACCACACAGGCTGAGCCCGGCTTGGAGCGCTTCCAGCCTGGGCTGCGCTCCCTGGGAATAGTCCGGAGCCGTTTATAACCCAGCGAGAGCGCTGGGGAGCGCGGCGGGGGCGCGGTGCCGGGTTCGGGTACGGCTCCGGCCGGGCGGCACTTACGTGTGCGGGGCGGGAGGCGAAGCCGCGGGCGACGGCGGGCCCGTCCGGGGAGGAAAAGAGCGAGCGGGGCTGCGGGAGCCCCGGGAGCCCCGGCCCTCCCCGCCCCCTGCCAAACCAGCTGGAGAAGCCATTAGTGCCGGCGCCGCGCGCACGTACGGACGGAGCGGGGATGGACGGACGGACTGCGGACGGACGGACGGACGGATGGACGGTGGAGGCCCCACGTCGGCCCCGCCGCCCCGCCGGCCTTGGCCGGGCCCCGAGAGTCGCCTCGACCCCCACGGGGAGCACTGGGGGAACCCGGCGGGGAGGGACGGCCACAGCTCCGGCTGGTGCGGCAGGAACGGCGGCCCCGGAGATGCCAGTGCCCTATGGATCCACTGCCCTATGGATCCCAGTGCCCTATGGATCCCAGTGCCCTATGGATCCCACTGCCCTATGGATCCACTGCCCTATGGATCCCAGTGCCCTATGGATCCCAGTGTCCTATGGATCCACTGCCCTATGGATCCACTGCCCTATGGATCCCAGTGCCCTATGGATCCACTGCCCTATGGATCCACTGCCCTATGGATCCCAGTGCCCTATGGATCCCAGTGCCCTATGGATCCACTGCCCTATGGATCCACTGCCCTATGGATCCCAGTGCCCTATGGATCCACTGCCCTATGGATCCACTGCCCTATGGATCCCAGTGCCCTATGGATCCCAGTGCCCTAGAGATCCCAGTGCCCTATGGATCCCACTGCCCTATGGATCCACTGCCCTATGGATCCCAGTGCCCTATGGATCCCAGTGCCCTAGAGATCCACTGCCCTATGGATCCCAGTGCCCTATGAATCCACTGCCCTATGGATCCACTGCCCTAGAGATCCCAGTGCCCTATGGATCCCAGTGCCCTAGAGATCCCAGTGCCCTACAGACCCTGCTGTCCTATAGGTCACGCTCCCCCATAGATCCTATTGCCCCACAGATCCTGCTTCCCTGTAGATCCAGTGACCCGTATATCCAGCAATCCCATATATCCATAACCTATACAACCAAGAACCTGCATATCCAGCAAACTTACACATCCAGGGCCCTATACAATCAGAAATCTCTTACACCTCCACCAGCCTGCATATCCAGCAGCTTATATATTCAGCACCTTAAACATTCCACAATCCCACATATCCAGCAACCCTAAACACTCAGCACTCCTAAATACCCAATTCCTGTATGCCCAGTCGTGGGACCTACGCATCCAACAATCCCATATGGCCAGCAGTCCATGTATCCAGCAACTCTACACATCCAGCAACCTTATCTATGCAGCACCCCTATATATCCGTCAGCCCTATAAAATCAGCAATCTTAAACACCCGGCAACCCAGGAACCCGACAGATCCAGCAATTCATTCTATCCAGCAACACAGATATTCCACAATCCCATATATCCAGCAACTCTAAATTCCTGAGTCCTATACACCCAGCAACCCTATACATCCAGTGACCTATACATCCAACACCCCTATATGGCCAGGACCCTGGATATCCCACAGTCCTATACATCCAAATCCCAAAGCAGCCTCAAACTGACCCAAAAACCAGGGGATGATCTGGGTCCCCGCAGGGACAGATGTCCGTCCATCCATCCATCCATCCATCCATCCATCCATCCATCCATCCATCCATCCCTCCATCCATCCATCCATCTTCCTCACAGCCTGAGCTGTTCCAATCCCGCTTTTCCCCCTTTATTTTTCCCCTTTTTCACTTTTTCAAATTAACTCTTTTCACCTCCTTGCTGGGCTGCACGAAAAACAAACTAAACCCACCCGAAGCCAGCAGGGAAATGGATTTTAAATCCTTCGTCCTCCCAAAACACCTGTTCCCCACACCAGGGCCCCAAAGATTCCCCAAAATAAATATTTTGGGAGTTTGTCAAACCCCTCGGCAGGAGCCAAACGGGTCAGAAGCTGCAGAGAACGGAGCAGCTCGGCGCACACACAGCGGCTGGGACGCTCAGCATCACCCCACTGCAAAAATCACAGGATTTGAATAAAAGCGCGGAATTTGGGAGTCAGAGGAGCGCGGAGGAAGCCGGAGCACATCGGTGGGAATGCCGAGCCCTTCCCAGTGGCATCGGGGTGGCTGGGGGGGCACCGTGTGCCGGGGCTGCGGCGAGGGCACGGCCGGGAGCGGCGGAGGTCAGCGGGAGCTGCTGCCAGCCGGCGGCACGGGCCGGCCAAGAGGGAGCTTGGCTGCCGGCCCCACTCCGGTGGAGCCCGGCCAGCCCCGGCACTCGGATTGTGGTTTTCCTCCTCTGGCAACAACCCCGGGGATCCTCCGTTGGGATGGTGGGTTAGGGGCACCGCTGGGGGAAGCCCTGAGCGTCCCTGAGCACTGGAGACCCTACAACAACAAACTGCTCAGCTGGTGCCACCGAAGGGCTGTGCCAGGGCCGGGAATGCTGCCGGAATCACACGCACGCTCCCGCCAGGACTGACGCTCCTGGGGAGCACCGATCTGCATCGCCACACCCCAAGAGACGGGAAACCCCTTCCCGGTCCCAATGCACTGCCACAGTCCCCAGATGCCAGCGGGAGGCAGGCCAGAGAGGAGCAGATGACCTAAATCCAACTCGACGCCCCTGAAAAGGGAAACTCAAGGAAATCTGGGAAGCCCAAGTGCCGAGTCAGACCGGTGAGAGCCCCCACTGCCCCCCCGGCTCCCCCCGGCCGGGGTACCCACCGCGCCGGCTCGCGGTCCCGCTGCCTCCCGCCGCCGCGGGCGGCCACGGCCGCCTCTCCCGCCTTGTTTTCCAAGCTGTTTCCATGGCCCCGGCTGACCCCAGCACTGGGGCTGAGCTGCTCACTCCTGTCCTCATTTAGCCCGGAGAAAAGCCGGAATAACGGCGATGCCGAGGGAGCTGAGCTGATTTACGCTGCGGGAAGCCCGGCTCTGCTTTACTCCAGTCCCAGGAGCACTTTCCGGGACCCCCATGGCCATGACCCCTCTCTGGACAGCACTGGAGCAACTATTCCACCCCCTTTTCCTCCTCACTGGGGCATGATGAGCCAGCTGAATGCACTACAGTCCCGCGCCCAGCTCCTGCACCAGAATCCTGCCAGTGCCAGGGGCTTCCGAGGGAGAGGGAGGATTTTTTTCAAGGTGGAAAAAAATTTGTTCTCACCTCCAACCACCTCGTTTCCTCCATGAAAAGTATTTTCCCTTTTGGAAGGGATGCTTGGGGTGGGGATGTTTGGGGTCAGGATGCTTGGGGAATGGACGATCAAGGGTGGGGATGCTTGGGGTCGGGGTGTTCGGAGCGAGGATGCTTGGGATCAGGAATGCTCAGCAAAGGGATGTTTGAAGCAGGAATGCTCGGTGAAGGCTTGGGGCTGGAATGTTTGGAGGGGGGATGCTCGGAGTGGGAATGTTCGGGTGAAGATGCTTGGGGTCAGGACACTCGGAGCAGGGACACTCGGAGCAGGGATGTCCAGCACAGGGACACTTGGAGCAGGGACACTCGGAGCAGGGACACTCGGAGCAGGGACATTTGGAGCAGGGACACCTGGAGCAGGGACACTCGGAGCAGGGATGCTCAGCACTGCGGACAGGCGAGCGATGCCTCAGCAGATGCTCCCAGTGGATGCTCCCACTGGAGCAGTTTTTAGGAAGCAGGATGCCGCAGCCAAGCCACGGCGTGTGTTCCCACCACGCTGCGTCTTCCCAGCGCGGCGCGGAGCCGAGCCGGGAGCCGCCAGTTGGCACGGGCAGGGGGAAAGGCTTGGCACGGCACGGAGCCGCGTCAGGCTGCCGGCTCTGGGCGGACAGGGAGGGAGCTGAGCTCTTGAAAGGGAAAAGGAGGGGGGAAAAAAAACCCCATGGGACTATTTTTGTTTCTTGAAGCAGTTTTTTCCTTAAACACAGCTGGCTCCTCTCGTGCCGGCTCCCAGATTGGCACCGGGGCCGGCTTGGCAAGGCTGAATCACCGTGCCTGCTCTGTCCCTGGGGAAGGGAAAGGAGGGATGGAGAGGAAGGGGAAGAGGAAGGGGAGAGGGAAGAAAGGGAAGAGGAAGAAGAGGAAGAAGAGGAAGAAGAGGAAGAAGAGGAAGAAGAGGAAGAAGAGGAAGAAGAGGAAGAAGAGGAAGAAGAGGAAGAAGAGGAAGAAGAGGAAGAAGAGGAAGAAGGGAAAGAAGGGAAAGAGGAAGGGGAGGAGGCAGAGGAAGGCAAAGAGGAAGGAGATGAGGAGAAGGAGATGAAGGGAAAGGAAAAGGAGAAAGGCAAGGTGAAGGAGAAGGGGAAGAAGGGGATGGGGAAAAAGGGATGCGGAGGGAGAAGAAGGGAATGAAGAGAAACGGGGACAAAAGTGAAGAAGGGAAGAAAGGGGAAGAAGGAAGGGGAGAAAGGGGATGGGCAAGGAAGGGAAGGGGGGAAAGAAAAGGAAGATGGGGATGAGGAGGAAGGGAAATGAGGAAGAATGGGAAGGGGGCAGGGAGGAAGGGGACAGGGGCAGGGAAGGAAGAGGACCCATATGGGAAGGAAGTGGAAGCGCATGGGCTGTATAGGAAAGGCCTGGGGCCTCTCCTCACCTCCCACCCAGCCCAGCTGCATTTTCCATCCCACTCCAGCTGCTCCCGTGGCACCGGGCCCGGTTTCACAGCCCCGCTGCCAGCATTCCCCACCGGACCGGGCTCCATCCCCTCCCGGCCACTCCAGCCCCCACAACCCCCCGTGGGGGCACTTCCACCCTGCCCATCACTTTGCACTGCAAACCAGGGGGAACAGCCAGATTTGGAGGAGCGAGGAGGAAATCTGTTCCACAGCCACGCACTAACCCAACTGCACCCCAGTTTTCCAGGCTCTGCCCCCCGGTTTGAACAGAGGAGGAGTCCCTGCACCCTCCCGGTCGCCAGGTGCAAGTCAGGGATGTGCCAGCCAGCACCCACGGGTGCTCGGCTCCCCTCCAGGTCACCCCCATCCCGTCATACCTGGGGGATGCTGCTGTGCCCCCCTCCCCGGGACGTGGGGCTCCTCACGCTGCCACACAGCCCGACCTTCAGCAGAGGAGGAGGAGGAGGAGGAGAAGAACCGTGTGTGCCGCCGCCCTCCCAGCCGGCAAGCACGGGCAAGTTGGCGGCGCGACGGCCGGCGGGCAGGAGCCGGGAGATGAGTGGGAGCCGGGCCCTGCCCCATCTGGGAGCAGGGAAAACGCCACCCCTGCCAAACCCGGAGCTGGTTTCGCCGCCACGACCCGTTTCCCATGGGGAAAAGCATCCCGTGGCAGGTGGGAGACGCGACCCCTTTGGATGAAATCCCTTTTCCAAAGCCGGAGGAAGGTGGACGGGGTGGAAAATGCGTTGGCAGCACGGATACTGGCTCGGCATCAGCAAACTGCAGCACGCCGTACAAAGGAGTCCCTTTTTCTACCCAAAAATTTCAAGCTCTCCCGCTATCCCACTGCCTCCCCGGGGGCCGCGGCCGCTGAGTCAGCACCGGCACTGCTGAGTCACCAGAGCCACCTCAGCCGATGAGCTCAGCGCGGGGGCTTCGGCATCTCCACGCTCGCCGGCACTGCCGGGCCCCCAGGAGGCTTTTGCCAGCACCTCTGCAAACGTTTGGGGATTCTCACCAGCTTTTTCTCACCCATCCCCAAAACCACAGCGATCGGCATCGCCTTAAATCCAAGGCTAGGGAAACACAACCAGCAAAGGGTGAGGAAGCCGGGGAAGCCAGTGACGTTTCAATTCTTCCCACCCTCCAACCGGTGCCGTGGTCCTCTCCAAAAACACCTCGCCGCAGACCACCCACGAGCCGGGACGGCAGCTATGGTCACCATCCGCATCCTCCCCATCTCGCTCGCCAAAAGTGGAAACGGGAATGGTTAAAAGAACGGAAAACCAAAGTCTGATTTTGCCTTTCCCCACCCCACCCCCCCCCCGGCTGGGGTCAGCAGCACCACGGGGAAAGCGCCGACGCCGCCTCCGGCTTCCCCGGCCCCGGTGACGGGGTTGATGACTCACGGGGAAGGAGGGGGGGAAGCGGCGCGTGCACGGGGCCCCGTCATGTTTGTAAACCTAAAAAAAGCCATGTGCGGGCAGGCAGCGTGCTCCGGCCGGCAGCGTGATCCAGAGGGGAGGCAGTGCGATCCAGAGGGCAGGCGGCGAGCTCCCTGTGCTCCCAGTGTGATCCCAGTGTGATCCAGAGGGCAGACGGCATGCTCCCAGTTTGCTCCCAGTTTACTCCCAGTGTGATCCCAGTGTGATCCACAGGGCAGGCACCATGCTCCCAATGTGCTCCAGAGGACAGGCAGTGAGGTCCAGCCAGCAGGGACTGTGCTCCCAGTGCACTCCCAGTTTGCTCCCAGTGCGCTCCGGAGGACAGGCAGGATGCTCCCAGTGCACTCCCAGTGTGCTCCAGCTGGCAGACAGGGTGTTCCCAGTGCGCCCCAGTGGGCCAGCAGTGTGTTCCCAGTGTGCTCCGGCACCAACTATTCCAACCAGAAAAGCTCATGAAGACACCTGGCATGGCTGGGAGAAGCCGGCATGGCCACGAGGGCTGGTGCAGCAATGGCGTTAATTAAGTGCCAGGGCTTTAATTGCAACGGCATTAACTGGTGCAGATTTAGGCGCCACGGCTTTAACTGCAGCGGCTTCAATGCAACGGCCTTAAGTGCAAAGGCTTTAATTGCAACATCACCGGGTTCCTCCAAGGCTCAGGGTCTTCGGAGCCCCTCGCTCCGTTGCTCCTCATCCTGCTCCCCATTCCCTGCCACATCCCAGCACCGCGGGCTGCAGCTCCCGGGATGTTTCTCCATCCTTTCCAGCCAGGCTGGGAAGCGGAGCTGTGGTGAGCGGGGCTGTGCCACCAGCCCCGCGGTGACAAACCCTCCGGCCACCCCACGGCATCCCCGGCCTCCGCGCTGACAACTGCAGCAATTACAACTTGCTCCAATCCGTTGGGGGTTTTTTTAACAGCATTTTCAGAGCTCGGGGTGGTTCGGAATTTTTTTTTCCCCTCATTTGGCTGCGATGGGAACTGCAGGCTCAGGAGCTCGTGGTCCCCAGCTCCCCCCTTCGACAGCAAAATCTCATTTAATCAAAAGATGCGGCGACTGGATGTGCAGAAGCACTTCGCTCTCGCTCTCTTTTTTTTCCCCTTAAGAACTGCCATTTTAGCTGTAGCAAACAAACACGCTGCATTGTCCCCACGACACGGCTCCCTCCGACAGCCCTGCCTGCAAATCCCAGGCCACCCCGCCGCCGCCCAGCATCCCCGCTCCCGGGAAAAGGGGATTTTGGCCCCGGGACAGAGGAGAAAATCGGGGCTGAGCTGGTTCTGTGGGGCTGGCAGTGGTGTGGCGGGCAGATGTGGAGCGGGGATGGAGCTGATCGCAGCTGTTTCACCTCCAGCCTCTTCCCGTTTCATTTCATCTCCCCTTGGATGCCGGCCCGGGGAGCGGAGGGGATAAATGAAAAAAGCTCTTTCATCCTCAAAAACGGTCTGGCACCCTTTTACACAGAGCTCAAAGCACCGAGATTAAAGGGCTGGCAGAGGAGGGAGCAGGGGGGGTGTCCCCGGGAGGGATTTGGGGGCATCTCCCTCATCCCAGCCTGCATCCCAATCCACAGTGGGGACAGCGAGGGGACGGGGACGGTGGGTTTGGCGCTGGCCCCTTCGTGACATCCCCTTGAGAAGATTCCCTGCAAGGGACACGGTGGGGGCACGGAATGGGGACCCCAGTGCCACGGGAACAGGGACACAGGGGCAGGGAAAGCTGGCACACGCAGACCGAGGACCCCAACGCCACAGGAACAAGGGAGCCCAGCACAGGCAAGAAGAGCGCTGGGACCCCAGTGGAATGGGAATGGGGACAAGGGAGCCCTGTACATGCAGGGAAGGGACTGGGGACGCCAATGGCATGAGAATGGGGACAAGGGACCCTGCACATGCAGGCAGGGGACTGGGGATCCCAATGGCATGGGAATGGGGACAAGCACATGCAGGGATGGGATCAGGAATGCCAACACTGCAGAAACAGGGAGCAGGGGCCCAAGCGTGCACAGGTGGGGGACAAGGGACACGGCTGCCGTAGGAATGGGGACACCGGCACACACAAGCAGGGGACCAAGGATCCTGATGCAGTGGGGATGGGGACCGGGAAACTCCCACAGGGAGCAGGCAGGGGGTCGGGAACCCCACTGCTACGGGGACAGGGACACACACTGCCACAGGGACAGGGGAGCCTGGCACACACAGGCAGGGGACTGAGGACGCCGATGGCACATGGATGGGGACCAGGGATCCCAGCACACACAGGCAAAGGACCACGGACCCCGATAATGTGGGGATGGAGACTGGGAACACTGGTACGTGCAGGAAGGAGTCTGAAAATCCCAACGGCACGGAGACGGAGACCAGGCACCCCAGCACACGCAGACAGGGGATCGGGGACCCCAATGCCATGGGGACAAGAACTGGGGACTGCAGCACATGCAGGAAGGGGACTGGGGACCCCGATGCCATGGGGACAAGAACTGGGGACTGCAGCACATGCAGGAAGGGGACCAGAGACCCCGATGCCATGGGGACAAGAACTGGGGACTGCAGCACATGCAGGAAGGGGACCGGGGACCCTGGTGCCATGGGGACAAGAACTGGGGACCGCAGCACATGCAGAACCGGGATCAAAGACCCTGGTGCCGTGGGGACAGTGAATGGGGACTTCAGCACATGCAGGAAGGGCACTGGGAACCCCAGTGCCGTGGGGACAGCTCACTCCCAGTGTGCCAGCACCAGGGATACCCCAGGAAGGGCTTTTCAGGACACAGACCCAAAGCACAACCACGTGTCCCAGAGCCATCACGCCACCACTCTGCCGCCCCCATTGCCAGTGGGGCCAGCAAAGGCCCCCAAGGAGAAGCCAAAATGTTGGGGATACACACACTTTGCCTTCCCCAGATCCCGCCGTCTCCTCTTTGGAGCCACCTTCCCCTCTTAATTACCTTCGAAAAAGAGTCCATGTCGGGCAATCCGAAAAACAAACCTCCTCACAGCTAATGAGGTGCCAAAGGCCAAGAGTGGGGCTCGTTTATGGGGCCACCGTAACAACCTGCGAGGACTCTGCTCCGGCGCTGCCCAGCCCTTCCCAGCATGATGCAACCTCGGGGCCGCACCGCCGCTCAGCGCATCCCGGCACCCGAACCCACCGCCCCGGCACCTGCCACCGGTGGAAATCTATCTCTGATTTCTGATTTTTTTTTTTTTTTTTTTTGCACAGCATCCGCCGCTCCGGAGGCAGCTCCGGCGTTGGCGGGCGCACGCGCCCGGCGCATCCCCGGGTGCGAGATCTGAAGCATCCCCATCCCTGCGCAAGCACGTGGTGCCAAAAGCCGCTCACCGCCGACTCCAAACTTCGGGGCGGCCGCGCGTTTTGGCAACGCTCTGCCCTGACCTCGGCGACGTCCCTTGGAGCCACCAGCATCCGCAGCCCTGCCCGCCACCGAAGCACGCCGCTCTTGGCACCGGGATGACCCAAACCACCGCCTGGGCGGGCAAGTGAGACCCCGCTGAGGAGGACGAGCTGCTTTTTCTGCCCACCTCCACGCTGCTGCCCCCGTGGTTGCTGGCGTGACGAAGAGCGGGGGGGTGGCCGGACCCCGGGTCCTCGTCACGGCGAGCGGTGACAGCTGCCACCGGCCGGGTGACGTCACCGTGACGTCACGGCGGGGAGCCTCATCGCCCTTGTTCGCATCACCCCGCCGCACCTCTGAGCTCAGCACATTTCGGGGACGGCCGGCATCAGTTAATGCAAATGACAATTAATAAAGGCGAAAAGCACACGGGGGAGTAACGATGCGGGGGGGAGAGAGGGAGTGCACCTTAAGGCTTATCGCCCTCCCACCCCTATGCATTCCTCCCCCCCACACACACACACCCCCCCCACGAAGCGATGCTGGAGGGAAAGGAAAAGGGATAAAAGAAGGAAAACAGCCACAAAACGGGGGCGGGGGCGCGGGGCGTGTGTCCCTCCCCAGGCCCCGCCGCTTTGTCCTCGCGGCCCCGCGGGGCCGCCAACACCGCGGAGGGGGGGGGGGGTCTTTAACCTCCCCCGCACCGCCCCGCAAGCCCGGCGGGGGATTATTTTTGGGGAGGGGGTGCTGAGGGGGTGCAGAGGGGGTGTTTTGGGGGGGGAAGGGGTGCGCTTACCTCGCCGCTGCCCCCGCGCTGCCCCCGCAGCCCCCGCCGGCCCCGCACGGCGCCGGCCCTCAGGAGGAAGCCATCTTGTCTCCCTCTCCTCCGCGCTCCCTCACCGCCGCCCCGCTGCAGCCGGGGGGGGGAAAGAGCGCCGCATCCCTGCTCCCCCCCTCTCCTCCTCCTCCTCCTCCTCCTCTTCTTCCCTCCTTCCTCCTCCTCCTCCTTCCTCCCCCTCCTCCTCCTCCTTCCTCCTCCTCCTCCTCCTTTCCCCCCCCCCACGCGCAGCCCCCCCCCCCTTCCCCACGCAGTGGCACCGCCCGCCCGCTCCCTGCGCTGCGCAGGAGCGGGGACATGAGGGGGACACGGGGGGGGGACGCGGGCACGGCTCGGGGGGCGCGGGCACGGACGCGCGACCCCGCACCCGCAAAAAGCGGGGTAACGGGACCCCCAAACCTCGGTCACTGCCGCACTGTCCCCCCGGGAAACTGAGGCACCAGCCCACAGCGGGGGGTGGGAGCAGCCACGGGACCCCCCGGGACATGGGGGGGTGTGGGGGGACACGGAGGGGACAAGGGAGGGGACACGGAGGGGACACGGGGGGACACTGGAGGGGACACGGGGGGACACTGGGGGGACACGGGGAGGAACACGGGGGACACGAGAGAGGGCACGGGAGGACACTGGAGGAGAAAAGGGGAGGGGGACACGAGGGGGACATGAGTGGGACACGAGGGGGTGCAGGTGGGGCACAGAGGACACACAAGGGGGACACGGACATGGACACAAACACGCGACCCCACGCCCCCAAAATGGGGTAACAGGACCCCCAAATCCCGGTCATTGTGGGGTTGTCCCCTGGGAAACGGAGGCATCAGCCCGCGCAGGGGGTGGGAGCAGCCACAGCCCCCCCAGAGCAGCCGGGGGGAGCCCCAAAAACGCTCTTTACACCCCCTCCCTCCAATATTTTCCTCCCATTTAACCCCCTGGCAACCTCGTTAGTTTTTGGACATTAATTTGTTTGGGTTAATTTGGGAGCATTGATCATTTGAGGCCCTCATCAACTTGGGGACATCATTAATTTGGGGTCATCACTAATTTTGGCCCCTAATTAATTTGGGCACATCAGACTTTTGAAACATTTAAATCCTCCTCCAACAACATGCACGTCGTCCGATTGCCCCTTCTTCCCCAAAATCCAGGCCCTGCTGAAGGAAGGGGGGAATGGGGGCGTTTTCCCGTGGGAAAAGCAGTGGGAATTGGACGGCGAAAGGGTTAAGGTGGGGCTGGATCCTTGAAAAAGTCCTGGTGGAATTCAGCTCCAGCTTTTCCAGCCCCTGTTGGAGCTGGCGGGTCTCCCTGTGATGCACACAAGTGTTTTGGGGGAGAGAGAAGGAAAAAAGGGAGCAAGGAAAGCGAATTCGCCCCAAAACGTCTCCATCCAGGTTTGGGGATGATGCTCCTGGAACGCTTGGAGTTTTCCAAGCCTGTTTTTAGCTAAATCACCAGCAAAACAGCTACAAACTCAAAATTCCCAAAGGTTTCCCAGGAAAACTCTTTTCCAAAGGGATCTGAGGATCCCGTGAAATGCCCAGTGGGTTGGATGAACCAGATCCCGAGTCCAGGTGGAAGCGCAAGCACAGACCTGACATCCCCATCCCTGCAGCATTCCCTGGAGCTGCCCTCTTCCCGAAAAGGCCAAAATTAAATCTTGGCGCGAGCCAAGAGCGCGCCGGGATCCGACCTCTGCTCTGAGCGACGCGACTCCCACGGGAATAACTGCGATAAACTGGTGCCGGGAACTGGTTTTCCCCCAAATTTCCAGCCTCGCACGGGGGCTGCAAGCCCCCTGTGCCCGGCCCAGCCCGGCTCTGCCGGGCAGCAGCTCCGTGCAGAAAGCGCGGCGGGGATTTCGCTCTGACAGACGCCTCTTCCCTCCCGTCCTCCTCCTCCTCCGCTCCAGCACCCGCCGGCATCCATCGGACTCGCTCCCGAGTCCTTTCAGCTGCTCACAGCGCAGCCGAGACTGGGAATATTTCCGTTTTCCAGGCACGGAGACGCTGAGAATCCCCCCGGATCGCGCGGGGACAGCCCCCGGCAGGCGGGTGACATCGTGCAGGTGACACCGGGGTGTGCCGAGTGGAAACGAGCCGAGCCCCAGCCTGTCCTTCACCCCATCCATCCCCCTGATGCCTTTTTTTGGAGATGCCAGACACGTTTTGGGGCGATTTCACGCTGGCAGAAAAAAAAAAAAAAAATCCCACCTCAACCCTCCAGGGAAAGCCTCGGAGATGGACAAATTTAGTAACTTTTATTAGTAATGCTTTAAATGAGATTATCCCTAATCTCCAGCGCTCGGCCCCGAGCCTGCCTGCCAAATTCAGTTAGGGGTTTTCATTTCCGAGCGCCGGGAATGCCCCAGGGACACGCCAGGGACACCTTGAGCTGCTCCACGTCCCATCGCCGCCACCCCACAGAGCGCTTTGGGGGGCCTGGTGTGACCAGGAACGGGCTTTTCCGCGGGGTTTATTTCGGGTTTGTCCCCCAAAGCTGAGGGAGGCAGCCGGGAGCATCCTTCCCTCGGTTTGGGGGGACACCGGCGGCTCCCGGTGCGGAGCGGGGCTGTTCCGCGGTAATGAGCGGCTTCCCGAGACGTTGATTAGTTATGCAAATGAGAAAGACACCCAGAGCCGCCTGGGAAGGCAGGAGAGGGTCTGACAGAGCCGCGCCATGGGGAGCGGAGATAAACCTTGACCTCTGCTACCTTCCCTCCTCCTCCTCTCCCAAATCCTCCCGGATGGGGAGCAGGAAATCGGCCCCCACGGGGGACAGCAGGAGCACGGAGCTGCGAGGGCAGAGCCGGCTTTCCCGGGCCCGGCCGAGCCGGAGGAACTGGTGGAACTGGTGCTGGGAAGGGGCTGGCTGCCCGGCTGGCTCCGTCTGCCAAACCCCCCCGGGAGAGACGCCGGGACGTGGGAATTGCGGCACACCCCTGGCTCGGCCCCCGGCACCATCCCCGGCTCCTGGGCGATCCCTCCGCTGCCGACCCCGGCTCCAGCAGCATCCTCAGAAATCATCTATTTCCCCCCCCCCAGATCCTCCCTGGAAAAGCGCCGGGGACAAACCCTCGCCCTTCGGCTTTTGCCGAGGGCAAAGTCCTTCCCCCGCCTCGCCGTGTGCCAAGCGCCGGCCGAGCCACCTGTGCCAACGTCCCCACCGCCCCATCCCAGCCTCCCGCCAGCCATTCCAAGGGAAAAACCCGCTGGATGCGGCTCGGAGGCGCAGGGCAGCCGCGCACCCCCAACAGCACAAAAAAAGCAAAGCAGCGGCAAAGTCGGGGTTTTTTTTGTGGGGGGTGAGGGGGGGGAAACACCAAAAAAATCAACCCCAAGCAAATATTTCTCTATTTCTCCCTCACTCCCACGCTGGAGACCCCCCAGCTGGAGCAGCCCCCCCTTTTCCCTGGCTCCTGCGTGGGCACGACGGGCACAAAACGAGAGATCCCGGTTACAACCACCCCGGCCGGTAAAACCAGAAGCGCCGAAGGAAGGCGCTGGAATTTTTGGTGAAGAAAACGCCGCAACTTGTTAGCTCCGAGATGCTCCCCCCGGGCACGGCTCTGCCTTCCCCTTCCTCGCCACCCCCTTCTTTTTTGGGGACCCCCCCCGCCCGACGGCACCCGGGTGGGTTTCGTGCAGCGTTTTGCTCTTCCATGCCAAGGAATTCCAAGGAATTCAGTTTAAAGGTGGGTTTTGTCCCGCTGCCACCCATCCCGCGGCGCTGTTTCGGGGATGCCCCAGGGACGAGCTGAAATTCTGGGGGGGTTTAAGGCATCGAAGTGGCCTTTAAGGCAGCAGAAAGTCCCATTTCCAACGGAAATACCCTTAAAAAAAACCAAACCCATCCACCAGCCAAGAAGGGGCTTTCCCTGCCCGCCCCGACGAGCCCCCTCCAAGTCACGGTGACGTTACAAAGGGGCCGCAAATCACCCCGAAAATGTGGAGGTGCGGGGAGGGAGGAGGGGATGGATGGATTTGGGGGAGCTGGGGACCACTCACCTCCCGGCGAAGCCCCTCGTGCCTCTCCATCTCCATCCCGGGGGCAGCCTCAGATCCCGGGGCTCCCCCCGGCCGGGGGGGCAGCGGCGGCTGGCCCGGGCTGGCGGAGCCGGGCGCCCGGCGACAGGGACATCCCGCCGCCACCGCGTCCCCCGCCCCGGGGACAGCGCCGAGTCCTGCGGGGACAGAGCCGAGGGAAGCCGCGAGTCACCCCGACTTTTAATCTCCACGCTGATTCCACCCCGGGGGGCGGCCCCGCCGGGCTCCCCACCCCTCCTGCCCCCCGAGCCCCCCCCCAAACCGGGGCGCTGCCTCCCCCGCTTTTAATCCCACCCCTTCTTTCTTCCAACCCCATTTTTCCTTTTCGCCTTTCCCCCCCCCACCTCAAAACCGCGCGGCTCCGCACAAACTTCACAACTTCAGCCGCGCACCGGCAACTTTCCACCTCCCCCCCGCCCCGACTCCCCAAATTTAGATATAAAGAGAATTTACCGGAAAAAAAAAGGGGGTCCGGCCCCCCCCCCGGAGAACCGGGGCTCGCCGCGGAGCTGAGCGCACGCCCGGCGGCGGGGGACGCTGGGGACGGCACGGAGGGGCCGGGGGCGGCTCTGGATGTCGCCGGCACCCCGAGGGGACCCGCGGCGGAGCTGCCGCACGTTGCTGCTGCTGCTGCTGCTCTGCTGCTTCCTTTGTTCTGCAGCGCCCGCTCGGGGGGACCCGCGGGCGGCCGGGGGGCTCCGGGGCAGCGCCCGCAGCCGCCCCCGGCCGCCTCCGCGCTCGGGGGGCACCCGGAGCCTCGGGGGGGAAGGACGGGGCCCCGGTGCTGGCGGAGGGGTTCGGGGGGAGCGGGGGAGAAGGGGGCTGCGAGTTGCGCGGGGGTGTTCGTTGTGGGGTTGTTGTTGTTGTTTTGGGGTTGTTGCTGTAGCGTGGGGGTGCGCCGGGTTGTTTTTATAGGATTGTCGGGGGTGGGGGGGGGGGGGGTTGCGGCACCGTGTTGGTTTTGTAGGGCCGTCAGCTGTGGGTGCCCTGCTGTTGTTGTTGTTTTTGTAGGGTCGCCGGTGGGGTCTGCGCGGGTCTCGCTCTGTGTTATTGCAGGGTCTCCGGGGAAAACCCCAGGGACGGCAGCCCGGCTCCGGTGCCGCCCACACCCTGCTGCACAGCCCCCCAAGTTATCCCACCCCACGTTCCCCCCCTCCCTGCCCTATATCCCCCCCCCCTCAGCCTCCCAAATCCCCCTCGCCACCCCAATCCCGCCCCCCATCCCAGTCCCCGCCCCCCCCCGTGTTTATGTAGGGTCTCACACCCCCACAGCCCCCTTAAAGGCCGAGAACCATCCCCCCCCTCTTTTAGGTGTCCCTCCTAAAGACCCAATGCCCTCCCCCACCAGCAACCTCATCCCCCCCAGCAGGTCCCAAATCCCCTTGGTTTTCCCCCAAAGCCCCTTGGTTTTCCCCCAAATCCAGCCCAGCCTGACCCGCGCCTGGGAGAGCCCCAGGGCGCTGTTCCCCCCCCCGCAATACCCCAAAACTGAGGGAATAATGTCCCCCCGTGTCCCCCTAGAGCCGCCCCGACCCTGCACTCTCCCCGGTCCCAGACACCGAGCAGCTCCGCAGCCGTTTGAGCTTAATTTAAGGGGAAAAAAGTTAGATACAAAATAACAAAATAACAAAAAGTACGGGGGTCGGGTGTAACTTAACCACGGGGATTTTCCGTCGGAATTCAACCAGCGCACGAAATCCACCTCAGGGAGCACCCCCAGCTGGGGATCCCTAAAGGTGGGGAGGGGGTCACAGCAAGGACCTGGTCCCCCGAGCACGGGGAGCCCCCCCTGCCCCCCAAAACTCCTCACACGGCTGCGCCTCTGAGGATCCGCCTCAAACCCACCCCCCGCCCACGACAAACGGGCTGAGGGGGTGGCTGGGGACCAGGACGTGTCCCTTGTCCTTGGGACTGGGATCTTCAGGTGGACGATGCCCCTTCCCCGGCTCCGAGAGGGTCGGGATGTGAGGGCGAAGCGCCGGCGCTCAGGGATGCCACGAAGGTCTCCACCTGCGAGGAGAACGTGACTGAGGGTGTGGCACCGGGACGGCACCGGGATGGTGTAGGGCTGGAACTGGCATGGCCCGGGCACTGGGATGGTGTAGGAACGCACCAGGATGGCACCGGGATGGTGTAGGGCTGGAACTGGCATGGCCCTGGCACTGGGATGGTGTAGGAATGCACCAGGATGGCACCGGGATGGTGTAGGGCTGGAACTGGCATGGCCCTGGCACTGGGATGGTGTAGGAATGCACCAGAATGGCACCGGGATGGCACCAGGATGGCCCTGGGACACCTGAGCCTTAAATCAACTCGGACCCACAATGCTGAAGTTCTTTTTTCCAAGGAAAACTGAAGCAGAGGCGGAGGCTCAGAGCCAGCACTGGGGAGCCACCGAGCTGTGCCACCCCACCTGTGCCATGAGGGTGCCCTGCACGGCCACGTCGTGCTCGAAGTCCTTGTCCACGTCCAGCACCAGGACGGGTGCGCGCTGTGCATCCGCAAAGTGGATCCTGCAGGAGGGAAGGAGGGATTAAAACCCCCCCCAAAAACCACCCCTCAAACTGGGGGTCACCCCAAAGCCACAGCCCAGGGTGCCGGGCATGGACTGGGACTCACTCCGTGGTCCTGTCCACCAGCCAGTGCTGGTGCTGGGCGTGGAGCTGCTGCAGGTATCCCAGCTGGATCCCGCCCTCCTCGCTCCTCGCCCGCCGCCGCAGCCGCTCCAGGCACGTCTGGGCGGATAACGAGGGACGGTGATGGAGAAACGGGAGGATAACGGGATGCAGGGACATGGGAGGTCAGCGGGAGAGAAGGGACGTGGGCATCAGGTGGAGCAGCACCCCGGGAGATGCTGCAGCCCCCTCTCCCCAAAACCCACTCCAGAATCCACGGCAAAACCCCCACCGGCATTCCCATGGGAAAGAAGCAGGCCCTGCTCCTCCAGGGCGGCGACTTTTGGTGAAACCCCAACATTTTGGCAATTCTGCCGGGATCCAAGCGGGCCTGGTCGCCTCCTGCACCCGGCACCCACCTGGGGCGTGGCCTGCAGGTAGAGGAAGCCGTGGAGGGCGGCGCGGGGCCCCAGGTGCCGCAGCAGGAAATCGTGCCAGTCCTGGTAAATGGCCCATTCCAGCGGCTGCAGGTGCCCGGCCTCGAAGAGGTTCTTGGCAAAGACGTACCTGGGACGGGATGGAGAGAGGGCACCGGGCAGCTCCGTCACCCCCCACGCCCAGGTGGCTTCGCAGCCATTTTTTTTTGCACCGAAGAGGAGCTGCAGGTGGTTAAATTGAGGTGAAAATCCCTGATTTGGAGCACATGCAGTGCCCAGCACAGCTCAGCCCCTCCAAGCCCGACATCACCCAAAGGGCTTCACGCTGCCACCGGGCATAGGTGAGGATGGGGCAGCCCTGAAAATCATTAAAGACCTCCCAAATTACCCCAAAATCCCATTCCTGTAATTAAGCATCGCTCTGGGCGTCACTGGGGACGGTGGCTCTGCTGTCCTGGGGACCCAACGTCACCAGCCGGCTGCTGCGGATGCTCCCTGTCCCATCCCATCCCAACCCTTCACCCCTCTTTCCCTGCTGCTTTTGGGGTGCTGGGTACCTGTCACTGAACACAGAGCGCTCAAAGACCCTCACGGGGTGGGGGGTCTCGGGGGGTCCCTCATCCGGCGGCTCCAGCATCGCCTTCAGCCGGCTGATGCAGGAGAAGGTCTGGAAGGTGTAGGACCAGCGGGCTGGCTCCTGGTACATCATCTGCAGCAGGTTGGCCGAGCCCACGGACGCCTGCGGAGGGAGGGCGGGGGATGAGGGTCCCGGTGCGGGGCCGGCGGAGCCCGGACGCGGCCGGAATCGCCGTTACCTGGGCAGCGCCGCCGGCCGGCACCTTGCGCCACTGTGCCACGGGCTCTGTCACCAGGTGCCACTGCGGGAAGGTGGCACCCAGCAGCTTCAGGAAGGTCGATTTCCCCACGGCTGCAGGAGCGGAGGGGGAGCGGGGTGAGCCTGGGTGTCCCCCCCAGCCCGGCTCCTGGGGACGTGGGGTGAGCCTGGGTGTCTCCCAGCTCTGGACTCTGGGAATGTGGGGTGTCCCCCCCTCAAATCCCGGGATCCTGGGGTGACCCTCAGGTCCCTCCATCCCCGCTTCCAGGAATGTGGGATGAGCCTGGGTGTCCCCCCATTCTGGCTGCTGGGAACGTGGGGTGAGCCCGGGATGAGCCTCGGTGTCCCCCTGTTCCGGCTCCCAGGAACACGGGGTGAGCCTGGGTGCCCCTCACCCCAAATCCCGGGAACGCGGGGTGAACCTCTGTGTCCCAGCTCCCAGCAGGGGTTTCGGGGTGCCCCCCGCAGCAGTGAGGATCCATCACCGACATTGACTCGCCCCCCGGGATGCTCCGGCCTGCGCCGCCCCCGCTCCCTCGCACCCCAAACACCCCCGCTCCCCCCGTTGCCCGCCCCCGCCGCTCGCCGTGTCCCCCGTGCCGCCCCCGGTACCGATGTTCCCCTCCAGGGCCAGGCGCAGCGCGGCCCCGCGCGGCCCCATCCCGCCACCGCTTCCGCCTTCCCGCGTCATATGCTAATGACATGGTAATCAGCAGCGCGCGCCACCGCCCCCGTGACGTCAACGCGCGGGAAGTGGGCGGGGGAGAAGGCGGGGGGGGCGGAAACGGCGGCGGGGGGGGGCGGAACGGGGGGGATGGGGGCGATATGGTAATTTATGCAAATGAGACGCTGACCACTGCACGTCCAAGCAATGCGGGGGGAGGCGGGGCACAAAGAGGGGGGTGGGCGGCACCAGGGTGGGGTCGGGGGCACCAACACGGGGTCAAAGTGGGGTTGGGGTCACCAATACAACATTAGGGTCACCAGCACGGGGTTGGGGTCACCAGCATGGGGCCAAGGACATCAACACGGGATTGAGGTCACCAAAACAACACTGGGGTCACCAGCACGGGGTTGGGGGCCCCAACATAGGGTTGGGGTCACCAAAACAACATTGGGGTCTCCAACATGGGGCTGGGGTCTCCAACATGGGGCTGCGGTCACTAACACAGGGTCAAGGGCATGGACACGTGGTTGAGGTCCCCAGCGTGGGGTTGGGGTCACCAGCTCAGGGTCGGGGGCATTGACGTGGGGCTGGGGGCATCCCCCGAGGATGGCATCGCTGTGGGGCTGGGGACGCCGTCGTGGGGCTGAGGGTATCAATGCTGGGGGCATCAGCAAAGGGTGAGGGGCACCAACGTGACATTGGGGGCACCCACATGGGGTCGAGGGCATTGCCGTGGGGTTGGGGGCATCAAGGCAGACTCAAGGCCATCAGCAGGACATGGGCACCAACACGAGGTCAGGGCTCCCCCACCCTTCCCCCATCACCCTTGGTCCCCCCCAGCCCCTCCCAGCTCCGGATCTCCCAGGAAAGGCGCAGAGCCTGGAGAAAAGGCTTTTTAATGCGCAGTGGGTGGTGGGGAGGAGCAGCGGGGTCCGAGGAGGAGCGGGACACCCCAGCCTGGGCACGGGGGGCCCCCGCGGGGCGGGGAGGGGGCTTAGAAGCATTTTCGGTGGACGATGGAGGGTCCGGCCTCGTCGTACTCGGGTTTGCTGATCCACATCTGCTGGAAGGTGGAGAGGGACGCCAGGATGGAGCCGCCGATCCACACCGAGTACTTCCGCTCCGGCGGGGCGATGATCTGCGCAGACAGAGCCCTTAGGATGCACCCCCTGCTCCCCCCCAAACCCACACCGGGAGAGGATTTGGGGTGCTGGTGGCCACGGTTCGGTCACCCAACACCTACTTTGATCTTCATGGTGCTGGGAGCCAGCGCCGTGATTTCCTTCTGCATGCGGTCGGCGATGCCGGGGTACATGGTGGTGCCGCCGGACAGGACGTTGTTGGCGTAGAGGTCCTTGCGGATGTCGATGTCGCACTTCATGATGGAGTTGTAGGTCGTCTCGTGGATCCCGGCGGACTCCATGCCTGGCGTGGGAGGGGGCTGTCAGCTCCCTGTCCCCCGCCCGTCCCTCCTCAGGGCTCCCCGAAAGAGCAGGGGGGGCACCCATGGGTCTGTCCCACCATTTGGGATGCAAAGGGCACCCACGGGAGCTGTTTGCACACTGGTGGGGACGGGGCGACCACTCCCAGGAGGAACTGGGGTGGGCTCACCGATGAAGGAGGGCTGGAAGAGGGTCTCGGGGCAGTGGGGTGGGCTCACCGATGAAGGAGGGCTGGAAGAGGGTCTCGGGGCATTGGGGTGGGCTCACCGATGAAGGAGGGCTGGAAGAGGGTCTCGGGGCAGCGGAAGCGCTCATTGCCGATGGTGATGACCTGCCCGTCAGGCAGCTCGTAGCTCTTCTCCAGCGAGGAGGAGGAGGCGGCCGTGGCCATCTCGTTCTCGAAGTCCAGGGCCACGTAGCAGAGCTTCTCCTTGATGTCGCGCACGATTTCCCGCTCGGCTGCGGGACAGGATGGCGGGAGAGGCTCAACCCGGCTGCACCGCGGCGGCACCGCGGGGTCCCCGTCACCCACCCCGCCTGCCCGGCCCCGTACCGGTGGTGACGAAGGAGTAGCCCCTCTCGGTGAGGATCTTCATGAGGTAGTCGGTGAGGTCGCGGCCGGCCAGGTCGAGACGCATGATGGCGTGGGGCAGCGCGTAGCCCTCGTAGATGGGCACGTTGTGGGTGACGCCGTCCCCGGAGTCCAGGACGATGCCTGGGACGGGGGGAAGGTGAGGGGGGACTCTCCGAGCTGGCTCGGTCCCCATCACCCATGGTCCCCTACTCACCGGTGGTGCGGCCGGAGGCGTAGAGAGAGAGCACGGCTTGGATGGCCACGTACATGGCGGGCACGTTAAAGGTTTCGAACATGATCTGGCAGGGAAAGGGAGAGGGGCAGTGAGGTAGGGGCGGGCACAGGGGTCACCAGCACACCCCAGCCCACCCCAACCCATGGGGGCTGCGCCTTCCTGGGGTCAGGACACCGCAGGGAAAGCACGGGGATCGTGGCAGTGCAGGGAAGAACGGGTGGATGGTGGCGTTGCACGGACTCGTGGGTCAGTGCAGGGCACAGAGCGGGACAGGCATCGCCCAGCCACGCTGGGAAACACGTGGGACGGAGCACGGCGTGGGAACACGTGGGTGAGGGGCGGCACGGGACCGTGAGCCACCGCACTGCCAGAGCCACGAGGGGCCGTGGGGAACACGTGGAGGGGCCGTGCCTCGCGGGGCAAATCCCGCCCGCGCTGCCGAGAGACCTCCGGGGCCACCAGGCACACGTGAACTTCCCACCGGGATCTCTGCCCTTATCCAAGCACCAGGCTGCACCCCACAAATCCCCCAAATCTCCCAGCCCTTCCTGTGGTTTTGGAGGGTCCAGCCCCATCCCTGGGGGTGCTGCAGTGCCGTACCTGTGTCATCTTCTCGCGGTTGGCCTTGGGGTTGAGGGGTGCCTCGGTGAGCAGGGTCGGGTGCTCCTCGGGGGCCACACGCAGCTCGTTGTAGAAGGAGTGGTGCCAGATCTAAGGCCGGGCAAAGAGTTGGGGTCTTACCCCAAACTGAAGGCGGGGCTGATGCCCACTCCCCATCCCGGGAGGGTCTCACCTTCTCCATGTCGTCCCAGTTGGTGATGATGCCGTGCTCGATGGGGTACTTGAGCGTGAGGATCCCCCTCTTGCTCTGCGCCTCATCGCCCACGTAGCTGTCCTTCTGCCCCATGCCCACCATGACACCCTAACGCCGGCGAGAGAGGCCTCGTTAGCCACGCTGCGGTGATTAGAGCAGGGCGGGGGCTGCCCCCGGCCCCCCCGGGTACCCACCTGGTGCCGGGGCCGCCCCACGATGGAGGGGAAGACGGCACGAGGGGCATCGTCGCCGGCGAACCCGGCCTTGCAGAGGCCGGAGCCGTTGTCGCAGACCAGGGCAGTGGTTTCCTCCTCGCACATGGTGGGGCCGGCAGCGCTTGGTGCTCAGGGGGACCTGGGGGAAAAGCTGTGGCGAGGGGGGAAAGCGGCGTTAAAGAGCGGCCGGGGGATGGGGTTTGTCCCGCGGCACCGCGTCCGGCTGTGGGGTTGGACGTGTTGGAATCCTTGGGGATGGGTGGCCCCGCAAAATCCTCCAGGGACGGTCCGACCCCGGTGCAGCGATGCTGGGAGGGGGGAGATGCTCTTTCCCCGTGGGTGCTGCTCCACGCTGATGCTGCTTCTCCATCCTTCTCCAGCTGCCGCCCAAAGTCGGTGCCAAAACCTCCTGCCCGCGCTCCCCGGGGAGCTCCGGTGCTGCCATACCCGGCTGGTGCCCCCCAAAAGTGGGCAGGGGGGCGGCAGGTGATGCCCTCTCATCCGCTTCTGTCTCAGCAGCCTTTTGCTGCTCTGCCCTCGCATCCACTCCCAAAAACGGGGAAAAAATAAAAGGCCCTTCCCAGGGGGTGCCCCCTGCACCAGAGGATGGGCTCCCGGATCCAGAGGGAAACAAGCAAAACCTTGCAGGAGCCCAAAAAGCCAAAAAACCCCAAATCACGGGGATTTCTGCAAGAGCAAAACCTGCTCTGGCTGCAGCCCAGCTCTCGTCACCTCCAGGGAGGCCCTCAGCTGTGGGGTCGTGCTGAGGTCGGCACCCCCTCTGTGCCACGCAAACCGAGCTGGGGCCACCCCATAAGTGCTGGGGCACCCCGAAACCACCCCGGGTGTTTTTCCTGCCCGTTCTCCTCCAAGGAAAAAGGGAAGCAGGGCTGGGCAGGGCAGTACTCACCACAGAGGCGAGAGCTCCTTTCCTCTGGGACCGAGCCCCGATGTGCCGTGGGTATAAATACCAGCGAGCCCGTGGAACCTCAGAGGCGGATCCTCTCTAAACAAAGACCCTAAATAGGCTCAGTGATGGTGTGTTGGCCATATGGCCATATAAGGTGTTTTATTTCATTAAATTGACCTTGGGCTGGTGGTAGGACCCAGCACAGTTAATTATTGTAGGAAAATGGATGTGGGGATGCTTGGGAGGCAGCGGCCCCGTTGTGAGGCCGTTCCTTTTATGCTCCGCTCCGATAAACAAGCGAGACACAAGTCCTTATAAGCGATGGGCTTGGAAAAAGGAGGTGCAAGTGACTCCAGTTCCTGGGGAGCGCGTGGAGAAACCCCACCCGGGTGGAGGTGGGTGTTGGGGCTCGGCCGTGGGGACACCCCGGAGCCGCGACGGGAATCTGGCATCGCTGAGACGCTGGAGACGCGCGGGGTTGGTGCCTCGCCTCCTCCCGGCCTCGGTTCCCCCCGCAGCCCTGGCATCCAGCGCTTCTGAGCTGCCTCTCCCCGTGGTTTTCTCTCCCCGCCCCCAGTTTTGGGTTTTTGATGTCCCAAAGCCCCTCGTGCCCCAAATCCTCGGCCTGAGCCAGGCCAGGGGTTGTGGGTCCGAATCCCGACCCGCACTGCGGGTGCGCCCAGCTCTGATCCCTCCCGGGGGCATTACGGGGGCGGGATGAGCTCAGACCCCTCCAGGGGCCGGGTGGGTGCTGTCCCCGAGCCCCCCTGCCCAGACACAGCCCGGGAGAGCCGGGGCCACCCCCAGCCCTGCGGCCGAGCCCTGGCAGTGGGAGCGGAGCCGCAGAGGCCCCGGGCCCTGGCAGAGGCCAACCAGCAGCTCCCGAGCTCCCGGCTGCCTTTTTAAGGACAACGGGCCCTCACCAGGGAGTCTCCCGGAGCACCCGCGGGAGGCAGGAGAGATGCCCCGGAGTCACCCCCCAGAGCTAGGGGGGCTCGAGGGAAACTGAGGCACGGGGGTTCCAGGCTGATCCCGAGCTGTGCCCGGGGCAGGGACATCCCGGCACTGGAGCAGTGACAAGGAGCTGCAGGGTCCCACCACAGCCAAGGGACCCAAAGGTCCTGGTGTGCCCCATGGTGCCAGAGGGAGGGAGCGGGCTCTGGGCTGTCGCTCCACGGGGCAGGACAGGGACAGGGACACGGTGTGTCCCCAGCAGTGCCAGTCCATTCACACCCTCAATGTCCCCCAGGGATGGCTCTGTCCAACCTGGGCTGTCACCCCTGGAACAGGACAGGGACACGGTGTCCCCCCAGCACTGCCAGTCCATTCACAGCTCCAAGTCCCCCAGGGATGGCTCTGCCAGGCTGTTCCCTTTCCCTGTGACGCAGCTCGCAGGGGCTGGATTTGTCCCCTGGCCGTGCCCTTGGTGACCCCCCCACGCCCCCAGCCCCGGGGTCCCGCTGCCACCTCACATCGCAGCCCGGCTGGGTCCCCGCCAAACATGAGGTCAGCGAGGGGAAAGGCTGCCATATATGACATGCTGGAAAAAAAACCCTTTAAAATAAATGATCCCCAAACCCAGCAGAGCGGGGGTGGGAGAAGGGGGGTGATGGAGGCAGCAGCTGCAGAGTCCCCTGTGGAGGGAGCACGGCTGTGCCAGGAGGCGCACGGAGTCGGTGGCAGGATCCCATCCCGATCCGGGGCAGGGCGACATTCCCAAAGCCCGGCAGGATCCCATCCCGACCCGAGGCACGGGGACATTCCCAATTCCCGGCAGGATCCCATCCCGACCAGAGGCACGGGGACATCCCCAATTCCCCGGCAGGATCCCATCCCGACCAGAGGCACGGGGACATTCCCAAAGCCCCAGAGACATCCCTGGCCCCTGGGCTGGTGCAAACCAGGGAGCACCGACCCCGGACACCCCTCAGCAGACCCGGGACTCATCGCTCTTGCTGGGGACGGGTCAGCTCCAGGCTCCCCCCCATCCCTGTGGGATCCTGACCACCCCGGCCCACGGCGGGGCCGGAGCGGGGCCGGCGGCAGCGCAGCCCCGAGCGGGAGCCCACGCGCAGCCTAAAAAGGAAAGGTTTGGCCCCCGCAGCCAATCGAGCCGCCGGCGGCCCCGGGATGCTCGCAGGAACGCCAGGCATCCCACGGCACAGGCGAGGCCGGGAGCAGCGTGGGACGAGGAGGGGGGCAATCCCTGCTCGGCCGCTGCGTTTCAAAACTCCCGGCGCCGGCCCAGCCCTCGGCACCTCCCTCGGGGGGAATGTTCACGCTTGGAACCTCTCGGGATGCTGCTGAGGATGGGCAAACCACAAAAAGAGAGACTGTGAGAGGGATTTGGATCGGTTCCCTTTCCTGAGGTGGAGATAAGCATCACTCCCTGCCTGCAGGAACCCCCCCGGGACGCACGACCCAAGCTGTTACAGCCGGTAAATCATTCCTGCCACGTGTAGTTCATGTTCGGGTTCAGCTCCTCCCAAATCCAACCTCCTTTTGGGCGATGTGAAGGTGTGACAGCCACATCTGGAACAGCTGGAGAGCCAGGGTGGGCTCATGGGACACGGGCAGCAGTGCCAGGACATTGACATCCACTGACACACAAAGTGAGGACTCGGGGTGAAAAAATGGGATGAAAAACCTGGGAACACTCAGGGAGCAGCTGGGCCCTGACCTGAGGAACTCCCTGCTCCAAGGAACGTGGAAAATCCCCTGGGAAGGTTTATCAGTCCCTGGGACAACACAAAAGTGGTGAGGTGCCACCAGCTCCTCTCCTGGAACTGGCTCAGACCCGAGACCTGCAGGGACGTGGAGCTGGGATAAATCCCTTGGGATATTCCCAACAGATTTGAAGGAATTGCTGCTTTGCAAGATGTGATTCTGCACTTTATGTCCCCACGCTGCTCTGGGGGAGCCCTCAGGGTGAGGAGCTGCTCGGAGCTGTGGAGAGCTGCGGGATGAACAATTCTACACGGAAACTGCACCCCCCTTCCGAGCATGGTTTAAATTAATCAGGCCTGAAACGAGTTCCCAGAGATGTCCCGAAGGCCCCTCACTCCCCTCCCACCCCCGGGGCCAGCCTGTTCCCAAAAGCGACTTGGGAAAAGCTGGGAGCAGCACTTGTCACGCAGGGGCTGCAGCAAACGCGGCAACCCCCAGCGAAATGCATTCCCTGCGAGCCAGACCCCAACCCACGGACAGAGCTCAAAGAAAACGAGTGGCACAGGAGGCCCAGCCCGGATAATCCCATCCCCGTGTGCCCAAGGAGCTCCGCGGGGTGCCGGGTGTACAAGCACAGGCGATGTTTGCACGCCAGGTGGGAAGGCAGCTCCAGCCTGCTTCCCCCTCCCCGCACAGCCATGTGCCGCCCAGCACAGCCCATCCCGCTGCCTGCGGGATGTGGGGATGGGGATCGCGCCCAGCCCTCGGCACAGCTGCCTCCCACCTTGGAATGCCGCTGCTTCCCTCCCCGCCGAGGGCGGGGGCTCGGCACGGAGCACAGGGGAGGAAAATCTCGGCTTGGCACCGGACTAAAGCGCCGTGGAGGAGGGTCCCACAGAACAGCGACGTCACGGAGCGCTCGGGTTTGGCAAGGACAGGCTTCCTGCGGCTTTGGGATGTGCAGAGGCAATCAGGCACAGGGATCCATGAGGATGGAAGTGGTCAAAGCTGTTGGAATCCCATCCCGGAGCAGCGATGGTGGCCAGGAGACCGAGCTCCTCCTGGTAACACCAGGGCACTCCCCAGCCACGAGAAGGGATGAAGTGCCCGGACATCCCTAAACACTGCTGGGATGGTCAAAGCAGGGCCACATCCAGGGATCTTCAGCCCTGAAACGCTGGAAGAGGGATCCCACAGGAGGTTGGGCCCTCTTCCCTCCCCAGGCAGACACACGAGTACCAGGAAGCAGCACTGAGCTCGTGTGGGGTCAGAGGGGTCAGCAAGGTTGGACTTTGAACCGTAGGAAAGATTTATCTGCTCCTGGAAGCCGTGCCGAGACCAAGCAGCCGGGAAAGAGGAACAAAACAGGGCATGGGTTAAACTGGGCAAGTCCCAAAAGCACTTGAAGAGGTTTCCACACCTCAGGGTTGCAGCAAGTCACGGGGAACCTCCCCAGGAGGCCGCTCGGGCCGTGGATTAGAGTTGAACAACTGCAGTAGTGTTGGCTTCTGTCTCTGAGCTCCCAGCTGGCTTCTCCCCACTCCTGGAGCCCCGGCCCCGTCCGCCAGTCCCACGCCGGGCACAGAGGTTCCAGGGGCTCCCACAGAGGGCAGGGATCCGGTTCCAGCGCGGGGGAGGGAGGGGAGGGATCACTACACGGTAGAAATCATCTGCTACAGGAGGGAGAAAACTGATTCCCTAGGCCTAAAGGAAGGTGGGTGGTTCCCAGGAAGGGGTAAGGCAAGAGGTTTATCGGAGATCCATCAGCACCACGTCTCTCTCCACTATTGACACGTGGTTGCAGGTCTGGAAGAGAGGAGAAGAGGGGACAGGGGGTTATTCAGGTGTTCCCACAGCTCAGGTGAGTCTCCTCTACCTCCTGACACAACCTGCAGCTGGTGCTTTCCCAGAACAGCCCTTGGATCCAGTTCCTCGGATCACCCCACCTGCTGGCCCTGCCCGGTGCCACACAGCGACCACGGCAGGCCCCGAACACAAATCCCCCCCTCCAACAGCCCTTGGCTGCTGCCTCGCCCCGTTCCTGCAGCCAGGAGCTCTGCACCACACTCCCAGCACCTGGAAAACCTTAGGAAGCTCCTGCACCTCCACCCTGGGAATTGGAGACCAGCCCCTGCCAGGCTGAGGTCACAGCCCTGCACCTCAACGTGGATTTAATTCAAGTGCAGAGTCCAACACACCAACTCCCCACCCCACAGCCCCCACGGCCCCAGGGGGCACTCACCGTGAAGAGAGGGGGGTCTTTGGGGTGCGGGTGGAACCCCTTCTGCCGGCAGGACGAGATCTCCTCCAGGCCGTGCTCCGTCAGCTTGAAAAACCCTGTCCTGGAGCAGAGGAACAGCAGCTCTGTAGCTCGAGCCTCTGCAGGGACAGCCACATCCCCCCCGGCCCCAAGGAGCACCTTTGGGGCTGCAGGAGCAGAGATTGAGGCTGAGGGACACCCCCAATTCCTGGGAAATTCCTCTCCTCAGCTCTGAACCTCCTGTCAGGGGTGGGCAACCCCTGCCCAGACACGGCCCCTGCAAACAGCTCACAGGAGCTGTCCGGCCACACGTGTGAGCTGAGAGCTGACACTTCATCCCCACTCCAGCAATCTGAGGGGAAGGGTGTGGTTAACAGCCCCGGGCAGAGGGAAAAGCCTTCCCAGCCCACCCCCAGACTCGCTGCCGGCATCCGTACTCACTCCTGGTACTTGGGAGAGCACACGATGGCGATGGACTCGGGCAGCATCATCTGGTAGGAGCAGTGGGTGTGCAGGTCCACGCTGGACAGGAACGCTGTCTGGGTGGGGTGGGTCTGCAACGGGCAACACGGGGACAGCAGTCACAGCACGCTCGGAAAACTGATCCCAAGGGAGCGTGTCTGCCAGGAGAACCTTGGGACAGAGGAGACACAGCTCCCTGCAGGGCACAGGGGACACACCTGCACACCTGGAGTGCAATTCATGGAGTGGTTTGGATTGGAGGGACTTTAAAGCCCAGTTCCAACCCTAACACCTTCCACTACCCCAGGTTGCTCCAAGCCCTGTCCAACCTGGCCTTGGACACTTCCCAGCTTCTCTGGGAATTCCATCCCAGCCCCTCTCCACCCTCACAGCCAGGAATTCCTTCCCAATACCCCATCTAACCCTGCCTCTGGCAATGGGAAGCCATTCCCTGTGTCCTATCACACTCCCTGCTCTTGTCCTAAGTCTCTTCCAGCTCTCTTGTAGCCCCCTTGTTTTTTTGGATTGTCCTAAAACGTGTGCTCCTCTTTTCCATTTGGAGTTGCCTCCAAAAGGAGCTCTACATTCCTGCCACATTCCATGAAAAATCACACCTTCAGGCCACAACAATGTCCTTGCAGGGCACTTCACACGTTTCTCAAGTGCAGCTCCCGAGGCTCAGCCCATCCCGTGGTGCCGCAGCACTCCAGGATATCACATTCCATGGAGGATATCACATTCCATGGAGGGCTGTACAACCCCTGACTGCCACCACCTCACCCAGCTCCCGCTGACAGCCACATCTCACACCTTAACTCCTACTGCAAGCTCTTGCTCCTTTTGCTGCTTGGGTTGTTTTTTTTTTTTTGCCAAGACCAGCAGGAGGGTCAAAGGAATTCCGGAGGGTCCCCAGGCATGGCAGGGCTGTCACTGCAGAGGTGGCCCTGGAGCAGCCACTTGGAGCAGCAGCGTTTCCCTGCCCGAGCCCTCGGGGCAGCTGCTGCTTTCCAGAGATTACTCAGCAGCTCTGAACGCTTTCCTTGGCACGGCTCCGACTGCCAAAGGCTCCGTGGGGACAGCGGGGCAGCCGGGGAGGAGCCGGCACAGCGCACAGCAGGGCACGCAGGGCTGCCTGCAAGGCAGGATACAGCGGGGGAGAGGCGTCCCTGTGGCAGGGGAGCTCGGGATGCCCCCACGGTGCCACTGGAGTCGGCTTTTAGCCGGAGGAAACACGAGCTTCGTGTCCACGATCACACTTCCATGGAATCCCAGGAGGGTTTGGGCTGGAAGGGACCTTAAATCCCATCCAGTGACACCCTCACCATGGCAGGGACACCTTCCACTCTCCCAGGGTGCTCCAAGCCCTGTCCAGCCTGGCCTTGGGCACTCCCAGGGATTCAGAGACAGCTACAGCTTCTCTGGGAATTCCATCCCAGCCCCTCCCCACCCTCATAGGGAAGAGTTTCCTCCCAATATCTCATCTAAACCTTTCCTCTCTCCCTTTCAAAGGGCTTGATGCTTTAAGAAGGGACCCAGACATAAACCAGGCCTGGATTTCTCCATCAGAATAGTGAATGAGACTGCACCAGAGGGAGAAACCCAACCAGAGGCTGCTGCCCATTCCCTGCCATCTCCTCCACTAACTTCTCCTCCAGCAGCCCTTCCCCTGCGTGCTGGAGGCCAGGGAAGCGCCAGGGGAAGGAGACTCACGTGGATCCAGCCCAGGGTGACGAGGCCGTGCTGGTCCTGGATGACGAAGAGCTCCTCCTCGTTCTCCGTGGTGCAGGAATCGGGGCCTCCCAGCTGCTTGGGGACGATGACGTGGGTGATGGTGAACTCGTTCCTCATCTGCAAGGCAGTGGCAGCACAGGAGGCTGTTATCCCCGGACACCAGGGAATTTCTTGGGAACAAGCCCAGGGATGCATCCACCACCCATCTGCAGGTGCAGCTCCAAGTTACTGACAAAGGAGTGGCAGGATTTTCTCCCTGTTTCACTCTCCCTGCTGTGCAGAGCCCCCACAGCAGCTCAGAGAAGTCCTGGACACCCCCCCAAACCAAGCTCTCCACTCAAAAGGGGATGATGCCTCATCCCCAAACCATCCCCAGTGTCTGGAAGCAGCTGGACTGCAGGAAGTTGCTACATCAAACAACTTCATTTCAAAGCAAACTTGTGTGAGTGACTCAGGGCAGATGGGCTGGAGCTGCCAATAAAACCTGGGCACGCAAACTCTGGGGGACAGCAGTGTCCTGTCAGCCTCGTCTGCCTGAGGGTCACCAGCTGGGACACCCAAAGGACAAATGCCCACAGCTGCCTGCCACCAGGAATGCCACCAGGAATGTCACCAACGGGACAGAGGAAGCTGAATGGGGACTCAGGTTGGCACCTCACTCAGGGTGGGGAAACCCCAACCTGAAAACGAGGAAAGGGAGAGGCAGATCATCCCGAACACTCACATGGAAGCCTGAAACCACACTGAACAATTCCAGGACAAAAATCAGGGTCCCTGAGCCATTTCCAAAGCCATGGCACTGTGACAAACAGTCCCCGTGCCACTTTCGGGGTCTCCATCAGGGCTGTGCCCTTACCAGCTTCCCGCAGAGGATCCCGCAGGTCTCCACACCCCGCACGGTGTTGGCATCAGCCAGCTGCAGGAATTTCTGGCACAGCTCCCTGGGGACAATGACCTGGCGAAGGACATCCACGCCTGCATCTGCGGGGAGAAGGGGAGCACAGGGAGCAAGGAGTCAGGAACGCTGGAGAAATGGTCCTTCAGGGCAGGATCTGAGGGGATGAGACTGAGGAAACCCTCCTGGGAAGATAAACTCCCCCTGCAGTGGCAGGCACAGAGAAATGTGTCACTGTGACACTGATAAAGGACAGGCAGCACCTCTTTCAGAACAGGGGAAGGGATGTGGAGAGGGGAAGGGTCCTTCAGCAGGGTGTCAAAAGGAGTGTTTTGTTAGCAAAAATGAAACCACACATGCTTAGAAAACGTTATTTAAAGCAGGACGTGTCCCTGGGCAAGACCCAGCCACTGGACACGTCTGAATCAGTGTTTTGGAACCATATTTAGTCGAATTTGGTCAGGAGAAGGATTCAATCAGCCCAGCCAGGAACTAAACCCCAATTGCCAACAAGTATTTGGATCAAGGAAAGGCAAACAGGCTGCAGACCCTGGAACAGCAGAGAGACTGGGCTGGAAAGGCAGGGAGGGCACATTCCCAAGAGGAGACAGCTCTCCCCAGCCCTGTGAGCGTTCACCGGACAACATCTTGGGAGAGCAACCCTCCACAAGGGATGGAGCCACGATCAGAACATTCCAAGAGCCTCCCAGAGAAATTGGCCATGTTTGGCTCAGCCCCAGAAGGGAGAAGGGGTGCTCCAAGGGGTACTAACTGTTCTCCGTGCTCCCCAAAGCGCTGGGCTTCAAAGATCTGTCCACAACAGGAGGTTTGGACGGGACAGTCCCCACTGATGGACTCGCTGGGTGAACTGGAGAGGCCGGAACCTTTGGGGTTAAATCTGTTGGGGGCTTCTCCACGCCAGGGATGAGGGGTCCATCCACAGACTGGGGACTGGGCTCTGGCTTTCCAAATTCCTGCACTATCCTCAGGCGCTCCTTCTCCAGCTCCTGCCGCCGGATCATCTCCTCGAAGGCATGGAACTGCTCCTGCTCTGCCTGCTGCTGCTTCATCAGGGCTACCCGAGTCTTCTCCTCCTCCAGCTGCTGCTGCAAAGCCAAAGGGTGTGCAAATTACTCTTCTGCCTCCTGCTGCGAGGAGAAACATACCCAGGGACAGGAGCAGAGAGAGGGACACCAGCCCAACCATTCCCAGGTTATTTCTAAAGGCTTTGCAAAAGGTCACCAGCAAACGGCGTTTTCTGCAAGGAAACTTCAGCTTGCAGAGCACAGATCCAGCGCCAGCTGCACCGAGGGCAGGAAAACCACTGCCTTACCCTCCCTCTTCCACAGAATTACAATCCCAGGTTGATTTCCCTCCATGCTGTCTCTAAAGTCCCACTTGCCCTGAGTGTCTGCTTTGCCCACAGAACCCCAGAGCCTCGCCCACGCTGAGTTCCTGCACCACAAGACCTGGATGTCGTGTTGGGCCAAAGAGAGCAAACCAAGCAAACAGCCCCAGCTCGGGATGCACGAGGGAAAGAGCCAGGGACACCTCTGACAGAGTCACCCACGGTGACAGCCTGGACCCTGAAAGCTGGGGACATTCCCGAGCACCCAGGGAGCCCTGGAGAGCTGCCCCCTTGCAAACCCTGTGAGGCTGAGGGGCTCCTGGGGAGCACAGGCCTCCAGTCTCCTGTCACTCACCTCCTGCTCCTTGTACTTAGCATAGTCCTTGGCGTACCTCTTTAACAGCTCCTCCTTGAGCTCTTCGGCTCGGGGAAAGGCTACTTCCTTCAGTTTCTGGGGGAGGAAACACAGGGTCAGAGCGGGGCAGCCCCAAGGCAAGAAAAACAAAACCTGAGCAGCTGAAGAGTCCAAAAACCACCACCAAAATCACCGAGCAAGAGCTCAGGCAGTGCTGTGCTTTCCTCTTGGGAGCTGCAGCTTTTTGTGGCTGAGGAATCTCTAAGGATTCCCTGGAAAATCACCACTTGGAACATCCACACATGGAAAAGCCACGTGGTCTTCAAAAAGCAGGGAGTTGAACAGGGAAGAAAAGACACCCCAGGGCTCAAAAGGAAGTAAACTGGACACCACGGCCAGTCCAGTGCAAGTGCAACAGGGTAAGAACTCCCCAAACCATAATTCAGAGAATCGTGGAATTGTTTAGGTTGGAAAATACCTCCAGGATCATCAAGTTCACCATTCCCCCAGCTGCCATGTCCACCCCTAAACCACGTCTCCAGGTGTTTTGAAACACTTCCGGGGATGGTGGAAGCCTGTGCCAGGACTGGACAATGCTTTTGGGGAAGAGATTTCCTCAATATCCAGCCTGAGCCTCCCCTGGCCCAGCCTGAGGCCGTTCCCTCTCCTCCTGTCCCTGTTCCCTGGGAGCAGAGCCCGGCCCCTCCTGGCTGCCCCCTCCTGTCAGGGAGTTGTGCAGAGCCACAAGGTCCCCCCTGAGCCCCCTTTTCTCCAGGCTGAGCCCCTTTCCCAGCTCCCTCAGCCGCTCCTGAGGCTCCAGCCCCTTGCCCAGTTCTGTCCCCTTCTCTGGACGCGCTCCAGCCCCACAATGGATTTCTTGGAGTGAGGGGCCCAGACCTGAATCCCAAGGGGTCAGGACTGCCTGGCCAAGCCAAGGCTTCTCAGCATTCGTATGGACCACTCATCCCAGAGCCACGGGAGCCCAAGGCCGGTGACCCTGACCACATTCCCATTCCAGACTCGGCGCTGTCCCCACTTACTTTGACCGTCTCCCTCTTCTCGGGAATGACGGCGCTTTTGTAATCGCGGTGCTGCGGCAGCTTCTCGATGAAGAGCCTGGAAAAATGGGAGAGAAGCCACAGGTCTGAGTCGGGGCAGGAAGGGAGGAGCACAGGACACTCAGCAGCATTTTGGGGGAGCCCTGTGCTCCCCATCAGGGCAGTCTGTCTTTCTGCAGGAAACCCTCCCTCCCAGAACGGCCCCCGGAGCTCTGCACAGCACTCAAGAGGACCTTGCCTGATCCCAAGGGAGTGCCCCACACAGGTTTCCCTTCCACCTGGTCTCCGGAGATGATCCTCAGGGATAAACACATTTGTTTTGAAGAGAACCATTAATAAGCTGGTCTAAACCACCAAGGACACAGAGGTGATTCAGGAAGGCGCTCGGGCACCTGCCGGCACCTGGGAGCATCCCGGGATTCCAGCCCAGCTCGAGGACTCGGCTGACTCAGAGCTCACCGTCCTTCTGCGCGGAGGGACAAGGAGTTCGTGCACGAGGGGAAACTAACTCAGACCTTGGACAGGGAAAACCTGCAGGAGAGTTAAAAGCAAGTTCCCAACAGCTGCTGCAGTGGGAGCCTTTGGGCTCTGTAGCCTGAGCAGCCCAGGTACTCCAGGCAGGAGGGAGAATTCCGTGCTGGCTTTGGGGAGGGAAATCTAGACTGAGCTCAGCACGGGTATGAACGGGTTAATCCTCAGCTTCTCTGCACCTGGGGAAACTGTTCTCCTCCTCAGAGAACCCCAGGATGGGTTGGCTTAGAAGGGACCTTAAAGCCCATCCAGCCCCACCCCTGCCACGGGCAGGGACACCTCCCACTGTCCCAGGCTGCTCCAAGCCCTGTCCAGCCTGGCCTGGGACACTGCCAGGGATCCAGGGGCAGCCACGGCTGCTCTGGGCACCCTGTGCCAGGGCCTCACTGCAAGGCCACAATGAGACCCTCCCGTGGAGCTCTGCAAGCACTAAAACAAGGAGGAAATCCCAAAAACGAGGGGCAGTTCACCCTGGCTCAGCTCTCTCAGGCTCCCCAGGCTTGAGACACCTCGAGTTAAGCTGTGACCAAGCCCCCAGTGGTGACAAGGTGAGCTCAGGGTGAGCTCAGGGTGAGCTTAGCTAGGCCCTTCTCTCCTGCAAGCGGAGCTTTGCTGGCTCTGGGCACCCACAAAGCTTTGGGGATAACCCAAAATCCCTGCCCTCCTTCCTGCCTCTTGGCTGCACTGCTTCAGCATCCACAGGAGGATGTTCCAGCTCCGTTGGAGAGCAGCCCCCTGCCCAGGCACAGGGAATAAGGGAATAAAGGACCAGAGCACTCCACAGAGAGCAGCACAAACCAACCAAGCAAAGCCAAGCAGGAAAAACCCAGTGGGTGCAGAAACTCTGAGAAACCTCTGCGTGTGCAGTAAACAAACCCAGCTGCTCCAAGCCCTCAGGGACGAGGAAGGACTTTTCGCCACCCGGGTGCTCCTGGCGAGGATGCAGGATCAGCACAGCCAGGGCACAGCCTGGAGCTGTGGAGGGGCCGTGGCTCCCTCCCAAAGCCCCAGCGAGGTCCCCGCTCCCAGCTGGGGGTGTGAAGTAGGTCACTGTGCCGAGGAGACACAACAAGGCCCCGAGCGCTGCCAACAGCTCGTAGATTAAAATGGAAGGGATTAATTAAGAAGGATTAAGAGCAGATGCTGGCCTGGGCAGGATGGAAAAACCAGCAGAGACAGCTGGGTTTCCACAAGTCAGGAAGCGGGGGGAAAAAAGTGGGCAGGAGGATGAGGGCTCAGGCAGCCAGAGGAAAACTCTGGGACAAGAGCAGCAGTGGCGGGCTGGGATGGGGCAGAGGAAGGGCTGGAACAGCTCAGGTTTCCTATGGACGGCCCTGCTGAGGCTTGGCAAGACCAAAACCTGCAGCTCCCATGGCCAGGAGTTTTTTGCTGGTTGAAACCTCTGCCTGCTCCCGAGCCCAAGGCAGCAGCAGCTGTTTGGCACCGAGCAGCCACAGCCGGGGCTGTTTTTAAGCACAGCTCCGGTGCCCAGGCCAAGCCGGGGGCTCTCGAGGCCCTTGAGACACCCTGCGAGTCCCTGGAGCTGGGCCAAGCAAACCAAGGAGTCCCAACACTACAGCAAAGTTGTGTCTTGTTACTTTGTCCCTCTTGTTTGGCCCTACCAAAACCAACCCTGTGTTCCTGCTGGTGATCCAAGGCAAACACCCACTCGAGGCACAAGAAGCTGCTCAGGACGAGAAGCAAGGCAAGACTTGCAAGGCAAGGCAAGACACGTGTTAAAAGTCCTGGAGATAGTTATAGAATCATGGGATGGTTTGGGTGGGAAGGGACCTCAAAGCCCATCCAGTGCCACCCCTGCCATGGCAGGGACACCTCCCACTATCCCAGGTTGCTCCAAGCCTCGTCCAACCTGGCCTTGGACACTTCCAGGGATCCAGGGGCAGCCACAGCTGCTCTGGGCACCCTGTGCCAGGAACTCCCCACGTCACAGCCAGGAATTCCTTCCCAATATTCCATCTATCCCTGCCCTCTGGCAGTTTAAAACCATCCCCCCTTGGCCTGACACTCTCTGCCTGTATAAAAAGTCCTTCTCCCTCTTTTTTATAACCCCTCTTTAGGGAGTGGATGGGGCTCTGAGGTCTCCCCAGAGCCTTTTCTTCTCCAGGCTGAACACCCCCAGCTCCCCCAGCCTGGCCCCATTCCTAGAAAAGGGAGAGCAGAGCAAATCCATGAGGCTCCAGTAAATTCCCAGTGCCTCCTCTTGCTCTCTGGATCAGGACATCTACAAAACATCAAACCTACGGCTGGAGCTCTTCCCATCCTCGCTGGAAGAAATGACGGTGGCATTAAGTTCCTATCTTTGGACAATCCAAGGTAGGAGCTCACATTCGTCAGCGCTGGAGAAATCCCACCAAGGGAAGGTTTTCCACCCTCCTGGCAGCCCAGCAGCCAGGCTGGAAATGCCAGGAGCATTTGAAAGCTGCTGGAAATACAGCCCAGCACCTCCGGCTGCTACAATGAAACGGCCTCAAGTTCATTTGTTTAGTTAAAAAGTTTCTCCTTCGGCCTGGCTGCGTAAGGGGCCTGGAAAGCTTCCCAAAGGTTTTACACTTCCCAGGGCCCTCGCCACCATGCCCATAAAAGCTCAGGAAGTGCGAGGCGGGGAGGAAAGCTAATCAGAGAAAAATGTGTTGGGTTTAAGGGGCAGGAGCCCTGCACACGGGGGCAGGGAGGGAAAATGCCCACGGAGATGCCAACCATAGTTTGGGTGAGTGGGCACAGCACAGACCACGGCAGTGGCGCCGGGTGGAAGCAGGAGGGACAGATTGAGGGGGAAAACCCTACAGGAACAGGACCCTGTGCTGCTGGGATCAGAGTTGCCATCCCTTTACACACCAACAGGCACACAGCTGTGTTGGGGGGGCTGGACTGTGCTCCTGAGGTGTGCAAATAAATCCCCGATTGGTCCCTGCTCCTGGAGGAGGAACTCGCTCCCTGCCGTGGAAGGCTGTAGTAACCTCAGAGTAAAACAGGCTCAGAGTAAAACAGGCTTCTCCTTTATTAGAGGAGAACACCACAGCCCAGCCTCGATCCTTCCAGTAGGTACTGGATACAAAAATCCTGGACCATGGATCCCAGCCCTAGGATGTCACAGCCAACCCAGAGAAAAACCGAGGCCAATTTAGGTGCTGAAACACCTGCAAACTTTGACTTACAGGTGGATAAAATCTCTCTGGTGCTGACAGGAGTCTCCAGAGGGCCAGAGCAATCCAACATCAGCCTGGTTCTCAGGGGAATCTCATTCCCATACACACCAATGTCTCAAAAGGGTGTCAGAGGATGGTGCCAGATTCCTTCCGCTGGTGCCCAGTGACAGGACAAGGAGTCACGATCATAAGCTAAACCACAAGAGGTTCCACCTCAACAGGAGGAAGAACTTTCCATGGAGGGTGCCAGAGCCCTGGAACAGCTGCCCAGGGAGGAGTCTCCCTGTCTGGAGACATTCCAAACCCACCTGGACGTGTCCCTGTGTCACCTGCTCCAGGGAGGGGGTTGGACTGCATGTCTCCAAGCCTAACTACTCTGGGATTATGGATTCTGTGAGCTGCATCTCTGGGTTTGTGCCTCACACCTTTACCACATCTCCCGCTCAGTCCCACCAGCTGTGGCACCCAAAACCCCTCAGGAGCAGAGCTCTGGCCAGAACCCCAAGTCCTGGAGTTCTCCCAGCTCACCAAGACCTCGCAGCGCCCAGAGAGGCTCCCAACACCCCGCCCCAAGCCCAGGACCCCCCGTACCCCCGGGGCAGCGCGGCTCTTACGTGATGTACTTGTTGTAGAGGATGAAGGCGTGCTCGATGTTGCCCTCCTCGCGGTACACCGTGGCCATGCGCAGCATCTCCACGCCCGAGCGGAAGTAGCGCCGCGGGGGGATGTCCTCGCTCACTTCCACGCTGCTGCCCGCCTGGATCAGCCGCCGCACGCGCTCCTCCGGCGGGAGGCTGGCGCTGGCGTGGCCGGGCATGGTGACACACATGGGCCGTGCTCGGGCTCTGCGGCGGGAGGGAGGCAGGGACGTCAAAAAAGGCGTAAAGCGGAGAGGGAATATCCCGAGTTTGAAGGAGCCGCAGGGTCAGCGAGTCCAGCCCCTGCTCCGGCACAGGCACCCCAACGATCCCACTGTGTCCCTGAGAGTGCTGTCCCAAGGCTCCCGGAGCTCTGGCAGGGCCCCTGACCAAACCCTGGGGAGCCTGCTCAGCTCCCGACCACAGGAACTGGCACTGGACAATCCCGAAGCGCCTCATCTATGGATGCTAAAAAGCTTTGGCAGAGAAGCCTTCAGCTCTCAGCAGCAGTTCATGAGAGCTCTGTCTTTCTCATGCTAAACTCTGCAAAACATGATAAGGTTTCTGTAAACCGAGTCTGCTACCTTGCACCTGCAAATAGAATTGGAATTGTTATGATTCCGACTAGGGAAATGAACGATGTGAGAACTGACCAATCACTCTGGTAGGTAGTTAGCTAGAGGTCCAATAACCTCTTGCCATTTAGGTAAACACTAAAGGAACTAAACACATAAAAATCCGTCCTTTATTAATTAAATAATTCCATTCCATTCTCTTAACTGCATTCCTGTCTCTGAGTCTTTCTTACTCTCCGGCCGGCAACAGCGACACTCATCCAGTTTCCTCAGGATTGTTTTTCCTCGATAGAAATCATCCCCCCCCCCAGCAGAAAAGCTTTTAATCCACGGGCCATGCTATGTCCTGAGGGAGGAACCTGGGAAAAGCCCAGCTCTTTTTGGGCACAGCACCTGGATGTTCACCTGTACGACCTGAAAACCGGACACGCACTAAAGGTCAGTCCCTGAGCATGAATTCCAAGCTCTGACCCCTCCAAATCCCAGCCAAAGCAGCTCTTCCTTCCCAGCTGTTTCTGCCCAGTGCTGGTCACCAGTTTGGGGTGATGTGGCCAAGGAGTTCCACTCAGACTGGAGCAGGAGCAGCTCCACGCGGGGTTTCAGCCCCGCAGTGTTCTCCTGACGGTGCCAGGATCCTCCCAGATCCATCCTCACCCAGCAGGCTCCATCCCAAACCTGCAATCCCTCTCTGCCTGTGCTGTGGGAGGCACTCCCGCCGCCCCAGGAATGCACCACGACCTGATCCGTGTGGGCAACCTCCACAGCACCACGGCAGGAGCTGCCGGAGGAAGCACCAGGGCTGAGGGGCAGCGAGCCCAGAAATCTTCCACAACGCTCCGCCTCCTACAGCAAAAGCAGTTTTTCCTCGGAAAAGCCACCCTGGACCAAGGTAAGGGTTAAACTCCCTGTGAAATTGCAGGGCTGAGTCCAGAGCACCTCTGCTGCCACATGCACCGTGTCAGGAACCACTGAGGCACCTTCCTGAGGGAGTGAGGGAGGGAAAGGTCCCCAGTGGACCCTGGGAGAGCAGGGGAGCCCCTCTGGGGGCCACCCTGGAGCGGGAGCCCCTTTCTGAGGGCAGGCAGACCCACGTTTCCCAGCCCACACCCTGCAGGAGCCTCTTGCCCTGTGGGATTCAGCTCTGCCAGAGGCTCCCGGGCCGAAGCCACAGCTCAGGGGGGGCTTCGGCTTCCCCCCAGCTCTGCTGGTGCTTCGGGTTCAGCTGCTCCCCAAGCCACAGCTCTGCGTCCTTTCCTCAGAATAATCCCCTGCCAAGTCTCCCAGTCCTTTCCCCCTGGGACAACAGACACCGCTCACACCCCGGACCTCCCCAGAGCCCCCCTCCAATTCCCACAGCCCCCCTCAAAATGAAGTGCCCAAATCACCCCCCCCTTCTCCCAAGCTGCAGCCCCCAAACTCCAGACTCTCCCCAGCTCACCAGGAGAGAGGGTGACCCCTCCCCAAAACCAGAGCGCTCCACAAGCGCCCCAGCCCTGCAAGGGAGAGCAGGGAAGACCCCCCCGAGCTGTCACCCCCAAACAGCCCCAGGGCACCGCTCAGGCGAGGCTTCCCACAGTCACCCCCCCTCCTTCCTAAGGCACATATCCCACAGCCGGAACGCTCCTGAGCGGCTCCCCCTTCATAAAGGGAAGATTCCAGACCCCCCCACGACCGGACCTCGACGTGAGACCCTCCGCCCCCCCCCACCGGAGCCCTCCTGGTGCGGTCTCTCAGGAGAGGTCGGGACGCCCCAGCACCGCGGCCCCGGCCCCTCAAGTCGCCCCCTATGCTCAGAGGGACCCCCCCGGCCGAGGCCGGGACCCCCCATCCCGGAATGACCTCCCCAACCCCGGCCCGTCCCCGACCTGGCGCGGGCGGCCGCCGTTCCCCCTCAGCACTTCCGGGTTCTTCCCCAACAGCCACCGCCCCGCCCCGCCTCGCTCTCAGCAGCCAATCAGAAGCCGTCTTAACACCCGGGTATGTAATACCCACCTCCCACTTCCGCCCGGCTGCGTAGCGGTTTCCTTTCCCCTGGCGGAACGTCGTGCGTGGTGACGTCACGCCTTAAAGGGCCAGCGCCCGCTCCGCCCCAGCCCGAACCCGGCCGTTCTCACCCCAAAACGGGGCCAGGCCCCCGCGCCGGGCTCAGAGCCGCAGCGCGCGTCCTGCCGGGCCCCTCAGGCCCGTGCAGGGCGAAATGATTGCTCCACACCCAGGCTCGAGTTTGTACACCGTGGAAATTTACTTTAGCAAAAGTGGGTAAAAAGGAGAGAAAACCTCATGTTTTCAGGCCGAATCCTATTTCTCGTTATCTGCTGAGGAAATCAACAAAAGCCCGTTTTGTTGAATGTTATAGGGATGCTCGAGGACGTGTCTTTAGGATTATTCCAGCTCTGGTCAAGTCTGTGTTTATTTTGATTCCCCGCATCCCTCACGGATCGGACTCTGCACAGCATTGGATTAAAAAACTCCTTTGTAAAAGCATCGGCGGGACCAGCAAGAGAAAACAGATTAAAAAAACAGCCCTGTTCAGCTGCCCCACACGTGGGCTGGCAGTTCCTGGCTGGGTCACGGCTGCTCCTGGGAGGGTTTTCCGTGAGGACGTCGCTCCCCGTGCCGTCAGGACATCTCCCACGCCGTCAGTTCGTGCTTCCTGCGCCGGTGCCGGCGTTTCCTGGCGGGCGTGGGCTCCTGGGGCGGGCAGGGCTGGGGGCTCGGGGGGGGGAACAGTGCCTTGTGCTTCTTCTTGGGGGGTGGGGAAACCCAGCAGTTCCTCGGGGCCAAACTGCACGGCTGCCTCTGCTCCGGCTGCTCCAATTGCCTCTGCTCCGGCTGCCTCTGCTGCTTCTGCTCCAGCTGCTCCAATTGCCTCTGCTGCTTCTGCTCCAGCTTTTTCTGCTGCTTCTGCTCCAGCTGCTCCAATTGCCTCTGCTTCAGCTTCTCCAGCTTCTTCAGCTGCTTTTGCTCCAGCTTCTTCTGCTGCCTCTGCTCCAGCTTCTCCAATTTTCTCTGCTCCAGTTTTTGCTCCAGCTTCTCCAATTGCCTCTGCTCCAGCTTCTCCAATTTTCTCTGCTCCAGTTTTTGCTCCAGCTTCTGCTGCTTTTGCTCCAGCTGCCTCTGCTGCTTCTGCTCCAGCTTCTCCTGCTGCCTCTGCTCCAGCTTCTCCAATTTTCTCTGCTCCAGCTTCTTCTGCTGCTTCTGTTCCAGCTGCTTTTGCTCCAGCTTCTCCAGCTGCCTCTGCTCCAGCTTCTTCTGCTGCTTTTGCTCCAGATGCTCCAATTTTCTCTGCTCCAGCTTCTCCAGCTGCTTTTGCTCCAGCTTCTTCTGCTGCCTCTGCTCCAGGGCCCCGTGCCTGTGTCCCAGCTCCTGGGGCTGTGCCTGAGCCTTGGAGCCGGGCTGCTGCTGCTTCTTGGTGCTGCCAGGGTTCCTGGAAGGGAATTCGGGAGTCAGCACCCAAAAAGGGCTGGTTGTGAACACCCCCAGCCCCTCTGGGTGCACCTGGAGCCTGTTCCTGCAGCCTGAAGGATGGGACGTACAGGAAGAGCACCCGGGGAGCAGCTTCACCCCTGGCTGCTGACAGCAAGGGAAGTTTTCGTCAGGAAGTGTTTTCCACGCCCCCGAGGGAGGAGGTGAAGGAGCCACTGCTGCACCAGAAGGTGGCCCTGGCTCCCACACGTGTCCTGGAGGTGGTTTGGGAGCTGCCCCACAGCCAGGAGCTGCCAGAGGGCATCTCCCAGCCTTTCCCTGCACTCCCTGCTCCAGGAGAAGCCCAGGAACAGAGGGAGAGCCACCACCTCAGCGAAGAGCTCCCTCACTCGGGCACTCAAGCTCTTTTAGTCCCCGAAAATTCCCAGCTGGAGAACACCCTAGCTCCCACCCTGCCAGCGATGCCCTTCCACACCCACAGGCACAAGGAGATCGTTCCCAGGCAGAGCTTTGCTGCCGTGGGCACAAGAACTTCACCGCTGCCGTTCTGCCTCTGAACAACTTTTCGGGGAGGTTCTTTTCGTCCTCCCAGAGCTGGCAAAGCACGGGGAGAGCTGCAGCTCGTAAAAATGGAGCTGCAGTGGTTCCAAAGGGAGGAAGCAGCTCCCTGAGGGGAAGGGGCAAACACCTACCTGGGCACTGCCAGGGGGGGCTTCACCAGCTGCTTCTGGGGCTTTGCTGCGGCACCGCCTTTTCTCCTAAAGAGATCCGAGCCCAAATTCTTCAGCTCACAGCTGCTTTTGAAGAGAATTTCAAAGAGAATTCCAGATGTTTTCACTGGGAAAAGCGAGTTTTTCACTCACTGAGGGATCACATCAGCTCTTCCACACTCGATCCCTGCCCTTCCCACGCCTGCTCACCCAGAAAAGGGCCACGGGCCTGGGGGTCTTTATCCAGTTACAGTCCCAGAACGGTTTGGGTAGGAAGGGACCTTAAATCCCACCCAGTCCCACCCCTGCCATGGGCAGTGACACCTCCCACTACCCTGACCTTGGACACTCCCAGGAACGGAGCAGCCACTGATTTTCTGGGGATTCCACCCAGCCCTCAGGGTGGAATTCCTCAGGAATTCACGGCTGCTCAGGGAGGAATTCCTTCCCAATACCCCACATAACCCTGCCCGCAGTTTTAAGCCATTTCCCCTTGCCCTGGCTGTTCTCCCAGCTCCCCTCCTGCAGCCACTCCGAGGTCCAGGGGCTGCTCCTCTCCAGCAGCTCTCCCCGGGCACACCCCTCACTCCCAGAACGCCCGGACTCACTTCCTCAGGGCTCTCTTCTGAAGGTCCTGGATGTAGTTGCTTCTCTCTATGGGGTGCCCCCGAGACTTGTTGAACACTGGGGAGAGGCAGCTCTGAGTTACACCAACACAAGTCACCCTCGGGGCTGCTGAGCAACTAAAACCCTTCAGAAGGGTTTTAACCCCTTCACCCAAACACGGCTCCCTCCCTGGAGCTGCCCCAAAGCTCCCGACCACCTAAAACCCCACGGAACACCCCCAGCCGAGCAGGATACGCACACTCTATCGCAGCATTTGGCTCCATGCCCTCAACATCGATCAGGTACCTGCACAGAGCAGCAACAAAGCTCTAATTACACAATTAATTATGAAAACATCGACAGGTTGGTGATGACTCAAACAGAGAAAAAGAGCTGGGGAGTTTCAAGCCTTTTATTTACACGCCAGAATGGAGTATCAGCATTGGGGCTGCTGAACTTGGGGGTGAAAAATGCCCCCGACAAAAGCTGGAAAGCCTTGCAAGTCTGGGACTGCACAAATCACCTGGCTCTTGTTTCCTCCTGGAAGTGCCACCACTTAACCCCAACTGGCCAAGGGCAACTCACCTGCAAACCAAGTAGCCAGTTCTGTTCAGGCCATGCGTGCAGTGCACCCCGATGAGTTTATCTGTAACACACACGGGTGATGTTCAGCTGCTTCTCCTCCCAAATCTCCCCATCTGCATCGACCTCCCAGCAGTGACAGCAACACAACGAACAGAAACGCCCACAGACATCACCGTGTTTATGTCTAATTAGCACCACTAGCTCAGCTCATTAACTCATTAATTCTGGCAGCTCATCTGCACAACGCCACATCTCAAACTCAATTAAGGCTCGAATCATCACAGAATCCTGGAATGGTCTGGGTGGGAAGGGACCTTAAAGCCCATCCAGTGGGCAGGGACACCTCCCACCGTCTCAGGCTGCTCCAAGCCCCGTCCAGCCTGGCCTGGGTTACCAGAGCCAACGTGAATTCCCTCAGCAGGAAAACCCAACCTATCGCCTCGACACTCCCACGCCAAGAGAAGGAGGAGAAATTCCCGCTGGCCCATCCCAGCAGCAGCAGAGTCAGGGAAGCCCCCGCTCACCGTTGTCTTTGTTGTCTGTCAGGAACCTCTTCACGATGTACTTGAAGCGCAGGATGGTCCGTCTGTTCGGGATCTCGTGCCCCATGGTCAGGATCTTCGAGTAGCGCAGGGTGGGCGGCAGCTCCTATGGGGGAGGAGCTCAATCATTTCCAGAAAAGGCACAGGGATTCTCACTAATTAAGGAATCCCAGGCAATAAACCAGAACAGGATTGGTTTTTCCACCAAGCCCAAAAGAGCAGCTACACAGTTTTAGGTAAGAAAACTTCTGCTTTGCTCCCATGGCAGAGTGCCAACATTCCGGATTATTTCTCCTGCCTTTGCTGGTTTTCCTCCCCGGGGAGGAGGAAGCACACACTGAGCCTGGAACACCTTTTCCACAATTACCCACCCAGCCAAAGCCATCTGCCATCAGCTCTTCACCCAGGAGAGCCCACAAACCCCAGCTTAACGGCACCCCCAAACTTGGGGTGGTACAAAGAGGATCCGGGGGTTGGAGACTTGATCAGAAACACCCCGCTGGCCTGCCAGGCTTCACCTCATCCCCTGCCAGAGGATTCCAGGCCCTCACGCTCTCCCAAGCTGTTCTTCTGGAACTTTCTCAGCACTGACCTCGGGCCCGTAGTAGCGCGTGGTGTACGTCAGGTCGATGATCAGCCCCAGCTCCTCCTTCCGCTCCTTGACTTTCCTAATGAGGTCGTGAGGGGAAAACCTCTCTTCTGGCAGAAGGTTCCGGTCAAAACTCTGCAGGAAACGATGTTTTAAAGCAGTTACTAGAATCCAGGTGTGGTGTGATGGGTGGGAAGAGGCTCCTGGTCTGGAATGTCCCAGAGATCAGGGAGGAGGACGCAGGCAAGGAGCAAAGGCTGAAGCAGACACACACTGGAGTGTGGTCACTGAATCGTGGGGTGCTTCGGGCTGGAAGGGACCTTAAAACTCATCCAGTTCCACGGACAGGGACGTACTCAGGCCCTCAGAGCTTTGGGGCTGCTCAGCTCAGGGTTCCCAGGGGTGAGCGACAACTTTAACTGTGATAAAAGCCCCCGGTGACAAACACAGCCAGGCACCGCAGGTTTCCAGGAGGAAGCTGTGAACCAGGGCTCCAACTCAAACACACGGAATCACAGAACCCCTGAGGCTGGAAAAGCCCTTCAACACCACCGAGTCCCAGCTGTGCCCATCCCCACCTTGTCCCCAGCCCAGAGCCCTGAGTGCCACCTCCAGGAATTCCTTGGACACCTCCAGGGATGGGGACTCCAAACCTCCCTGGGCAGTTCCAAGGCCTGACCACCCTTTCCATGGGGAAATTCCTGCTGATGCCCACCCTGAGCCTCCCCTGGCCCAGCCTGAGGCCGCTCCCTCTCCTCCTGTCCCTGGGAGCAGAGCCCGACCCCTCACAGCCCCCACTCCCAAAATCCGGCTCTGACTCTGAGTTCCTCAGGAATTCACTCAAGGAATCCCCTCAAAGCGATGCTTTCCCCCAGTTTATCCAGCCCGAATTGGCCCAGGACCCCGGTGGTCACTCACCTTCTTCAGAGGCACCTTGAAGGCGATGAAGCGCGTGCCCGGCATCCTCCGGCCCAGCGGGGTGTAGTCGGTCCACCTGAGCCCATGGAGGTGTTAAACCGGGGCAGAGACCCCCGGCCCGGGCCCCCCGAACACCCCCAGACCCGGGAACCACAAATTCCCTCCAGGCCCGAGGACCCTCAAGCCCCCTCTGGCAAGAGACCCTCACAATCCCCCATGTCCGGGGACCCTCCAACCACCCCCGACCCAGGGTCCTTCAAACCCCCTGTCCTGGGGACCCCTCGAAGTCTCTCCGGCCCAGAGACCCTCAAACTCCCCCCAGCCCAGGGCCCTCAAACCCACCCTGGCCTGGGAACCACGGCCCTGGTCTGGGGACCCTCAAACCTCGACCGGGCCGAGGGTTCCCAAATTCCCCCTGGCTCAGGGTCCCTCAGCCCCCACCCTGGCCAGACACCCTCAAGCCCCCCCAGGCCCGGGGACCCTCACACCCTCCGGCCCCAGAGACCCTCGTCCCCCACCCCACGACACCGATGTGCCGGTGCCACGCGGCGCCGCCGCTGCCAGGACCCGGCCCGGTTCTGGGTCCCTCCCGCCGGCGCGGCGCTCGGGGCAGCGGCCGGGAGCCGCAGGGCGGGAGGAGGCGCGGGAGGGGCGGCGGGGCCGCGCTCGGGCCGCACTCACCGCTCCGGGACGCGAGAGGCCCCTCTGCCCGCCATGATGGCGATGGCGCCGCGCCCGCGCCTGACGTCACTTCCGCCCCCGCCGCCAGGCCCGCGGAGCCGCGCGAGGCCACGCCCCAGATGAAAGCCACGCCCTCAATGTCGAGGCCACGCCCCCGCACGGCGCCGTGGCGCGATGGCGCCGCGTAGCGGTACCGGGCGGTACGGCAGCCCCGGAGCGGCACCGAGCCGACGGCACCGACCCGGACCGAGCCAGCGCACCGGCACCGAGCCGGGGGCACCGAGCCGGACCGAGCCAGCGCACCGGCACAGAGCCGGGGGCACCGATCCGGACTGAGCCAGCGCACCGGCACCGAGCCGGGGGCACCGAGCCGGACCGAGCCAGCGCACCGGCACAGAGCCGGGGGCACCGATCCGGACTGAGCCAGCGCACCGGCACCGAGCCGGGGGCACCGAGCCGGACCGAGCCAGCGCACCGGCACCGAACCGGGGTACCGCTCCAGTACCAGCGTCACCGCACCGGCACCGAACCGGCGGCACCGACCCGGACCGAGCCAACACACTGGGACCGAATCGGCGGCACCACTCCAGTACCAACGTCACCGCACCGGGACTGAACCAGCATCACCGCTCTGGTACCAGCGTCACCACACCAGCACAAAACCAGCGTCACTGCCCCAGTACTGAACCAGTGTCACTGCCCTGGGACCGAAGCAGCATCACCTCTCCGGTACCAGCGTCACCACACCAGGACCGAGCCAGCATCACTGCCCCAGTACCAGTGTCAATGCCCCAGTACCAGTATCACCGCCCCAGCATCAGGACCAGCATCACTGCCCCAGTGTCAGCATCCCCAGGGGCAGGAGGAGGGAGGACAAAACCAACCCAAAAGTATCCCAAAATCATCCCCTCGCACCACCGGGGCAGGGTGGGGTAGCACACACATGCGGCAGGGTTGGACACGAAAATCACCTCCACCCCCAAAACTGGCATTGTTGGGATGGAAGATCGTTGGCCCCGCAGAACATCATGGATGTGGGAAATCGCCATGGGAATGGGAAAGCTGTGGGGGGATGGGAAACCATCATGGACATGGAAGTCGTGGCGGGACGGGAAATTGACGTGGGAATGGGAAATCATGGTGGGGATAGGAAATCCTCGTGGGCATGGGAAATCGAGGTGGGGGTTGGGAAATCATCGTGGGAATGGGAAATCAAAGCTGGGGTTGGGAAATCGTCATGAGAATAGGAAATCACGGTGGGAAATCATCGATGGCACCCCCACCACTGCCCCAGCACCGGTGTGGGCAGCCGGGGCTCCCTTGCCGTGCACAGACACATCCACATCTAAACGAGCCGTGCCAAAAATCCCAGGCTTTCCTGGCCCTGCCAATTTTGTCCCAGGATGGGACAAGCCAAGCCAGGGCAGGATTTTCCCGTCCTCAACATCCCATTCCCAAGCGGGTGGTGAGGACCAGCCTGGAAAAAAGCTGCCGGCATCTCCAGCTGGGCGGAAAGCCCCTTTTCCAGAGGGAGGGGAACCACAGGGATTAGCATCAACGCCGGGAAGACGGGGGCGTGGGCAGCCGGCGGTGGGGAAGGGCCGGTCGGACCCGCCCGGCCGAGCAGGGTCGCGGCTCTCGGGATGCCCCGCGGCCGTCTGGGCACAGCGGGGCTGCTCCCCCCGCACCAAGAGATCAGGTTGAACCTCCTGCGCTTCCAGCCGAGCCTGTAATTAGCGCTCGACCCATGCCGGGGAGTAGGATCCGGCCCTGGGAAGGAGCCGCGGCCGCCTCGGGGTGTGAGACAGGCACTGGCTGAGCCTGGAAAATTCATCTCACAGCCGGCCGGCGAGTGGGCATCGCCCGCCGGGGCTCGCTAGCCCCCTCCATGTGTTCCTCCTTATTTTCCCTTCTTGTTGCTACCCCAGATCTCGGGATGCTTTTCCACAGGGCGATTCTGCCCCCCAGGTGCCCCATCCGCACATGAGGATCCCCCCACAAGGGCTTTCCCACCTCCCCAAGTGATATCCCAAATCCCAGATCCCTCCTTCCACGGTGGCTGTGGTGGGGGCAAGCGTCCTTGAGCCCAAGTCCAGGGGGTTCACCAACCCGCGGCCCCCTCCCCAAAACCCCGGGGAGGCTTTGCCACGGGTTATGGGAAAGGCCTTGACAGGGGGGACCCCGCGGCGGTGACTCAGGGATGCCGGGGGTTGCGAAACAGGCCTGGGATGGTTTGGGAGACGCCTCCACGCAGCCCCGCCAAGCCCAGCCGCCCCGGGGAGCCCGTGGGGGGAACAAGCCACGGCAGCGTCTGGCTTTGCGCGGCGGCTGACCCGTCAGGCAGGTTTCCCGGAGCAGGAGCCCAGCCGGAGCGAGCCGTCCAGCGCCGGGAATGCCCCTCCGCCCGCTCGCAGGCTGACGGAGCCCCCGGCTCTCTCCTCGCCACCGCCGGAGCCATGCGGGCGGCCGGGCTGCTGCTGGCTTGGGCACTGCTGCACCCCGCTGCCACCCAGCAGTGCCACCCCGCCAGCCCCGGCGGCGTCCTGCGCTTCACCGACCGGCACGCCGAGATCCGGGTGCCCGCACTGCACCGCGTGCCCAGCTCGCTCGATCCCCTCTACGGCCTCGTCCGGCGCTGCCTGGACCTCATCCAGCAAAACCCGCTGCCCACGGGTGAGCCCCGAGCCGGGGAGCCGCTGCTGCGGGGGCCGGGACCTCGGGGAGTTTGCCGGCTGCAATCCCCGCGCCCGGAGCTGCTCCAGGGGTCCCGAGGGGCTCAGGAAGAGGATTCTCCCTCTGTCCTGGTGCCGCTGCCCCGGGAAGGCTCGGGGTGCATCGGCTGGGACCAGTGCCATGATTTTTTTTTGCAGAGTTGCTCAGGACAGCCCTGAATGACCCCGGCTCGGTGCGGACGTCGCAGGTGAGCCGGGACATGGGGCGGGGGATGCCGTGGGGATGTTATCCACCTGGCAGGGGGCACCTGGGCACACGGAGCACCCCGAGCTCGGTGCAGAGGTGCCGACGAGGCTCTCCCGTGGCGCAGGTGGTGCAGTATGAGCTGGGCTATGTCGTCTGTGCCGCGGTGGCTCTGCTCTTCACCGTGGCCGTGCCGGTGGCCGGGATGTGCTTCTGCTACTGCCGGAGCCGGCGGCGGTGCGGGGGCCGCCTCCGCGCCCACCGGCGCTCTCTGGGCTGCCGCCGCCGCTGCCTACTGGCCTGCCTGTCCTTCACCTCCCTCATCATCCTGTGAGTCCCCCAAATCACCCCCAAAACCCGCACTGGGTGGGGGGAACCGTGTCCTAAGGGACGGGGAGGCTCTGCCGGGCAGCCCCGTCACCACCTGCTCATCCCCGGCAGGATCAGCGTCACCTGCGCCTTGGTCACCAGCCAGCGGGTGAAGGGGCAGATGGAGCCGGGGCTGGGGGCTGTGCCCTCCACCCTGCGCACGCTGCGACAGCACCTTGCCAATGTCCCCCAGGTGGGTCCCCGAGCGGCCTCGCCCCCGGCACGGGGCCCTGCCCAAGGATGGCCGCGTTTCCCTCAGGGGATAGTTTGGCAGGCAAGAGGAGGTGACGTGGCTGCATTAAAAACGTATTTTGAATGGCAGCGTGGGGCTCCCTCCCCTCCCGGCGGCTGCTACCCCCGGCTGACCGGCTCCTCTTTCCTGGCAGGGGGTGCAGATGGTGGTGGACAAGTTCGAGGTGCCCCGAAAGCAGATAATCTCCGACCTGGCTGGTAAGCGCCGCGCCGGGCAGCACCCCGAGCTTCCCCTGGGGATGAATGAGGTGCTGACGGGGCGCCGGTGCCTTGCAGGGCTCAGCAGGAGTGTGGGGCTCTCCATCCACGCGCAGCTCAAGGCCATGACCTACGAGGCGCTGGCGGACCTGCAGGACAGGGCCGGAGGTACGGCCGGAGCGCGGCTGTCCCCGGGACCGGGACCGGGGCCGGGGCCTAAGCCTCACCGGGGCGGCCGAGCGGAGCAGCGTGACCTAGCCCTGGGCTTTCTCTTTAAGACCTACAGACCTCGCTGCACCATTTACAGATTCTCGACAGGACGGCGCGGGCGCTGGCGGCGGCGCGGGCCGAGCTGGAGCCGGCGCTGCGGGAACGAAGGCGCCGCGTGGTCGCGCTCCTGGACGACCCGCGCTGCACCTCCTGCGCCAGCGTCCTGGGCAGGGCACAGAGCCTGGAGCTGGGCGCCGACTACGGCAAGGTGGGGACAGGGCCCTGGTCCCCCACCGTCACCTCCCCACCCGGGTGTCCCGGCGCTCACGGGCTCCTTCTTCCACTGCCAGGTGCCGTCGGTGGAGAAGGTGTTGAAGGCGATGGCCGGTCTGCCCCGAAGTGACTTTGCGGAGATGATTCGCCAGGTTGGGGGGTCGGGGTGAAGGCGGGGGGGGTCCAGCACCCACAGGCAGCTCTGGCTGAGCTTCTCAGTACCCCCTCTTTCCTCACAGGGCAATGGCACCTTCAACTCCATCCCAGAGCTGGCCGTGGAGAAGATGGCACAGGTCATCCAGGGTGAGTGGGGCTGCCACAGCGAGTGGGGACATCCTCCATGGGGCGAATCCCAGTGTGGGGACACAGGGTGGGATGCAGGCACCATCCACCCCTCCAGCACAGCCTTGGCCCCGCAGATCTGCGGGACGATTTGGCCCGCACGGCGGAGAAGGTGCAGTCCATCGCCGACGGCTTCCCCCTCCCCGACTACACCCGGCCCGCGAGTGAGGCCCTGCTGAAGGCCGAGGACCGGAGCCAGCCGTACCTGCGGGAGGCGGAGCGCTTCGAGCACTACAGGTGACCCTGGGAGCAGGACGGGGTGCAGGGGGTGCAGCAGAGAAGGGCCCTGAGCCCCCGCCGAGCCCCGGCTGCCTCAGCCCCGCATCTCGAGGCTGTGCCCTGCTGCTCTTGCCTCCAGGTGGATCGCGGGCACGGTGCTGTGCTCCATCATCCTCCTCATCCTCGCCTGCAACGTGATGGGGATGGCCCTGGGGGCGTACGGGCTTTCCAAGCGGGAGGACCCCAGCGACTACGAGTGCCGAGGAGAAGCTGGTGCCAAGTTTCTCCTGGTGTAAGCATCTCTCTGTGTGCTGGGGGGCCATTCCGTCTCACACCCCCCCCTCAAAAAAAAACCAGAAGGGTAAAGCCAAGGGAGGGACTGGGAGCCGTCCCAGCGGAAAAGCTTTTGAAGCCACCGCCTGCGCCGGCAGGTTTGGGAGAAGCCGCTCCTCCCTGGGAGCTGGCAGCTCCCGCGCCCCGGCCCCGCTGCCCGGCACACCCCGCTCCCAGGGCCCTGCCCAGCCCGGCGTGCCCGGGCTCGGGAAGGAGCCGCGGGGCTGCAGCTGGACGGGCAGGTCCCTTCCTGCCCGCTCGGCTCTGCAAAGCCGCCGCCGGCGCCTCCTCTCCCTCTTTCAGCGGTGTGGGCTTGGCTTTCCTGTTCTCCTGGCTCCTCATCCTCCTGGTTTTCGCCACCTTCCTGGTTGGGGGCAACATCCAGACGCTGGTTTGCAGGAATTGGGTCAACCAGGAGATTTATAAGGTGGGTGGCCACACATCCACCCATCGCCCTGTAAATCTCTGCTTGTGTGCATCAAAATGCCTCCAAAGGCTCTGTGTCCTCCCCCTAAACGCGACCGGAAAAGCCCCATCCTAGACCAGAAGATTAGATTTAGGATTAGCACCTTGGATTTGCATCATCAGCTGGGAATTGCCCTTGTGCTGTTAATTCGCTGCCTGTGGAATTGCTGCTCCCTGGTCCTCGGGGATCCCTGGGGTGCTTGGGGCTGGCAGCGCGGTGTGATGGGGCTGAGAGAGGGATTGGGGGCACGGGAATGGGATCAGGACTCTTCCCAAGGCAGTGCCACACACAGGCGGGTCCCAGCACGGGGCTGTCCCTCCAAACACATCCAAGTGAGGCTCCGCAGTGGGGAATGGACAAATAAAGGCAGAATTAGCTCAGGCTGGGATGAGCCACCCCAGGATGCACCTGCAAGGGCAGAGCACCCCCAAAATCACTGCTGGGAATGCCTGGGCCTTACCCTGACCCTGTTTCTCCTCCTGTTTGGCCCAGTTCATCGACACCCCCGGGAATCTCCCTCCGTCCATGAACCTCACCCGCCAGCTCAACCTCAGGAGAGACTCCAACCTCAGCTCCGCGTACCAGTGAGTGCCGCAGGAGCCCCCCCGTGCAGCGGGGGCGGATTTGGGATCACTCTGCCGACGTCCCTCTGCCTTCCAGGGAGTGCAAGAGCGGCGCGGGGCTCTGGGAGGTGCTGCAGCTCGACAGGTCCTACGACCTGGATGAGCACCTAAAAACCCCCAAGGTGAGGGCTGGCTCCAGCCAGAACTCCTGGTAGCAGCAGGGGGACGCAGGAGCTTTGCTGGGGTTACTGGGAGCGCTGCAGATTCCCTGGTCTGACCCCCACAGTACACGGCTGATTTCCAAAAACGCCTGGGCGACTTCACGGCGAACCTGGGGGACGTCCGGCTCCTCCGCAGCGAGGGCAGGCAGGACCTGGAGACCTTCGCCCGCAGCGGAGTGGACGAGGTGGACTACGGGCGCTTCCAGGAGGAGGTGAGGGATGCTCACGGCGAGCTGGACCCCGCTGCAGGATGTGTCCCACACCGGGGCCGCCTGCCAGGGTTGGATTTCGGGCAGCCCCCAGCTCGGTTTTCCCGCAGATGAAAAACCCCGTGGTGCAGACCAGCCTGCCCGGCTTGGCAAGGAACCTCGAGGGGCTGCAGAAAATGCAGGTGAGCGGCGGGGCGGGCGGCGGGGCATCCCTCGGTGCCCACGGGGACGCCCTCACCCCGCTGTCTCCCCGCAGAGGAACAGCACGGTGGCCGGGCGGCTCGCAGCGGAGGCGCGGGCGCTGTGGCAGATGCAGAACTCCACGGTGCAGTCGCAGGAGGCTTTGGTGGTGAGTCCGTGCCGGGCTGGTGGCAGCGGTGCCGCTGGCACTGCCCAGCGGTGCCCCCTCGAAAGGGACAACGGAGCTTTTGAACCTTTCTCACCTCCCTGTCACACAGGCAAAGCTGGGGGAAAGCGTCCAGTTCCTCTCCCGCTTGGCACCGCACCTCAAGGTACTCGTGAGTCTCTTCCAGCCCCAAAAATCATGAGGTACCCCGGCGGTCCCATCTGCCAAAAAACCCGGTTGCAGGGTGATGGGAGAGCCAGGAAAAATGCCAGCCAGGAGAACTGGTCTCCTTTAGTGATTGGATTTGCTCTTGCAAATCAGATATCCCCCCGCAAAGGCGTTTTCCTGCTCAGGGCACAGCCCTCTTTCCCTGCCCTCCGGCAACCAGACCCAATCTGAAGCTCAGCAGTGCTCCCTGCACCCCCCGGGCACCCCTCCCGCTGCTCCGGGCCCTAAGGATGCTCTGCCCTCCCTGTGCTTCCCCAGGAGCGGGTGAAGAGGACGCTGGCCACCACGGCTTCGGTGGAAGCCCGGCTGCCCGTGCAAGCCCAGCAGATCCTCCGGCAGGTGAGGCGGGGCTGGATCAACCATGCGGGGGTGCAGATTTCCCCGCAGCCGGAAGGAAAGAGCGAGAACAGGGCGCTGCAAGAGGGCACCGGGAGCCTTCAGCCCTCATTTCCCAGCCTGACATTAGCCCGGAGGTGGCTGGAGCGGGGCTGGAGCCGGGCTGGGAAATGCGGGGCTCTCCCTCCATGCTGCCTTCCCTCTGCCCAGGAACTCGGCTGCTTCACCAGGAAGGAGCTGCGGTATTTCACCCAGTACCTCAACTGGGTCGGGCAGACGGTGAGCGCTCCCCCTTCACCCCGCGGGGATTCTTGGGGCGCAGGAGCCCCCACGGATCCCTCATGGATCCCCAAGCCGAGGCAGCAGAATGCACCCCAGGAGCCAGGCGTGGGCTGATGCCTTACTCCTGCTCCTTGTTCCAGCTGAGGGAGGACGTGGCTTCGTGCCAGCCGCTCGCCACGGCCCTGGACAACGGGCGGGTCATCCTGTGCGACCGCATCGCTGACCCCTGGGTAGGGATCCCGGCCCTCCATGGGGGTCCAGCGAGGGCCCACGGGAGCACCAAGGCTTCCCAAGCCCCTCCAGAGCCCGGGGGCTGCCCCTGCCCTCTCCGCACGGCTCAGCCCCGCGGCCTCTCCTTGCAGAACGCCTTCTGGTTCAGCCTGGGATGCTGCACCTTCTTCCTCATCCCCAACATCATCTTCGCCGTCAGACTCACCAAACACTTCCGCCCCATCCGCAACCGGCTCATGTGAGAGGCGGGCGGGGACGGGGAGGACACGGGGACGGGGGATGTGGGCACCTCCCCGACCAGCCCCCCGTGCTTTCTTCTTCTCCTTTGCAGCTCTACGGGCTCAGAGGAGACCTGTCCCTTCCACATCCCCCGTGTCACGGCGCTCAAGCTCTAGGACGGGGCTCTGCCGGGTGCGGTGCCCCAGGAGCTGCCACAAACCCGTGCCCGGCCCTCCAGGAGCTCCCACAAACCCGTGCCCAAGCACTGCAGAGCTCCGGATCCCTCTGACGTCTCTTCCTCCGTGTCCTTTGGGGTCTGGCGTCCTTCCCGAGCGTGGGGCACCCCGGAGATCGGGATCCCTCCGACATCTCTTCCTCGGGGGGCTCCCGGAGCCCGGCTGATCCCGGCTGGGAGCGGAGGCCCCCCCGGCTCTCCCCCACCACGGGCGCACCCCTCACACCCCTCAGGGAAGGCCGCCCGCCGCTGCCCCACCACGATTCCCCGCTCCCGGGAGCTCCGGGCGCTGCGGGGCCCATTAAAGCCCTCCCCTGCCAAAGCTGCCGCCGGCTCCTTTGTTTGCGCCCTCCGCCTTCCCGTTATCCACAGGGAACCGTTCTGAGGGGGCTCCCGGGATGAGGGGAGCCCGCGGCTCGGGGGCTCCGGGGATGAGGGGATCAGGGGCTCCAAGGCTGAGGGGCTGCCACAGCCAAGGGGATTTCGGGGCCGGGGGCTCTGGGGCGAAGGGGGCTGAGGGCGGAACCCTGGGGCTGAGGGCGTTGCTGTGGCCGAGCGGGGCTTTAGGGTTGGGGCTCTGGGGCCAAGGGAGCTTGGGGTCTGAAGGGACTCTGGGGCTGAAGGATGAAGGGACCTCATGGCTTGGGGTCTGAAGGGGCTCGGGGGACTCCAGGGCTGAGGGGGCCTCATGGCCAAGAGGGGCTCTGGTGCAGAGGGGCTCCACGGCTGAGGGGTTGCCACAGCCGAGGGGGGCTTCAGGGTTGAGGTTATGGCCGAGGAGGGTCCAGGACTGAGGGGGGCCCACGGCTGAGGGGGGCTCTGGGGCTGGGGTTGTGGCCAAGGGGGTCCCGGGGCTGAGGGGGCTCCAGGGCCGAGTGGGCCCCGGGGTTGAAGGGTTGCCACAGCCACGGGGGGACCTCAGGGCTGGGATTGTGGCTGAGGAGGCTCCGGGGTGCTGGGGGGGGTTCAGGGGCTGAGGGGGCTCCAGGACTGAGGGGTTGCTGTGGCTGAGGGGGGCTCTGGGGCTGGGGTTGTGGCTGGTGGGGCTCCAGGGCCAAGGGGGCTGTGGGGCTGAGGGGGTGACGGGGCCATTGGGGCTTCGGGGCCATGGGGGCTCTGGGGCTGAGGGGGTGACACAGCCATGGGGGCTCTTGGGATGAGGGGGCTGAGGGGGTGACAGGGCCATGGGAGCTCCAGGACCGGGTCTGAGGCAGCTCTGGGGCCGGGTCTGAGGTGGCTCCAGGGCCAAGGGGGCTCTGGGTCTGAGGGGGTGACGGTGCCATGGGGGCTCCAGGGCCAAGGGGGCTCTGGGGCTGAGGACGTGGATGGACCAAGCCCCTGGCAGCGCCCCATGGGACCCCCATCTCCACCCCCACATGAACCAGTGCACAAACCCCCTCCCACTGCAGGGCTGGGGGCCCTCCTGGCCTCGGGGTGCTGTTAATTAGAACCTAATTAGAGCTGGGGGCTCAGGGCTGAAACTGCAGGTGAAGGGGGGCTTCATTGTGGGTACAACCATGGAATGATGGAATGGTTGGGGTTGGAAGGGACATTAAAAGGTCATCTCGGTCCATCCCCTGGCGTGGGCAGGGGGCTCTTCCCCCCGAACCAAGGAAGCCCAGGCAGGGCTTTGCCTCCCAGTTTTTGATTTACGGTGTGAAATTCCTGCTTTCCGTTCAGATCCTTCATCCCCCGATTTCACGGGGCTTTGCCCAACCAGCAAATTACTCCCAAAATCTGTACAGGAGCCTGCAGATCCACCAAATGAGGATTTCCCTCCCCAAAACGCTCTCTCTTTGCCAGCCAGGAGAGACAAATGCCCCATTTTGATGCATTATTGAAAGGCTTTTCCTGCTGCAGCCAGCAATAGTGAAAACACCTGGTTTATGCATTATTTAGGTTATTGCTGCCCGCAGCCAGCTGGTTTTAAGCAGTTCCTCAGCCTGCAGAGGTCAGCATTGGAAAGGCTAAATTCCAAAGGGATTTAGGGAGTTGAAATCCCGAGGGATTTCTGCAGGAACTCCCCCCATCCCCAGGGGTGTCCTCAGCCCATCTGGAAACCATCGGATGGCGTCGAAAATCAGCGTAAAAATGGAATATTTTGTGGTCAGAGGGCGTTGTGGTGTGTGGAAAAGTGATGTTCTTACCTGGGATTCAGTCAGGAAATGAGATGCTCCCAGCTGGATCTGTTTCAAAGGCCTGAAGTCACAAAATTCTGAGATAATTAAAAAGGAGAGGTTTGCCTTATTTTCACAAGCCCCTCTCCACGGCAGCCCCAGGTTTTAAACGCTGTAAAACCCACTTGGTGGTGCAGGAGAGCAAAGGGATTATCCACTTTAAACGTTAAATAACACAAAACCAGTAATATTTACCGGGTTCATCCACTGATTAAAGCAATCACAGCAACAAACCCGGAGTTGTTTAGGCTGGAAAAGACTTTTGATGCCATCAGGTGCAGTGGATTTGCGAACAAACGAGGTGGATTCAGCTGGATCTTCCTGAAGTTATTTCTTGCAGCTGGGTCACGATAAATAACAGATAAACGACGAATAACAGAGGAATTCACCCTGAAATAAATGTTTGTTATAGATCACTGCTGAATATCCCTGTCCCTTGCCTGGGATGCGGATGGGTTAAAAATGTGAGGATCTTTGAGTTCATGGTAAATCACCCATGAATAATCCAGAAAATTGTCCTAAACCAACCGGAGGGCCCTTTATTTACTGGGGGAAAAACAATAAAAAAAAATGAGGACAAGCTGGGTAATGATTCCTCACCTAGAGCAAGTCAGGATTCATGATTAACCTCCAGTCCCACCCTCACAGAGGCACCTTGTCTCTTCTTCATTACTCTTTGATATTGATAAATTGATAGATTAATAAATACTGATAAATTAAAGACTGAAGGTAGCTCATTTCCAGCTCCTAAATAGATACATTTTTTAATGATTTGGTGTCACCTCTGTCAGGGTTTTTTTTCTGTCTCAGATTGTGTGGATCTGTGTTCTTTGCCTCCTGAGGACTTCACTGAACCGGTGTTGATTAAACCACTTCCCTTCTCAAACTCTCCTTGGAACTCAGCCCTGGGGACACCTCACCTCCCTCGTGCTGTCCCTGCTGACCCCGGGCAGTGTCTATAATTAATAGATAATCAATAATGCACAGGGCTGCAGCTCTGTCAGCTCTCCCTGCTGGGCTGGGAGCTCTGCTCAGCCCAGGTGCTGCTCCCCACCGACTCCTATTTCAGGACACAAATTGTCCTTCTCTATTCCCGGAACTAAGGAGAAAAGCAGGAAAAGTCCGGCCAGTTTTGCAGGAATAATCTTATTCCTGGGATTATAATGGCATTCAATTTCACCATTCTTATTCCATTTCCCTCTATTTTTCTCCCCATTTCTCACTGAGCACCAACCTCCTTTTCTTCTCCACAAAAAGGATCCGTGACCTCTCCCATCTGTTTTTCTCATCATCCCCTAAAAACAGCCCAGGAAGCTCAGACGCAAAACAGCTGCCGTGGAGAGTTGTTCGAAATGTCATCCCCATCCCCAAAATGTTCTTTTTAGAGCTGTTTGTGCAGCAGAGCTCCAGCAACGAGCGAGGGAGGGATGAGATCCCAATTCCCAGCTCAATTTCGTTTAACCTCGGCTGAGGACTTGACGGAATTGTACCAAACTTCCCGTTTTTTTTGAGGCATGGATTGATTCCCTCCTGGCTCCTTAACCCGGGCCCCCAAACAAGCTCGGCTTTGTGAGAAACCAACTCCCAGAGGTTTTGCTCCCATTTCCCATTGTTTTTTAACATGAAAACTCCCCGGATTATTGATGCCACAAAACAATTTTGGAGGCACGGAGGTTCCAGGCCTGAGCACAGCTGAGAAAACACCCTGGGAGAAACAAACTGGGCTTTATTAATCCTGATTAATGCTGATTAATTCTGATTATTATTTGCTATTTAATAGCTGGGGATGGGGCTTTGCCTCCAGGGCGACTCCGTGCTCCCGGCCCTGACCCGCTGCTGTGAATGCAAAGCCAATTTCCTTCATTTTCTGTACTTTGATCGTTGTTCTGTCCCCAAAGTCCCTCCAGGCTCGCTGCGGAAGGCGCTGGAAGCCAAGCCAGGGGCCAAGGGGTGTGTGTCAGTGAGAATCTGCTTTAGGGGTAACTGCAGGGAGAGGAAAAGTTCTCCTTGTCCATCTCTGGGGTAGAACAGCCTTTCCTGAGCTGGGGTTTGCCCTCTGCTGCTGTGGACTCCCAGCCAGGTTTATTTTTGTCAATTACAAACCGTTCTCCTCCGTCCTCTGGAAGCACCACGGGATAAAAACGCTTTGCAGCTTGTGCTTGATGCCTCTGGATTTTTCCTCCTGGTGGCTCACGGCAATCCCCAGCCCTGAGGAGCCCGTGGGCTCCTTCCCTTGTAATTCCAGCTCTCTGCACAGATTTAACGTGGCTTTAGTTGCCCTGGAGCTCTCCACGCAGGCCACGAGCTGGGAGCTGCTTTGGAAAAGTCGAGGAGATAAAATCAGGGAGAAATCCTTTGGGATAATTGTCAGCGCTGCCACCTCCACTCAGCCCCTAAAACTGGCACATCCCAGCCCCTCACAGTGCTCACTATCACATAGTTTTCTTTATTTTTATTTTTATTCTTTGTTTTTATCCAAAATATTTCCAGCTGGGGGAAAAACCCCCTCATTTCCAAACACTTCCTTCTCCTCATCCCTGTCGAAGCTCAGCTCCCTCATCCGTACACGGCTTCGTTTCTCGGGGCAGCTGTTCCCATCCTGGCTCAGAGGCAGGAATATTATCTGGGATTTTCAATGGCGTGAAACCATTGAAAGTGGGGTGAGCGAAACCTCGGACTGCAGGCAATCCACCCTGGAAACACCTCAGGGGAGAGGCTGCAGATCGCAGCTTTCCCAGATAAAACCCTTTGGGATCTCGGCGGCCTCGGAGCCGCAGCTGCAGCCCAGCTGTTATCCCTGCGGATGAGCCTCCCGGCTGGTTCCGAGCACGGTTTTTTGGCTCCAGCCGCGGCAGAGGGAGCGGCGTTTCAGCTGCCAGCGCCGCTCCCGCATCCCTCGCATCCCTCCGTAGCCATGGAAACGGCCACGGGGGAGCATCGTGCCCATGACAACCCCGCGGGAGCATCTTGAGCATCCTCAGAGCAGCTCCAGCCTCCCCCTGGGCTTTTGCTCGTGCCAGGCTCCGGCTGTTGGCTCGTTCCTGCTCCCGGGGGGGATGATGGCAAAGCTTTTCCTCACGGGCAGCTCCCCTTCCGGGATAAAAGGGTGGATTTGACATTTAGTGCCGGGGTATTTGGTGTCTGAAACTTCCCTGGTGTCCTAATGAAGACAAACTTCATAAAGAGCCTTTAAAATGCTGCCTTAGGGGACGGAAAAGCTTTGGACTGAGTCGTGTGTGGTCTGGGGTCAACATCCCGGCTGGAAGATGCTCCAAAATGGGTGGGAGGGTGCCCATCCCATGGCAAGCTGTTCCAAGGGGTTAAAAATCCTGATGGATAAAATCCTGGCCTGATTCCTCCCCATCCCCAGCCTGCATTTCCCAATCCCAGTTTCTTTGCTGATTCTTGGTTACACTTGGAGCAAAAGAGGGTGGAACCCCATACAGTCCCAGCTCCTGGAACACTTCCTGTGGAGGGAAAGGGGAAAATCCAGATGGAAATTTACTCACCAGCTCGGCTAAGAGGATTTGCACGTTGGGTTTAATCATCTCATCCTCACCGAGCTTGGCAGGTGGAAACCAGGCCAGGGCAGGGGAAAGCTTGTTGTGTTCTCAGGTGAATAAACAAGGCAAAGACCCGGACCAAAAGTAGCTGGATTAAAGAAAAACGTGATTTAAAAAATATTTTAAGTTTAATTTTTAAATAAATTTTTAAAATTATTTCTCCGTCTCCAACCTGGCCCTTTTTTCAGTCTCTCTCTTGACTTATTTTTTTAAAATAAAAACCAAGTCATTATCTGCATTTCCTGGGGTTCAGCTTTCACCCACAGCCCCTTTTCCCTGTGGGAAAACTGATTTTTCCTGCCCTTTTCCCAACTCAGCCCAGCCAGGAACCCACGAGAAGCACCAAGAACCGCCCTGTGCCCATCACACCTCCAAAATTTAAACGCACCAGCCCGAATTTCGACACGTCCCTGCAAGCTCTGAGCTCGCCGTGACACATTCCGGGCTCGGAGCGATTCCCCCGAGCAGGATCCTGGCTGATTGATGCCAGAACAATGGGAACGGGAGCGTCTGAGCCCAGCCCGGGTTATTTTTGAGGAGGTGACCTCAGCGCTGCCACCTGATGTCATCCAACGCGCCCCCACCGCGGCTGCGAGCCCGGGAAGTCCTCCCAGGGGACTGCGAGCTAAAAATAAACGGGAGAGAAGGAAAGGAAAAGAAAGGAAAACCTCCCGGTGAGTCACGGACAGCAAACCCTGCTGGAAGGGGAAAAAAAAAATAGGGATATTCAGCTTTTCCTGCCAGGGAGCCAGCTGTGGGTAATGGAATTTCAGGGAAGTTTATGGGAATTCTCGGATTTCTGGGGAAGAGTTCGTTCCTGAAGCTTTGGGGAGGAACATCGTGTTTCAAAGGGCTCGAATGCCGGGTCCCTGCTGGAGCAGAGAACAGGAGATTTATCCGCTCCGAAGGACACAAGGAGCCCTTTCTGGGAAGGCTTTTCCCGGACACAGCAGGGAATTGTTGGTGTCCTGCAGCAGCTGCTCCCGAGGCACTGGGAGAGGTTATTTTTAAATCCAATACCGGGCTGAAACCGGAGCAGACAGCAAACGTCATCTTGGAACAAGGACCGACTTCCCCATCTCCCATAAGTTAATCCAGATAGAGGCTCAAATACATAAACTCGATATTTTTTTCCTCCCACTTCAAAGCACTTCTATTATCAGGTTGTATTAAAAAAAAAAATTCCAAATTAAATGGGGTTTTTTTTAATAAAAGCTGTTATTTTACCTCCTAGCACCGAGGTGATGCGTGGGAGAGGTCAAAGGCACATTTTTGGGAGCTGTGTCCCATCCAGGTGATGTGCCAGGGCCTCGATGCCTCACGGGGAAGGCATCAGGGAAGGGAGGGTCCTTCCCGCCCCTAAGGAGCTTATGAGTGTCCCTGCCTGGAATAGCAGCGAGCACAGGAGCGGGGTTATCACAGCCCTAATCAGATTGGAGCAGCTGGGGGGACATTTATAACCCTGGGGATGGACATTTATAACCCCAGGGATGGACATTTATAACCCCAGGGATGGACATTTATAACCCCAATGGGTGAACATTTTTAACCCTGTGGATAAGGATTTATGACCCTGTGGATAAGGATTTATGACCCTGTGGATAAAGATTTCTAACCCCATGGATAAACATTTATAACCCTATGGATAAACATTTTTAACCCTGTGGATAAACATTTTAACCCCATGGATAAACATTTTTAACCCCAATGAATGAACATTTATAACCCCGTGGACAAGGATTTGTGACCCTGTGGATAAAGATTTCTAACCCCATGGATAAACATTTATAACCCTATAGATAAACATTTCTAACCCTATGGATAAACATTTTTAACCCCATGGATGGACACTTATAACCCTGTGGATAGAGATTTATAACCCCAGTGGATGAAGATTTCTAACCCTATGGGTGAACATTTATAACCCCAATGGATAAACATTTTTTACCTCAATGGATAAAGATTTCTAACCCTATAGATAAACATTTATAACCCTATAGATGAACATTTCTAACCCCATGGATGAACATCTATGACCCCATGGATAAACATTTCTAAACCTGTGGATAAACATTTTTTAACCCCAATGGATGAACATTTACAGCCGTACGGATAAAGACTTCAAACCCTACGGATAAACGTTTATAACCCTATGGATAAACATTTCTAACCCCGAGAGATGAACATTTTAACCCCACAGATGAACATTTAGAGCCTTTTTAAGGCCTTGTCTAAGAGCAAAGCTCAGCAGGACGAGTTCAGCCCCCGATATTTCATATTCCAGTGGCCGCTCCTGTGGAACAGAAATGAATATTAAATTAATTTGACTGATCTGCTTCCTGGAGGATCTGGATTTGTCTCAGCAGCGCAGCAAGGAAAAGCTTTGCCCGATTTGCTGTTTCCTGCCCCAAACCCACCTTCCCTGGTCCCTCTGGGGAGCCTCCCACAGCGGGAAGATTCCAGCAGGATCCCCATGAGTCACATCTGCCCGTGGATCCCGTTCCCAAATGACATCACCGAGGGAAGCAGATCCACATGGACGGGACAAACTCCTCCCCAGCGCCAGGAGCCACAAACTGGTTTGTTTTTTTCCATGAGCTCCTTGGCTTCTCAACAGAGCCGCCTCTGGCCGAGGAGAAAACCCCTCTGGAAGCAGCGGGAGGTGCTGGGTGGAAACTTTGGCCGGGTGGTTTTTCCCCTCGGTGGTTTTCCTCTCCTGGCGCGTGTCTCTGGGATTAGGGGCGCGCTGGGACTTCTCCTCCTCCTCCCCGCCGTGGGTTACACAACCGGTGACTCCCTGGAAGGGCGCGGAGTGGACGTCCTGCTCCTGCCACTCTTCCCTCCCGGCCTGTTTCCCCTCGCAGAAAAGGCTGAAAGTGAACGTATCCGCAGAATTATGGGATGGTTTGGGTTGAGAGGAACTTAAATCTCACCCGAGGGCGGGGACAACTCCCACTGTCCCCGTCCAACCTGGCCCCGAACTCCTTTTATCCTTTTTTTAGCCCTTTTATCTTGTTTTTGCCTTTGTACAGGAAAACTTCAGGGTGTCAGGAGCAAAATTCCATCTGCGAGCGGTGAAATCCTGCAGTTGAACACGGAGTGATGATGCAGGTCAAGATTTCTCTGGGAAAAGCCCTTCTGCCACTAAAAACAGGCTAAAAAATGACATTTCTGCCGCTAAAAACAGGCTAAAAATGACATTTTTTTTTCCTCTGGAAGGAGAGCTCTCTGCAGGGAGCCCAGCCCAAGTGAGCAACGAAGGCCTCACCACAAAAAAGATGCAAAGTATCCTCATAAAGCCTCAAATTTTTGAATTACACACTGAGATGGGAAAATAACACACCATTCCTCCTGGGTGGGAAGGAAATGCCCCCAGGGCTTTTGCCACCACCCCTCTCTGTCCCCAGACTGGATTTTCTCTGCTCTCATCCAGGCAGGAGCCAAACATCACCTTCCCAGGAGAAATCCGAGGGGTTCTGCTTCGGAGAGATCATTCCACGGTGAGTATTCCATCAGAGAATAACCCAAGCTCTGCCGAGCACACCTCACCAACCCTTCTGGACACACTCGTTCCCAATTATTTCTCCCCTTGGAGGGTTTGAAGAGGTTTCTGGATGAACTGGAAGTGGAATTTGAGCTCGAGTCTGGATTTTTTGCTGGCTCCTGGGAGCGAGGGCAGGATGGGGACAGCCCCTGGGACTTCACCCCTTCCTCAAACCCCGCCAGAGCACCCCAAAACCATCGGCAGTCGAACACAGAATGATGCTGCAGGTCAAGCTTCCCACGCAGTGCAAGGAAAAGCCCTTCTGCCAATAAAAATGGGCTAAAAATGACATTTTTTTTTCCTCTGGAAGGAGAAAAACCCCGCCAGGCTACCCCAAAACCACCTGGGTGCCTGCCCTGCCTTTGCTGCCACTCGTTCTCCAGGCAGACCCGGAGCTGCGTGAATAAAAGCGTTTTGCATGAGTTAAAACAATAAAAAAGGAGATGAGATCAATGAAGGAGATGAACCTTCCTCCCTCCCCAGCCCGGCATTAAACCAAAGTCAGCTTTTTCCAGCCGTTACGAGAAAAACTCATCCCATTAATGATTTCTAACCTGGCACAGGGCCTGGTGCGTTATTTCCAGTGTGGGTGAGGAAGGGCCGAGCCTCCAGAGAAGATCGATGCAGCTCCTGCTGTGAGGCTGAGAGAAATTTTACCCTGGGATGCTGAGAAACCATTAAAGAGCTGCCGTGGATGCACTGGGAGGGGTGGTTTCAGCCCTGAGAACTCCCACAATAAATTAGAAATTCATTAATAATCTATAGGCTGCTTCTGCTTGATTTGCAGCCAGGATCTGACAACAAATGGGTCCGTTTCTGCAGATAGAAATTCTGTTTCCAGAGGAAAAAAGTGGTTTCTTTTTCAGTGTTGGCCAGGCCACAGTTTTCAGTAAATATTCTTTTTAGACAAATAATTTGCCATTGTTGTTGTTCTTCTGGAATAAATTATTACAGCAAACCCCTGATTTTTAGATTCACGCAGGATTAATTCATCCCAACCAGCCCATTCCTGGTTTACGTTTATTCTTTTCCTGGCACGGGGTTTGGACAGCCCATGGACGAGTGTTTCAACCCAAACCAGGCAAGCAGGAGCCATCTGCACATCCACACACGGAACAAATCTGCCCTGCAGGACAGAGCTTCCCCAGGCCCACAGACCTTAATCCTGCCCATTTCATTTTCTCCTGCCCATTTAATTTTCTCCTGCCCACACTGATATCCGTGTTTTCCCGGCACAGCTCATTTCCCTGCCAGGCAGAAATCACTTTCATTTATTTTAACATAATCCAGCCAGATGGATCCCAAGGCTGTGGAGCATCAGGGCAAAATCCATTTTTACATCCAGGCGTGCTCTGTGGTCCAGGATGGTCGTTCCTGCTCCGGCTGATTTGGGCAGCAAAGCCTCAGGAGGGTTTTGGTGTTAAAATTATAAAATCCTGGAGTGGTTTGGGTTGGAAGGGACCTAAAAACTCATCCAGTGCCATGGGCAGGGACACCTCCCACTGTCCCAGGGTGCTCCAAGCTCATCCAGCCTGGCCTTGGACACTGCCAGGGATCCAGGGGCAGCCACAGCTCCTCTGGGAATTCCATCCCAGCCCCCTTCCAACTGCCACAGAAACCTCCCTGGATTCACACTGGTCCATTCTAACCCTAAAAGTTGGGAAACCCCCCCCCCATTTCGGTCTTCAGGCCTCTGTTTGTTCCAGCCACGTATTTTCACCCTTTGGAAAAGCCCCAGTTTGCCACGAGCATCCCATAATTTTTAATTTTCTTCCATGGCATTTCCCCCCATTAAACACCGGGATTCCTCGACGCGAAGTGAGGCTGTGGGAGTGAGTTCTGCTCCTCTGGAGGGACACAGGTTTGGAAGACAAATTCATCCCTTCTCCCATAGGCCTGAGCTGGTTTTGTTTCCTCTCCATCAACCCTCGGAGCAGCTCTGTTCCACGGGATAATGGATCATGGATCATGAATAATGGATCATGGATCATGAATTGTGGATCATGGATAATGGATAATGGACTTGGAGCTGCAGTCAGCAACTACTAAAAGCATCCTGCCCTCTCCCAGAGCCTCGACCATGAAATTCCCATCCCAAACCCTGCTGGTCCCATTCATATCCTCCAGTATCCAAGTGCTGCAATTCCCCAAGGTTTCCAGATCAGCCCCAAAGCCTGATATTTCTCCAATTAAAAAAAAAAAATCTGAGCACTGCGATTTTCCAAGGTTCCCAAAACAGCCCCAAAGCTCGTCATTCCGTTCAGTGTTTCTTCACTAAACCATCAGGACACTGCGGTTTTCCGAGGTTTCCCAGCCCAGCCCCAAGCCTTGACATTTCTTCAGCATAAAATCCAAATGCTGCAAAATTCCAAGGTTTTCAGATCAGCCTCAAACCCTGATATTTCTTCAATAAAACCATCCAAGTGCTGCAGTTTCCCAGGATTTTTAAATCAGCCCCAAGCCCTGATGTTTCTTCAGTGTAAAATCCAAATGCTGCGATATCCCGAGACTTCCAAACCAGCCCCAGATCCTGCCGATTCCACTGATAGCTCTTCAATAAACCATCAAAGCACTGCGATTTTCCAAGATTCCCAAACCAGCCCCAAATCCTGGTGATCCCGCCAACATTTCTTCAGTCAACCATCCAAGCGCTGCAATTTTCCAAGATCCCCCAACAGGCCCCACACCCCCGAGATTTCCTCAGTTTAAAATCCAACCGCTGCAATATTCCGAGATTTTTGAATCAGCCTCGAGCCCTGATCATTCCTCAACAAAACCACGGGAACGCCGCGGTTTTCCAGGCGCTGCTTTGGCTGCCGGCGTGGCTTCCCGTGCCGGGGGGGATGATCCGGGGTGAAGCCGGGCTTTGCGGGGAGCTGGCCGCGGCATCCCCTGGGGAAGGGGCTGGAGCTGGCCGGGCTGTGCGGGGCTGGGCTGCGCAGGAGGCGGCTCCTCCCTCTCGCTATTTATTCCTCCGCCGAGCTCCGTGGCTGAATCACCTCGAAGCGAGCGGTGCAGCGAGCTCGCAGCCGGTGAGTGCCGGGGAAAACGGGGCGCGGGGGCTCCGGGAGGGATAAACGCAGAGGGGAGCGGGGTTTCAGCGCCGAGCGGCATCACGGGGGCGGGGGGCTGCCTGTTCCGCTGCCATCGCCGCCTAAAAATAGACATTTCCAGCGGCTCCTTGAAAGCCGGAGCTCTGCTCCTGCCCGGCGCTTGTTTACTCAGCGTTTATTCGGCGCTGGCGCTGGTGGGGAATTTCTCCTCCGAGGGTTTTGCCTTTTCCCTCGGCTGCCAGCTGCTCCCCCCTTGTCTGGGGGGGTTAAAAGAGAAAGGGGTTGAGGGGGAGATTTCCAAACCCAGAGCTGACATTTTCAGGGAAATCCCGATTTCAGCTCCAATTCCCCGAGCCCCAGCCCGCAATTTTCACCCCCCAGGAGCCAGGACATTCCCAGCATCGCCGAGCATCTTCCCACCTCCACCTCCCCCACCTCCCTTCGCTTCTTCTCCCCCCTCCCCGGGGTTCTTTCCGCGGTTATTTCCACGGGTGTTGTGGCACCCGGGCGCTGATTTTTCTCCTCCAAGCCGAAACCTCCTCCTTGCCAGCCCCGAGCACGTAATTGCCGCTTGCCATCGCTCCTCGCAGCCTCCATTTTCCGCTGAGGGAGCTCAGAGTCCCTCCAGCTCTCCAGCACGGATATAAATCCCTCCGGCACAAACCACCTGAATTAATTTCTCATTTCCAGCATCCGCCAGGAGGGCAGAATTGGGGGAGGAAGGTTAAAAAGCGTCACGAAAAAAAAAAAAAACAACCCAACAAAACGCCAGTGAAGCCTCTCTATCTATAATTCAATATCGGTATCGTGGTCACGCCAGAAATACCATTTCCGAGCAGAGGGATCCCAGCTCCGGGCCTGAGGAAGCAGCTCCTGCCCCACCGGGGTTTGTGCCAGGGAATGAATTTATTTGGGGCGAAGCTCGGCGCTCGCTAATTAGCGCGGCGCAAACGAGGCTGTGCCCTGTTTATCAGAGCTCGGCTCTAAAGGCAATTAGACGAGCAGGTCGGCGCTGCCAGGAGCTGCAATACTCCCAAGATTTCTGAATCAGCCTCAGACCCTGAGATTCCTTCAATAAAACCATTGCAGGGCTTTGCCAGAACCCCTTTTCAGCCAGGGGCTGATCTTTTCCCCCCTCGGAACACATGGCCGGGAGCGATATCTCAAAAAATGCATTTAAAAAGTGGCCGATTTGCTGCTTTTTCCTCCTCCGTTTTTAATTTTGCCGAGCACCCAAGGAGCGTTCGCCCGTTTGGTTGTTTTCCCTGCCTTTTGGCTATTTTTAACCCCCCTGATCTCAGCCCTGCCCCCAGCGGGTGGGTGCTGCGGGGTGAGGGAGGCAGCGAGCCCGCTCCGAAGCGGGGGCCTTGCGCCCGGATTTTTCCATGAGCAAGCCTGGAATTCCTGCCCATCGCCAGGGACAGGCCCGCGCATCTCCCCTGCATTTTTATTTAGGCCTCTTGCGAACGATCCCAGCTAGGACGCTGAGCTTAAAGGGCTTTAATTCAAACATTTCTGGACATAAAACCAGATTTTGTGGGGGGGGAAGGGGAGGCAAAACATCATTATCGGAACCCAAAGAGATGAATTTGCTTTTTGTGGCCTACAAAGCCATATCTAGGTTGGAACAGAAGAATTTCTGGCTTAAACAGGGGCTTGTTTGGCCTCTTTGGAGCGTCTCAGGAAAGCTCAGCACCTCCTGCCTGCCTTGGGGTTATTCCTGCGGTGGCTCCATAGGAAGCTGCTCCATTAAATCGCTGCAAAACATAAAAAATTAGGACCCAAATGGAATTGTTTCTTGCTGTAGCACGAGCCAGAAGGCGCAGGCAGGGATGCTGTGAAATGCCCACCCACACCGAGAATGCTTCTGTCGCCCTCCCCAGCAGGCGAGGAGGGATTTTGGGGGATAGCTCAGCCTCGGGCAGGATGGAAAAACCCTTTTCTATTGCTGCCCTCGCTTACTGAACTCGAGGGGAGCAGCAATTCAATGCCCTTGGCAGTGCGGGGAGGCATCCGGAGGGGTTTTGCAGCCTGGGAGGTGTTTTCCAAAGGTCTTTCCAAAGGATTTGCAACCCTGGTGCGGATCGTCCAGGCGGGATTATGCACACAGGGAGGGAAGTGGCTCGTTAAAGGGGATTTCAGCCTTGCCAGCCCTCCAGGCAACGAGGGAGACGCCTGGCGTGCCCCCGCCGCGCCAGCAGCCAAACGCTGGGTCAAGGGATATTGCAATGATGTTCGATGCAAGCACATCGAACTCCAAAAATGCCGTTTTTCACCTCGGGCCTGTCGCCCATGAGCAGGGATTTGGGCAAAACGCACTGAATTCCGGTCTCTGGGAAAAGAAAGCCTCCGGGGCCAGGCTGGGCGTTGCCCTCCCTGCAGCACCGGGGACCCAAAAGCTTTGGGACTGGGCTGTCCCTTCACGGCATCGACCATGGCACAGCAGAAATCCCATTTCTATCCTCAGGCTGGGCAGGGCAGGTTGGATGAGCGGGGTTTTACCTCCCAATCAGGTGAAGCATTTTCTCCCCAAAGCTTTTCTTTCACTGCTTAAAACTGCCCTTGCCAGCAGGGGTCCTGTTGGGGGATAGATATAAATATATATATATATATATGAAATAATTTATATCTATGTATAAATAAGGGGTTTTGGGGGGATAAACACACATTTAGTCCAAAGCTGTTCATTCTGCAGCCGGATTTAAGGGGAGCAGCTGCGTTTTACTCCATGCAAAAGCGAGGGAGCGTTGAGCCCGGGGGTTTGTGACCCTGCCCTGACGCTGTCCTTGTCCCCACAGCCATGGCCAGGCTCCTCGGCACCTGCTGCCTGCTGCTGCTGCTCCTCGGCCTCTGCACCGACGTCGCCTTCTCCAAGAAGGGCAAAGGCAAACCCGGCTGGGGCACGGGGAGCCACCGCCAGCCCAGCTACCCCCACAACCCCGGTTATCCCCACAACCCGGGCTACCCCCGCCAGCCCGGCTACCCCCACAACCCCGGCTACCCCCACAACCCGGGCTACCCAGGCTGGGGACAGGGCTACAACCCGTCCAGCGGAGGAAGCTACCACCAAAAACCGTGGAAGGCGCCTAAGCCCAAGACCAACTTCAAGCACGTGGCGGGGGCGGCGGCGGCGGGGGCCGTGGTGGGCGGGCTGGGGGGCTACGCCATGGGCAGGGTGATGTCGGGGATGCAGTATCGCTTCGACAGCCCCGACGAGTACCGCTGGTGGAACGAGAACGCCGCGCGCTACCCCAACCAGGTCTACTACCGCGAATACCGCGGCCACGTGCCGCAGGACGTCTTCGTGGCCGACTGCTTCAACATCACCGTCACCGAGCACAACATCGGCCCGGCCGCCAAGAAGAACGCCTCGGAGGCCGGCGCGGCCGCCAACCAGACGGAGGCGGAGCTGGAGACCAGGGTGGTGACCAAGGTGATCCGCGAGATGTGCATCCAGCAGTACCGCGAGTACCTGCTGGCCTCGGGCATCCGGCCGCACCTCGCCGACGCCTCCCTCGCCGCCCTCCTGCTCCTCGTCCTCTTCGCCCTGCACTAGAGCGCCCCGGGTCCCGTGGCTTCGAGATGTCACCCGTGTCCCCGTGGGGTCCCCCCGGCCCCCCCGTTCTCGCTTGCGGTCGTTTTTGGTGAAGAGCCCCTGGGGCGCTCCCCGGAGTCTCCGGTTCGGGCAACGGGATGAAAATCTCCTTCTCCGCCCCAAACAGGACAGGACAGCGCTGGAGCTGGATGCCCAAAAACGCGGCCTTCACCACCTCCTCCTCCTCCTCGGGGTCACCCCGAGAGGGACCAGGCAGAGGGGAGCTCTCCTTGGCATCCCTGCAGGAGTGTTTCCAAAAATCCTCTTCGCTGACAGGCAGGGTTTTATCTCGTCCCCTCAGTCCCGCTGCCACCACACCCCCCCCTTTCCCTAGGGCACCCCAGCACCTCTGGGGATTTCGGAGGGGCAGCTGTGGGGTTTTCAAGCTACCAGGTCGCAATTTGAGCCCTTTAACCCCAAAAGCCCCTTGCCCGTGTACATAAGGAGCTGCCGCTCCACACCCTGCATGCTGCAAAAACCTCCTGCAGCAACGCACCAAAATAAAGTCATTTCTTATTCCCCACCACTGCGAGCCTGAAGCACCAGTCAGTCTTTAAAGGCAGAAAGCGCTGCTGAATGCCCCAAACACCCGCAAAATGGTGTGTCCCAGCCCGAGGAAAAGCTATTTTGGATGCTCTAGGTGAGAAGTCACGTTCATGCTTCAGCACCTTGGCCTAAAGGATGTTAAAATGCAGCAAAAAGGATTCTCAGGGGGGTCGAGCACGGAGCAAGAGACTGATATCAGCTAGACCACACCGGAACAGCAAACAGCATCGTGAAAAACGGGCCTGGGAAGGGAGATGCTTAAAAAAAAAATCACATTTGTGAGTAATTCCTCTGACCTGTGGAAGCAACGGGTGAAATTCTTGCTTCTCGTGTGCTGGGTCGATGCCAGGCTGGGGACGAGCTGTAACATCCGTGGCGCTGTGCTTGTCGAGCCGAGCTCTGTTTAATATCTCTCGTGTATTTTTGGTTTTTGCAAGGCACTGACTAACACTGTCCTCAATTAAATTTGGTTTTGTTTTTTTTTTTTCTTTTGCATTGGTGTAAGCTAAGTGAAGATATATATTATATATAAAAATATATAGATATATATAAATAGAGAGAAAATAAACCTTGCAGGACACCCACCGGAGAAGCAGGGCTTTGAGGTGCCCCGTACTTTGTGATACGCGGATGTTTTGTAAACGCGTCACGGTGCATGCCCGGAATCTGCCGTGCTGAGCCTTTTCTAAGTGTTCCACGTCTGGTACAAATTAAAACGGATAAAGCCAAGATGCCCGGCAGCCTCCTTCGTGCGACAGCCCCCGGCCGGCCCCGCGGCGCCGCGGAACAGAAGCGGCATTTTCCGCCCTCTCTGTGCCCCCTCCCCGGCCTGAGGGAGCCTTTGTTCCCTCCCGGCACCGAATTTGGCTCAAGCCCCACGATCCCAGTGAACCTCTCCTCCTCCCCTGCTCCCACTGATGGTGTCGCTGCAATCCAACGAGTATTTTCTGATTTCTGTCTAACTCCAACTTCTGCCTAATAAAAGAGTTTTTACATTTGCTGTTTCAGTGGCGTTAAGCCCGACCCAGGCCCTGCCTAATCATGGAGTCCTGGAGTGGTTTGGGTTGGAAGGGACCTTAAATCCAAACCAGCCCCACCCCTGCCATGGCAGGGATACCTCCCGCTGTCCCAGGCTGCTCCAAGCCCCGTCCAACCTGGCCTTGGACACTGCCAGGGATCCAGGGGCAGCCACAGCTGCTCTGGGAATTCCATCCCAGCCCCTCCCCGCTCTCCCAGGGAACAATTCCTTCCCAATATCCCATCCATCCCTGCCCTCTGGCAGTGGGAATCGATTCCCAGTGTCCTGTCCCTCCAGCCCTTGTCCCCAGTCCCTCTCCAGCTCTCCTGGAGCCCCTTCAGGCTCTGGAATGTGCTGGAAGCTCTCTCTGGATCCTTCTCCAGGTGAGCACCCCCAGCTCTCCCAGCCCCACTCCAGAGGGGCTCCAGCCCTGGAGCAGCTCCGTGGCCTCCTCTGGGCTCTCTCCAGCAGCTCCGCGTGCTCCAGCTGGGGTCCCAGGGCTGGGGGCAGCTCTGCAGGTGGGGGCCGAGGGGCAGAATCCCCCCGGAGCCGCTGCCCACGCTGGGGGTCAGCCCAGGCTCGATGCAAATCGGTTTCCATGGAATTTATTTCCATTTATTTGCATTTCACAACCAGAGGACCCACCCTCCGCCAGCCCCCCACGGCAGGAGGAAACATTCCCCCAAAAGAAGGAAGGAAAAAAGTTCATCCCATCCAGAAGAAGGGAAAAAAACCTCCCCAGAAAATGGAATAAAAAAATCCTCCCATTTTCCTAGATGAACATATGGATATTTCCTGAAAGAGGCTTCCAGCACTCGCACCGTGACCTCCCCTGGGGAGGGTTTGACCTCAGCAGCAGAACTATAAAATATTCATTTTTAACCCCCAAACCCCATCTTCCATTCCCTTCCTGCCAGCACAGGGAAGCTGCTGCAGCCTCCCAGTCACGGGAGCCACACTGGCAGTGCTCAGACGAGCTCAAAACCAACATTGCCCCCTCCCCGCACATGCAGCACCCGGTTTTTCACCCACCGTGGGGGCAGCGGGGCTTTAGGGGGATTGTTGGAGCCGTTTGCTCAGCAGGGAAGGTCGGAGCTTTCCAGGAGCACCCAAGCAGGATGTGGGAACACGGTCTGAACCCTCGTGTCCCTCAAGGACAGCCGGATCAGATAACCCCGGAGCCCCCTGGGCCCCCTGGACCAGGGAAATTAATTAATTAATTAGCTGAATACTCCAGATCCTGGAGCGTGCACGGGAGCCACACACGGAGCGAGGACGGGGAGAGTTTCTGATTTACCAGGGTGATAATAAATACACCCCGAAGTCTAAATACAATAAAATCTGAGGGCTGGTTTTCAGAGTCTCCCCCAAATCTCCCATCGCACAGCACCCGGCATCCCCCACCTCCACGAACGAACACCCCCCAGCCAGGCAGAGACACGGAATGCGTTCTTCCTGCCTGGAAAAAAAGCCGTAAAAAGGGCGATTTCGGTGCACAGCTGCCCGGTTTGCAGAGAGCTGGAGGGGGAATAGCCTGGTTTAGAGGCTTGTGATGCAAAGCAAGAGCCCAAACCTCAGCCGGGGGTGATTTTATCCCTGCGGCGGCTCCGGTGTCGGGGATCCCGGGCCAACAGCTCCATCTCCCGTCCGAGCCCGGCTGCAGCTCCCGGGGTTGCTTTTACACGGCTGAGTATCCCAAAGAACGCTCCAAAACCCGGCCGAGCTTCGTGCCGGAGCCCGGCGCTCACTCGGTCGCCGTTTCGGAGCTGGGAAATGCCTTGGTTTGACTCCAGCCGCTCTCCCGAAAAGCGCATCCCGAGGGATCTCGGCGCCTGGGGATGCTCGAGATCAGCGCCGTTCAACCCCCAAACTCCCCAGCGCGGAGTAATTAACGAGGACGTTAATGGCTAATTAAGGCTTTTTTGGAAATTAAACTGGGGGAGACCGGAGCTTTTGGTTTGGAGGGGACCTTAAATCCCACCCCGTGCCACCCCTGCCATGGCGGGGACACCTCCCACTGTCCCAGGCTGCTCCAAACCTCGTCCAGCCTGGCCTGGGACACTGCCAGGGATCCAGGGGCAGCCACAGCTGCTCTGGGAATTCCATCCCAGCCCCTCCCCACCCTCACAGGGAGGAATTTCTTCCCAATATCCCACCCAGCCCTGCCCTCTGGCAGTGGAAAGCCACTTCCCCTTTCCCTGGCACTCCATGTCCTTGTGAAAAATCCTTCCCACGCCAGGAGAGTCCCCATGTATCGCACACTGATGGCAGGGAAAAGGCAAGAAAAACTTGGGAGCGTGATCTAGGAAGAGCAGGGTCATCCCTGCAGCATTTCTGAGCTCAGATCAGGGCCAGGAACAGAGGGTGCTCATGAGGGGTGCAGACATTGAAGCTGAACCTGGGTCTGGATGCAAAATACGTGGTGGAAAAACGCAAACCCGAGCTGTGGACAGGGGTTCTGCTGCGTTTGTTTGGTGTTTTATAAATGAGCACATTAAAAAACAACCCCTCTGTGCATTGCAGGAATGGATGGGTTTGCTCAGCCCCAAAGCTGCTCCCGAGCCAGGGATGGCGGTGATTTGGGCAAAGCCAGGGGCCTCGGGAACATCCCTGCTCCAAAATGCAACTGAATCCCTCAGGAGCCAAATGACTTCTGTGAAATTTTTAAAGAATGTTGTAAAAGAACCCCAAAAATAAATATCTGTTGGCTGGGGCTCCTTTCAACCCTCGTCAGAGGCGAGGCCCAGCCCAACTCCTCTCCAGGGGAGATGATAAGGATTTTCACATCCCCAAAACCCCCAACTCCGAGGAGAGGTCACCCACTCACAAACACCCAGGCTCAAAAACCCGTCAGTGAGGACTCACCTGCTGGAGGATGGGGGTTACAGCTGCCCACCAGCCTTCGTGGGATCCCAAGGTTTTCGCTCAGTCCGGCTTTATTTTCTGTTCTCACAGCAAAGGTTGAGCTGCTGCAGCTAAAACCCCGATTTAGGGAAGGTTTAACCCCCCAGGACAGGGATTAGGGAAGAAAACGAAGCTGCTGGAGGGCAAAACATCCCTCCCCACTCCTTTTAATCTCTCCCAGGGAGGATTTGTCTCCTCTCTGACAAACACGAAGCACCTGAGAGAGGCTCAGTCCAACAGCTGGGTGTGTTTTGGGCAGGGGATGCCGAATATTGGGATGTCAAGGATTGGGAGATCGTATCAAAGCCAGAGAGATGGACCGAGTGGGGTTTGTCCCCCCAGCATCCCGTCCACCCCCGCAGCCTCCCCTGGAGGTGCGGCTCTTCCCAGGGTGGCTCCCGGTGCTAAAGACGAAGGATTTGGTTAAAAACAGAGGCTGTCTCAAGGCCAAACTTTATTGCAAGGCAGAGGGGTCCGTTTCCAAGCCCCACACCCCCCTCCCCACAAGTCCCAGCGCTCTTCTGGGGGGAAAGGAGCGTTTTCTGGTAAAGCCGTGCAACGGGAAACCAGGGCCGAGCGCTGGAGGGGCTGCTCCGGCATCGCTGCGGGTGCCGATTTCCACAGGTCCTTGCAGGGCTGGCTTCGCTCGCGTAGGCGCTGTCCCAGGTGGGGTTTGCAGGATCCATCCGGCTCCCGGGTGAGCCCCGGGACGGCCGCCCAGCTCCGGCAGCGGCGGAGCGCCTCTCCCACCTCCCCAAGCCACATCCAATCTCCCAGGAAAGTCATTCGCTAAGAAATCCCGGCGGGCGCGGCCGGCCGGGGCTCCCCGTGCGCCCGGGGCGCGCTCAGCGCTGCAGCCCGTGGCTGACGAGGCAGGAGCCCGATGCCAAGAGCAGGGCGAGCCCCAGGCCGGCGCGCCGGTCCCCGGGGGCTCGGCTGGGGGGTCCCCGCTTGGCCCCCAGGTCGGGCCAGCCGCCGGCGTGGAACCCGCCCGCGGGCTGCGGCTGTCGCGCCGCCGGGATGCCGTGGCCCAGGCGGGACGGCCGCGGGCGCCCCAGCAGCCCCATCCCGTAGCCCGCGGCAGCGCCGGCCGCGATGGCTCCGGCCACCTTGGAGCCGCGGCCCGGGGCGCCCCCGCCGCGGGACACAGCGCGGAAGCCCCCGCGGAGCCCCCCGGCCCCGCCGCTCCTCCCGCCGGCTCCGCGGCGGCCGCCGGCCGCGTCGCTGAGGAGGGCGAGCAGCAGCATCACCGCCCAGCACCAGGCGAGGTCCAGGGGCCGCATCCTGCCCCACCTGCGGGACGGGCACGAGGGGCACGGTGAGGGCAGGGATCCCGGGCAGCGCCCGCCTGCCTTTCCCGGAGCTCCGGGTTTGTGCGGCTTTGCGCGTTTTATTTGTGTTTTACCTCACGGAATCTTCTGGGCTGGGAGGGACCCGCAAGGATCAAGTCCAAGCCTCCAGCGGTTTTAGCTGGTGAGGAGGTTTTAGGTCACAGGTTGGACTTGGTGATCTCCAAGGTCTTTTCCAACCTAGTGCATTCTGTGATTCTGTGAGTGGCACACGGAGGGATCAAACCCCCAAACTTCCTGTTATCAGCACCATGCTGCCACCAGCTGAGCTAACCTCGGTGGCTTTTCTCTCTCTATATTACATATTTTATCATTTATTTATCTCTCTATATATTACGTATTTTATCATTTATCTATTATCTCTACATATATATTTTACAATTTATCTATATATTATTATATATTATATTTATTTATATATATATAATATATTATAATATATACAATTTTATATATTACCTATTTTATCATTTATCTATATGTTCATTCGTTGTTAGGTTGCTACTTATCATTTATAATACAGAATAGATAACAATATGTAATCAATAACCAATGATTTCTAATAGAGAACATATATAATAACAGATAATGTTGTATGTTATGTATTATTGTATTAATAAGTGTTATTTTATTATATTTTTATGTATTTATCTATAAATATATATATATTTTATATATATAAACATATATTTATATAGATACCTATTTTTATATACGATATTGGTTTAAGTAGAGAATACGTGGTTAATACATTCCAGTGGAAGGTGTCCCTGCCCATAGCAGGGGGTTGGACTGGGTGGTCTTTGAGGTCCCTCCCAACCCACACCATTCCGGGATTCTCTGATTTAATGCATTATTGTACATTTTTGCCTTATTCCATGCTTTTGATAAGCAAGGAGGGTGGGCGCCATGGTGCAAACAAACCCTCCCAGCTCCCCAAATTCCCCCTTTCACTCCCCGCACCCCGACACGGAGCTCAGGAGCACCGGGATGAGATTCCCCCACCCGTCCCCCACCCCGCAGCCCCTGCGGCCGGCGGCTGAGCAAACAGACTCATTGTGCTGAAGCTGCTGAGCCATCGTGGGCCCAAAATCATCCCCAAAACAGCAGCGGCCGTGTTGACAAAAGCCTTTTGAAAAAGCAGAGCCCCCCTGGCCGGCAGCCGCGGCCGCGGCATCCCTGTGTCAGCGATTCCCTCCTGGCTGGAAGGTGCCAGGCCTGACCCCCCTTCCAAACCCAGCGCTTCAAAAATGAAAATCAGGCTCCATTAATTTGATTTGCCTCGTTTCCCTACCCTGCTCCTCCAGCTGTTGGGGTTATTTTAAAGAAAGCCCGGAGAAGTGTCCCCCTTCCAGCTGCTGGCAGTTGCACCACGGCCGCAAACACCCCAAAACTGGGCTGCAAATCCCACAAAAAATTCCTGCACGAGGATTTTCCCTTCCTGTTTTCCCCCCTCTCTACTTCCCCACCATCACCCAAACTTGTGGATCACCGGCCAGGGAAAATCCCAGCGCTGGAGCATCCCCGGCTCCTCTCCCCAGCTCAGCCTCCAGCTCAGGTGTGCGCCAAACCCTTCTGCTTTTCGCCTCGCTCTGCACCCAATTCCTTCCCCTTTCACCCCACAGCCCCAGGGGATGCTGCCCTTACCCGTGCGCTCGGGGCCGCTGGTGGCTCTTCCCGTCTGTGCCCGCCAGGCTCGGCTCGCTCCGGACTTTTCCCGGTGGGATCAGCGGGGCCAACGTCACCGCTGCCCCCTCCTGCGCGGGGAGGGCTGACGGGGCTGCGGGGGGCTGGCTGAGCCCGCTCCGGGGACACCGAACGGCAGGGACACCCTGCGGGCAGCGGCAGCTCAGCCTCGGGGGCTGCGGGGGGCTGGCTGAGCCCGCTCCGGGGACACCGAACGGCAGGGACACCCTGCGGGCAGCGGCAGCGCAGCCTCCGGGGGCTGGCTGAGCCCGCTCCGGACACACGGCACGGCCGGGACACGCTGCGGGGCAGCGGCAGCGCAGCCTCCGGGGGCTGCGGGGGGCTGGCTGAGCCCGCTCCGGGGACACGGCACAGCCGGGACACCCTGCGGGCAGCGGCAGCGCAGCCTCCGGGAGGCCGGAACAGTCGGGGTTTTACCTTCTGGGAGAGAAACAGGCAGAGGACGGAGCCTGCCGACAGCGGTGCCTGGGGGTAAATAGTCCCCGAGGGCTGGATAAGCACTAAACCAGGCCGATGTTCCCCAAAAATCCTGCAGCAATTTGGATGTGAGTCTGTAAGTCTGTAAGGGAAGAGCGTTTCTCCTTGGGAAACTCCACCGGGACTCAGGCAGGTTTTGCTCTTCCCCCTCATCTCTCCCAGCTCCCATGGAGCCCATTTCCATGGCATTCCTATCCACAAAAAGTGACTTATTTTGGACAAGCCAGGGTCTGACTCGGGGGGGTTCATTCTGCATTAAGTTGCTACATATTTTATTTTACTTTATTTTCTTGTTAATCCACGCAGCAGTGCCACAATCATCCCTCAAACACATCAAAAGCTCCTCTCGCTGTACAACACTTTCCCGAACATGAGTTAAAGGTGGAAAAGGTACCATTAAAATTAAAAACAAAAAAAATTACAAAGATGCATTGCAAAAACTCAAAGGGAGGGAGAAAGTCAGAGGTTTAGTTCACATCGAGGTATAAAATTGATATTGCTGGTTTAGCCTGGGAGGAAAGAGGTTTTTCCAGGTGATGGTGGTAATGGAGCCAGTCTGGTCCTGGTTTCACCAGGATAATGCGCTGGCACCGCTGGAAAATGGATTTGGAAAATAAAATCCTCTTTATTTCTGCCTCCCCCTCCTCCTGCCTTCCCCCGTTTTCCATCCAGCATCCCTGGAGATGCTCGAGGCCCTCAGCGATCCCTGCGAGTGCTATTTGGCATTTACAGCTACCAGAGAGGTTTGACATCGTGGTTTCCTTAAAAATCCCTAAACATTAGTGCAAATTAGAGCGGGGGGCAGAGGGGGCTGCACCGCCAGATGCAGGTTTGGGGAACGCGCTGGAAAAAATGGGATTTTCTCCTGTGCTGGAAATCCGCCCGTGAGCCCCCAGGTCAGGGTTAAACCCCCCCCAAATCTCAGCCAACCCTTTGGATTTACAAAATCCTCCCGACACCTGTGAATTATTGCAATAGGAATGTGCTTTTCTCTAAAAAAAAAAAAAAAGAGGAATTTTTTGTGCTCTCTTGCCACCGATCCGGGAGCCATGTTGGGCATTTCCAAACTGAGCCCCCGGTTCCAGTTCCAGCTCTGGCAGCCCTCACTCAGCCCCGTCCTCAGCTTTGTGCTACTCACAGATTTCCTCTTTTTTTTTTTTTAAATTTTTCCTGGTTTCCCCCCCGTGTTTTCCAGGGGATTTGAGGTTTTGGCTGAAGCTGCCACCAGCCAGAGCCTTCCTGGGAAGAGCCCCCCGAGGACTGTGCGCAGATGAAGGTGTGGGAGGGGGGGTTGGCTCGGAGCTGCAGCGATCCAGACGGACACCGGGAACGGCGCGGGGGGGTTGGGATTTGGTGCAGCGCATCCCACGGGCCCACGGACGTTCACATCGCCGTCGGACCCTCGGAGATCTCCTCCAGCCTCTGCTCGATCATCAGCCGCAGGATGGAGTATCTGGGGAGGCACAGGACAAGGAAAAGGGGATTTTCCAGCACCCAGCTGGCCAAGAAAACCCCAGAGTAATGCAAACCCCACACTCCAGATGCGCAAATGAATTTTTTGGGATCCAAGCAGCCCCCCCAGGAATGTCCTTCCCTCCCGGCACTCCCCCCTCGGAGCTCCCAGCCCCACGTACTTGTGCTTCAGCTTCTTCACTTCCCGGTCCTCCTCCTCCTCCAGCTTCTGGATGAAGCTCCTGAGGATGGGCATCTCGAATTTGATGTACTGGGCAACCTGGGCAGGAGAGGAAGAGCAGGAAATGATGAGGAGGGTGATGAACTGACTCCCCCTGCCTCCCATCCTCTCCTTAGATTTAACCAGGGAAATCAAGGATCCCAAAATTTTGCAGCAAACCCTTAAAAAAAGACATTTCCTCTGCACGAAGTGACCACCAGCTCGTGCAAACGAGCGAGCACGGGATAATTATTGGGGAAAAAAATCCACCTACGGTTTATTTATCTTAATTTACTCCCTGGCTACGAGAGGTGGCTCTGTCTGAGCGTCCCCAGAGTCTCAGAGCTGCTTAAGCCCAAATTCACCCCAGAAGTGCCTCGTCGGAGCCGGGATTTCAGAGCCGGCAGATGGCACAACGGAGCCGCTCCCACCCGCGGCGCGCTCCCGGCTGGAAAAACACCAATTACGCCAAAGGCTGCGCTGAAATCGCTCGTCCGTGATCAGATTCGGGATGGCACAATCGGGCTGGGGGCGTCGGCTCCGGCTGGGAGCTGCTCTTGGAGCACAGAACGAGGATTTTCCCGTAGGACCGGGAGTTTTTGTGGAGAGAGACAGAGGAGCAAAGCAATCCCTGCACCTGTTCACTGGGGATAAATTCTTCCCTGTGAGAGTGGGGAGGGACTGGGATGGAATTCCCAGAGCAGCTGTGGCTGCCCCTGGATCCCTGGAAGTGTCCCAGGCCAGGCTGGACGGGGCTTGGAGCACCCTGGGACAGCGGGAGGTGTCCCTGCCCAGGGCAGGGGTGGGATGGGATGGGATTTAAGGTCCCTTCCCACCCAAACCATCCCACGCTCCTGTGATCCCCCGGCTTCTCCAAGGCCACCCGAGGGGGACGCGCATCCCGTGTGGGCACACTCACGTCGTAGGTGACCTCTTCCACCTGGTCCTTCTCCATGAGGAACACCTTGGACACCTGCTCGCAGGGGCCCTGCAGGATGCGGGCGAGCAGGGGGAAGTCGCTGCCGCGCAGCTTCTGCTTCTCTGCAACGCCAGAACCGCGGCGTCGGGCCCGGCAGCGCCCGGGCGGCGCCGGGGCCGAGGCGGCAGCACCGGGGGGCTTTGGGGCGCTCCCGGCTGGGGGTTCGGGGCACTCACTCACTGCTAGGGGCGTTTGGGACACTCATCCAGAGGGGTTCGGGGCACTCACTCATTGCTGGGGGGGTTTGGGGCACTCATCCAGGGGGTTTGGGGCACTCACTCATTGCTAGGGGGGTTCGGGGCACTCACTCACTGCTAGGGGCGTTTGGGACACTCATCCAGAGGGGTTCGGGGCACTCACTCATTGCTGGGGGGATTTGGGGCACTCATCCAGGGGGATTTGGGGCACTCACTCACTGCTAGGGGGGTTTGGGGGGTCTGGGGCACTCATCCAGGGGGATTTGGGGCACTCACTCATTGCTGGGGGGGTTTGGGGCACTCATCCAGGGGGGTTCGGGGCACTCACTCATTGCTGGGGGGGTTCAGGGCACTCACTCATTGCTAGGGGGGTTTGGGGCGCTCCCGGCTGGGGGATTTGGGGCACTCACTCATTGCTGGGGGGGTTTGGGGCACTCATCCAGGGGGTTTGGGGCACTCACTCACACCCAGGGAGTTTGGGGCACTCATCCAGGGGGTTTGGGGCATTCACTCATTGCCAGGGGGGTTTGGGGCACTCATCCAGGGGGGTTTGGGACACTCATTCACACCCAGGGAGTTTAGGGCACTCACTCACACCCAGGGGGTTTGGGGCACTCCCATCCGGGATAATTTGGGACACTCACATCCAGGGATTTGGGGCACTCACCTGCAGGAGGGTTTGGGACACTCACATCCAGGATAATTCGGGGCACACATCCAGGATAATTTGGGGCACACACATCCAGGTGTCTCTGGGACTCTCACACGCAGAGATTTGGGACACTCACATCCAGGGATTTGGGACTCTCACATGCAGGGATTTGGTGCACTCATGTCCGGGGGTTTGGGGCACTCATCCAGGGGGGTTTGGGGCATTCACACCCGGGGTAATTTGGGGCACTCACACCCGGGGTAATTTGGGGCACTCACACCCGGGGTAATTTGGGGTACCCAGGGTAATTTGGGGCACTCACACCCGGGGTAATTTGGGGCACTCACCTCCGCTCGTGTGCACCATGTACAGAGCAAACTCCTCGGCGGAGTTCTCGATCTGGGGGCAGACACAAAGCTCTGCTAAAGGGACTGGCTGTGCCCTGGGCTGCCCCAGGAATCAACCCCAAAATCCCATTATTTCACCACTCTGGTGCATTTTATACAGAGAGATCGACATGTAACTACAGATCTGTGTAAGCACAAAGGTATAAAAAATATTCATACAATAATACATTTAATTAATCATTAAATATATTGCATGTATTTATATATATTATAAATTATTCCTCTATAGAATATATAATACATATTTATTATATATTACGTAATATATATAAAATATGTATTATTTGTATTCGATAATATATTGTGTAATGTCTACATTTCATCATATATAACACTTATAATAATATTATTTATTATATTTAGTATATATTATATATCACACTGAAATATCTTTATTTATAACTATGCATTAATACATATTTTATATTGTGTTTATTATATTTATTAAGATACACACGTAGTTTATTTAGATTATTTATATATAATATATAACGCATTAATGAAATTATACTTAATATGATATTTTATGATTGCAGGTATAATATACATTATAGATACATATTCAAATACAAATACGTAAATATTTGATATATCTCATATATTTATATATTTTTATATATGATGTGTATAGAGCACACGCCACACACATATATCTGAATGCAGATTTTATATATGGAATATAAAGATTTTATGCATATAATATACAGATTTATATATAATATAAAGATTTATATATATATAATCTGAATGCAGATTTCATACATACAATATATAGATTTTATATATATAATATATGGATTTATATATAATATGAAAATTCATATATATATATAAATATAAAAAAGTATCTATAAACTGAATGCAGATTTTATATATAGAATATATAGATTTATGTATAAGGATTTATGTATAATATGAAAATTCATATATGTATACACATATATATTAAAAAAATATAACTATATCTATAAACTGAATGCAGATTTTATATGTAGAATATATAGATTTTATATATAATATAAGGATTTATGTATAATATAAGGATTTATGTATAATATGAAAATTCATATATATATACACATATACATTAAAAAAATATAACTATATCTATAAACTAAATGCAGATCTTATACATATAATATAAAGATTTTATATACATAATACAAAGATTTTTATATATAATATAAATATTCATATATAATATAAAAATTCATATCTATATATGTATATATAGGTATATATAATATGAATGAAGATTTTATGTTTGAATACAACCTCTGCGTTCGGAGCAGCCCAGGGGCGCCGGGGCGGGATGCTGAGCGTACCTTGAACTTGTTGAGCAGCAGTTTGAGCACCTGGGGCGTGGTCATGGTGCTGTTGATGCGCACGTTGGTGACGGAGCCGTAGGCGGGGGTGAACACCGAGGTCTGCGGGGCACAAACACCAGTGAGGGCCCTGCCCGGATCCCCCCGGACCACCCGGATCCCCCTTGACACCTTAATTACGTCTCCCCGGATGGGGGAATTTCCAGAGCCCTTGCCTGGGCTCTGCAGACGAACGGGACTTTTCCACGCCTCTTGCTTTTAGGAAGTTGTTTATTAAGTCTTATCAAAAGGAGCTCAGCCAGGGACATGACTCCCCGTAGAGCATGCGAGAGAAAAGCCAAGTTATCAAGATAACACTGTTCTTTTAAAGGTAAATCACCCAATGAAAACCCAAAACGAAAGATATTTTTACTTTTCTACCAATGTTCAATAAATCTTTCTGTCACATGAAAGGAACTGCGGAATTTTCACCCAATCCTCTCAATCCACTTTTGCCGCAGACATGGAGTAATGAAAGAAGGAGGAAGAAGGCCTAGAGAACAACAGCAATCCTCCATTTTGGAGTTTTTGCTTTTTATCTATTTGCTATATTAACAAACCCAACACATCTAAATTTTCACCCTGTGACAATTCTTACATAATGTTCTATCACCTAATTCACACCAGTGTAGATTCTGCTTCTTCCCAGAGGGTGGGCAATTTTCTCCATGGACAAAGGTCAAAAACAGGGTTGTCCAGGGGGGCAAAACTCTTCAAAACAGGCAGGGAAATATTCCCTGCACTTTGGACTCCAACACCCCCGGATCCCAGGACGGGCCCTGGGCTCACCTTGTGGTTGTAGAAGTGGCCGTTGATGGAGAAGCGGTGCCGGCGCAGCCGCCGCTGCTCGCCGGGCGTGCGGGCGCTGCCGCGGTGCCGGACGCCGACGTCGCTGCGGGTCCGCATCAGCTGCGGGGCCTCCTCCGGCGGCCTGGGGGCTGCAAAACACCCGTGGGACTGTGGGGATGGGCACCGGGAACAGTGGGAACCCCCCAGGTTCTCCTCCGGAGCTCCAGGAGCGTTTGGACGACGCTTCCAGGGGTGCACAGGGCGGGATTGCTGGCGTGTCCTGGGAGCTGGGTCGATGATCCTTGTGGGTCCCTTCCCGCTCAGGAGATTCCCTGATTCCAGAATCTTCCTGCTGCAAAGCAGCCACTGGGAGTCCCCATGGGGGTGCAGAAATCCTCACCCCAGGATCAAACTTCCTCATCCCTACAAACTTCCCAGGACATGTTTAACCCCCCGGTTTAAACCACAGCACCCGGTTTATTCTCCCCCAGCTCCCGAGGAAGGTCATTAATTCGGAATTAACTGCCCAAATCCGTGCTGCTACCTGGATAAAACCCCTTCTCCCGGGAACTCGAGCGTCTTCCCTCGCTTTTCCATAATTTAACTTTCGCTGTTCTCTTTCCCTTTAATGAGAACAGGCAAACGAGGGCAGAGCCTCAGATCTCTGCATGAAAACTGGCCCGGGTCCAGATTATTATAAACCAGCTCTTCATCCATTTTTAATGAACCTCTCAGGCTCCAGCTTTGGGTGTTTTAATTCAAAGCATGTCTGCAGCAGGGAGAAATCTCCGGCAGGCGCTGCTCCAGCTGCACACGCGGCGACCGAGCGCTCCCGAGGAGCTCTGCGCCCACGCCGGGCACTGGTTTTTTACTGGATTTTAGGGAAAACGCAATAAAAGGCGCTTTTTTGGTATGTGCTGGCAGAGGATTGAGGCCATAAGGCTGAGAGAGCTGCCAGGGAACCGTGGTGGGGTGACCTGGGGTGGGGATTGCCTGGGACAGACTCAGTTAAGGGGGAAAAGTGGTGGGAGTGGGGAGAGCAAAAAGAAAAAGGGGAAAAGTTGGAGGATCACGCATGGGGGTTCATGGATCAAGTTTTGCAAGGACTCAGCTCCTCTCAAACGGATGAGCTGGTCCTTCTTTATCCCCCCAACCCTAAAAAAAACCCACCCAAAACCCCAGAATGTCTGCAAAACGCCCCAGCTGAAGGAGCAAAACGCATCCACCAGGTTTTCCCTGCGGGAATTCCCGGTGGGACAGCTGTGCCCTGCTCCTCAGAGCAAGGGGTTAACGAAGCTCCGGCCCAGCTCTTCCCCCTCTGCAGAGGAGAAACCAGGGAGGGCACAAACACTTTGCAGCAGTGTTGACTTCCCCATGGCAACGGCGCTTCCCAATGCTCCCATTCTTCTTCCCGAAAAGCGGAGCCTCCGGGAAGGGGAAGCGCTGACATCCTTTTCCCTGCGCTCCCACAAGGGATCTCTGCTCCATCCCCCCTTTTCTTTCCAAGCTCGTCCCCACCTCATCTCACTGCGGGCAAAACCCCTCGGGAATCAGGGAATCACTGAGGCTGGAAAAGACCTTTAAGATCATCGAGTTTTGGGCCATCCGGGAAAAGACTGAATAAAACAACTCCTTTTGGAAGTGGCCTGACTGGAGCAGGACGGGAAACTGAGCCTGGAGTTAAGGACGAGCCTGGTTCCTGTTTTCCCAAATAAAACCGGAGCGTGAGGCTCCCCAGCACCGGGACCAACCCAGGCGGATCCGAGCCCGGCTCACCTGCGCCGTTCCCGGGAGGCTCCGTGCTGGGCGCGGCCTCTGCGTCCGTCACCTGGATGTCCGGCAGCGTGCTGGGCTTCAGCACGGACCTGCGGGTGGACAGAGGTGGTGGTGGGCGCCCTGCCCGTGCGTGGCCGCAGAGGGAATGGTCATCCAGGGAATCTTTGCCCCTCCAGCCCCACCCCCTGCCGCTGGTTCCGGCTGGGACAAAGAAAACCCAGAGGAAGCAGCTGGGGGTGCAGCCAGCAAACCCTGACAGGCTGGGGGGGTGTCTGTGTGGTTTTGGGGGTGTCTGAGTGTTTTGGGGGTGTCTGAGTGTTTTTGGGGCTGTTTGTGTGTTTTTGGGGCTGTCTATGTGTGGTTTTGGGGCTGTGTGTGTTTTGGGGGGGTCTGTGTGAGTTTTGGGGCTGTCTATGTGTGTTTTTGGGGCTGTCTGTGAGTTTTTGGGGCTATGTGTGGTTTTGGGGCTGTGTGTGTTTTGGGGCTGTCTGTGTGAGTTTTGGGGCTGTCTATGTGTGGTTTTGGGGCTGTGTGTGTTTTGGGGCTGTCTGTGTGAGTTTTTGGGGCTGTCTATGTGTTTTTGGGGCTGTGTGTGTTTTGGGGGGTCTGTGGGAGTTTTTGGGGCTGTCAGTGCCCCCCACTCACCCGTGGGCGCCCAGGTTGCAGCCCGAGTGCCAGGAGGAGGAGGAGGGCGGCGGGCGGATGCGTTGGTTGTCGTCCTGCATCTGGAGGCGGATGGGGCGGCGCAGCCCCCAGGAGATGTTCAGCAGCCCCTCCACGATGAGCTCCCCTTCCTCCTGCGGCACAGACGGGATCCTCAGCACCCCAGGGAACGGCCGGGAGTGCGGGCTGGGGACTGGGGTCTGTGAGGTCTTTCCAAACCCAAATATTCTGTGATTCTGTGACTTTTTGGACTCGGCCTCACTCCCGTTCCTGGTGAGGCCACGGGGCAGATCCTCCTGGGAATTGTGCTGAGGCACAGGGAAAATCGGGGCTGGTGACAGCCAGGGTGGCTTCACCGGGACAAACCATGCCTGGAAAACTCGGTGGCCTCCCAGGATGGGGGAACGGACATCACCCACCTGGACCTGGGCAGAGCAGCTGGGAGTGCCCCCCAGGACAGGGAACCGTGGGGTGGTCTGGGCTGGAAGGGACCTCAGGGACCCACTCCATATCCACGGAGTGATCCATCAGATCCAGTCCCTCTTCTCCAGTTTACAGAGCCCAAGGACGGGGCTTGGAGCACCCTGAGATGGCGGGAGGTGTCCGTGCCCGTGCCCGTGGCACGAGATGATCTTTAAGGTCCCTTCCAATCCAAACCATTCCACGACTCCACGTTTGGATGGGATATTGGGAAGGAATTGTTCCCTGTGAGGCTGGGGAGGGGCTGGGATGGAATTCCCAGAGCAGCTGTGGCTGCCCCTGGATCCCTGGCAGTGTCCAAGGCCAGGCTGGAGCACCCTGGGACAGTGGGAGGTGTCCCTGCCCGTGGCAGGGGTGGCACTGGGTGGGATTTAAGGTCCCTTCCAGCCCAGCCCGTTCCACGGCTCCACGATTCTCTGCCTCACTTCCCTCAGTTTCCCTCTGCCCGGGGCGTTTCTCACCTCCCGGTGCCGCAGCTGCAGGTTCTGCCCCTCGTAGTAGATGTTGTAGGTCTTCAAGTGCAGGAGCAGCTCATTCCTGGGGGGAAGAATGGGAAAGGGGCTGAGATGGGGTTTGGGGGAGGAGGGGGACGCTGCAGGCACCGCTCAGGGACCCCTGGGCGGGATCCTGGAGAAAGCAGGAATTGCTTCCCTGGCTGAGGAACCTGCTGTGCTGCCAGAGACCCAAAGCCAGCTTTATTTGAACCAGATCTGGGTCTTTTGCCTCCTCCAGCCCTCCCTGGTTGAAGGTTTTTGCTGGGGATCCAACATTTTGCACCCACAGTTAGGGGGAGAAGCTCCCTGTGACCGTGTCCCCCATAAAACTCCCAAAAAGGCACGAGAAACCCCATCAGAGCTCGGGGCAGCTGGTCATGAGGCTGAAAAACAAATCAATTTTCTGGGGGTCATGCTGGAGTCACGAGTGATCACTCGGTCACGTCGGCTCCTGGCTGCAGCCCTCAGAACAAAGGTCTGAGCCCTGCTCTGGGGGCAAATTCAAAACGAAAACAGAAATAGAGATTAAAAACGAAGACAAAAATCCAGATAAAAATAAATTTTAAAATACAGAGGCACAGATACGTATGAAAATGAAAATGAAATGAATAAAGGACGACAATAAAAATGGTTGAAAAATAAGAATAAGCCCTGCCAGGCTGGCGGAGCCCGGGCGCGGATCACGGGAAGCGACGCCTGTGGCGTGGATTCCCAAAGCTGGGCTGGCTGAAGGAGGCTCGGGATGCTCGGCACCCCCAGGCCGATGCAAACCAGCACAAATCAGGGGGGTCTGGGGTCATGGGAAGGGGGAAATATCACATATTTGCTCTACCTCCTTTTAAATCTCCCTTAAAACCCAGGAGCCGTTTTACTTCTTTGCCAAAGAACAGAAAAACGATTCTTAATCGGGACTTTTTCAGCAAAGCTCGTTTTGAGGGGAGTTTATGGCCACATTTGGCCACACTCCTAAGGAAAAACTTCAAAATCCCACCGGCAACCGTTTTCTTTTTAAGCTAATTGGGGTTTTTTTCACCCAGAACGGCTTTTTCTTTCCAAAACCCTCCGAACTGAGTTAAAACCCAGAGTTGCTCCCATCCTTCCAGCTCAAAGAAATATGGTGTGTTACATGTCATGGCTGTTACTTATTGTGTTTATAATGTTATATATTGTGTTTATAATGTTATATATTGCGTTTATAATGTTATACATTGTGTTTATAGTGGTATATATTGTGTTCATAATGTTATATATTGTGTTTATAATGTTATATACTGTTATATGTTGTATATTGTTACATGTTGTTATATATTGTTATATGTTATACATTATATATTATATATACATAGAATATATATTAATATATTATGTATATAGCTCAAAGAAATAGTGTATATTATAGATCACGGATAATATATATTGTATTTATAATGTTTGTTATATAGTGTATTTATAATGTTATATACTGTGTTTTATGTTATATACTGTTTATAATGTTATATATCATGTTTATAATGTTATATACTGTTTTAAATTATATATTTTTAATGTTGTTATATATTGTTAAATGTTATACATTATATATTGTATTTATAGAATATATATATTAATATATTACATATATTTAGCTCAAAGAAATATTGTACATAATAGGTCATGGATATATATATATTGTATTTATAATGTTATATATTGTGTTTATAATGTTATATACTGTTACATATTATACATATATATTATGTATATCATATATATAATATCATACATATTATATATTATATATTGTTATATGCTGTTATAGATTGTATTTATAATGTTATATATTGTGTTTATAGTGTTATATATTGCGCTTATAATGCTGTATACTGTTATATATTATATATTATACTGTTATATGTTATATACTGCTATATATTGTTATATATTGTTATATATTGTTATATATTGTTATATATTGTTATATATTGTTATATACTGCTATATATTGTTATGTATTGCTATATTTTGTTATATACTGTTATTTATTGTTATATATTGTTATGTATTGTTATAGACTCTTATATACTGTTATATATTATATATTGTATTTATAATATGTATCATTATGTTGTTAGATACTGTTACATACTGTTATATGTTATACACTGCTATATATTGTTATATATTGTTATATAATGTTATATACTGTTATATATTGTTATATATTGTTATATAATGTTATATACTGCTATAAATTGTTAAATACTGTTATATATTGTTACATAATGTTATATAGTTATATATTGTTATATACTGCTATATATTGTTATGTATTGCTATATATTGTTATATACTGTTATTTATTGTTATATATTGTTACGTATTGTTATATATCGTTACATATCGTTATGTGTCGCACATCACACATTTCAGGTCACAGATAACACGTTACACATTTTGGATTGCAGGTAACCCACCGTGCCCCACATTCGGCACCGCACATCCCGCACATTCCCCCCGGGATGCTGCGAACCCCGCGGCTCCCGCCTCCCCCCGCGTCCCTGCCCGCGCCGCCGTTCCCGAGGCTCTTACTTGGGGATGAATTTGTCTTTCCCGCAGGGCACCAGGTCCCCTCCGCCGCCGAAATCCATCCTGGGGCTGCGCGGTCATGGGAGCCGAGCTGCGGGAGGGAGCAGGGACCCCTCAGCGGGAGCCGCCCCATCCCCGCATCCCCGCCGAGAACGGGGGGCGTGAAAATGAAACCCCCGAGGGGCTGGAAAAGGGCCCGGAGGACGCGGGTGTGGGTGGAGCTCGGAGCGGCTCCTCCGGGAAAAGCGGTGGGAAGGGAGGGAGATCAGATAAGGGGCAGAGGCGCCGCAAACTCACTGAAAATTTAATCCCTGCGGAGATATCCTTACGCTAAATTTGCATTTGGAGCATCCACGGGTGTCCCGGCGACGCCAGAGCTGGGGGTGGGAGGGGTGTGAATGGGAATTGTTCCTGTTCTCCGGTTGTTTTACTCTCATTTCACTCTAAAAGCTTCCACGGTGCGAGGCTGGGCCCCGCTGCTGCTGCCTTGGGCCACCCCAAGCCCCGTGGTGGCACGAGGGATGATTTTCCAAGCAGGCAGAGATGCTGGGCTGATCCTTCAGCTTTTTAATGATCCCAGCTGGATTTTTGGGCCATGCAAACCCTTGGGAAGTCCCCAAAATCCCACCTTGGGACGGGCCCTGGCTCAGATCTCAAGTGTGATTTTTGGATGCTGCTAAATTGAATTAAAATGGGATTTGGGGTGAAGCCCTTGGGGCGCTCATGGGTTCAAAACAGTTTGGAAATCAGGCGCTGAAGAGACCTTGGAATGCGAAACTGGGGTGGTTTTGAACAATGAAAAAAGGGCTTTTGGGGTCGTGCTTTTCCTTGGGTGTTTGTGCGAGGTCTCCTAGACAGGATTTCACTTTTCCAAGGTCTTTTCCCTCCCTCCCCTTCTCCCAGAAGAGAAACTGAGGTGAGAAAAAAGCGTTTGCTCTGCAAGCCGCTGTTTTCTTCCACCTCCCACATCGCCATGTGCTTCCTCCCAGTCCCCTGGGGAAAAAAAACCCCTTTTCCTGCAAGAAAAACACCCAAATCCACACTGAAATCCAGGCGGGTGAATGACAACCAAGTCTCTAAAACCTGTCAGTGGATGAATCTAAACCCTAAAGCCTCTGCACGGTGGCAATCCTGGTGTCCCATCCCACACAATGGGAGAAATCCCAGAAAATAAATGATTGGCAACAGCAAAAATATTCCGTGGCAGGTTTGAAACCCCTCACGAGGCCGTGCTGGAGTCAGAGCAGGAGGGGAAGGGCAGGAAATTGGCCCAGCCCAGCCCTGGGGCTCTGGGTCTGCCCAGAGAAAAAGCAGAAGAAAAAGTTGCCATTGAAAAATCGCGGAAGAGCTGACAAAGCTTTGGGTTTCCTGAGCAGCTGAGAAGCTGCACGAGCATCCCGGCAAAACTCGGCAAAATTTGGCAAAATCCGGCAAAACCCAGCGCCAACCCTCCTCCCACAGCCAGCAGCCGCCTCTCCTGCCTCCATCCATCCTCCCACAGGGAACAAACCCAGGAATAATCCTGTTTATCCATCAAAAGTGGCACCGGGAGGCGGTTTTGCAGCCGGCCTCATGGGTTTGGGATAAACGTGGGGGCAGCAGCTGCTTGCGGGGCCTCAAATTTGGGGGGTCCCAGCTGTGAGGTGCAGGGATGGCAGGAAGGAGCATCCCGCTCGTGGGTGTCCCCTGGCAAGGGATGAAAAGCTCTGGGGACGTTCCGGGAGGATTAAAGGACACGGCTCTTGGCACATGTGAAAGTGGTGCCAAAACCACCAAAGTGAGTGAAAAAAACCCTCCTGGAGCAGCAAAAACACCAAAGTGAGTGAAAAAAACCCTCCTGGAGCAGCACAGCCGAGGGTGGAGCCTTTGGTACCACTCGGAGCTTTGCTCCAGAGCATCCTGGTGACGCAAAGGGGCGAAGCCAAAGTCCCAATTCCCTTGGGAAGGGGACACGAGGACGAAGAGCAGCCCAAAAAAGGGGCCCATTTCGGGATGGAAGGGGAGCTCCGAAATGCAGGTTCATCCTCCCGTGCTGAGGAGTCGTTTCCTGTTTACGCCCCGGCTCTGCCACCTTCGCCTCCGTCATCACATCCCTTCCGAGGAAAGGGGCAAATTCTTCCTTTTTTGGGTTGGGAGAGAAGCAGGCTGCGAGTGGAGGGGAGAGGCGGCTCCTGGAGATTCCCCAGCGGAGAGCAGGCACTGCCGACCCCGACATCCCGCTGTGGCTTTGGAAAAAGGCTGGAAACCACCCGCAGAAGGCTGGAAATCACCCAGATCCAAGGGCTGGCAAAGTGGAAGTTGCTCCATTGCTCAACCGTGGCAGTTCGGGGCCGTCTCCATGCCCGGCACCCCCGTGCCTCAGTTTCCCCCTCGGAGCTGACGCGTTTCCGCCGTGCCTGGCCCGGCCCGAGCTTCTCCCGATGCTTCACAAAGCGCTTTTAACTCAGCTCCAGACGGAACCAACGCCCTGCGCCCGCGGCAGGAGGATCCCAGCCCTCGCTGCCTCCCTGCACAGCCCTCGGCTGCTCCCGGGCCGGACAGACCCCACGGAGCCCAGACTTGCTCCCCTCCCTAAAAATAACCTCCCTAAACCCCTTCCCGCACCCCTGCAGAGGGAGCCTGGCCACATGCACGGCCCCTCACCCTCGCCGAGCTCCCGGGGAGATGCACAGCTCCAACACAACAAAACAAGGAAAAAAGTAGCAAAACACCCCAATACCGTGTTTTCAGCAGGAGAGGGGTGTTCTTCTCTGCTCTTGCAAAGAAATCTGCATTTTGGGGGGGTGGGGGGGGATTGCTGCCTCGGTCCCCCCCCGCAGCACACGGGAGCCTCGGCAGCATCCCCGGCATCCCCCGCTGGGGCGGGAGACGCGGATTTGGCGCAGCTGAGGGATTGTGGGAATATCCCGCTCCCCGGGGAGGCCGCGATTTTCCCTCCTGCACCAACGCTGCCGCTCCCCGGCAGCCCGGGGCGGCTTTTAACCGGCCCAAGGGCGCTTCGATCCCGCTGCGATCGGCAGCAAAGCATCCTCCGAATGCGGCGGTTCCTCCCGGGAGCCTCCGGCAGCCGCTCCGCTCAGCGGTATCTGGGGCACGACCGGACACGCGCGGCCGAGCGCTCACCCCGTCCCGCGGATCCTGCGCTGCAGCAGCCGCGCTGCCGCCGGTGCCTCCGGCCCGGCCGCTACTCCTGAGCTGGGATCCCTTCCCCGCGTCCGGCCCGCATCCCTAGGCGGGGAGGTGCGGCAGCTCCATTGTTTTCCAGCGCCGCTATTGTTCTCCAGCCCAATTGCTCCGTCCTGGAAGGGCAGAGGGAAGGAGGGAGCGCTGAGCGGCGGCAGAGCCGGCCGGGGATGCCGTGGGGGGGCCGGGTCACCTGGGGACAGGCGAGGGGACCCGTTGGCCGCGCTCAGGGTGAAGCCCTCCGGGAGGAGCCGGTGCCCACCGGGGGCTCCTCGTGGGCTCCGGGACGGCGGCGGGCGGGTCCCGCCCGGGCGCGACGGGGCGAGAGGGTGCCGTGCCCGGGGTGGGAGCCGTGGGCGCTGCGGCTGCTCCAGCCCGGCGCGGAGGGCGATGCTGAGGGCGCTCGGTGGGTGCTGAGGTGACACCCCGGTTTTGGGGCCGGATCCCCCCCGTTCCCGGCGGTGAGCGCGGTTTTCGCCTCCGCTCGCTGCGGCCGCGCCTGCGGGAGGGCCGCGGCTCAGCCCCGGGGCCGCTCCCCGCGCACGGGGCGGGGATGGGGATGGAGACCGGGATGGGGACGGGGATGGGGACGGGGACGGGGATGGGGATGAGGACGCCCCATCCCGCCCGCACTCACCCGGTGCCGGTGCCGGTCCCGCTCCGCTCCGCAGCCGGTGCCCCCGTAGGGCCGCCCCTGGGCGGGGCGGGGCGGGACGCGGCGGGGAGGGGCGCGGGCGGGGCCGCGGGTGGGAGCGCGGGGGACACCCCCTCCCTCAGCCGGGGTCATCCCGGAACCCGGATCCCGAAGGACGTCCCGGTTCCGAGATCGCTTCCCGGGGCCCAGGACCCAAAGGATGCCACCTCAGGGACCCGGGATGTCCCCGCCCGGACATCCCGAAGGATGCTCCATCTCGCATCCCTGGAGCAGGTTCGGGGTTCCCGAAGGACACCCTGGCTCAGGACCGGGGTCTCAAAGAATGACCCATCCCTGGTCCCAAAGGACGCCCCATCCCCACCGTCGGAACCAGGATCCCATTCCCGATGTCAGGAACAGGATCCCAAAGGATTCTCCAACCCCGTTGCCAAGAGCAGAATCCCAAAGGAATCCCCATCCCACGCAGCCAGGCTGGAAATGCTCTCACAATTAGCTCCAGCTTTGTGCAGAATTCCCAGAGGGAGCTTTGTGGGCTGCATCACGCAGGCTCAAGCCGTTATTTCTGCCTTAAAAAGCCCCAAATCCCGGGATATCCAGTGCCGGAGCCGTGCCTGCATCGCACTTGGCTGTTCTGTCCTCGGGATGGTGCAACGGGGCCGTGCGCTCGTTCCCCACCTCGGCCTTGGGATCCCATCCGGATCCAAAACCGCCCCCGAGAAGGGGATGGAGGAGGAAATAAATGGAAATAAAATCTGCCTGGAAGCAGCTGCTGCAGCTGGGGGGTCACGGTTACCTCTGCACCGGCGCTCAGCACTCCCGGGGTTGGGGTCCCGTCCTGCCCGTCCGCTCCCGGCACCCTGGGGAGAGTTTGGGGGAGTTTGGGGGTGTTCAGTATTCCAGAGGAGCAGCAGCAGTGTCCCTCCTCCTTTGTCTGCTCCTGACCTTTCCCAGTGCTTTGTGGCTTCTCTGGGCTTTTTTTCTTTTTAAGGAATTTGCCTAGAAACAGCCCACACGAAAGGGAGGAAAAAAACCAAAACAAAGAAATAATCAAAGCAGCTGCTGGAGCCAAACAGGCGTCTCTGCAGGCACGGGCTGGAATGGGCCTTTTCCCCCCTTTTTTCTTGGATTTCTATGTAAAATATGAGAAGTTCCGGAGGAGCCATCTGGCTCAGGGAAGCACTGACTCGGCAAAAGTGAGTGGGGCCGGGTCAGGATTGATATTCCAGCAGCATCTCGAGGGCTGGCGGGGATGAGAGGCCCTTTGTGGTGGGAAGAACCCGGCCGAGCGCACAATGGAGCCGGCCCCAAACCCCGGGGATTCGGCCCCAAACCTCAGGGATTCAGTCCCAAACCCCGGGGATTCGGCCCCAAACCCCGGGGATTCGGCCCCAAACCTCGGGGATTCGGCCCCAAATACAGGGAGAGCTCCCACTGACCCTCAGCTCGTGGGGTGAATGCAAACAGAAAAATAAAATTAAATCAAAGGTTTGGGGTGGGCACCTGTGGGAGCACAGGGGGATCTTGGCTGTGGAATTGGGGTTAAATCCTGGTTTTTGCTGTGTCCTGCTCGGTGCACAGGCGGTGGAGAGGGGAGGCTCAAGCCTGATGGAGGGATTTATTTACCAAATCAAAGGAATCTGACCCATTCCTGCCCTGTGAGGGTTCCCTGCAGCTGCGAGGCCACTGCTGCCTCCTTACCCGCAGCGGGGTGAGCGCGGATCCACGAGGAACCAAATCCACGTGCGAGGAGAGCAGAACTTCCACCCCTCTGGAGCCTGAGCATCCCCCCGGGCTGCCGAAAATCCCCCAGGAAAAGGCGAAAGGGACGTTACAGCACCTGTTCCGCAGGGTGAATCAGCATTTCTGTGCTCAATGCCACGCTGGGATCACAGCAGGTGCCTTTTAAACCACGAGCTTGGATGGATTCACTCCTGTCAAGGAGCTCAGTCATGCCCCAAAATAAAGCACCAGCTCCAGAATTCTCCACTATTCAATTATTTCCCCCCAGACCAAGCAAGCAGCCAAAATCCCTTCTTTCCTACCTTGGCAGCCTCTCATTATTTCAGCTTTGAGGCCCCCCCAGCCGACTGCCAGTAAATACCGAGCAGTATCCCGCATTTGGATGGATCCACGTTGGTGTGGGAGCATCTGAGAGCTGTTAGGGAGCTCTGGGAACCAGATGGGAAGAGGCTCTGGAAAAGCCTCTCCTCGTCCCTGACCTGCGTCTCCTTCACACGATCGCCCTCCCCGCGTGGGGATGGTTCAGTCATCCTGAAAATCCAGATTTTGAGGTTCTGCCCAGGATCTGCCCTCCTTGGGTCGATGTTGGCTGGGGCAAGGCACAGGGAGAAAACACAATTACGGCCTGAGCTCTGAGCCGGCAGCACAGAGGATTAGGCAGGATTAGGATCAGGTTTTCATCACGGACCCAAACCTGAGCGCTCAGAAATCCCTGGCCCTGCTCACAGCTGCTCCTCTGGCTTTGATCCCACAGCTGCTCTCACCCCCCTCGCTGTGGATTTGGGTGATTTTTTGCTGTTTTTGTTCCCATCTGCCTCCACCACTGCTGGACTCGTCCCCACGGGCCACACCCGAGTTCGGGGCAGTGCTGGGGTGTCCCCATGTCCCCAGAGCCAGGAGCAGCTCCCTTGGAAGCTGGCAGATGCCTGAGGGCGCCAGGTACCCTCAGCCAGGTGTTCCCAGCTCCCAACACCTCGCGGGCATCGCTGCTGCTCCGGGCTGACAGCGGGAATTTGCCACTGGAGCTGCAGAGAAATGAGGTCACTGGAGGGCTGGGGACGAGGGGAGGTGGTGACAAGCCAAGGGGACCCTCGGCTCCTCCATCCACACACAGGGAGAGCTGGAGGGGCCTCAGCTGAGAGCGGGGCCAGGCAGTGAACCACAGGAACGGGCAGGAAGCTGAGCCTCTTCCCTATAAATCAAGGAATTCCGTGTGTCCATGGGGCGGGAGCTGCGGGATGAGAGCTGCGAGGTCAGGAAGGGGTTTGGGGGTTCTGGTTTGGGGTGGCACCTGCTACAGTGACTCTGGGGCTTCCCCTGGCCTGGATTCCAAAATTAATTATCCACTAGGAGGAAATCAATCAATTAGGAAGGAATTGTTCCCCGTGAGGGTGGGGAGGGGCTGGGATGGAATTCCCAGAGCAGCTGTGGCTGCCCCTGGATCCCTGGAAGTGCCCAAGGCCAGGCTGGACGGGGCTTGGAGCAGCCTGGGACAGCGGGAGGTGTCCCTGCCCATGGCAGGGGTGGCACTGGGTGGGATTTAAGATCCCTTCCACCCAAACCATCCCAGGATTCTCGAATTCCATGATTCTCCATCAAAGGAACTGTGACACCACACTGCCACACTGCATCTATGCCCGCGTTTATTTATACTGAACAGCTTTAAAAATACAGAATAAAATAGCTTTATCTACTATTATTCACAACATCTGGTCCAAATATTACATTTTTAAATATTTAGTTGTTTAATGAAGCAATGTTAGAAAAAAAAAAAAGGAATAATAATAATAAAAAAAACCTCCGTAAAAGAATTACACATCTTGGAACAACAACAACAAAAAAATCAAACAAAAAACCCCCCCAAATAAACTTTTGCTGTCGAACAAAAAAAGTTTTACAGCTGAAGTCAGTCACGAAAAGTCATGGAAAAACAAAATTTATCCCCACCGCCTAAGAACAGTCAATAGTTTGTTACACCAAGGGTTGTTAGAAACAGACAAATACAGAATCTGGGCCGGCAGCACGAAGAGCGCCCAGGGAAGGTGCAGGAAACCCTGGGTGTCACTGCACAGCCACAGCCCCACGGGAATTCCAGCCAGGAATGCTGGGGATGGCTCCCAACACCGATCCCAACTCTCCCACAGCCCAAGCTGTGCAACTCGTGGCCTCCCCAGGGCCCTGACCCCATGGGCTCCCCGGGGCCGGCAGCCTCGAAAACCAGAGAAACATGCACCAAGTGGGACTTTCCTGCAAAAAATGAGTGACCCCCCACTCCCCCTGCTTCGGAAAATGAAAGGAAAAGGGAAAAAAAGAGCCGCTTTTGGTGGAAGAAGGCCACAAAGAAGCAACATGAAAGGTCGTGCTGGTCTCACACACGCGTTTCACACACCAATGCACCGATCATGGCAAGCACAGGCTGCTGAGGTGGGGTGGAGGCATCCAAGGGCTCAGCCAAACCAGCAGACACCGGGCATCTGCCACCACGAGTGCCTGCAGCGCTGTTTGTACCCCAAAGGACGGGATTTCCACACTTTCTGTGGTGTAAGTGACGGGTCACGCTCGCCGACGCTCCCCGGGGCGTCGCTGAGGGGCTTCCTCTGCACGCGCCAATTCTGCCCCGGGAGCCCCGAGGGCTCAGCAGGGAGGAAACAACAAAAACCCTCCAGTTTTGGGTAGGAACACAAACATGGGTAAATAAAGTATACACAACTACTATAGATTCGTCAATGAAGAAATTCTACCATCACATGACATTGTCATGACACTCATACCACTCCCTCCCAGGAAAACCGCCGCCGTTATCCTGAGCGGAAATGTTATTTTTTTTTTCAATATATGGAAATAAAATACTGCAATATTCATGTACAAACCAAGTTGTCATATTTCAAGTCAGTATTAAAAGGCAATAAAGCAAATTTGGGGTTGAAAAGGTTGAGCTTTCTGAGCGAGGTACGTGGTGAAGTCCCTCCAATATGACAACGTGAATCAGTCATAGCTGTCAGCTACGAAACCTAAATTTCTATAGGCATAATTTGCAAGTATTTGCTTTAGAAAACGTGTTTCAACATGTCAGCAAGAACCCTTAATTTAACCTAAAAAAAAATACAAGAGAATATCAATTACAAAAATCCCAAGTTACTTTGTTTGTATACACTGATACCATCTCTGATATGACAAAATATTTCTACCATGAATATTTGCCCTTCCCTCTTGGATTCGGTTGAAACTTCTCATCGCCTCTTCACTCACCTCTCAGGTGCCGCCTTCCCTGGGTGGTTGGAGTTTGGCTGTTTGAAAGGCAGGTAAGGACAGAGAGGAAAATCCAGCATTGCACTGGCAGTCAGGTCACACCTGGACGTCCCCAGCAGACACGACGAGACCTCAAAGCTCCCAAACCTGCGGGTTCATCCTCCACCACCCCCGCCAGCAGCTCAGCACAGGCTCCCTGGAATCTCACAGCAGCCACTTGGGAAAGCGACCGGGCAAACTGACCAGGAAAAGTGAGGGTGGGAGAAGGATTTAAGGTCCAAAATCTCCCCCTGCACCTGCACAAACCTGGGGTGAACTCGGGGGTTTCCCTCACAAATTAAAGTAATGCTGGGAGGGCTCCAGGAGCCCCACAAGGGACAGGGGAGCTCCTCTTCCCAAGGCTGCTGTGCCCAACTCTGTCCTAGCCCACCTCAGCCCAGCCCTTCCTGCACATCCAGGTGTCCTTCCCGAGCCTGGGGCTCCCCTTCCACCGTTCACCCTCGGGAAGAGGCGGAGAGCTGCCACTCTGAGGAACCGGGATCCAAACTGACTCCAACTCCAGCTGCTCCCTCAGCGGTCCCCAGGCCAGGGGCTGCTCCACTCTGGGCCGGGGGGAACGGGCACAAGTCACAAAAAGAACGAAATCCAGCAGGCACAGGGTAACTGTGACCTGCTCGGAGAGCGCTGCAGGGAAGGAGGGGTGCCCTGCTCCAGGGAGGAGAGGGAACTATCCCGGGATTTGCTGCCCTGGACCTTGGATTGTCTTGGGAATCTCTGCTGAGGCAATGCAGAACTCGCCCGGCTCTCCCTCGGCCAGGGCCAGAGACGAACTCTGCTCTCATCCCCTCGTCTGTCTCTGGAGTTACCAAAACTCTGCCTGCGGGAGGAGCTGGGGAAGCCGGGAACGCTCTGGGGCTCCGGCCTGGAAATAAAAAGCTGGAAATGAAAACCTTTTTCCTCCCTTTCTCCACTTTGACAGGATAACCAACTTTGGCATCTGACATCACCACAACCCCCTGGGTTGTACAGCCACCAGAGGTGGCTTCTGTTTTCCTTTCAGATGGGTATTCTTAACTCCCCCGCGTCTGCCACACATCTTTGGTTGCACAGAAAGCTGGGAAATTTGGAAGCTTTGTGCCACTGATCAGAGGTCCCCGCACCCAAACCGTGCGCAGGTGGGCGTGGGAATCCAACACCTCACTCCCTGGAGAGGAAACACTGAAAAATGAGCAAAAATGACTTTTGTTTCACAGGCAAACGAACCTCGTCTACTACACAACAACTCTTCCGACCAGCTCTCGAGTCCAACTGACACCAAGACTGCAAACTACTGAAAGTTCCCCGAAGGAAGCAGGAACAAACGCATGCTTGGACATGGGAAAAGCGGGATAAAACAGTTTCTGGAAACAGCCATGGCATGCTGAGAACGATACCCACGGAACCATTCCGACTCTACACTACTCAGTACTGATCCGTCAAGCTCCGTCCTTGCCCTCCCCACCCCAACCCGTCCATGCTTCAGTAACCCAGAACAAATTCCCCTGGGAGCAGACTCAGAGAAAACAGAGCTCCTGCGCTCCTGTCCAGTAGTCAAACCTTGATAAATATATTAGGGGGTTACAGGATCTACTGTTATGGTTTTCCAGGAATACAAAACGCAAGCACCGTAGAGCATTACTGGCCTTGAAATTACATTACACAACATTTCCCTGATGATCTCCACAGCTGAAAATGCTTTTGGGGCCACACTGAAGTCTAAAACTAACTTGCAATAGTAAGAACATTAAACAGGAATAAAACTGTTAATTATGAATGCATGATGAGCGTGAACACCCACATAACATCAGAGCTGAGACTATTCCAGGAAAAAAAAAAAATCTCTGAGTGGTGCCCTGATTGGACCCAATACCCGTGAAACCATCCGGTGGGTGAGGCTGGCAGGTGCAGTGTCTCTGCTGTCCCAAACCCCCTTCCCAGCAGGAACGAGCCTCTGGAGAAGCCCCACGAGAGGAGAAGAAAGAGGCTTGTGCAGCACCAGCAGAAAAACCCCACTCAGACCCGAGGCAGGAGCGCCGGCGTGGCTCTCCCTGCATGGAACAACTGTTAATTGCTTGGAGCTGCTCAGCTAATTAGCATTCCTGGCCAGGAACCGTCGTGCTGGACACAGGCACTGAACTGAAATGCTGCCAGCAGGCCCTGTCTGCAAGTTCAGGTTTCCCATCCCTGGAATGCTCCAGCCTCGTGTGTGTCCCCGTAAGGAAACCCCGGACACTGCGGAGAGGTGGGAGAACCCCAGGTGGGAAAAGCAAACATTAAACTGAGAAATGCTGGGAAATAAGTGGCTTCTGCAGCACTGAGCCAGCCAGGTCAGTCATGGGTTTTTTTCAAGGGCAAAGTTATTCCAGAAACTTCCTGTCTTAACACTGGATGTCACTGAAACCACCGATAATTCAGATTTAACGCTCTCATGATGTGCCAGTGTCAGCTGAACCCCATTTCCAGGGCGCTGAGAACGTGGAATGTGCAAATCACTGAGTGAAGAACAGCATCTATGGGGTTTGATGCGATCAGAAGGAAATATTTTTTCCTTTTCTCTCTCTTTTCCCCCCCTCCTTCTCCGAGGTTCAGCTTTCCTGGCGTAACCAACACTGAGAGCTTCAACAAAATCACCATGAAAACAAAAGTTTTGCAGCAGCACCTACACACCTGCAGGACCTAAACCCATTTAAAACAAACAGACTTAGGTGCACAGCTCTCTCCAACTTCCCAAAATCAGCGGGATTTGCCCCAGAGACACCAGACCTGGCTCCCACCACCCACAGCAGGAAAAGCTTTTTTTTTTTTAATCTTCTTCTTTTTTTTTTTCTTTTTTTTTTGTTTTAAATCCGTCTCAGCTCTGGTTCCAGAATTTAAATGCAGATATACAAAACATATATTTTAATGCTTCTTAATCAGCAAGAAACTGCAAATACATCTTTTACTACAACTAGATAATAGAATTTCAGCTAAGGCTATACTGTAGCTTCCGAGTCCTCGTCTGAACTCCTGCAGTTACTGCTTTTCCTGAAGCCTTTCCACGTGTATCCCATGAAGGTGGGGCTGATGGGCAGGAAGCTGAAACACCTGTACTTTTTAATGAAGTTCATGCCAAAAGGCAGATCATACGTTTCCATGCCCTCCAGGGATTTGCTTCCTTTACCAACCCCTTTCTTCCATTTCCGTATTCCCCTTTCTTCAGGGCTTCCTACGAGTCAAAATAAAAGGAGAAGAATATATATATTCATGGATATCTTTGTATGAACACACAGGCCTAAAGCAGAGCCTGAAAGAAGAAACAAAACCTCAAGGCTCAGCAACCACATTCAGCAAAGCTCTGGAAAGATCTTCCAGACTCCTCAAAAAGGGGAAAAACACATTATCTGTTTTATTTTATGACTGGAAGTCAAGGCAAATTTCTCCATTTGGATCTTAAAACCAGTTCAACTCTGTCTTCTCAAGACTGGTTTGGTCCTTATCAGCTCTTTTAGGTGTTTAATAGGATGGAAGCTTAACCTGGGAAGGATTCCAGGTGTTCTCAGGGAAAGGGAGGGCAGGTGTAAGGACTCTGCTCCTGGGTGTGAAACGCCAGCCCCAAAAGCAGGGATCTCCTGCTCCTCTTGCATTCCTCCAGGGAATGCTGCTGTTATCCAGGGCAGGGGCAGGCTCAGGGCTCACCTGGGATGGTGTTATCCAGGATGAAGGCGACGCAGCCCCCGACGAACATGGCCGTGGTGAGCAGGACGTTCAGCACCTGATCGATGCCTGCTATTCCTGCAGCAACGGGGAGAAAGAGCTCGTCTGGGGGCTTTTCATCCTCCACATCCTGCTCATTTACACCCAGGCCAACCAGGAACACTCGTTCCTGAGCTCAGTGAGGGATTTGCTCAAACCACGTGGGGATTGATGCACAAGAACCTTCCCCCAGTGCACCACCATGGGACACTGTTCCCCAAAACGCAACTTCAGGAACTCGCAGCTGCTCACAAAAATGTCACAAAACACCATTTTAGTTCCTACTGCAGACACAACTAATCTGAACTAAGCAGAAAACCATAAAATGGAAAAGAGAAACATTCAGATTGTAAAATTGTGGGGACTGAAATAATTCTTTTTATAAACCTTTACTTTTTGGAGGGGCAAGAATTCATAGCCCCAGTTATGGAAGAACACTGCATCAACCACATAAAGCTTGAAGGGTCTGCTTTTCTAACCACTTACAGCAGGACAGATATGCCCTCAAATCCTGGTCTGAAGGCAGAGTGGAAAGAAAAGTCAGTTAATATTTTGTTTCAAAAACCCCAAACAAACCCAAAGCAGTGAAATATTTCCTTTGAGTCCATCTCTGGTGACACACACTGCCACGACCACTGCTGAGGGTAATATTAAACCAGAAATCCTTCCCAGTGAACTCCTCAAAGCTACAGCTTGATTAACAGTTAAAGGAATTCACTAAAACTAAAGTTCACACTCAGAACACGTCTGAGTGACAAAAAGTTTCAACCCCCAAACAAATCCCCACCTTCCAAACCCTGCCTTGGTGTTTCCCCTTAATCTTTTAACATCATTTCAAACTCACATTCACCCTTTCAGTTTTTCTTTCAGCCCAGCTGGTAATTGCCTCCTTCCATTGCTCTGCAGTGCACCCAGAGAAAGCAGGAAAGCTTCAGCTGCATCCCACTGGAGCATTCCCTGCAGGTCTCAACCTCCCAGTGAATTCTGCTCTGAGCACACACAGAGCTTGTCCAGACCTACAGCCTTTACTGCCTCCCTAATTTGGGTTTTCTCGGGTACTTTGTACCTGGATGGACTCTGCATGTGAGCACAAGGCTAAAATGTTGATGTGAAGGAGCAGGAGCACGTACCTGTGACCAGGGGGTTCTGTTTGAGATAGCTTGGGAGGACGAGCCCAAAGAAAATGGAAAACCCAAGCACGAAGAGATTACGAGAAGAATTCAGATCAATGAACTGGAGGTTTGACAGACCCACGGCCGTGATCATCCCTGAATACAGAACAAACCCAAAGATCAGCTTTTAGATAAGTCTTTTTCTTCAAACAAACAAACAAAAAAAAGACAGCAAAATCCTCAGGACCAGCAAAGAGGAGCAGCAATGCCCCCTTACCGAAGAGGGTGCAGAAGAGAGCCCCGAGCACGGGGTCGGGCAGCGACGCGAAGAGAGCGCTGAACTTGCCCACCATGCCCAGCAGCAGCATGAAGGCCGCTCCGTACTGGATCACCCTGCGGCTCCCAACCTGCAGGGAAACAGGACAGGGCACGGGGTAAGGTCTGCACTCAGCCCAGCCTCACACCTGGCATTTGATTTCACTGTTCAGTTTCAATCTGAGCTCGTTTCCAGCTCCCGTGGGTTTTATTTTGGTGCTGAAGGGCTCAGGGGAGGCACAGCTGCTCTGCACCCAAGCACAGCTTCCCTGCCTTGGGGCTGGTGAGCACCAAGCCAGCCCTAAAACCATCTGGAACTGCCACAGTCACCACGAAGTGTGGTGCAACCCAGCTACGAGAGAGAAAGCAAAGCAGACAAACCACACCGAGGAGAGATGGCAAGTGGGAACGATAAATTCCACGTGTTGCTGCCCCTGGACAGGGGAATGGGTGGAACAGTCACCAGTTCATGTGAAGGAGGTGCAGATTTTTAAGCTGAGATTAGCAGCTGGTTTCGTGGCATCCTCAGAGACCAGGGCTGAATGCACAGCCTCATGCAAATCAGGGCTGTGCTAATACTGAAACCAAGAGCCCGCACTTCCTTCCCAGTTTTATTTTAAGCATTCAAAATTCAAGCAGTCAGGGGTTCTCTGTGCTGCAGTGGCAGTGGATAAACCTGAACAGTTGGTATTTTAACAGTTTTACTGCCATAAGAGGTGCCCCAGGGACAAAAAACCCCCACTTTTACATGAAGATGGTTTCTAGAAAAGCCCTTTGCAGGTCCCCTGGTACAGAGCATCAGGGTTCAAAAAGGAAATACTCATTTGTTAATCATGTGTGACTGAGCTAAATGAGAAACAACAGATCCAACAGGCCTGAGGAGGGGAAATGCCTTCCTTCCCCCACATTCCTCACTGCTGAGCTGCCAGGTGAGATCCTTCCCCTGCAAACAGAAGGTGCACCATTAACTGGTGTGTTCACTAAAATTACAACAGAATTTAGCTGGCACCTTTCTCTACTCTTCATAAAGATATTCATTTCCTTAGGGCCACTGATACCTTGCCCTACAATTACCTCCCTGCCAGAAAAGGTAAATTCTTTGGAAACCTGCATGATAGTGACATTCATTTATGCAAATGCTCCATCACTACAAGGGCAAACAAATTAAGCTCCTCTGGAAAGCTGCTGAAAACATCCTGGGCAGCATTTAGCTCAGGCTCTGTATTTATTCCCAGCACACAACACTTGAAGTGATTATTCTGGAGTGCATGGAACGGTACCTGGTACCTCCATTTCAGCGTCACCACTCCGGCACGAGCTGCTTTAGCCCCAGCTAATCAGAGTTAATTGATCCTCCTCTCATCAAATAAAACTCACACCAGCTCAAAGACTCTGCAGCACCTCCATCCAGCTGAATTTAAATTCTAAGTGTAATTATATCCCAACTCCAAGAGAGGGAAACGCTCTGGGATCAGCGGGATGGTGCAGCACCGAAGATTTCCCATCCCAAATGAACAGCAGAGTATCTCAATGCCAAAATTCTATTTGAAGCTGAAAAACCGTTGGGTTTTTGGGAATGAACGTGCAGGCAGGGGAACAAGAGCAAACAGTGTTGCAGAGCCATCCAGCTGTGCCACTCTGGGCAAGGCACATTGGCCCTGGCAGCACGTGCCCTGAACAGCCCGACCGGGCAGCTCCACTCCCCGCCACAGCTGCCACTTCAGCATCCACGTTCCACTGCTCCAGGGCGAAATGCACGCTCATTTCTGTGGGCTGCTCATAAAAAAAAGGGCTGTTAATTCATCTCAGCCCCCGTCACGTGACAACAGAAAGGAAGCAGAACAGAATAAACCTTTCTTGAAGGATTTTTCTGACCACAACTTCTCCTGGGAAATTTCCATCGGCAGCTGAATGGCAACTGGCACAGACAGCAGGTGGTGCTGTCAGCGTTGTGTCGCACCCCAAAGCCAACAGAATCAGCCTTTGTGCAGCAGAAGGAACGGCTGAAGACAAATATATCATTTATATGGGATTAGGCCAGGGGGATGAGTTACTGCAAGTGGAGGGCAGACATTTTCTATCCTTGCACTGAAGGATTTATGGTTTCCACATTAAACACCCAACAAGATGGACCCATTTACAACATAAATTACTTTACCAATGCCACTGATATTTCTCACCAAGGTTAAATTAACAATATCAAGCGGATCTCTGCAGCCCAAGGCCTCCCAGCTCCAGGCACAGATCCAGTCTTTGTGAGCAAAGGAATTCCTCAAGCACTCACGTACTTTGCTGAGCAACATCACAAGAAATATGCAAACCCCTAAGCCTTAAAAACAAACATTTAGGGTACATTTAACTGTGAAATTACCTTGACTGCAGCCCCTGTTTCAGTGCAGTGTCCCAGTACAGACGTAGATAAAGCCCAAGCACCTCAAGTTGCATTTTACTGTGTGAGGCATTAAAAAGTCACTTCCTTCTGATGCTTTCAGAGCCAAGACATCCAAAAAGCACCGATTTCAATACAGTTTACAGTGTTCATGCCTCAACTCAAACCACCCCAGAGCCCTGGAATGCTGCCTGGGTTTTCCAAGAGATCGTTTATGCAGCAGCATCTGCTTTATGGTGATTCTAAGTGCCTCTTACTCTAAATAAAAGGATTTTTTAGGTCCTGATGTAGAATAACGCAGACAAGAGCTGGTACAGCCAGCCAGGTACATTCAGAACAATCTGGGAAGTTTGTCTGCACGAGGAAGGGAGCAGAATGGTCTCCTGGAAGAGGATCATGACCATAAGGAACACACCCGAGGAGAGGAAACCCTCGAGCCCCTGAGGGCTCACAGCAAAGCACTTCACCTTTGTGATTCCCAGGACACCAATGTTGGGGCTGGAGGAGGTGGATCCATTCCCTGTCCCAAACACTCCGTCCAGAACACAGGAGAGACCCTCGATGAAAATCCCCCTGTAAATGCCAAGCAGAAAACAAGTTTGAACAAGCAGAGATTCACTCGGAGGGTGTTTTACGGCTGAATGCCACAGGGGGGCCTGTCGGGGCATCTGTTCCATTATGGAATTGTTATAATTCATGTTTCAAGCTCCAACACACCTGGAAAACACATTGGAGCTCTGTTTTCCGAGTCTTAGACACCCACATTCTTAAACTGAGGAAATCATATAAAAAATTCAAATAAAACGTCAGAGCTGCTCTTTGTTTCTGAACTGCATTCCAGGTGAATTTGACAACCCCAATTCCAGAACCAGTTTAGAGTTCTGTCCCTATGGAATTTGTGCTATTAACTTCCCCAGACTCCAGCAGGAATAGGACCGGGATTCCAATGCTCCATTTGCAACAAAATAATTCGAGATGACAGTTTCATCCTGGATTTCAGATCCTTGGCCCTTGCGTTTGACCAAATTGTAACATTTCATCTCAGAGCACATTCCTGTCTTATCCCAAGGGTAAAAAAAAGTAAAAACCCAAGTAGCCTGAGACACGGAAAGCATTTCTTCTTTGGACAAACCTGTTTATTGCATGGATGGGTGGAGGAGGAGCACAGGACAGCCTGGCACAGGCGTAGTAATCTCCGATGGACTCGATGATGCTGGCGACGACGGCGCTCAGCATCCCGATCACCCCCGCGGCAGAAATGGTTGGCAGTCCCCACTGGACTGTGAAGAGAAGAAAACTGAAATCTCTCCTGCCCCAGGAAACAGTCTGGGTATCAAAACAAACATCAGTTTGAGGGAATCATGGAATGGTTTGGGTTGGGAAGGACTTTAATGATCATCGAGTCCAACTGATCCCCCACCACTGACCTTGCCCCCAGGTGCCCCATCCACACGGCTGCTGAATGCCCCCAGGGATGGGGACTCCAGCACTGCCCTGGGCAGCTGTGCCAGGGCTGGGCAGCTCTTCTGGGGAAGAAATATCCCCCATATCCAGCCTGAGCCTCCCCTGGCCCAGCCTGAGGCCGTTCCCTCTCCTCCTGTCCCTGTTCCCTGGGAGCAGAGCCCGACCCCTCCGGATGCCCCCTCCTGTCAGGGAGTTGTGCAGAGCCACAAGGTCCCCCCTGAGCCTCCTTTTCTCCAGGCTGAGCCCCTTTCCCAGCTCCCTCAGCTGTTCCTGGGGCTCCAGCCCTTCCCCAGCTCCCTGGACATGCTCCAGCCCCTCCAGGTCTCTCTTGTGAGGTCCCAGAAGTGACCCTGGCATTGAGGTGGGGCTCCCCCAGTGCCCAGCACTGCCCCGGGCACTGTTTATTTCTCCTAAATGGAAACAACAAACTCCCTTCACTCTAACACAGTCTGACAAGTTCGAGGAGATGAAAGCAGCAAAGGAAAAACCGCCAAACCAACTGCTTTGATCACACTTGGAAAAATCCCAGAGAACCATAAAACCCCACTAAAAAAACTTCTCCTGTTCAGGAATCAGGAATTTGAGCTACAGCTTGTGAGAAAACAATTCTGGTCAGTGAGGCAAATGCCACATAATTATTATTGCTCCAAAAACTCAGTCTTTGGCCACAAGCTTAGTCTACCAAAGAGGATGGGCAACAAGCAGCTCTGATCACTGCACAAACACCTCCCAGTTCCAAACTTTTGTAGTAGAGAAAATAAGATTAATTTAAGCCTGCAGAAAAGCCTGGCAGGTTTTCCACAGCAATTGCCTCGATGCTTTTATCTCTTTGAAATAGATGAGCCTCTTGCAACAAAGGGATCTTCAGTCACACAAGAGTGAGCGAACCTCACAAATACGAAAGCCTAATCAGGGTGGAGTTTTCCTCCTCTTCTTTCCCAAAAGATTCTATTCTTCATCTTCTGCTTTAGAAGTGGTTTCTTTTAAGAACCAAAGCATATGGAGAACCACAACGAAGCTGCCTCATCGTAATGTAGTGGCACAGCTGACAATTTCTATAATTCTATTCTAAAAGAATATTACTCTCTTATCACCCTGTTAACTTCTGAAGGGTGAACCAGCTGGGCAACCTCATGCCATAAATGCAGCCTTTAACAGCTTTACAGAGGTGACCAACATAAAAATACATCCAAAGTGTCCAAAACTTTGCGTGAAGTGTTTGGTGCTCTCCTGTAAATAATTTCATTGCCCTCTGATAAGCAGGGCCTGGCATTCTCTGACTTGCCCACGGTCCCGTGCCAGCACTGCCTCGGCAAGTCAGGGCATTTCTGTGTCGTTAACAGCTGTGCTCGTTCAGGAATGGGTGTGTTTGGGGCAGGGAAGTGCAGTAAGCTGGGAGAAACTCCCCACAACAGTGATCCTTTAGACAATGAGAGTCAGTGACTGCAGCAGAGCTGTACTAACCTGTCCTTGCCATTGTATAACATTAACAGCACTGCAAAGGACAGATAAATCAGGCAGTCCCTGCAATTCCACGTTACAGGTACAGTCACTTGTTATCACAAGAGCTGCCCATATAAGCCCTTCAAGAGCCTTCTACAAACTGCAGTTTGAGAAACTCAGCCTTCCTCAGGTGAGACCTTAAGGTATCAGCTGAACAGGGAAACAAGGAAAAACCATCAGCCCCACCCAGAAAGTACCGAGATAGGCGTGTGTTAGGATTGTGGAGTGGTTTGGGTTGGAAGGGACCTTCCAGAGTCCCACCCCTGCCATGGGCAGGGACCCCTTCCACTGTCCCAGGCTGCTCCAAGCCCTGTCCAGTCTGGCCTCGGACACTTCCAGGCATGGATCACCCCAAGGGTTATGGAATGTACCGCTGAGAGAAAGCCAGCAGAGCTCCTGAACGGCAGGAACAGCACTGCTGGGCGTGTTGCTGGGGAGCAGGCACACTTCCAGGGATAAGGGACCTGGAGCCAGGGGGCCACCAGCAGCACACTTCCAGGGATAAGGGACCTCAAACCAGGGGGCCACCAGCAGCACACTTACAGGGATAAGGGACCTTGAACCAGGGGGCCACCAGCAGCACACTTCCAGGGATAAGGGACCTCAAACCAGGGGGCCACCAGCAGCACACTTACAGGGATAAGGGACCTTGAACCAGGGGGCCACCAGCAGCACACTTCCAGGGATAAGGGACCTCAAACCAGGGGGCCACCAGCAGCACACTTACAGGGATAAGGGACCTTGAACCAGGGGGCCACCAGCAGCACGCCCCGGCGCGCGTCCGTGCGCGCGTAGAAGCCGTACTTGGAGCTGTCCGGGGGAAACACGTCCGTCACCGTGAAGATGAAGCACAGCAGCCACGACACCAGGATAGCCAGAATGATCTGGGAGAGAGGAGCAGAAAAGCTGATAAGGTAACCCTCAGCTCCCGTTCCTGCGGGTCTGAAGGAGCAGCACGTCCTGTGACAGCGCCAGGGGTGCTTCCCCCCCGCCGCCCCAAGGAAGGTGCTCTTAGAAAGCCTTGGAATCAGAGCAAGTCTCTCCTCTCCTCTCCTTAACAAATGGGAGGCTCCAAATGGGCACCTGAACAAACCAGGGAACTAGTCTCAGCTTTACCAGAGGAACAAAGAGCAGCCTTTCACCAGGGGAATTGCTTTGGTAAGAGGAGACGCTCAGGATCTCAGCAGCCCTGCTCGGAGGGCTCGGTTTAGGCTTTTCCTGTGCACAAACCTCCCTTCTTCTCCACCCTGCCCTCCCCTCCTGGCTCTCCATCACTCCAACAGCTCCTCAGCAGAGGCAGATACCAGAGTGGCCACAAAATCAGAGTACTTCCTGTGGCCAACGAGCCGTTAAGTTTCCAATAAATCCATTTAAGCTTTTAGCTCACCTTTGTGAGCGGTTTTATTATTAAGAAAAATCAAAACCAAGGAAAAAAGCTCCTGAAACAGAAATAATTTTTTTGCCAAAGAATGAACAAGTTCAACAACTTACAGGGAACATCTTGAAAAGCTGCAGCCTGTATGCTGTCCATCCTTTCTTGGATTTGTAAATGGGCAAGGGAAATTTGACATTTCTGGCATACTGAGAAAACAACAATACTAGGAAAATAGTCCTGAGAAAAAAAAAGGAGGAGGAGGGTGGGACAAGAGAGATATGTGATTAGCACCAATGCATTATAAATTCTTCTCAGCACAAACCTCCTCAGACCCTTCAGATGCAGAACATAAATGTGGATTTTCAATTTAGCAGAAGACAAGGCAGCAGAACTATTAAAATTATTATTCCTCTAACGCCAAACCAGAATTTGAATTCCAAAGTGCTGCAAAACGAAGCAGCTGCAAGCAGATAAATGAACCAGGACCAGGACCAGACTGAAGGGAGATTTTCAGTCAGGAAGGAGCTGCCCTGTGCTGCCCCTTCTTTCCTCCCAAACTCTACCTGTGATCCAGGGTTGCTCTGTAAAGCACAAAACGTGCTGCCAGCAACTGGGAAGAAACAGGAAAACTGAGGCCTGTGTACAGTAATTTTTACATTTCAAAATTTGCATAAAACTCCAAAGCACTTGAAACATTTCTGTCAGGGACATTTTTCCATTCTTCAAGATCCGTTTTTTTATATGAATCTTTCACTAAATAGCTGCAAATGAAGCAGAATGGAGCCAAACCCCCAGGATTTGCTGCAAGTGCAGATCACCAGTATTAGATGTCTCAATTATGATTTCCCCCCCCCAATGAAGCTGCCAAGCTCCTCTATCATTAAAAACTCATTTTTGCAGCTGAAATAAGCCCCCACTGCACTGAAAAATAAGAAGCCAGGGCACGTTGCTCAATTCTGAACGAGCCAACCCAGCTCTGCTCTGAAAGGGCCTCCCAAAGACTGGAGCTGTCTGGAGAAGCACAGCTTTGCTGAAATCTGAGATTATGTTTTTATCAGCTGACTCGAAAAATAAAAAGAGGATTTTCAGCCTCTCTCCCTCTTCTGCCCCAGATCAGTGTCAGCCACAAACCAGTTTTCTTCTCCCTCAGCCTCCAGGAACAGAGCTTGGAACAAGGAAGGGCACTTACAGCCCTCAGCACTCCAAGAGAAAAGCAAAAGGCTCCTTTTCCTTGCAGGAAACCCCGGCATCTCTCCCAAAATCCGTGATGGAAAGATGGGCTCTGCTCCCTCACACACCAGCCCTGAGGACAGGGAGCTTTGGATTTTGATTTATTTAATACAGAGTTGTAAAAAAAAGATAATATTCTATTATTGCAACGAATATTCTACTGGCTACATGGCAGAGGGGCTGTGAAATTGCACCAAATCCTTGAAAATTTGTTCAGGGGGTAAAAGGGCAAAGCCCAACTCAGGAATAATTCCCCTTTTCACAAATCACAGTGCAAAGTCTCGTATGGATTAGAGCACCCATGGAACAAGTCAGGTCAGAAACCTGTTTGGGAAACTGGGAATCTTGTCCAACATGGACAAGCATCTGCAGCTCCCCGAGGCCCCCAGCTCTGCCACCGGTGATTCTGCAGGGCCAGGGAGAAATCCAGGGCCTCCATCTCATCAGAACAGCCAAGACAGTTCCAGGAGTCACTTTTGAGTGGCTCCCTGTGGCTGTGAAGTTGTTTTCAACAATCCAGTGCACATTTTTGCATGGCAGAAGCCAGAAATACTTTATTGACTGGGTAATATTTTAATCCTGCTCCTGAATTGATTTATTTTTTTTTCCATCTGCAAAACGTCAACTTTAATTACACGATTCCATGTCCAATTCAAAGATCTGCTTGATTCATTCAATGTTAGTCCAAACTTGTACAGAATTTGTTTTACAGGCAAATAAAATGTTCCTTTGGATCAGCTGCTGAATATAATAGAATCACAAAAATATCCATGCTGCCAACATCCAAGATAAAAGAGAATTAAAGAGCCCTTTTAACCATAATCTGCACTTACAGAATACTTTACATGTTCACAGTCCTGTGCAAACAGATTAGTGAGATCACAACCTGATCTCATCAAGGCATTCCTCCTGCTCCCAGAGCCAGCACGGCTGGGTGCTGCACATGGAACACAGCAACTGCTCCAGCCTCTTGCCTTCTCCCTAAAGTGGGGTTTCCAGCCTTATTTGGCTGCTCACCCACAGCATCTCACGGGGAGCTTTTGTCTTCTCTTCACTTCCCTCGTTTATTCCTTTTCACACCACTCAGCTCATTCTTTCATCACCCTGGCCCCTGCAGCTGATGGCACACACACACCAGGCCCTGAAATGCCCTCTAAAAGCCTTTTTGTCCACCCAGCAGGAATCTCCCTGCTTATGGCTCAGCCACTGATGGCGTTTATGGCAACACTTGTGTCCTCTGTCAGCACACACATTTCTGGGCACAGGTAAGCAAACCAGTACCAATGACAGGGACCAGTACCACCAGTGGTATTCACAGGCGAAAGGCAATCCCAGCCTAGAAACACAAATCATTCACTGTATTTCATTCCTCTGGTGTTTTGTTAAATCATCTTTTCTGCAGCACTGAACCCCACGCAGCCAGTGGCTCCCAGATCAGCCCCTGCTTTATGAAATTCTGCTCTCCACACCTCATTTCTGGCCACTGCCCTTTGCTCCCTTCTCGAGTTCACATTTCCATGGAATGGTTTGGGTTGGGAGGAACCTTAAAGCCCATCCAGTGCCATGGATGAGCCATGGGCAGGGACACCTCCCACTGTCCCAGGCTGCTCCAAGCCCTGTCCAACCTGGCCTTGGACACTTCCAGGGATCCAGGGGCAGCCACAGCTTCTCTGGGCACCCTGTGCCAGGGCTTCCCACCTTCACAGGGAAGGATTTCTTCCCAGGAAAGAGCTTTTTCAGGCAACTCTCCTGACCTGCTGCTGTCCTTATTCCCACATTGCCAGCTGACCTTATCCAGACTTATCCACATTCCTGCTCGTGGTGTCTCTCCACGTTGGGAGCACTGACACAGCCGAGCTGCCTCCGGCTTTTCCCTGGCACCCCAAAATTGTGACTCCCCAGCAGGAACTCCCAGGAGTACTCACAGCATGGCGATGCCCCAGTGCTTCCCAGCTCGCTCCCCAGCAGCCTGGAAGCCGGAGAGGCCGATGAGGGCCACGGTGGGGGTGATGGTCAGGGGGCCGATGTAGCGCAGCAGAGCCCCGGGCAGCCCCAGCAGGCCGATGACCACCTCTATCAGCGAGGACATGATAATGGCACCTTGGATCTGAACACACAACAGGGCAGAGAGGCGGCTCAGTCCCATCTGACAAGCAAAGCCAAACCGTTTGTTTTTCTGCTCTGGATTACAAACTGCAGTTAAAAGAATTCAGTGACACAGAAGAACTCAGCAAATTTTTCGTCATAAAACAGCTCATTATGTTTAAGTGACTTATTGCTTTAAGCATAACACTTATGGTTTTCTCCACAAAACTATTACACAACAGACCAGTGGGCCAGTCTGGAAGCTGTGTGGAAAGCACATCACACTGTCAGACAGGAGACCTGGGGTCCAGGCTAACCTTTAAGCTCTCAGATCGAACGGCAAGGGTTGGTGCGCCACGAGGTGATGCTCCTAGCTCCTAGGGGCAGAGTGTGTGCTGCATTGGTCACAAGTGCTCCTTAGAAGCTGGATTAGAGCAGCGTTGTGGTCTCAGGAGACTGTCAGCCCTCTTGGCTGCAGGGCTCTTGGCAGGATGTAGCTATGGTTTGAACATGGGGAAGAGAGAGGGGTTGTTTTTAATTAAGAAAAAGTTGGCAGCCCAAAGCAACGGGATGGGAGATAAATTCCATGACACACGCCTTCATTTGGACTACACTACCTGCCACCCTAGCGTGGCACAGCCCTCAGCCTGCCCTGCAGGGCACCACGACTTCACACTGCAGTGCTGCGAGTGGAGAAGGAGTTCCAGGTATCTCACAAGTCTCTTGGGAGAATCAACGTCTTATCACAAGAGTCTCCAACTTAAGACATTTGGGGACGAACCAGATTTCCTAACTGCGGATTCACCTTCCAGGGGCCAGCCCCACTGCACAGGGACAGCAGGCAAGAGGCCTGGCAGCAGCTGAACTGCTGCCAGCAAGCACAAATCAAAGTTACAAGAAGAGTTTTCATCTCACTTGAGCATTTCACTGCACGTCTTTTGGGATGTGGTAACTAACTCCTTGTATTTGCTGTCCAGCAATGAACAGGTGGAAAAGATGAAGACTTCCATGAAATGAGTAAAGGGATATATTCAAATGGAGATCGCAGTGAAAGAAGAAATTACCAACTTAAAGACAAGAACACACAGATGATTAAGTGAGAAACTTAACTGGAACTGGAGAGAGTGACAGCTAAAGGCAACTCCCACATTACCTCTCGTATCCGGGGGTACCAGATGTGCTCCGTGTGAAGCAGCTCTGCTGTTCCGTTTGTAACTGTTATATCTTGCAAAGAGGAGAGAAAACACAGGGGTTTATTCCCCAGCCACTCTGCCCCCGTTCCACACAAAACACATCCCTCCTTACGCTGCGCCTGACGAACGAGCCCCAATTTACACAGAGAGCAAGTTCTGCTACCAACGAAGCCACACCAGGCTCAAACCCCCCAGGAGCCAACCCCTCACTTCACCAAAGTGGAAAAATTCCCTGACTTCCAGACAGAAGGGTCAGTCAGGGATTCTCTTCCCACTCCCACAAATGGATGAATGGAGAATCACTCAGCTGCACACAGCAATCACATACTCCAGTGCTCGCTGCTCCCCAATTTAGGTCACTCACTGAACGAGCTGACCCGTGCTAACAACCCCAGCTGGCACCTCTGGAAGGTGAGAGGGGTCAGGAGGAAGATGCAGCAAAGCTCTTTTTGAAAATCTGGATAGTGGGAGAAATTGCTCTGCCACCCAAGGTGATCAGACAGCATTTTCTTTCAACAAGATGTGTATTAATCACATCTCGAATGTGAGTCAACAGAGATGTATAAACACACAAATAATGGGAATTAAATTATTAGAGAATCCAAAGGAGCCCTGGGAAGAACTTCAGTCAGGAGTGAGCAGCCTGAGTGCCTGTGCTGCTGCTTCCCACCGCCCACAGCCTTGGTACTCAATAACCACCCCCCACTGAAGAGAAAACTGCCAGAGTCATTTCCACTTTCCAACCCCATTTAAAGCAAACGCTCCCATCTCAACCAGCACATTTTCCCTCTGGAGTTCAAACCTTCCAGGATGACGACATCAGCACAGAAAGAGTGAAAAAGAACACCCAAATCTTGTCAAAACCTGTCAGGTATGACTTAAATGGGGGAAAATCCTGGTCTGGAGGTGATGCTGTACATTGCTCAAACTCCCTCCCACTCTCAACTTAAAAGGATTCAGCCGGGCTCGCTATTTCCAAATATTCGGAAGGAACATTTACAGAATGTAAATGGAACAGAAGTACTTTATGCTATGTTTAGATTTCTTTAGTCAACATTTTTTATATTAAAAAAATCCCCAGAAACAGAACTCCACAAGGACATTTTTAGGAATCTTCCTCCTGTGGCACCGTATTTTAACACTGTAAAAAGAGAGGCTTTCCATATTCCCCGCCCATTACTCCCAGTTTCCGTACCAGAAGCTCTGGCAGTTGCACTCCACGGGACCTGGGCCGTTTGTCACTTAAACTGAACAAGGATAAACGACAATTACCTGTGGTATTACACTTCCACTTCTCCAGAGAGAGAATTGCTCTGGCAGGTGCTAAGAACGCAAAAGCGCTGGCTTGGAACAGGGGTAACCTGGTGGAAAGGGAAAGGAGAGATGGTGACATCCTGCAGGGTCACTGCAGCTGGGTGGGCACTCAAACCACCCTTTACTGGTTATAAAACTGTGAAATAGGAGGATTTCTCACCAAAAAAAACCCACTCAGAGAAACACTGAGACTTCACAAGCCAAAGACCCGACAGCACCTGCCTGAAGTTATTAACCAGGTAATTCCAGGAGCCAGGCACGGATGCCAGGCTGTGACTCAGCAGCACAGGGATACAGATGGACATCGTGGTGGGAGAGCCAGACTGCTGAACGTGCAGCTTTTGCCATCCCAGCACAGGGGAAAAGCTCTCTGAAGGTGCAGCCTGCAGGCTCCATCCCTTCCCTGAGCGTGACTCCCAGCGCACTCACCTGTACACTCATTTTTAAGTGCATGTGTCAGTAACTGCTGGGTTGATCAGAGCAGATTAGATGTTCCAAGTGGTTACCACCAACAAATACAAACACTACAAGAATTTCAAGAGGACATTCTTAGCATTGATGTTTATACTTCCCAAAAGATTTAAGATCTAAAGAGCATCTACCTGCACCAACTACGAATTTATTGAACTCACTGTGCCCTGTGTGACAAATATCCTGATGGTACCTAACTACAGACAAGATGCACTTTGAACTATTCCATAAATATTGACTGCCACGAGATTCCTTTTTACAGGAGATCCCAAGGTGTGACCCAGGGAATTGCTCACGGGCTGTTTCACAGCACCTCGACGGCAGGGCAAACACCAGGGCAGGAGAAAGAACTGCTCAGATTCAGGTAAACATCAGAAAATGCTCAAAGGAGGAGAAGTGTGGGGGAAAAAAAGGTGTGCACACACTGAGCACAGAAGAGATCAAACCAGAGGCACGCCAGTAACAGCAGTTGTGAGGTTCACAGGCAGAAGCCGCAGCAGCTTGGGCCATGGGCAATTTTAAACCCATCAAATGCTGAAAACTGCATTAGAAACTCAAACTTCATAAACTCCATGAGCCATCCAAGCATGGCTGACTGGACATAATTCCCACAGGGAGTTCCTTCCAGCACAAATCCCAGCTGTATCTCCAGGAAGTCACGGCTGGTGGCTCAGGGAATGATTCACCTCATTTTGCCAGGTTCATTAAGCAAACGGAGCAGGCTGGTGCCCATGGCAGATCTGCAACACCTGGAACAAGCTGTTACTGCTCCATCCCACCTACACAGCCCCGCATCCCCCTCGCAGGTTTTGTAAACACACACTGCAAACACGTTCTCCAGGGCTGAGGTCACGCCTACGAGCTTGGGTTGTTCTGTACCGCACTGAACACCAGCACACTGATGGAAAATCACATCTCAGCACGTCCTGCTCAGCCTTTACGTGACGCAGGTGACTGGGGGAGCTCCCAAAAGGCTCAAAATAGTGCGGTTTTTACCCTAAGCAGGGCAAAAAAAAAAGTGATTTAATTTTTAAAAAATTTTTTAACTAATTGCTCAAAATCAGTCAACCAAGATCTGCCTCTTTCTCAAGAGACAGCTGCAGTTTGGAACGTGACTTATGGATTTTAAGCCAGGCACTCATTGCTAGCCAGCTAAAGCACCAAAAGCTTAAAGCACTAAAGCTCATGAGTGGGATATCATTTAAATTTCATGTCTAAATCATCAAGTTGCTCTGTTTTGGCACCAGCCCCTGTGAAGACAAGAGTTTTTATGCAGTCAAAGTCATCTGGAAACGTCTCATTATGTTCACATGTCCCACAGATGTGAGAGAGCTGAGCCAGTGCAGTGATGGGCACAGCAGCAGCGCTGCCATCCCGGGGTAGCTTAAAGCTGAATTTGATAGTCTCAGTCTCACTAATTACCCTGAACCCCTGCCAAAGCTCTGGGCTGGCTACATAACCTAATGAATAGCTGGAATTCCTAAAACTGATCTGGGTACCAAACTGACCACAACTCCGCCTCGTAATTGAGCTAAATCCATCTTTAAGGACCCTTAAACCATGGAATTTGACCTTTTGAAACCTTTATTTGCTGAAATACTTTGCAGTTGACAGACTTGCCAATGAATACTTGCAAATCTCACTGAGAGGCCTGTGCTGCTGTATCCCATTCCCAGCCTTACATAAACCCACCATCACATGGGAAATAGTTATAAAACATCCAAGCGTGGAAATTTTCTCCTTAAATACAAGTTATTTTAAGACCCAAACACAATGTGGCCTTCAGGGATATAAACATGTAAGTACAGTGCAAGTGAGAAGGGAAAAATCCCAACAGGATGGAGGGCAGGGGTGGGATTTTACAGAAAGAACAGAGAATTTCAAAATTATGGCACCATCATTTTGGTCCCCTTCTTTCTGAATGAGCCCCAAATCCCTCTCTAGTAAGTAATAAAGAGCCAAGATTAGTTATGGAAAAAAACCCCCAAAATATGACAAACTTCCAGACAAGGTACATGAGGATTTATGGTTACAGCACAAAGAGCCAACCAGGCTGGAAGTAAGATTATTAACTCTGGGGAGTCTTTACTGAAAGAAAATACATCGGGGAAGGAAAGTTTCCTCTTCCAACAGTTTTCACTCTGTTGTTTTGCCATCAGAGTGAACTTTTCATACAAGGCAGAGGAGTGAGCTCCTAGGTTTCCTGGGTTTCCCTCCTCCTTCTCCCCTCTCCTTGCTCTATTTTCTTACCCTTTGGATGCCTTGTCTTATTTCTGATCCACCTTTTTTGGGAGCAGCTTTCCAAAAGCTTTCCCTAACTGCCCTGTACCTGAGCTGCCGCCAGCGTTCCGTGTTTCTCCTCTGAAAACATCCCACACTCCTGGATCCCGGGAAATCCTGAAGGACGCCCGGCCCCAGCCCCAGATCTCACCTGCAGCCGAAGGTGGTCTGCAGCAGGGTGGTGATGCCCACGCAGAAGAAGATGGTCCCGATGAGCTGGCTGGTGGCCCACTGGTCAAAGCCCACGCACATGGCATCGGCCAGCAGGAAGGGCACGGCGATCGTCCCGCTGAAACACGTCAGGTAGTGCTGGGGGCACAGGGCTGGGTTAGTGCTGCAGCCAGGGCTGAGCAGCAAATTCATTCATCACCGGCTTTTCTTCCTGCTTCTGAATCCCCACCAAAGCTCTCCCTGCCCTGTCCTGAGCGTTCCTTTCAGCATTTGCCGCGAGCTCCCGCTCGCCCGCTGCTCGTGATCCCAGTTTCTGTGGGATACACTGGAACAGCTCCACAGCTGCTCTCCTGGGGAGGTATCCAGGTAACCGTGCTGGGAGCAGCCTCCAACCCAGAGCAGCAGAGAAATAACTTCACTCACGTTGGCCCAGGTCCACTGGCTCACAAATGAACCTGGAGCACACAAACGAGCTCCCAGGGACCAGCACCTGGGCACTCGTTAATCCTTCCTCAATCCAAGCACATTAAAAGCAAAACCAGAATTCCTACAGAACTGCCTGTCCTTGAGGAAAAGGCAGGAATAAAGAGGATGCTTTGGAATGTATTTGTTTGGAGATCTCAACGTCCTCTGCAGATATTACCAGATTCTCAGCATTCCTGTGGGACAGATATTACTTCCACTGGAGAAGGGAAGGAGATGGAACTGGAGCTGCTCTGCTTCCCACAAGCAGTGGCTGAGCTGGCAGCAGGGCCCAGCTGCCCACTGCAGCTCCACTCCCTGCAGGAAGCACACGCTCGTACTCCAAGGAGCACAGGAGTGGCAAGCCAGGTCCAGGGTGATGCTCCCAGAACTGAAATAACTACACCAGCAGCTTTTAATATTCAACGTTTCAGGTCTAAACCATTGTCTCTCTCCACCTTTAACTCCAGACGTGCCCAATGTCACTTGTGAAGGCCACTACTGAGCCTCTGCTCACACATTTACTAACAGCAGCTTACAGGACTAAATATTTGAGTTAATCTCACAAATGCATGAGCTGAAAGCTCAGATCATCACCAAAACAATGATCTCAGAGCGTGATAAGCTTCAGAAGAAACCTCTTAACACCTTCTCCAAACACGTCAGAGTGGAGAAGGATAAAACTCACACACACAAACAAATGAACTGGACAGAAAACCCTCAGCAAGGTTTAGAAGTGACAGAAGAAAAAACTGTCTGTGTTTTGGGACGTACCTGTAAGCCCAGAAATATGCAGAGGTACCAGGGAGGAACATCTTCAATGGTGTAAATCATGTCAGTCCTCTGGGCATCCAAACTGCCACTGCTGTCCAGGGTCTCTGCCAGGGAGCTCTGGGGGAGGAACGAGGGACAACAGCAGGTTATTGCTGCACAGGAATAAAGTGAATTTCAACTGCCAGGCAACTCCCAGATACTCCAAGGCTGGTTCAGCACTCCCAAGCAATGCTGATTTGTGACATTTTCAAAGCCTTTTACATCCAGCTCCTGAATTTGTACCCAACACGTTCCCTTCTGACAGCCATTCCCTGCTTATTCATTTATTATTGCTGATTTATGAGAGAACTGGTCGGGCAGCCAAATGGTGCCCAAAAATGGATTCATTGTGACAGGACTGTTAAAAAACCCCACCAAAACCCAAAACCACAAAAACAATCAAAAAAAGAAAATAGGGAAGAATTGGAACTAAGACGAAGAGCCAGCCCTGGCTGTTTCCAAAGGGCTCTGTCCTTGCATCAGAGACCAAAATCACTGGCAAAAAAAAAAAAATCCTCATTATGATAATTGCTTCCCTGCTTTATTTTTACCCAATTTCATCTTGGTTAACCACTTTTAGCCAGAGGATTTATCATTTTTGCTTCCGCCCCCCCATTTATGCAGTCAGGAAAAACGCTAATTATTATAACCAGATTAATCCCCATCCAATTTACATCAGTCAAGTGGAATTCCTCCAGGAATTTAAATTCCCCCAGGAATTTAGGCAAGACCACACTGTGCCCTACCACGTGCCCCAGTTCCAGACAGCCAATGGACAACTGGCCACACACATTCCCACATCAACATCCCGGCAGAGTCTCCATTAAAACAAGAGCCAGCTCTGTCATTTCTCTTTCACAACCAAGTGGAAACCTTTCCCCCCAACTCTCTGGTTTGGAAAGTCCTGAGAACAAACCCACACGGCTCCAAAGCCCCAGCACAACAATAAAAGCAGGAGGAAGTATCAGATTTTGTAATTTCAGATCAGGTAACTAAAAAATTACCTTATACAACAACTTCCCTGCCCTAATCCACCCCAGGACACAGCGAGCCCACGTGAAGTTGCCTCACACAGAGCCTGGGAACTCTGCCAGACTCGTGACTGCCTCAGATGGTCTCTACTTCTCCAAAAATCCCAACACATCCACGGATTACGCTGAGGTTATCTCCATGTGGTGTCACCTCCGAGGTCAGTGAGCCAAACTGACCCCTGGCGCTCCGCTCTCACCTCAGCCTTCTGCTGGGAAAACAAATCCACTGGGATAATTCCCACTCAGGGAGCTCAAGGGAGCACGGTGCTGTGGGGGGGTTGAGGGTGTCGCAGTGGAAAAGCAAAATACAGAAACACTCATTTCAGAGAACTCCTTAAAGCACTCTGAGCAATCCTCTCACCAGGACACAGGGCCTGCACAGAGCCAGGAGGGAAATTGTCCCTGCCTAAGCCCTCCTCCCCTCTGCAGCACCAGTGACACTTTTTCATTGACTGAAAAAGGAACAAATTCTCTCCTGACCCAATTCTCTAAAAAAAAGCCACACGAAAAAGAGCAGGAATTTGAATCATGGAATTGTCAAGGTTGGAAAAGCCCTTTCAGATCATCAAGTCTGACCATCAACACAGCACCACCACCACAGTCATCATCAATCCACATGTCCAAGTGCCACATCCACGTGTTTTTTGAACACCTCCAGGGATGGGAACTCCACCACTGCCCTGGGCAGCCCCTTTCAATCCCTGACCACCCTTTCCATAGAAAAGTTCCTGCTGATGTCCACCCTGAGCCTCCCCTGTCCCAGCCTGAGGCCGTTCCCTCTCCTCCTGTCCCTGTTCCCTGGGAGCAGAGCCCGACCCCCCCAGCTGCCCCCTCCTGTCAGGGAGTTGTGCAGAGCCACAAGGTCCCCCCTGAGCCCCCTTTTCTCCAGGCTGAGCCCCTTTCCCAGCTCCCTCAGCCGCTCCTGGGGCTCCAGCCCTTCCCAGCTCCCTTCCCTTCCCTGGACACGCTCCAGCCCCTCAGTGTCTCTCTTGGAGTGGAAGCTGAGTTCCACCCACAAAGAAAACCCTGGAGTGCCTGGTTGTCTCATCCCTCCCCTCTTTCCCTGGAACAGAGGCTCCACATGAGAACAGATTCACCTGAAACTCTGTGTTTGCTCAGCATTCTGCCTGAGAGGTCACCACACAGTTCCAGAGGGGCAGAGTGAGGATGCTACAACATCTGCTCCCGGGGCAGGAACAGAAGAGCTGCAGCAGAAATGAACTGTTTGCCTCAGGAATCACGTCAGTGTTGGCTTGGTGGAGCCACCCCAAGAGCAGCAGGGATCCCAGGTTCTCCAAACACCCAGCCAGTGATTTGTGCAGACTGGTGACTCCGTTATGGCCCTGCCTTCTGAAAACCCATCTTTGGGCCTCTTTTTTACTTCCTCTAGCTTTGCCAGACCAATATCCAGCAGCTCTCCCACTGTTCCACTTGGTGCCAAATGCTGATTTTTCTTCATAGGACTGATGAGGTGGCACGAAGTGCATTCCTTAACTTTTCCACCTGCTACTCTATTCATCCCATCCTGTTCTGTCCCATCCCATCCCTCCTCTTCCTTGGGCAGCAGAAAGCAGAAGTGCTGGCCTGTTCCTGCCAGGAGGGCCATGGCACATGGAGCAAGTTTCTGAGTCCTTTCAGAGCTCTCCACTTGTGATTCCACCTCTAAATTACTCTGCAAAGAGCAGAACCCAGCAGCAGGCACTGGGCTTGGGAAGCAGTGAGCTGGCCCAGGGCATGGAGAAAGATCTCTCTGGATACAGATCAACAACTGCCAACCACTCCAAGCCCTCCTTCAGGAAGGGAAGGTTAAAGATCTTCTGATGAAACATTTCAAGCTTCACGGCGTCATGGTCATGGCGATGTTTGTGCTACACAGCAAAGTGGTTGTAAAGGAAAAATCCCACCCGGGATACTCCCATTCCTTCCTAAAGGCACTTCCACCTCTTTGGGAGAGGCAGCTCTCGCCTTGATCAAGCCCTGAGCAGATCACGGGCGCAGGGAACAGACACAAAAGAGTGCAAGACTGAACAAGGAGGAGTTGGAGAACTCAGGTGAGGCCTGGCCACCCCAACATCCCAGTGGGCACTCGCTGGCCCTTTGGCACCTCGAGCCTGGGCCTGCTGGGCTGACCCTGCCTCGGTGCCTGCCAGGTGTGCCACAGGCAAGTGCTGAGAATGGGCTGCACCTTCCCAGGCAGATACTCACCACACACTGACCCTGCCTTGGACCACTTTAACTGGCCAAAGGCACAACGTGCTGTGCTTTACTCACAGTTTTTTTTCTGGTAAGTATAAACAGGGGGGTTGAGACAGACAGAGATGTAGAGAGAATGCTGGGGGTAAAGAGGAAACCCCACAACAAACCCATCCCAAAATCCAAAGAAACAAACCCCAACAGTCAAGACAAAGGCTCTGGTACGAAGCACTGGTGGAACAAACCCAAAAGGGAACTGATGAGCTGTGGGGAACAAGGTCTTTAGAGAAATACCTTCCATAAAGAGCCCACAGCTGGGCACTCTACTCTAGGGGCTGGAACTGGGTGATCCTCAAGGTCCCTTCCAAAGCAAACCATTCTGTGACTTTATTCCATGAAGCAACAAGGCATTGTTTGTTTCACAGGGATGCAGCCATAGGTACTGCTCAGCTGGGCTATCAGTTTATTGTCTCAGGTAACAAATGCTGTGAGCTAAAGTGAGCCCTGGGCATCCTCCAGGGAAGAAGGACATTTTAGGCCTCTTTGCTAAAGGCTTTTTACTCAAAATTTTTCATTTGCTCTTTTGGTGAATGATCTCTTAAGAGGAATGGACAGCTAAGAACAAACACAGAATCCTGGGATGGTTTAGGTTGGACGGAGCTCAAAGTCTATCCAGTGCCACCCCTGCCATGGGCAGGGACACCTTCCACTACCCCAGGCTGTTCCAAGCCCAATCCAAGCTGGCCTTGGACACTTCCAGGGATCCAGGGGCAGCCACAGCCATTGTGCCAGGGCCTGCCCATCCTGTTCATTCACTGTAAGCCACAGCAAAGCTTTAACTCAAGGAGTTCTGGTTACTCAAAAGCTCACAGTCTCTTTAAGGTGAATTATTCTCCATCATCCACAGTTCTGATCACATGGATCAGCTGGAAGGGAGAAAAGCACACATTTGGTAAAACCAGGCCATGGTAAAAACAGGAGCACTTTTACGTCTAGAGATCGCTTATCTCATTGCACAATTTCACCCAAACACCTTTTGCTCAAGGCTTTTATCAGATTGTACCTCTCCACTCCAGCCCCAGCATGCTCCAAAATTCAGCCATCAAAGACTTCTGCAGGTCAAGTAAAATCTGTCCATTAAACATAAGAGTGATGACGGCGGCTGCGGGGCTGCCAGTGAGACACCCGGGCAGGGCAGACTGAGCGTGGGAGCCGGGAGTGCACCAGGCACAGCGGGGCCCTCACAGCCTCCTCTGGAACCCAACACTGACAGGCCTCTGGCAGGATCAGCTGCTCAGGGGGTACTTTAAATCTGAAATTCAGGAGTGAATTTTGGTGTCTGAGTTAGAAAACGTTAACTGCATCCCTCAGTGCCATCCTTGCTCCAACAGAATCTACAGCCTCGAAGGAAGGAGCATCATGATGCTCTTGCTTGGAACCAGGGGTTTTGTTCTTGTTTCAACCAGGACATTTGAAAAACTTTGGTCAAGTCGAGGCTTTTTAGAGACAAGGCTTTACCACAAAGCCAGTCTGACGGAACATTTCAGAAGTTCAGATTTACCATAATCCTCATCCTTGTTTTAAACAAAAGCTCAGATTCACACCATCTCAGCTTGCAGGATTATTACTGAACAGGCCCGGAGAATGATGGAATGGAGAAAAAAGCTGGAAAAAGCAAAACAAGGGCATTAACCGCTTCCACCATTTCCTGAGTCATGCACCAAGTGCTGCAACCAAAGTGTGTGACCAGGAGTCATGAGGGCAGAACTCCCAGGGCTGATGTGAATCTGCAAGTCAGCAGGGCTGCTGAGACAGGAACTCTCACAGCCAGGGGAGACTGCCGTGGGCAGATCATGAGCTGAAAGAGCAAGAATGAGTCCTCACCTAGCAGGGAACCCCCACGTACCTTTTCTGCTATGCCATTTTCTGTAGTGTAGATGGCCATCAGCTCCGTGTCCTCTGTGTCCTGATCACCACTGGATGTTGCTCCACCGTTTATCACAACCTTAAAAACGTAACGAAAACAGAAACACAAGGTCTTTTAAAATAAACATTTCCTCTGCGATCACACCTCGTGTCACTCAGTTTTCTCCCTTGGTACGTGACATCTGCCTCTGACATTTTGTCAGAAAACATGAGGAGCATGGCAAGTCATCATTTCTGTAACAGCAGGTCTAGGGATAGAGAGAGACTTGACAGACATCACATGGAGCTCCTTAAAAACATCACAGAGAGCTCCTGAAAACCTGGGCAGTGTCAGCTTGGGGCAGAGGGAACCAGCAGCACTGGCTGGAAGAGCTCTCGAGAGGTGACGTGTACAACAGAGTGATTCAACTGAAAACGTGAATAAGTAGAAGACAGCAAATGTCTCCCTGCTGCTGCCTCTTACTCGCAGTTGAGCAACTCAGGTGGTCAACAGGGGCTGAACATGAGCCCAGGTGGGCAAGGAGGCTCTGCTGAGGCCCCTCGAGTGCTGTGTCCAGATCTAGCCCCTCATGAGAGAGAGACACTGAGGTGCTGGAGTGTGTCCAGAGATGGGAATGGAGCTGGGGAAGGGTCTGGAGCATCAGGAGTGGCTGAGGGAGCTGGGAAAGGGGCTCAGCCTGGAGAAAAGGAGGCTCAGGGGGGACCTTGTGGCTCTGCACAACTCCCTGACAGGAGGGGGCAGCTGGGGGGGGGTCGGGCTCTGCTCCCAGGGAACAGGGACAGGAGGAGAGGGAACGGCCTCAGGCTGGGCCAGGGGAGATTCAGGTTGGATATGGGGGAAATGTCTTCACTGAAAGAGTGGCTAAGCACTGGCATTGGCTGCCCAGGGCTGTGGTGGTGTCCCCGTGCCCAGAGCTGTTCAAAACCAGAGCAGATGTGGCACTTCATGGTTTAGTGGATGTGGTGGTGATCAGTCACAGGTTGGACTTGATGATCCCGGAGGTCTTTTCCAGCCTCAGTGATTCCATGATTCTACCCCAGGAGCTGCTGCAGGAGGACAGTTCAGTGCTCTGATCGTGCCTGGGGTGCTGCACGTCCTGGGATCACGGAATAACCACACACAGCAGGGCTGGCCGTGTTTATACACAACTAATTGAGGGGAGCAGAGCTTTGTCACTGGCTGCTTGTGGAAATGAAGGGTTCGTACAACGTGACTGGAGCATTATTCCCTGATTCACAGCGAGCCTGACCAGGCAGTGCTGGAATGTGCTACTCACAGGTAGGGTGAAGAAGGTGGGATGCTTGGATTCATCCTCATATTTGCCCTCTGTCGAGCCTCCCGCCTCCACCGATTTGGAAGTGGTGTTCTTGCCAATCCCCATCGTTTCCAGAATGTCCAGGACTTGCATGCAGCACCCAGGAGGTGCTTCTGGGATGCCAGGCCAAGAACTAAGGACAGCTCCTTATTCAAGCAGCAGCAGCAGCTCCGGGAATCACACGAGTGCTCAGTAATCCAGCTGGGACATCAGGGTATCGTTCGCATCAACGGCTCCTAGGAGTGAAGGGAGAAATTGGTATTTTTTATTCCCTAAAAGAGACGTGCAAAAGCACAAGCCCCACAGCCTGGGCTCCCTCGTGTGCTCGTGACTCACCAACTCTCATCATTCCTTCCTGATAATTATCATTCAAGGTATTTGAAATTCTTTCACACTGGGAATGCTCACGTTATTTTCTCATTCTTCTCCTATGTTTTTCAATCATTAACAGTATATTGAAACCTTAGGTTTTTTCCACTCTCACAGCCATTTCCACGGACCTTTTTGGGAACAAAGCACACCTGTACTCCAGGTGCAGAGCAATGCAGCACAGCTGAACATCCACTGCAAACAAAACTTGGGCTTCTCCAAGGAGTTTTAATCTGCAGAGCTGCTCGCAGGTTTACCTCGGTATTACTGAATCCTTTCTTTGAAACAAACTTACTTTGAAATAAAAAGCACCTGGGAAGCTCAGACCGGATGGACAGTGAGGCACACCTGCCTTTCAGTGAGCCTATTTCAGACAGGAACAGCCCTTTCCACTGAACATCCTAACCCAGAATTATCCCCAAATTCTCAGTCGTATGAAGAACATTCCAAGTAATCTGCCTGATGATGTTAAAGAACTGCTTCAGGACAAACTGTTGTATTTTAATTAGTTTCACTTCTCTTTTGGCACAGGAACAGGAAAGATCAGACCTTAGCGGGTCTCTTGTTTTGCCAGATGGGTCACTACAGCACGGTTCTGCCACATTTGCGCCTTAAATTAGACCAGCCAGTCCACTATCCTCCCCACATTTTCCATTTCCAAGACTAAAGAACAGGAATTAACATATTTGAACCCAAAATTCCCACAGGACAGCACAGAAAATCCTGCAGCAAACCAAGTTTTGCAACCTGTGGTTGCTGAGCCCCAAACAGAAGATGCAGCTGCCAACACCTGCAGATGAAACCGGGTCAGACACAGGTGAAAGTACAGGACAGAACCTGAAAAATGGTCTCTTGAAAGTCACAAGAAGTGGAATATTCTGCATCCATTCAAGCAGCAGAACCCCACTCCCACTGGTGTTACTTCAAAAGCAAGTCAATGACAGGTTCAGCTGAACCCTAAGGTGGAAACAGAGCTCATGGACACTCACAAACACAGGTTTGGACTGGAACAACAGAAGCAGGCCTTGGGTTTTTCCTTAAGTCTCCCTTCCAGCTGCTGCTCAGGAAATGCCAGCAGCTCCTCTCTACTGTAATTGCAATAATAACTGAACTTGAGAAACACTCTTCTGCTGAGGGCAATTCAGGACTGTACTAATATATGAATACTAATATTTTAGAACCTCTTAATAGCTGTTAATTGCCCATTGGCTGGAAAATTCTGGTTCCTTGAGGAGAAAGAAATATTAAATCTTTCAAAGCAATGTAGGTATCTCTTGAAAAGTTACATTAAAAAGACTGTTTGGGCACTGAGATCCCTTGAAGCATTAATTAAATCAAGTTGGGATGGAAGGCAGTGCCTGCAAATTAGGGTTAAGATTTGTTTATGAAAGTAAATATTAAGGTAGCATAATTAATTATTTCTCACCTGAAGACTGAAGGAGAAGACTGGTTTGAATACTCACTGTCTTGTTCTGGAAAAAAAACAGTCATTCCCGTTTTTACAGTAACCACAGAGCTCTTCAAAGTGCAGCTCAGGGTGGAGAGGAGACAGGTACTGGTTAAAGGTTTGGGGGCAGTGGGGGGTCTGGGCTGGGATTTTTGGAGGGGTTTTTTTGTTTGCTTTCACTGCAGAGCAACGAGGGATTTTTTCTTCCAAGCACACAAGAACAAAGAGAAAAGAATCTGCCTTTTTCTGTCATAGTAGACATATTTTATTCTCCAAGAAAATCAGTGATGGAGACAGGCGAGGTTTAGTCTGGCAGCTTTATCCTCTCGGACTGGGAAGGGAAAGGGAAAGGGCAGCAGGACACTTCCCTAAGCCAGGGCCAATAAAACCCGGAGCCAGGAAAGCTGCCAGTCACGGGATCTGCTGTGAGGTGCTCTGGCAGCATAAGCTCCTTAGCTGGCATTAACCAGCATCTCAGATAAAAAAGAAAAGACTCTGTAATCCTGCTTTACTGGGCACTGCACAACAGCAGGACTGCTATCTGCCCCAGGATCGGATCACTCCTTGGGAACTGCTCTTGGAAATTCTGCAGGACAGCAGCAAAGCTCACCTTGTCTCGATGGCTGAGAGCTGACACACAGAGCTAAAAAAACTCTGGATGAGGGTTCCCAAACAGGCTAATGAGGGTTGCCCAAGTAATAGGCAAAAAGAGCCTCACTGCTACTTTTCCTAAAGAGAGGGAGTGTTTGTCAGGAGGGGTTGGTCCAAGAAAAACCAGGAGAACAAATTTCCCAGCTCTTCTTGCTTCTACCCCGCAATTAAAATTGCACTTAATGGCTCAGATGATCACCAGGGATTTTTGGAATACTTTGATTCTGCAATCTGAGGTGTCGAAGTGAAGCAGATAACCTCTTCTGCTGCCTAAAGCTATCTGGGAGGTATCATTCCCTATCAGGCCCCATGTCCCACCAGCTGAGCCCAGCTGCACCGCATGACTCAGGCATTTTTACAGCCCTCCACAGTAAATCCAACTCCTCAGCGGCTGAAAAGTCACGGAGAAAGAGATAAAACTCAGTCAGCATCACGCAGGTATACTCAGTACAATCCATCATCTGCAGGCTCGGATTAAATGGAAAGGCTGGAAGTGAAATTTCCATCAGGACTCTGATTAAAGTTCACCTTTCCACACCAAATTACCTCCAGTGCACACCTGTGCTTAACTCAGGGGGCCAAGAGCTATCAGGGGTTTACAGTGCTGGAGATAAGATTAGGATTCACACAGAGGGCAGGAGATAGCCCAGGTGCAAGTTCAGGAGGAAAAGCTTCTTGGCCAGGGAAAGGCCACTCTGCACCTTCAACATTTGCCTATTCCCCAGCAAAAACCTCCCTCCAGCTTTGGAGCCATCAGGAGAGGACACAAAGAGGTGGCAATGCCTGGTCTGACACAACATCACCTTCTCACGCTTCCATGACCACCCACCACATTTTCCCTCTTGCCAAGGTCGCTCCTATTTCGTTTAAAGGAGTTAGGATGCATTTCAAAGCTCATGGAAAGAAAGATAAAACCCATCACAGATATGGAGATCTATGATGCAAGACTGTGTTTAAATGCTCTCTTTCTTCCTGCAAGCCTCTGCTCTGGAACCTCCACCACAAACTAAAAACATCCACTGGAGTACAAAGCTTTTCCTACGGGAAGATCTGCCCCTGTGCCACCACAGGCTGCGCAAAAGGCTGCTGCTTCACGAGGCACCAAACTGCCTGGGAGTCAGTAAAAACCCTTTGGAAGCTCATCTCTTAAGTAGATCCAAGGGTTAACCTGGCCAGGACAGAAGGTACAGATGGACATAAAGAGCTTATTACCATGGAAGGGAAAACTGGCCATGAACCCACGAAGGAGTAGGCCATGTAATACAGACACCTCCCTTGCATGCCCTGTTTCCTTTAAAAGCATTGGATATAGTTTTTGGCTGAACCACACTAAAAATATTCCCTAAATCAGATTTGCTGTGATGGCAATTCATCCCTACACTGCTGAAGGCCCAGCGGGAGGGCCTTTAACATTAACACTTGAATCCAGAGCTGGGCAAAGCAAAGACCAGCCTGAATTTGGGGGCCCTTCCCTGCTGCACAAAGGAAATATTCGTGAAGGAAGCACAACAAGTGTGGTGATAAAAGCAGCTGGTGATGAAACAGGCCAGGCTTGGGAAACAACTGCGATCCTTTGGAGGGCAGGGATGGCAAAGCTCCTGGTGGGACTGTCCCATGTCACAGCTCCCCGAGGAAGGAGCGATGGCACAGCCAGCCAGGACCTTTCTGGCTGCTACAGACGGCTGAAGAGCCAAGAGAGCTCTGGCTGTTGCACACACTAAGGAGATTAGAATCAAATTAAGGTCACTGCTTAATTACAATCATCAATTTATTATTTTAATTAGCTGTCAGGCTCATGTGAACAGACCAACTTTCTCCTGCAAGCAGAAATGATGCTCAGCCAGAAGTCGTCACACTTGAGGTGCCTCTGGAATTTCACCACCTCCCATGGCACTTCCAAGTGTTTGGCACATCTGAAACTGGGGCATGTGATGTGTTTAAACACAAATCAAGCATCCTCTAGCTCTGAGATTGTATTTTTGGCAGCAGACATGCAACAGAGATGTGGAAAGGGACTTGGACTCCCTGCATGCTATTTTCATGTTAAATGTACCCAGTCTGAGCAGAAGATAAAACCAGCTCTAACCCCACTTCACTCGCTCAGGCCCAAGGCATTGAGCACTGGGGAGCTCCTTCACTGTGGGAAGGACACACCAGAGACTGAGGCTAAAGCAAACTTTCAGTTCCTGCAGTGTCACAGCTGTGAAGAATTGAAGCCAGTAAGAAACACACCGGATTCACCTTGTTTGGGGTAAAAAAGCGCGTTTGGGCCAAGCAGCTCATCCTGCTCTGCAGGACAAGGCACGGAGGAACCAAACCGCCCCTGTGGGACAGAGATGCCATGGGACACCCGGGATTCCAGAGGGGAGACACAGAGAAGGGACAGGATGGATGCCAAGAGATCAGGGAAGTTGTGAAAGGAATTCCTTGCCCAGAACACTGCACCGAACTGATCAGGGACACGGGAGTGCTCCAGCAGTGCAGACAATTAAGGGATGTTGTAGAGGCCCCAATTAGACAAAGTTTGCTTACAGAGCACAGCTATGCCTGGCCAGACAATTCCACACAAAAGCAAGGCAATTGCCAGTTAATTATGGAATAGCAGCTTTCCCCAGATTGCCACTGGCTACACCCTCGCACAAAACTTCTGTCCTGATTTTGTGCCATTAAGATATTAAAACCCCAAACTTCATCTTTTTGTTGTTACCCAGACCTTGTCTGCTGTGCATCAGCTCCAGGCCCTGGATTTATCCTGTCCTCACTTTTCTGCTGTTTTTAATACCAGAAGAACCTCAGAACACGGTTCCCCTTTTCCCTCTCCAGCCGGCACAGCTGTTCACACCTATTTCACAGCTTAAATAAATAAATAAACATTAGAGTTACTTGTTCCTGAGAAACTGTTAGAAATGAAACAGCACATTACCAAGGGCGTTTCAAATACTAAGGACCAAACTACAAGCCACCAAAAGAGCACCAACTTTGCTACTCAGAGGTGTCCAAAGGACGCTGGATGTTTTCCTGGGAAAAAAAGGGTTCTCCCCAGTTGAAAAAATTCCACAAATATCTCATCACCGAGGTTAAAAAAGCCCAGTAAGTACTTAAATGACGCAATCAGAGTCCTGTCTGCAGAACCACAACCACAAATCCAATTGCTTCACGCTGTTACATCCCAGATCCGAACCTGGATATGGCACCTGTGAGGTCCCACCCACTGCCCACATACGGAGGAGTGCCCCAAAGGCATTTTTTCTGCCTTCCAGGGCATTTTCGCCATTTCACAGATGTTAAAAAGCTGCCCAGAACCCACACTTAATTCTCCCTTGCTACATGGTAAAAAGCATCCTCCTGCTTCAGCCTCAGACCGAGTTTTCCCTCGGGCTGTTCGGAGCAGCCTCTTTGGTCCCAGGAAACTCGTGATTCATCTTTAGCAGGGGCCTCTCGGACCCCGAGTTCCTTCCCATGAACTGAAGCTGCACTGAAATGCCACCACATCCTTAAATGCTCCAGAGATCTCCCTCCTCCACTGAAACACATCCACGACTGAAGAAAAGCAGACTTCAAACTTAACACCACACAAAAAGGCATCGCTTCTCTTTACCTGCAGCAGAGACAAATAAAACGCTGCTAAATACTCAAACTTCCCAACGTTTGAGTTTTAAAAAATTAAATTTAGGTTTTAAAAAGGGTTGATGGGCACTTTAAGAAGTTTCTCTCTTCACTTCAAAGCAGCTCATCAAAGCACAAACATATTCTTTCTTTGTAGGCACTAATGAATTTTTAAGTAGTTGGTATTTTGACTGCCATCCAGAACGATGCTTTAATAACTGACCAACATTATTAGGGCAAGTCTACACAAGGATAAGCAGGAAAGTTATGCCGAGCTCAAACCTTCCATGTATTTAAAGCACATTAGCTAAATCTCATTAACTTCCTGTGTGAATGAGCTTGCTGAGAAGGGGACTTAAATCCAGCTGAATGAGATGTTTAACAAAGGATCTCCCAGCTTTCAAAAACTACAAGTTTGGTTAGTGAAGTTATTAACTAAGAGCTTAGTTAGGCTGTGATTCTAAACTAAAATAGCTTAAATTTGAGTGTTTCCAGCATAAATCAACCTGAAGGTCAAAACACTGCTGGCCAAGCAGTTCCTGCCCATTTTTCACCCCATTCCCCCCATTTTCTTGTTCCAAAAGGCAGCGGTTTTGCCCAAATTTTGTGCAGTGCATTTGCCACCTTCCCCGGGGGACCCCACGAGCGGACAGAGACGAGAAAAGGGCATGGGAGAAGCCGTAAGATTAAAATTCCAAAGAAGCACAAGCAGAAGGCGGGAGATGACAATTCTCCAGCTCGTTATCTGTACACAGAGACTGCTGGGCACTGACACCTGCAGAGTTCTCCAGACTCAGGGTAAATAAAAATTAAATCCCGCCTCACTGCTCCCGACAAAGCTGCTTCCCAGTCTGCCTCGGAGCTCAGCACACCTCGCGCAGCGTATGGCACACGTTCACCTGATTTGTAATGGTATGGAGTCCTTACAGTCTCCCTGGGGAGAATTAATAACCTGGGCATTCCGATAGCTCCCCGTTATTATGGATATTAATACACAGCTCGTTAAGCTCCTTCACGGCCCTCAAAGCAACCTGAGCACACACTGGGTCCTTTCTCAGCCCGCTTTGTACTTGGACTTGGCACTTTGATGAAAGCCGCCTTCTTTCCAAGACTTTAATCACATTAAAACAAAGGTGGAGTTAGAGACTCATCTAGGAAAAATTCCATTTATTAAGTAAATCGAGGTAATGTGCCAATTTTTCAGCTCTGGATATGGAGCTCCTTCCAAAAGGCTGAGGCATCCCTGTGGCTACTTTGGAACCCGACACTCCCTCCTTTGGAAAGGCAACAGCTTGAGCCCAGTAATCAATACAAACCCAGCAACTGATCCCACACTTGAAAAGTTTTACACTGAGTTATCTGTTCGGCTTGTCTTGGAATAAACACTTCACTTCCATTTAGCAAAACTTAGTAAGATTTGGAATTAATAAACTTTCAAGAACTAACCAAGATGCTGTACTTCTGTGCTCAAGCTTTCTTAAAATCTCTTTTACTACATAAATCTCACACAAATTTTTCCCATTTCAAAAATTAAAAGCAAAGCAAAGTTTACAGATAAACAGAAAAGAGTAAATATTTTTGAAATAGCAAATTTATCTTTTCATAGTGATAACAATTTTAAAATGAAAAATTAAGTCCTCAAATCTTTAAGACATGGAAAGCTAGTTATTAACATCAGCAAATACAAGTTTTTAAGTTTCTTATTTAATAACGCTGACACCAAAGCAGTTCAATTTTTGCAATCACCCCCACCGGGACGTGAATCCCAAGGTAAACCTGCACCAACCTCTCGGAGGCAGCTCCTGCAGAGCCTCTGGCAAACAGAGCTGGAGCCGGAGCCGCAAGCCTGGGAGGAAGGATGCCCGCATTCCCCGGGAGCACTTTTATACCCTGCTGCTCCCATTGTGTAACTGCTCCGTGCCCAATCCCAGCCCGTGCTTACACAAGGGCCGGGCAGGAGGCAGCCCTGGACACCCCCGTTACTCCCCGGTTACTCCACACCTCCGCCGGGCTTACGCAAAGCGAACGGGCACTCAGAGCAGCCCAGCGCCGGGAGCTTCCAGCCCGGACACGAACTGCAGCTCCACGGGGGGAACACCCAGCCAGAGCCCTCCAAACACAACTGGCACAAATATTTACATGCCTGGCTGCAACAGCTGGAATCAGGATGGGGCTTTTCTCCGAGTGTTTTTCCATGAGCCTCCCTTGCGCAACTTGCATGGAAATGTTTGTATTAGCAATTGGACAAATTTTCCAGAGGTCCCAGATCTCAAAGCTCTTCCCTAAGACAAAGGTCAGTGATCCACAACCTCAGTGGGAACTGAAACACACCAGGACTCGTGCTGGGCTCCCTCACTTCCTCAGTGGAAAACGCTGAGTAACAATGATGCTGGGCACAGGGCAAAGTGAGATGGAAAGGGACGCAGGAGAAGTGAAAGACTCGAAACAACAACAAAACCAACAAGAAATAAATAAAGGCTTGCCAAGCACTGGAACAGGCTGCCCAGGGAAATGGGCGAGTCCCCATCCCTGGAGGTGTTTGAAAGACATGCAGATGTGGCATTCGGGGCATGGTTCAGTGGTGGACATGGCAGTGCTGGCTTAATGGTTGGACTTGATGTTAAAGGTCTTTTCCAACCTAAGCAATTCTATGATTCTAGAATTGCTTCCCATGGACCTCCCCACTCCCTTTCTGTGGGAGCACAGCCCTGCCTAAGGCTGCCCTTACGCTCCTCAACACCGCTTTGTAATTTGTCACATCACAGCCCCTGCCTCGAGCTGCCGAGTTACACCACCCCTACCTCCCATTTCCCTTTCCAAACTATTAACAAGACACCATCACCCTACAACTGATACCGAAGCCATAACCAGAACAGGCCACCACAAAGCAGCACCCCGCGAGCAGCTTCTGCCCAGATTTACCGGCAGCAACTCCACCCCTTGGAGAGCGGGCCAAGAGCGTGGAGCTCGAGGGCACAAAGATGAGCTCACCATACCTGAAATGCCCTTTTTGCACCCCAGTGTGTGGAGGCAGGGTCAGGCTGACAGTGCTGTCCAGCTCCTCTGGTGCCATCCAGACCCCTTTGGCTCCATCCAGACTCCCGTGGCTCCATCCAGCCCCAGCAGCCTCACACAAGTCGGAATTTGCCGCCTGCCGCCGGCTCCTGTGCCCACAGCTCCGGGCTCGGCGTGCGCTCGGTCCTGCATCAAAGAGCCAACGCCTGAGCAGGGCACGTTTAATTGAAAGCTGACGCCTGTCCCGTGCAATGCTCCTTATTCATCCCTCGCTCAGATCCATGGAAGCAATCCAAGTATCTCCACGAATTCCTTTGTGCAATGTGTGCGCACACAAACCCACAGGATGTTCCAGTGTTTAATTCCCCGCTGCAAAGAGATGTTGAAAAGTTTCCCCCTCCATTTGCTCCTTTTCCAATTATCAGATCCCGTCCTCTTTCCTTCTGAATTCCAAATGTTTTCACAAACACAAATATCTTAATTTCAACATAAAGAAATCTTAGAGCCCTTAACACAAACATCACCAAACCTTAAGACCACAAAATACCAACTGCTGTACCCAGACTGGCTGAAGATCGCTGATCTATGATACTTTTAAGGAACATGCTGGAAATTGTTTTAGATTCAAGGCGTTTGATGTGCTCACAGGGGGCTACGGGACTAAGTGATCAACGGCAAGAGGAAAACTTTAGGTTTTGAAAGAAATAAGCCATTTGCTTTTTTACTCCAATGTCCAGAATCTTTTTTAATAGTTGGATTAAACAATGCCAGGGATTCAAATACTTCTTGCTCTGAATATCACAGTTCAAAGTATAATTGAGTTCAATGCAATTAAAATTCTTAAGTATCCAATTAATAACTTGTCTATTTACCTTGCAATTAAAACTAATCGCTCCAAAGTTCATTACCAGTGGGTGGAGAACTTCGACATTTGAACAATTTATTTCTGATTACTTTGCATTTACACTCAATCCAAATAAACCATCCTCTAATCTGGGTACCTCCACTTCAATCCCAGCTCCTAGGACTGATGTCGGGACAGATCCAAGTGTGGGTTGCTGGGTTACGATTCCCTGCAGTGAACAGGTACTGGAATCACTGTCACACTCCAGGGGAATGCTAATTCCAAATGTAACTCCACTGTCTCAAGCACTGGAATATTTCACAGTGCAGCTTCAAGTTCCAAAGTGCTGTGGAAGGCAGGTGGGAATAAACAGCTGAGAGCTCCGTGTATGGCTGCACTTTATTGGTGGGAGGGCAATCACAGCAGAGGATTTATCTCGCTCTGCTTCAGCACAGGGAGCTTTGATGTGATGATCCGACACAGCCACTCATCATTTTTATTACCTGCTTAATATCTGAAATGCAAACTGGTGGAAGCATTTCTACTGCTTGGAAATGTTACTCCTAGGAGGAGTTCACTTTGATTATTATGAGAAAATCCAATTTTCTATCTCCTTCTTAGACACTTAGTGTTCAGTCTAAGGATGAACCAACACTTCCGAGTGCTCCAGCCAAATTCTGTTTGCTCTTGGACACACATTGGTAAACTACTGACAATGTTCTGAGCTGGAGTATTTATTCTGAGGATATTCTCCACAGTTTTGCAGCACTCAGGCAGGATAAAATCCTCCTCTGAAGTCCCTATTCCCCCTGCACTGACAACACTGCACAGGGGTGGCACCCAATGGTTATGTCCCATCACCAAAATGACAATAAAGTGACCCAGGGGCTGCGAACACCTGGTAACCAAATCCCTCCTTTGAACCTCCAGTAAGAACAAGAAAAACACCCAAAAGGCAAGAGCGATGCGGGGAGAGGCACAGCTTCCCTGCAAGAACATCCTGTTTCATCCAGAGGGTGAGGCGGAGGAGGCCTCGTTTCTGACAGCTCAATGAGCCTCCTCACTACATTTTTGTAGCGATCTCCTAATTTAAGTGTTCTTCCTCCCTAAGCCACAGCAAATCTGTAATCTTTTACATCAGCTTATTTAATCAGCAGCCTCCCATGAACATCCTCCAGAACACACTTAACATAATACAGCAAACACAGAAAATAGCATCACACACGAGTACAATAAATAGATCCACTTCCACCCACAACTGGGAGCAGCAGAAAAGACTCATCTATTAAGTTTGATCTTAGAGTGACGTTTATAAATTCATTGAATTATGAATTCCTTGAAAAAGCACTTACCAGAAGATCTGCTGTAATATGAAAACATCTACTGCTCTGCCCTAATGCTGACTCAAATTGACACCAAGAATTACTGTAATTGCTCTGAAAGCTCCCAGTTAATTCAGGGAGCAATGCCCAGTCCTGGCTCCTACTGACAGCATCCCCCTTGTACCCACCATCCCTCTCTCCTAGAGAAAGGACACCTTGGGGCAATCCATGGCGGGTGAATTCCACATTTCCAGTTGGAGAATGCAACGCTTTGTGGCCAACTTCTGTTCTTAAATCCCTAATTCAGCTACAGCCCATATTACTATGGTGCTTATTAGAACATCTCCTGCAACTGTGTATTTTTAAATATTTGTAAGAAAAACCCAGGGTCTGAGATGTACATCACAGCAGATACAGAGTTCTATGTGAAAAAGTAACTACAAGATGGAAGTGCCTTTAAAAATACCTGTGGCTGATTTCCGGGCAAGAAATAAGGAATCATTTTCAAGAAAGAACAACAAAAGAATAGTGAAGCCAAAGCCCTACACTCCACAGGCACAGATCAAAGCACTTCCAAAATTAATGGAGAAGGAATGTGCTTTTTGGGGCATGTTACTGTATTCACCGCGTTCATAAACTAAGTCAGACTCCTACGTCTTTCCTGGAGCTCCAGGTAATCCTGTTATTAAAGGCAAAAGCTCAAATACTTTGTCTTCTAAGAAAAGACAGAAGTAACGCCTGTGTACTGGGCAACAGAGCAGGATGAGAGGTGGTTACCCTTAACACATCATTACCTTCATGTATTCCCAGATCCCTGCCCCTGAGAGGTGCTTACCCTTAACACATCATTACCTTTATGTATTCCCGGAATCCTCACCCCTAGTAGCGCCCAAGGCCAGGCTGGACAGGGCTTGGAGCAACCTGGGATAGTGAGAGATGTCCCGGCCCACAGCACAGGGTGGCACGGGATGGGCTTTGAGGTTCCTCCCAACCCAAACCATTCCATGCCCAGGGAAACTCCGTCAAACTCACGCTTGGACAACAACAGGGCACAGCCCCAGCTCGGGAATGCTCAGGGAACTCAGCTCAGGAACAACACCCAACCGACCTAGGCTGGGAACCTTCCACTGCTTCCACCAGTTAAGTTTGCACACTCATATTTTAGTTTTCTCTCCCTATTTTTGTGACTGCTAATAGTTTCAAAAGTGTGGGCTAAACTCCCGTACAGAAAAATCCAGCAGGCTGTGCGAAGAACATGGCAAGTTCCATCCTTTAGCTGAAGTTGCTGTTATTTTTATTTTCTAAAGGCAAAACATTGCTACCCAAAATCATTTATATAGTTTTTCATTCAATATGTCATTTGCTTGGATGCCTAAAAATCGCCCTGCATCACACAGTGAGCAGCTAGGCTGAAAACTCCAGCTACAAGACTAAATGTTTTAAAAAGTGGGGGGGAAAGAGCAGGTATCCATAGGTTTGGTCAGTGGTCCTGGGATCTCGTTCACAGCTCAGTAATTCACAGCCCGACTGCTCCGGCAGCCACAACTCTTCCTCCGACCAATCCCAACCTCCCGCATCCGAAATTAAAAAAGCCCTTTTAATCTTCAAAGCATGGCCACAAGTCAATCTCAACTTAGCACACTTTTTAATTTTCTTTTTAATTATCCAGTTGGGAGAGCTATGCCCTTCTTGCTCAGTGACCTTTCGCTCCTTCGAGATTACTTCAAAATCTTTCCTGGGAATAATCAGCGAATTTATACCACTTACAGAGGAAACATTCCAAGGCTGAGGGGGAGAGCTAGCGTGACTCTCCGTGTGCAGGAATCTTTGCTGTGCTCCCAGGACCCTCAGTGCTGCAGGAGAGGTGGCCTCTGGCTCCAGGACTGCTGTGAGTGCAGTCCCGGCACAGCTGCTCTGACCCCTTCCCAGGGCGGGCTGGCACCACACCGGGGTTTGGAGCCCCCAGGTCCTGACCTGGAGCCGAACCCAAACCAGCAGGAGAAGGTTCCTGCTGGAGCTGGCAAAAGGCAGGGCACAAGCAGATCGTCTCTCGGTGTCACAGAGCAAGAACAGCTGCTATTATTCATTATGTTAGCAATAATAGATGCTAATATTCCTACCACTAACTGGTGCCCAACTGTTTGCCCCGGGAGCTTTGGTCACCAAGCACAGCTTGGTTCCCCACAGCCACTGGGGAAAAATTAAATCATTATTGCCATTAATGATTTTTAAGCCAAACCAGCACTCCTCACTCCCTGCCCACACACCAAACAACAGTAAGCAGCCCTGGGTTTAATTCCCACACGTTAAGCCAACCAATTACTAATTTATTAATTTCACAACAAGCCTGGAAGTGTTTCTGGAGCAGGCCTGTGTTCAGCCAGACTTGCTGGGTGACTCCCGTGCTCCTGTTTCAGGCAGGCTCAGGTGAAAGCGGCTCCTGCCCAGCCACCAGCACCGAGCTCCTCATAAATGTGCATTTGTCCATCCATCCTCGGAATCCACAGGGATGGCCAGAGGAGCAGGAGGGGACCAGAACCCGTTGGAGCCCAGCTGCCACCTCACCCCTACGTCACACACCACGTCACCATGCAGAGATGGGGGATGTCGTTTACTGCAACGGCTTTGAAGATTTTCCTCCCTGCGGAAGCGGGTAATTAAGAATGCATTAAATAGATATTAATGCATTAAATATCCCTGCAAGCAACAGAACTGTTAAAGAAGGTTAAGTGGCTTCTCCAACTGAAGGGACAGAAATGGAACAGCCAGTTTAACACCCAACTGGCTGCTCAGGAAAAGCACAAAGAATCATAATGTTTTCAGAGTTCACATTACTTACAATAATATTTATACCAACTATAGGTTATTGAAGGAAAACTTTTTGGTTTTGGCAGGACTTTGAAAAAAAGTATTTTGGCAAAATTTAGTAAAATACTTTTTTGTGATTTCTGCCAGTAAACCAACCCTTTTTAACCAACATACTGTGGGTTTAATATTGTACCTTACTGGCTGCTTCATCTTCAGGGCTCTTTGGCAGATGCGTTTTAGCACTGCTTTTAACAAAATCTCAATTATTCTTAATTGGCATCAGATAAATGCAAGACTTCTTAGCTGCTGCTATTTGAAGGAACAGCAGTTCAGCACACATTTTGCCCTTTGAATAATTAGGAGAAAAGACCAATGCAGATGGAGTGTACCTAAGTGAGTTCCAAAACTGGGCTAATACTGATCACAAAATCTTTACCAAACCCCAACAGCCATGGAGGGGAGCTCAGACAGTGCTGTGGGTTCAGGCTCATTTATACTGAGAAATTTAATAGAAGGTTTAATTGACAGCTTTGCTTGGTTCTATTGTGCCTGATTAAGCATCTCCATGAAAAGCATTAGATGTGTTTGATCCCCTCCAAAGCAGAGCAGCTCATTAGCAGGGGATGTTTACAGGGACCAGCAGCTCTTCCCTGGCTGCAGGAGGGGCTTTTCAGATCATGTTTTTATGAGGAGGATCACGACTCCAAAAGAGCTCAGCCTTCCATCCTTTGCCTTTCCTGGTATTTGCCAACAGGACAGACAGACAAGGAAAACATCTGACAGGACTACAACAAACCCCCAACACTTGGCTATTAAAAAAACCCCAAATCCTCTCCCTTGTCCATCTTTTTTTTGTTGTTGTTGTTGGAGCTTTAAAAGCATCTATTAGTGAGCTGAAATAGATTAAATAACAAGTTTCCAACAGGCTGAATAAGCCGGACCAGAGCCCTGTGAAATTATACTGGGAATAATGATTCTGCTCAGCACAACCTCCCAAAATTCCACACACAAAACTAAATGGCACCCATGCAAATACATCCAATATCAGCAAATTACTGCTAACTGTTATTGTTCCCATAGATGAAAGGACACAGAACAGTATGAGAACACAGCAATTATTTCTTGCACTCTGAGCCTATGGAACAGGGACCTGCAGCTCCAGTTTCTTTCTTGTCAGTCTGAACCCAAATTACTCCTTAGGTTTGGTCTTTATACAACAAAATGCTCATCAGGAAACCATAATCTGTCAGCTTTTATCAAAAAACCCAATCTGTTAAAATATGACCAAGCAAACGCTTCTTGCATCAGGAAGATTTAGTTAACTTTCAGAAACAATTAATTCTGTACAAAAAAATGAAAAAGGGAGGGGGAAAAAAGCTGCTGTAACCTGTGAAGAGCTGGTGCTTTAGAGCCTGCCAAAACAAGGATGTGTTTCCTTTGCTTGGGTATGGTGAGGGTCTGAGTACAGGATTCTCCACACAAAGGACAAGCAATAAACAGAGCAAAATTAGTTTTTTCCTGTCACAGGGATTCAAAGACTCTGAAAATTCAAACCTTCCCACAGCACAGTCCACTTAGTGCTATTAGCTCTGAGACAGCTTCATTTCAATCAGCACACAAAATAAAAGGTTGCTAACTTTGCAGTGCAGCATTTTATTTCCCTTCCAAGCTCCTAAATAAAAAGTGAAAGTCATGACATGGAGTCACGTGCCTGTTTTATGAGATCCTCTCCATGACCTTGAATGCTGCTAAGAACATTTACACACAATTCCCTTTAAAAGCACAGCACAGCAGCACCACTGAGCTTCAGGCTGAAATTCAAGACAATCCAGGTAAGTGGTAAAAGGAGTAAGGTCAGAAAAATAGGAAACTCCAGATGGTGGCTTCTGGGCTAGAGAAGGGTGCTCAGCAAAGCTGGGCTTGGTGGTCAAAGCTCTCCAGCATTTCCTTCCCATTGCTAGCAGCAGATCAACAGGACTTCCAGTGGGCTGGGAGACTGGGATGAATTCACTGAAGGCACATTAACCACCTCAGCACATAAACACAGCCAACTGCATTAGTGTTTAAGGCGCCTTCCCATTAAAGCTGCACTTTGTTCTGTTAACTTTTACAATCTCACAAGTGTGTAACAGCCAGCAAACCACTAAAATCGACATTATTGCCCTGGGCTGCCATTTCACGGCCATGCAAAACAGGAATAAAGCCAATTAAAATGTGTCGCTCCATTGAGAGCCCAAACTACTCGAAGCTCACACCCGAGGTTAATGCCCAGGAATGTAAGTGCATAAGCCCCCCTGAAATTGCTTTTCATTTACTTTCCCACCACCATGCATTCCCAAAATGCTTCAGCCAACTGCTGGAAAGGCATGAGCCCTGCAACAGTTTGATTTAAAAATAAATCCAGACAACAAACTGGGGGACACGGAGCCATTCCAAATCAAATTCAAAATCAGTTTGGGGAGTCACGACACTACTAAACAGTCAAAACCAAATAATGGTGAGTCAATCCCTCCTTCACCGTTGTACTCATTTGAGGCATATTCTTCAAGCAGTTTTACTCTAAAGTGAGCATAAAGTGGGTGACAAATTCAAACAGTCCCTTTTATCAGAAAGGGCACATGCTGGTTTAACCCAAACACACATAAACCAGGTCAGTTGTTGTCTTCAGAGCACACAGAGCTGGAAAGTTCAGATACTCCCAGGTGCTGTGGGGGACGCAGCTCCTCCACCGCAACAACTGGACTCCTCTGCTCCTAAAAATACAACTATCAGACAAAGCTTGTTTTCTCAGGCATTTTGCTGACGCAAGTCCAAGATCAAAACATTCCTGGTTCAGAGGACAGAGATGTATCAGTCTCCAAAATACGCAGCTAAAATTCAGTCGTGCCAACCCCCCAGGGTGCCCGGGACACTCTTACCAACACACATCAATTTATTACTGCTTAGTAATGTAGGCTTTGGGGGAAGAATAAAATATTCTGGTTGCCTGAATGTGTTGAGAAGGAACTCTGGAAATTCCCTTTCACCGAAATAGGATAAAGTTTATTCGCTCTTGAAGCTGCTATTTAAAAGTAATATTAAAATAAAATAAGTAAGGGCAGACACTTGGACGTTAAGTGCATTCCCCACCCCCGTCCCCTTAACCAGCACTTGCATCTTCTGGCTTGAGAACTGAGACACAGGGAGATTCAGATCATTGAATTTCTAATTATAAACTCATTAAATACTAGTTTTACAGTTACCTCAAGCTCGGCCATTCCTCAGCAAATAATCAAATGGAGCTGTGGGATGGGAACAGAGAGTGTTTCCATCCACTCCCACAGCACAGGAGGGAGACACCCAGAGCCGGTGCTTTGGGACTCCCTGGGCACAGCCTGGCTGGGACCTCGCGGCCAACTCGCCCTTCCCAAAAACCATCCGGGAGCTCTCAAAGCCCAACAGCCCAACCCGGCCCCGGGGCCACGGCAGAGCCAAGGGAAGAGTCACAGCTCCCAGGGCGAGGGTGACTCACTACTGACGGGGCTGATGACAACACTCGGGACCGCAGACCTCAGCCCTCCGGAGATCTGCGTTAGAGGCCGGAGACACCGCCAGGCACACGGCGGTCCCGATGCCACACGCCTTCCCACTGCTGCTCGGCAACAGAAATGGCCAGGACCGATGCCGAGTGCACGGAATAAAATTACAACAGGAGACTTCTGAGCTACAAGTCCAGTTCTCCCTCCTCCTCCTCCCTTTCCCCACCAAGTGCCAGCGATGTCTCAACACCCCAACCGCCCTTCCAAGGAAGTAGCTCTGCTCCTTTCATGGCCAAATTACCATGGCAAGAAATCCCCATTTAGATTCATCTCCAACAGAAAAACATTCAGACAGCAAATACTTCCTTCCCATAACCTGAAAACAGCCAAATATCATCAGATTTCTTTCCTGCCATCAAAGAAACCCTGTCCTGAGACAGCTCAGAACAACTAAAAACATTTGCCCATAAAGCAAATGTGCTCCCAAGTACTGACAGAAATATTTAGTGCACCCCACGAAGCTGGCAGTGTCTGAACACACTTCACCCCCGGGAAGGCTGGAGAACACAGCAAGAACTTTCATTTGTAATGATTTATTTTATTCCTGCCTTCACTACATCAGGATGCACGTCTCTTACTCATCCTGACTGTCAATGTTGTCTTCCTGCAGCTTTTAAGTAAAATAACCCCCACGGTAACTGTTGTCAGACCATGTCATGACCACTGAGGCTTCATAAATAACACTTGATATAAACAGATTTTCCAGCAACATATAAACCATCAGCTCCAATGGAAGTAGAAGGGTTGTGTGCAGCCATCTGCATTTTCTCCTGTAAGGACGAACACATAAAGAAGCGTTTGGAAGTAAAATAAATCTATTGAAGAAATGGCCCTACAGAAACTTCTGGGGCTTGAGATTTCTTACGTGGTTCACACAAAGACATTGAAAGGAGCAGCTACAGCAGGACAACATCTTCTCAGGGAGAAATCCTTCCCTGTGAGGGTGCTGAGGCCCTGGCACAGGGTGCCCAGAGCAGCAGTGGCTGCCCCTGGATCCATGGAAGAGTCCAAGGCCAGCCTGGATGGGGCTTGGAGCAGCCTGGGACAGTGGGAAGTGTCTCTGCCCATGGCAGGGGTGGCACTGGCACTTTGAGGTCCCTTCCAACCCAAACTACTCCAGGGTTCTATCACCTTCCAAATACCGCCTTGCACGGGACACCAGTTCATGGCAGGATCAGCTCCCAGGGTGTGCCTGCTGCCTTCCCCTGCCCTCCGGGATCAAGAGAAGTTTAAAAGTTTAATTGCTGCAGTTCAGACCAGTCGTGAGAGCAGTTTAGTAGCCACTTCTGGAGGAATCCATACTGACAATGCCTGAAGTTTCACCCATTTTCCTGTCAGTGGTCTCCAATCAACTTACACAACACAACAAAGCCAGGTCACAGCCCCACGGGACAGTCCATCGTCCTGGGGAAGTTGGCAGATTTGGCTACACCAGGAAGAAATAAAACCCCCAACATACCGACAGAATGAAAGACAAAAAACTCTACCTGGTTTAATTTAAAAACCATTTGAAATAGGAACTGCATACAAATGCAGCATGTTCTACAGGTTCTTCTAAACAAATGAGGGGGAATTCCACAGCCAGTTTTCTGTTAGGAAAAAACCAATACTCAAACGCTGCCATTATCTCAAGCCTCCCCTGAAGAAGTCTCCAAACAAGTAATACCAACAAAGAAATCGTTTCTATTTCTCCACTGGAATTCAACTCCCTGTTAGACTGGACCTCACGAGACAGAAATTCTCATATTAACAAGCTTTGAAAAGCCACACACCCACACACCCAGCCAGCAGGGACTTAGGGAGGTACACTCAGGTCTACCTGGGCTCAGGGAGGGCAAACAGCACAAAAATTCCCTGAACAGATCGGGCTGCCATAGAAACACAAGGCTTTTATGGGCTAACCCCTGACTGAGCTGCCATCCCTCCGGGGGTCCCAGCACCCAGGGGACACTGCCAGGCTGTGAGGGATGAGAGCTGCTTAAATTGCTGCTGTCACCCAAGGAAACGCCCATCAACCTGCAGCCCAAACCCTCCCACTGTTTGAGAAGCTGCTTCTCCTTCCGAGTTGTTTCCATGCTGAAAATGCAGAAGAAGCAACAGGCCCATGCTCTGAGAACCTGATTCCCATCCTGCTCCTTCCATCTCCTGAGAGCCGTGTGCTTCCAGAGAGTTCAGCAAAGCTAAGCCTGGCTCAGGGCAGGGCTTACAGCCCTGGGATGGATCTTAAACCATTCGAATTCGGCGTGTTAAGGCACAGCAGGAGCACAACCCACCCTGGAGAACTCCATCTCGAACTCCTCTTGTCCCCAGGGCTCTGACAAGGCATTTTCAAGCCCTCTTCGCATCTTTACTAAGCCAAAGCCTCGTTTAAATCCACGATTAAAATCTCAGGGCTTGTTTAACCTCCTCGCTAGCCCAAGGCTGAATTTATTTCAGTGCATCTCCACGTTAACACTGCTCTAATTTCAAGCTATCTGGATCATGACTGGGAGCTAGGAGTAGGGGCGCAAGAGCTCATCAACTACTAATCCCATTGTTCTACATATCTCAAGGATTATTTTCCAGTTTGCTAACCTGAGCTACTTGTTGCAATAATCCTTTATCTACACTGAAATCACCTGGCAGACCAAGGCGTGCAGTTAAGTCTGGTTCTGGCACTGTGCAGCCCATCAGCAGCTCATCACTCCAGCATTTGTTCCGCTTCTCCACTTCGTTTTACAGCCTGCATCAAACTCCACCTGCCAGTAAAAACACTACCCAAACCACCCTTTTTTTTGAGCTTAAACTGGGTAATTTAAAGCTTGCTCAAGACTGGCAGCACTACGCTGCAGTGAGGACACACAGACATATTAAGCTCCCCGTGAATACAGAGCATTTGATGTTTTTATTGAAAAATAAAGCTCATCAGCAACAGGGAGCCTGGCATTTACCTGGCACTGAACTCACACCAAGAGTCGGCTGCATGTGGGAAATGACAAGGCGGAAAAAATTAACAGGCCAGGTCTTTTACCTTGTCTTAAACACCTCTGGGGATTTCCCTTCCCTGCCAGAATCTTCCACTGGCTCTGCTGCTGCCTTTGGGGTCAGCCCAGCCCGCACTCACCTGGCGAGGGGAGCCCCAAACTGCCTCAAGGGCTGCTCTTCCCAGTGTACAAAATAACAAGGACGACTCCAAAATGAAGGGACGGGAACAAAATTGTAAAGCCTCTGCCTCATTCCCAGCTTTTATGGAAAAAGGGAAAAGTCACTAGTAACAGGAATGGATGATAGTGGTTAGTCCTTATTCTAGGAAGCCTAATAGGCTTGCAACAAGCTTTGTTCGGGCATTTTTCTGCGCTACCTACATCACTTCTTTCTACCCAAAATGTACCTTAAAACAAAAGAAAACCACATGCGATATCGAACGGGGCTTGCAAGTTAAAACCAGAAAATTGAAATATTTACTGCCTCGATGTGCACTGAAAAGAAAAAAAAAGGCAAATAAATAATCAAAAAAAGAGGGGGAAAAAAGCTTTAAAGCGTATCACGAGAACGGGATCAGGAAAGAGCGAGGCCACCCCTTCAGGACCAGGGGAGAATTAACCTGCATTTCTCCATCCCATCTGCAAGCTTACGGCTCTGCCACCCATTTTGTTTCAGCTTAAAGGGGGAAAAAAAATTTAAAAAAATAATGACCTCAGCGGTACAGAGAAAAGACCGCACCCCAGGGATGGATGCCCGCCTGGTCCTGCAGGTGACCCCGCCGCAGGTGCCACCCCGGGCATCCCCCCGCGCCCCTTCCCCATCCCAGGGAGATGATGCCGAGCCAGAAGACACCGGCACGGAGCACAGGGAAAGGTTTATTTAACCCACAAATGCGAAATAAAAGGGAGAGGAGGAGAGGAGAGGTGCGGACGCCGCGGAAGCCGCGCGGCCAAGGTGAACCGCGGCCGGGTAACATGGTGGAGGCTGCGGGGAGCCGCGACCCTCCGGCCCGCGGCAGCGAGGGGCGAGCCGCGGGGGTGCGGCGATGGGGGGCCGGCATGGAGGTGACAGCGGGCGGGAGGCTGGGGGGCGAGCGCCGAGGGGAAAGCGCTGAAGGCAGAGCGCGGCGGAGACAACACTGAAGGGAGAGCGCGGCGGGGAAGCGCGGCGGGGCTGCTCCCTCAGGGCGGGCGGCGGCGGGAGGAGGAGGAGGACGGGCTCACCTGCCATGGCGGGCGGAGGGCGGCAATGGCGCTGGGGGCTGCGGCTCCGCTCCCCTCGGTCTCCGCGGCGAGTGCGGTGGGGCCGCACGGCCCCGGCAGGCAGAGCACGGGGCGGGACAGGCCCCGCTCCGCCCCCGACAAGATGGCGCGGCCCCGGCCCCGCTCCCTCAGGGCTCGGCCGCCATGGCGGCCCTGGCGTTCAGGGGGAAGCGGCCTCGTGTTCCCTGAGGGAGAAACCTCCAGCTGCAGGGACATGGTAACGGTTTATCCAGGAAAGACACAAATCGCACAGTCACAGGATGGGTCATGTTGAAGGGACCGCAGTGGGGCATCTGGTCCAACCTCCCTGCTCAGGCGGGGGCATCCCAGAGCACATGGCACAGGAGTGTGTCCAGACGGGTGTGGAATATCCCCGGTGAGGGAGGCTCCACAGCCTCTCTGGGCAGTGGAGCACTGAACAGGCTCTTCACAGAAAGGGTGATTACACATTGTAATGGGCTCCCCAGGGAATGGTCCTGGTGCCAAGGATGGCAGAGCTCCAGGAGTGTTGGAGCAATGCTCTCAGGAACATGGTGGGATTGTTGGGATGACCTGTGCAGGGCTGGGAGTTGAATCAATGGTCCTGATGGGTCCCTTCCAACTCAGGAGGTTATGTTATTCTATTACTTTGATTATAGGAATCGGTGCTTGGTCACCCACACAGGAAAGTTCTTCCTCATGTTCAGGTGGAACTTTCCGCGCATCAGTTTCTGCCCGTTGCCTCTTGTCCCATTGCTGGGCCGCAGGGAGCAGAGCCTGCTCCATCTCTGACACCTCCCTGCAGATATCGATGGATATTGATGAGGTCCCCAGGTAAAGCCCCTTGGGCCCCTCAGCTGGGGGTCCCTCTCCAGCCCCTAGGAAAATGTGCTCGCTTGGTGCCCCCAGCCCTGGCCCTCTTGGGGCTTTGCTTTGGGGTTTCTTTTTGGATTTTTTTAAAAAAAATTATTATATTTTAGGAAAGATTCAACTTTTACAATAGGAGAGTGAGTTTAGGGAGGAACAAAAGAATCACAGAATCATTTAGGTTGGAAAAGACCTCTGAGGTTGAGTCCAGCCTGTGACCAATCACCACCATCCCAAGCAGACTGGAGCACTGAGTGCCACATCCAGGCATTCCTTAAACACCTCCAGGGTTGGTAACTCCACCACCTCCCTGGGCAGCCCATTACAATGTCTAATCACCCTTTCTGTGAAGAAATTACTCCTGATGTCCAGCCTAAACCTCCCCTGTTGTACTAGAGGAGGCTGAGTCCCCCAAAAGATGACACCTCCACCACATCCATCCTCGTCCGACAATCCCACTTTTCTGAGATTTCCAGTTTTCTGGTGGGGGCTGGGACAAATGTGACGCAAATGTGACAAATCCCCCCCCAGCCCAGAGAGCTGGGTGTTTCCTGGCACCACTGACATCTGCGGTACCCAGCGCTGGACGCTGCCTCTCTCACGTCCCTCTCGGCAACATCTGACATTCCTAATGGCTTCTGACAACGTTAACTCGCTTTAATTTGTGTCCTGCTCCTCCCAGAACGTGCAGTTCTCAGACACATCAGCTCACGGGTGCTTCCCTTGCTCAGGGCTGTTCTGGGCAGCCGGGGCCGAGCCCCTGCAGTTGATTCCTGCCCTTTCTGCTCACACCCCCACCCTGCTCCCTTACCCCGGCTGTCCTTGAGGAGATATTGACCCATGCTGGGCTTTCTCCCTCAGCCCTGCTGTTATTTGATTAAGGTGCAGCCCCGAGTCGATGGGAAAGCGCTCCCCGGACCATTGGCGCTAATTGGACCCCATTGCAGCGGTTTCACCCAGACCTGCAATTCTCTGTTGATCTTTTGGGTCCTTGCTTTAAACATTGCTGTTTGCGCAGTGTTTGGCAACCAGGAATGTTGGCGGGGTGTTTGTTCACCAGCTGTCCAACCCCTTCCCTCCCGCTGCCCCGTAAAGAGGGTTTCATCCGATCCCATTAAAACCCAGGAGCTTACTTTAAGACAAGAGACCCTGTGAGGCCTCTGGAGCATTTGTGCTTATCCTCGGGCATATTTTTTTTCCACGTTCGCTGCAATACTCTCCTGGTTAAGCTTCTAAAAGGTTTTCCAATGAGACATATGGAGAACTATATAGGGCAGGGCTAAGGCACAGCGCTTGATTATGGATATCGATCCCTCGGCATTATTCAATACCTGGCCTTATCCCAAACATAGACATAGACTTTAGCGCAGCTTTTAAATGTTGAAAGCCTTTGTTTGTCAGGGTGGGGGAGCGTGGGGCCGTGACGGGAGGGACGTTTTAGTAATGCCAGATTGATTGAGGCTGCAGCAGTTTTGCTGTTGACAGGAGTTTGTGCAGGAAGACGGATCGTGCGTGCTCAGTCTCCCTGCAAGGCCTCCCTGTGTTCAGAATCAGGGACAGGGACACAGCTCTGTTTATTTTTTTTTTGAGTGTTACAATTTTCCAGCCCACTCTCCCCAGGTGAAAGATGCCAGAGGGGAATGCAGGTGATGCAGCGAGAGATCTGCGGGAGGGGAGTTAAAACACATCAGTCAGATTGAAATGTAACAGATAAAGACCTCAGGGTCGGGATAATCCCAAGGACAAGCAGGGGAAGGATGATAAAGGTGGATTTAGTGCTCCAAGAATTGAATTTGACACAGCTGGACCCCCCAGAACCATGGGCTCAAACCTAGGAAAGCCTTTTTCAGTCCTTTTTCCTCTTAAATTGATAAATTCCCTCCCAGGTGGCCTCCTGTGCTGCAAAGTTTGAGAAAATTCCCTGGCATTCCCTTGTTCAGGAAGCCAGAGCCCATCTTATGCCATCACGCTGTCCTGCTACAGAAGCAGAAAAAGTTTCACTGGGATTATTGGCATATATCATTTATGTTATTAAAATGTAGTGAAGAACCCTGAGAAATTTATCTAAACATTCAATTGCTCCCTGCCTGAATGATTCACAGGTCCATAAAAAAGCTGGAAGAATTGGAGCCATGGGATGTGCACGTCCTTCATGACAACGGAGCAGCAGAAATTAGCACTCATCAATCATTTGGTGTGCAGACCTTTGAGATCCGAAAGGAGACACATTCCCTTTGTTTTCTCCTCTATCCTACATCTTGTCTAGATTTCCTGAGCTCCTCAAAGCTCACTCAGGGATTTACCTGAACAGGTGAGGTGTTGCTGCACCCAGTTAGTCCCTAGAGAAGGCTTATGCCACCCTTCCCACTTCATCCAGTGTGAAATACCTGTCCACCAAAAATATAAAACCTAAATGTCTCCTGGAACTGGCCTAAATTCCTGTAAGACTGGCTTTCCGAGATCCCAGTTCCTCCCTTTCTCTGCACTCATCATGCTGCTCGCATCCTGCAGGATAAATATCCCGGTGTTAACTGATCCCAGTAGTAACGATTAGGGGGTGCCTGGGCACTGGGAGCTGTGGGAGCTGTGCCAGCCCCACCACAGCCCATGAGCGGGGATGGGGTTTTGTGAGGAGATCGTGCCCACGTGGAGCTGAAAGTCTCCACAAGGAGATTGTGTGGGGCACAGTCGAGCCTCCACCTGGGCTGTGAGTCCTTCTGCAGAGCCAGGGACACCACGCTATCACAAGAGTCCAAGGAACCTTTACTGAGGACATTCCCCAGCTTTATTTTGATTGTTTCTTCATGGCTCTGTGTGGATCAAATGGGAAGACAAGGACTGCAGGTCAGGGTTTTCCTCAGATGCAGCATGGACGTTACTGGCATAAATTTAAATGCTGAAATGTTTTTGGCCGGCGTCTCTTACTCAAAATTTCCATTTTAAATCCAAGTGTTGTCTCAGCTGGGATGTGAGTCATTGATCTGAGCACAGGATGTCCAAAAGACCAAATCAAAACTTCACATCCAGGGATGGTGTCTAGTGAATGGCATCCTCACCCTTGGCAGGGGGGTGGAATGAGATGGTCCCTTCCAATGGACCCAAACCATCCCATGATTCTAAAATTTGTTTGGGTCTGGGATCCATAGCTCGTTTCCAATCTCGTTTCCTTTTGAGTTTGGTTTTTACAACATAAAAAAAGAAAATTAAAAAAGAAAATAGCTTGCCTCGCATCAGATTAACAATATTTTATGTGAATCCCACAGATGGAGTCCAGCAATTAAGAAGAACCCAGCACTCCTGTGTATGGATAACAGGAATGTCTTTCACTGGATTAGACAAAATAAAAATGAAACCCCTGGTATTTCAACAGCGGCCTAGGAGGTGAGTGAAAACTCCCCCAAATAAGGCAAAAAAAAGTTAACAACTCACCAACAGTGATTTTTTTGCTTCTCCCTCTGGAATATGGAGTGGTAACTGAGGGGAAGAGCTGGTCAGACCCTGGGTTTTACTTTGTGAGGTGAGGAAAGCAAGTGTGAGCAGCCCTTGGTTAAAATGCCATGTACAACACCTGGTGGGAAACGCCTCCGCTCCCGACCCACAGGAATTTCTCGTTATCTCGGGGACAGCCATGACTTGCTGTTCCCCCCAGTATTAGGTGGAAATCAAGTCAGAAAAAATGCGTTTCTTTCTCAGAACCGACATCGGCTCTGTCAGCTGAGCTCAACCCTCTGGTTTGTCATCTGCAAAATGGAGGCAGGAAGAATCTTACGAAGTTTAATTAGTGCAAAGTGCTCTCGGTAGCAAAGAGAGCTTTTGGTCCAAGGATCTCAGGCCAAGTACTCCGTTTACGGAGGCTCCAGCCAGCGATCCACAGGGCAGAGCCCCTGCTGTGCCTGCGATAGCGGGGGAGGAACAGCAGCGCCTGCTCAGTGACAGCGGTCTGAATTCACGTAATGAGCAAGTCAATGGGTGAGCAGCAGAGGAGATCTGCGTGGTTGCAGAGCTGTTGGATCCCTGCTGGTCCTCTCACCATGGTTTCCCCTCTGGCAGCTTTTGGAGAGAGGGGACCTTCCATGAGCTTTGGGTTTGCAAAATATTTTGTAAGTGGAGACGAAGTTGTGGCAGCCAGGAGAGTACAAACAACCGAGCACAGTACAAACAACCCAGGACAGTACAAACAACCCAGGACAAGTCCCTCTGCTTCTCCCTGTAGTGTTGCTCAAGCCACGCTGGCCATGGGATATTCATCCCAAGCTGTCAGGAATACGGGGCAGGGAGAGTGCTACAGAGCGCTCCCACTGACACTAACTCAGCTGGACAGCCTGTGCTCTGGAGGAGAAGGCAATTTTCGTGATGTTGTTCTGTCTGGTACCTCAGGGCTGTACTGAAGAAATGAGATTTCACTTGCTGAGTCAGGGGCAGAGCCTGTGTTTGGCAGGAGGAGGAGGAGATGGGCTTAGTCACCTCTCCGAGTTCATGCCCAGTCTGCTTCCCGAAAGCACAGCCCCTGAAACGAGCCGAGAGCCCTTAAATCCTGGGAAGAGTGGGAGCAGGAGGGGGCCAGGAAAGCAGCATGCATTTGTCCTCCCTGGTCTCTTCTGCTGCCAGGCTCTCCTTGTCAAAATGCTGAGTCGCTGGAGCCACATCTCCTGGCTCGGAGGTGTCGTGGCAGCAGCAGAGGCACGGCGGGAGCCGGGGGCTGACGGCTCCCCATGGATTTGCTCTCTGGGCACACTCACCCTGGAGTTCTGTTGCATTAGATCTTCTCCCATCAGATGAAGCCTGAGGCATCTGCAGGGATGGTCTCCAAGGGGGAGACAAGCTGGGATTTGTCACCTCGTGTCACATTCAGGTGTGGCTGTTCAAAGCTCTGGCAATAAAGAGCAGCTCCTGTGGACAGATGTGGATAAGCAGGACCAGAGCAATTCATTCCCACTTAAACTACTTCCAAAATGGGATGGACATGGTGCACAAAATCATTATGAAGTCCATTAGAGGAATTTTATAGCACAGAATAAAAGAGGTTTTCTTAAGCCACCTTCACTGGGAGTTCAAGGGAAGGTCCTTTACTCTGCACAGCACAGGCAGCAGCGCCTCGTGGCTGCTTACTCATCCCTCAGCAGAGAAGTGAGAGCAGAGACACAGTCCCTGGTTTAACCCACTTGCAAGTCCTTCCCAAAGGACATCCTCAGAGAGGAAGGATGGGCTTGGGTCACTTTTATCCCGTGACTCATTTAATCCCTTGTGTGAGCACATAGCAACGAAACCACACAGTGACATCAGGAGTGACACAAACACATCGGCCTCCTCCGGCAAGGGGCAAAAGGCAAAAAAAACAAGAGTGGTGCTGAGGCACGAGTTAGACCACGAACCCTCTACAAAGCAGCTCCTGAAACTGAACTGCCCAAATCCTGCTGGGCAGACGCCAGGAATGGTCACTCACACAGAGAAAAAGCAGAACTCCCAGGGGCAGAGAGAGAACTGGGCCTAAAGCAGAGCTCCACAGGCAGGTCCAGCACTGCAGCTGGCTGTGGAGACACTCTGCAGTTCCTCCTTGCCCTGACAGCTGAAGCAAGGCTTGTCACGGGAGTGCAGAGCAGGCAGTTATAGCAGCACGGATGCCACAGGGCTGGCCAGGCTCTCTATTTATAGTTCCCTCCCAGCACAGCTCTCCCTCTGTGCTCCTGCTCACAGGTGAAGGCACAGGCCATGCCCTGAAAGGCTCACAGGCCAAATAAAAACAGAAGGAGCAAGGACTAGCAACCCCTCTTGTGATGAGAACCAAGAATCAGAGATGAAAGGACAAAAAAGAAATCCACAGAGAGCCTGGAACAATGAATTCCAACTTCTCCCCTGAAAATCGCCCTTTAGTTGGTTAACCCCTTCCCTGCCTGAAGTGCCACCTCTCTGCTATTCTTAATTGGTGCCAAATGGTGTCACTGAGGTGTTCTGCGAGCTCTGGCCCCTCTTGCTGCCGTTGAATTGTTTCCAGTGGAGGTGGGAGAAGGGCTGTGGGCCTGCCTGTCCCTCTGCAGCCCCGGGGCCGTGGCCAGGGTGGGAGGCACTGCCCCTGCTCCAGGGATGATCCAGGGCTCAGTGTGGGAGCCGACCACGGGTCCAGTCAAAGAGTTGCCTTTGTTTGGCGGGGAGGATTAAACCACGAGCTGAACTTTGAAGTGTCTCCTCAGTGATCTGAAATGCGGTCACGCAACAAAGAGAGACCTCTACAAATACACTTTCTGTGTTTGAAGTTGGAGACTATCCACTGGTTTATTTTTAGGCACACATTTGCACCGGCCGTGTTACAATCCTGCCTCTGTTCTGGTGCAATAAAAGGCAGAGAGGATTCACTTGACCTCCAGTATCAAATACAGAGAAAATAAGGCATTTGTCTGGAAAAAAACCACCCAAAATGGCAGGGAAGAGGTCATGCTGTGATATGGACTGTTAGTGCTGAGAGACAAGAAAAATGAGGATTATAGGAACTGACAGGCTTCTTCTAATGACACATTAATGAAAGCTGCTAGAAAGTTATATGGTGATGCTAATTAGTATTTGTACATTTAAGGACCTGAGATCTTTCCCTTTGACACTGAACACGTGCCTGAGAGTAAGAAATAATCCTTGCTGAGGTGAGTTCTCAGTTTTCTTCAAGGATTTGTTCTAGATCCAGGACATTTCCTTTGCTACACACGGCTTTAGCTCAGAAACTGATGCCCCTGCATGACTGAACTCCCCCTGGGCAGCGGGTTTGGGTCATGTGGTTTGCCCACCTGCATTAAACCCAGCGCAGCACGGTCTGACCAATGCAAGGGAACGTCAGGCTGGAGGGCTGAGCACTGGAGCTGCTGGTGCTGGCAGGCCAATGGGGGGAGAGGAATTATTTGCCCTGGTAACAGCACAGAGGCATTTGGGATGCATTTCCAACCAGCTCATGTTCCCTGAACTCCTTACAGCCCCTCCTTAGGCTTTGCAACACCCTGATGTAGACAATTATCACTGTATTCATTTTCTGTCTTGCCCCTCCTTGAAGAAGCTGGGGAAAGAGCCCAGAGGACCTGAGTGGATGTTTAATTCCTCGCTGTCACATCAGCGGGACCATCTGCACCATGCATTTCCCACTGACAAGGGAAGGAAGGTTAAAACCTCTCATGACAGGTTAACAGCATGATTTGCAGCAACAGCTTAAATAAGTGGTTGCAGGCACGAAAGACTAGCAGGCAGCTAATCCTTTAAATACTTCAGAGCAGCTACTACTCCAGCCCGAGTAAATATTTCAAAATAAAATTAATTAGTGGTGACTAGTGGATTTGTTGCCCTTTGCTGTAACAGCGCGGGATGAAACGGTGATTCCTCCACAGAACTTTTGCTTCAGTGCCAAACCTGCTGTTTCACAGGAGCTGAAAGTCCTCTCAAAGAAGATTCATCACAGTTTTGTTCCTCTGTGTAACTGCAGAGCTGGAAAAGCTCTGCATGAATCTCGTGGATCCGTGTTGCTGTGGGAGGGGAGCTCCCAGAGCAGCCTTTGTGCTGCCCCAGGGATGAGGACAACAGCGTGGCTCAGAGTCCAACCCAAGTACAGTGTGGAGGAAGGAAATGTCACTTCCTGATTCCTATCAGTAGAAAGCTCTCTCCATGCAGGCCACAAAACAGAGCTCCCAGTAATTGCCTTACTTCCGATTAAAAGCAGTTTCTTAACACCTTCCTAGACATGGAGAAAATAGGGAAGGAAAGGCCTCAGGGTAACAAGTCCTGAACCAGCACAAACCAAGGTCTGTCTGAGCCCAGAGCAGCAAACCAGTCAATTAAATCAATTGGAAACAATAATTTCTAATCCACAATTGAGTTTTTCCCCCCACGACCCTTGGCTCCGCCTCAGAACAAAGCCAACTCTCTTGGGAGGCAGGAATCTGTCATGGCCTTGCTGGACTGTCTGGACTATTTTTAGTCAAATCCAGCATTCTTAAAAAAACCTCAAGCTGCTTTTGTACTCAGGAAGGGGAGAGGAACTGCTGTGCACGTGCACATCCACATTCCACACAGGAGCAGGGAAGCACGGCTGGGTCAACACAGAGCCCTGGGAGAACGGCAAAAATTGTTTATTTTCACCAGGTTGAGAAGGCAGGAAGCGAAGGGAGGACTGCCCCGAGCTGGGAGGGGAAACCCGAGAGGGATCCGAGGGCTGGGTGGTGTCACGTACCTGCTGAAGGGATGCAGCTCCCGAGGACAGCAACGGGGAGCGGCCACCGGGGAAGGCAGGATCGGCCCCCGAGTCCTGGAGGTGCTTTCAGGGCAGAGATCTTGCGAAGAGCAGGACAAACACCTCAAGGGAAGGGCCAGGAGAGAGCTCAAGGCGAGGTTCAGGAAGAGGCAGAGGCGTGAGGAGCAGTTCTATGAATGGGCTGATGTTTGGGACTTCTAAGGGCCAGGCACGAGGGGGAGGAGAGCACTGGAGAAGCTCATTCAGAGCCGGGCACAGCACAGATCCCCCCAGCAGGGACAGAGCCCTTGTGCTGAGTCATTTCTTCCTGCCCCGAGGGTTTTTTACGTGGCTTTTGTGCCACACCAGATCCCTGTTTCTGTACCGAGCCTCTCTGTGAAAAGTGATGCTGGATTTGGCTAATTGCAGGTGACAGAAAGCAAACCCGGGCTGGGCTGAGTGATCCTGCAGGATGAGCACCAGGGAAGCACCAGAGATGCTGCTGCTCCTTGTGCTGTTTGCTCAAACACGGCACTGGGTTCGTGGCTGTATTTACAGCCCGGGGGTCGTAGCCTGACACCCTCTCTGTGTTGTTTCACACAACTTCTGAAACCTTTTCAGGACTACGGTCAGTGCCCTGCCGCCCAGCCCAGCCTCCTCACACCTTTTCCAAACAGGACAGCACCCAGCTGAGGATCCTCATAAAAGGTACCCCTTTTATCACCCTACCTGTGTCTGGCTCCTATTTTAGGACCAGAGGAAAAGGCATCACAGCCAGGCCCTGAGGATGAGGTTACCAAAAAGTAAGGGGAACTAGAAACGACTGCTGAGAAAACGTGAGCAAGGAGGTACAAACTCTAGTTTCCACGGGACCAGCGATGGGCTTTGCCCTTCTCCCCATCCCATGAACTTCCAGCAGCACAAGCACGTGGAGAACCTCAGAGAGGAGCAGCAGTGATGCCAACAACATCTATAGCACAAGTCAAGTGGCTGCCTGGAGTACTTGCACCTGCTTTCCCTGGATTGGCCTGCAGAGCCTGCAGCTGCTTCCCTGCAGCAGGAATGGCGTCAGTTGGGAATTCATGGTTGGACTCGATGACGTTAATTAAAGGTCTTTTCCAACCTAACGATTCCATGTCTCTTTACATGGGTCTGTGTATGGAAATATGCAAAATCCTCAGGGTGAGAGTCATCGTTGCTGGGGAACTTCAAGCAGAAAGGAACTGAGAGCCCAGGACAGGGTGAGGGTGAGGATCCCTTCAGGGCCCTGGACTCGGGGCTCACACACAATCCCCAGGCTGGTGAAACTCCTCCCCATCCCTTCACCACTTTGGACAACCTCCAGAGCACAATTTCTGCCTCTTCTTTCAAGGGTTTATGGCACCATTTTCACAGTACTTTGGATAATTATGGCTTTGTTCACTCAAAAAAAATCATGAGATTGACTAAAATCTTTGCTTTTATAAAGAATACACCAGGAGGATTTCTCTGGCACTGCTGGTAGCTCAGGCCAAGGACTCCAAAATCACGTTTCCAAATCTTACCAGCAACTCCATGGATAAATTAAGCAGGTAATTAATTGTGTAACTACACCCTGCAACAGCAATCGAAGAATGGCGTTGAGGAGACACAAATCCAAGCACTCACAAACCAGAGAAAAGCCTGGAATCTGGCTGCCTTTCTCCAGAGCTTCTGTGCATGGTAACACCCCGCCAGGCTCTACAAATGCTGTTTTTCCCTGAGACAGCTGCCTTGCCCGGAATGGAGGATGCTCCATAAAGGGAACAGCTATTCAGCGTTATCCTCATTCATCAGCGCCTGATTTGTCATTCCAGCCCTGCTCTAGAACCAGAAACTCCTTCCCAGGCCTTTTCCTGTTCCCCCTCACTGCAGGGAGTCAGTCAGGGCTCCCCAAAACCTGGATGTCAGCTTGAAGGATGAAGTCCTCTGGATCCACATATTCCCAGTGGTTGGAATTCCCTTTTTCTTTCCCAGAAGTGTTTCTTTTGTGGAGTGCTTTGTGCAGACTGACACTGCTGGGGTGACCCCGCACAGCGCAAGGAACGGGGCGTTGGGACCTGAGACAAAGCAATTCAAATTCAGGGTCTTTGCCCGTTTAACCAGGGCTGGGGTTCAAGGAGGGATTCCTGACCTTCTGCAGCAGCACCTGCCCACCCCGGGCACTCGGGATTGTCCTCCCTGGTACAGCAATCCCAGCTCTGCCCCAAAGCAGGCCGAGGGTGCTGGGAGCTGATCCAGAGCTGCTGCCTCATTCCCTCACTCCACAGCACCTGGGAGCCGGAGGCAACAGCAGCTGAAACCCAGGACAGCTTTTAGTGCACTCTGACACCTGTGCAGGTGGGAAAGACAAACTTTTGGTTACAGAGAATACAGAACTTTATTCATGTTGAATGCATCCACTTGCATCACTGCTTGTTCTCCAGGACACCGAGACACTCCCAGCTCAGGAGAGGACGGTTTTACCTCACAGCAGTGGAGCCATCACTCTGTTTTCCCTGAATGACATGTCAGCAAAGCTGGCAAAGCAATCCAGAGGGGGGTTTGTGCAGCACAAACTACACAAAGAACTTCTCTGCACTGCTCTGGGCAGTTCTGCACAGCAAATTATCTACACAAGGACCCCAAAACACAGACAGCTGGAATTCAAGTGTCTCCAATACCCACATTAGCCAAACCCAAGATTTTTGGTATTTAGACACTCGAGTCCTGGTCTGGGTTCCAATCCTTCTCCCGGTATCCATTTGGTTGTTTAAAACAATAAGCAAAATCTGACAGCAGTCCTTGTGAAGGACAAGCAGATTTTGCCAAAAGCAGCAGTGGCACGGGGAAAGCTCGCTCGGGAAGAACATGTGTGTGAGGAAATGGGCTCCGTCAGCCGGACAAGGAGCTGGGCAGCAACTGCACTGTGTGTAAACCACTTCTGCAAGTGCTGCCCTCCCCCTCTTGTGCACATCAGACTTTATTTACTTACTCCAGGCAAGCTCAGGACCCGTAGCTTGGAAGCATTTCTGATGGACAGAGAGCAAACTCTGGTTTGTCTGCAAAGGTAACCCAACAATAACCACAATCTCATGGGAAGCTAAAATAAACTCTAGAAAACACTGGCGGAAAAAACAAGGATCTCTGCTGCTGAAACCAGCTCATCTATTTTTGGAAAATTGAAAGAATTGCCTCGCCCAGGAAGAACTTCCCACCGAGCGGAATTATGTAACCCCGAGAGGAAAAATCCCATAAATCCCAAGTTCTTTGCGATTCCTTTTGGTCAATTCTGTGCTCGAGCCCCCACCCCCCAAACTGGAAAACCTACAACACCTCAAGCCCGGGAAGCGGCGCCACGTGAGGGACACATCAGCTGTGCCCTGCCAGGCCCCGGCGTCCAGGGGAACTACCAGCTCTGAGCAACCTAATTAGAGTGGGATTAATTAACGGCTCAGTCATCGAAGTCGGGGATGTCGTCGTAGGAGTAGCCCCGGTAGCCCTTGGAGGCGTAGTAGGCGATGCGCAGGTGGTAAAAGCCCGGCAGGAACACGAGGATGCCGATGATCAGCACGGGGATGGCCCGGTCGGTCTCCTGCAGGGACAGAGAGCCCAGGGCAGTGAGATCTGCACGAGGGGCTTTCCTCCCTCTCACACCCTGCCTGGTCTAGGGGAAGGTGGGGGTTGGAATGAGATGATCTCTGAGGTCCTTTGAACCCAAACCATCCCATGATCCCATGATCCATCCCCAAGGCCTGGCGAGCTGAGAAATAAAACCCCATCTTCAATCAGAAATATCTCAGCTGTCGTCAGGCTGAGCCTTTAATCCTGTCCTGGCATCTCCTCCTTGCTGCAGGAACCCCTCGAGGGACCTCGTCCTTCGCCAGCGACCCCCTGGATCTGCAGCCAGGGCTGGGAGCGTGGCCGAGCACGAGCCCAGTGATCTGTGCCTGGAGCGCTGCTGATAGAGCCCAGGGGCTGCTGATAGAGCCCAGGGGCTGCTGCTGCCCCTGAGATAACACAGAGCTGCCAACGGTACCCTGAGCCCACACAGCACAGGCAGCAGGGGCACGAGCACCCACAACTCCAGGAGCAGATCCCCTTTGCAGGGATCACAGCCACAGGGAGACGGGAAAGCGCTGCCGTGCCCCACACGGCTCTGGCAGCTCCTGTCCTGTCCCTGCATGATCTGCACGGGCTGAGGCCTCTCCAGGACAGCGATGTGACCTCCCCAGGGACAGGGACCGGGAACTCAGCCCTCCCTGGACATGGCCAGCCCAGCTCTGAGCCTGCTCCAGCCGGGCTGACTGCAGGATCCAAGGGCTCTGTGCCAGGGAAGCGGGGCTGCCAGCACAGCCCGGCCGTGGTGGGAATGAATTCCCTGCTCACGTCCTTCGGCTCTGGATTTCTACACTGAACATGATCACAAGATCACGGAATCCTTGAGCTGGAAAAGACCTTTAAGTCCAACCATGACCCAGCACCACCCCACGGTCACCACTAAGCCATGTCCTCGAGTGCCACATCCACGTGTTCCGAACACTCCCAGGGATGGGGACTCCCCTGCTGCCCTGGGCAGCTGTGCCAGGCCTTTCCCACCCTTTCCATGACAAACCTTTCCTAATTTTGAATTTAAGCCTCCCCTGGTGCAACTTGAGGCTGTTTCCTGATGGTCAATGAGGGCTCAGGGCAGCTTTGGGGCAGTGCAGAAGCGGTGCCAGAGGTGCCATTAACCACTTACTCCTTTGCTGATGTACCCTGCCAGCAGCAGGGCTCCGATGATGATGAGGAAGGTCCCGATCATGAACAGCACCACAGCCAGCGCGATGGCCTTGTAGGGGATTTTTGGTGGGCTCTTCTTGAACTGGATGGAAAAACCCAAATATTGAAGAGCTGAACCCAGCACAGCTCCCCTCCCACCGCAGCACAGATGTGAGCCCACAGCTGGCAGAGGTGACATGGGACAAAGTGCTGAGCAGCTCTGCTGCTGGGCTCTCTAACGGCCCCTCCATGAGGAATTCTGCCCATGGAGACCCTGCTGAGCCAGCCCTTACTCCCATCACTTCACATCTGCTCCCAGTCTTGTTCCCAGGAAGGCTCTTTGGGCTCCCACCCGGCTTTGTCCCTCTCTGAGCTGCAGCTGCTCCACCAGAGATGCACAAGCAGCAGCTGCCTGTGCAGTGCCGAGCTGTGGCTGCCCATCCTCGTGGTTTTACACCTTCCTTCCCCTACCTGCAGGTCAATGTACCCATCATCGGTGCTGGAGAGCTTGGAATATTTGACTTTGCTACTGGGGATCCCAGCAGAGAGATTGGTCCGTGACGACATCATTCCAGGGGGGCCTGGGCATCAGCTACAGCCTGGAAAACAGGGGGAGAGCAAAAACAGGAGAGAAAACTGGGTGATGGGAGTCTGAGAGACACGGAACTGAAGTTTCTGAAGAGAAACTCCTGTGTCAAGGCTGTGCCACCCAAAGGGCATCTTTGTTCCTCTTCATAAATGAAAACTTTTCAAACAGAGGATCTCAGCGTTTCATTTGAAGCCTAAAATACAAAATGGGTACAGCTGCAACAGGGCTTGCCAGTATTTGGAATCAAGGTAGAACCTGTGCTTCAAACCAGATCGAAATTCCAGAGCAGTGCCCAGGGTATGACCCAGCTCTCACTCGAAAAGGCGCTGCCAGCACGGAGACATCCGAGCTCCGGCTATTTCTGAACAGAACACCAGCAAATAAACCCAAACCAGAGCTAAACAAAGCAGCTTTTCAACCACCAGGACATTTTGCAATAGAGCAATTTTGGAAAAAAACAACCCAACCCCGACCACTGGAAACTGGAATGAAAGGGAGACAGCAGGAGTGACTCAGAGGGAGCAGGACACGGGACAGAGTGTGAGTGGTGAGGTCACCACACCCCAGGGACAGCCCCGGGCAGGGTGTGCAGTGCAGGGCCCAGGGGAGAGGCCAGTCCTGCCCCTCTGTGCCCAGGGACACCCTGGGGACAGGGACCAGAGCCAGCTGCTGTCCCTCAGAGCCTTCCCGGAGCCGGGGTCCATCCTGCCAAGCTCCCCCTGCCACTGCAGAGCCGGACTGGGCCGGGCACCTCTGCCAGCAGGACACAGGGATTCCCAGGGGAGCGGCAGGAAAGGGCTTCCCACACCTGCCAGCCTCAATAGCGCTTGTATCGTCTGAGAACGTGTGCGATCCAGAGAACAAAAGCGCACATTCCAGCGGTGCCAACAGGAAGGGATAAAGGCTCTGTTTCCACAACACTCTTTAGCATCAGAGGTGATGCGTCCACTCAAAATATTGAGTCTCCGCTTGAACTGAAACCCTTTGTCTCCCTAAATGCTGGCACATTCCCCACCCGGCTTCGTTCCTCCTGCAGTAAACTTGACTTTTACAAAATCCCCTCTGATCTGAAATCCCCACCACTGAACCTTTGATTTGAACTTTGGGGTTTTGTTTTGGTAGCAAAACCCAAACACGGACAAAACATTCTCATCCCCGTGGATAATGGAAACACGCCCCACCTGCAGGCGGCATTCCCTGCTCCCTGCACATCCCTGTTTTTCAGGTCACTGAGCCAAACACCCCCAGGCTCTCCCACATGCCCGGGGCTGGAAGTGCAGGAGGGGGAAAAGCCAGAATAAACCAACCTTTCTGAAAGGTGCCAGATTTCCCGACTCTGCCCCATTATTTACCAGGCTGTTCAGTGGCTTCTTTGGAATGATTCCCATTTTACACCTGCACAAGCTGCCCTGTCCTTCCCACTGCCTCACTTACCAACAAGAAAGAGGCTGTTGAGGACAAATGTGTATAAAATATAAATATAAAATACTCTCTCAGGCCTCACGTTTAAGGGCCAGGTTCAACCCCACTGAGCTTCACACCGAGTGAGCACCACAAAGGTTCAGGAGCAGGAACCAGCACAGTGCTGTGCTCTTTGTGAGCCCAAATAAATAAATAAATCATCGGGGCCTGAGCAACTTGGCCAAAACAATTAATGCTGAAATTCAAAATTTCCAATATGGCAGCTGTGCTTTAAACCCCGTGGAGGGGCCAGGAAACCCAAACACGGCACCTCCGCCCGGATTCCTGAATCCCCTCAACCACAGCCCCGAATTTCCCCCCACGGGGAACCAGGAAAGGCGGGGATGTCGCTTTGTGGCCCTTTTGGGAGCCGCCCGGGATGGCGGATCCGGGCACGCGCCGCTCCCAAACCCACCCCAAACCCACCCAAATGCACCCCAAAACACCCAAACCCACCCAACCCCAGCCAGCCCCGGTACCTGCCGCCGGCCAGCCCCATCCCGGCCCCGCCTGTCCTTCCGCGGCCCCGGGAAGTTGATCCCGGTGACGCCGCTTCCCTTCCAGGTCACGGCCGGGGCTGCGCCGGTCCCGGCATCGCGGAGCTCGCCCGGGGTTCGGAGGGGTTTTATCCACCCCTGGTGTTCCAAAGGGAGGTCGGGACGTCGCGGGATGTCCCACGGCAGGGCTGGGGAGGTGACAGACATCGGGCAGGACTTCATTTTATAGAGATGATTTAATGGCTGATGTTAAATCGGGGGGCAGCTGGGGTGTGGCACCCTCCGAGGAGCTCCCCAAGGAGCTTCCTGTAAATTAATGGAGTACAGGGTGGGTTTAGCGCTCCTAAAATTCCAAAAGAATTCTTATTTAATTTCTCCTTGCTGAGAAAATCTAAACATAAACCTTGAAAGCTTCCTCTCTCAAACAGGGAGAAACACACCCAGCATTTATTAACCTGCCCAGCCATTTTTGAGGTGTGTGTGCGTTTGGGGTTTTTTGTTGTATTTTAAGGGGAGCATCCTTTACATTTTTGATTATTTGGGCATGGCAATGGCAAAGGAAACCCCCAGGTGCTTTCAGGATTTGTGCAGAGCAGACAGGACACAAGTGTGTAAATACCAATGAAGGACCTTCAAGCCCATCCAGTGCCACCCCTGCCATGGCAGGGACACCTCCCACTGTTCCAGGCTGCTCCAAGCCCCGTCCAAGCCGGCCTGGGACACTTCCAGGCCATCCCCAGGAGCGCTGGTTCCAATGAGAGTCCAGGGCCGGGGCTGCGCTGTCCCCAGCTCGGAGCAGGGATTGTCCCTCCCGCGGCAGCAGCGTCACTGACCCAGCGGAGTTCGTTCCCTCGCCGGCACTGCCACCTGGTGACATCCTGCTGGTGACACCCTGCTGGGGACACCTTCCTGGTGACATCCTGCTGGTGACAGCCTCCTGGTGACACCTTCCTGGTGACATCCTGCTGGTGACACCCTGCTGGTGACACCTTCCTGGTGACACCCTGCTGGCGACAGCCTCCTGCCCGCCCGCCGGGGCTGCCCAGGGACAGCTTTTCAGGCGGTTTGTCCCCAGGATTCTCGTGTCTTACTGACCCGTGGGAAGTGCTCAGCCTCCCGAAAAACATACTTGAAATCGTGGAATCGTTGAGCTCGGAAAAAGCCTTTGTAAGATCACGAAGTCCGACTGTCAGCACAGCAGCACCGCCACGGTCACCGTGAATCCGTGTCCCCAGGTGCCACATCCACTCGTGTTTGTTACACTCCCAGGGACAGGGACTCCCCCCCTGCCCTGGGCAGCTGTGCCAGGGCTGGGCAGCCCTTTCCAGGAAGGAATTTTCCCAATATCCACCCTGAGCCTCCCCTGGCCCAGCCTGAGGCCGTTCCCTCTCCTCCTGTCCCTGTTCCCCGGGAGCAGAGCCCGACCCCCCCGGCTGCCCCCTCCTGTCAGAGCCCCGAGCCCCGGCAGCCCCAGGGTGGGGGAGAGGCACCCGGGAGCTGCAGCTTCAGCTCGGCACAGCCAAACCCAGGAGGGGGCACAGCCCAGTGGCTCCCAGTGACACCAGTGCCCTGCAGGGAGGCCCAGGAACACTCTGGCACCCCTCTCACACCTCTGAGTGATCTGGACCGCAACTCTGAGCCCTGAGAAAGGAATCAGGGCACATCAGCACAGCTTCAAAAGCATTGATTCACCCACCTGCATTTAAACACGATAAACTCCAGGAAATTATATTCTTTATTTCCGTTTTCCAAGTTTCAGTCAGAGTATCAGCTTCAAAAATAAATGAAGTAAGGTCACATAAACTCGTGGCGTAATAAAACAGCAACCCTAAACTACAGCTCCACAGGGGAAACTCCAGGAAACATCTTGACCCATTAAATATTGCCCCTCTTCTCCAACACAGGCTGAAAGGAGTAAGAAATTTCACCTTCAGACAGCATCCAAGAGATTATTGGGAGTTCAGGAACAGACTAGAAAAACTCAGGTTTCCTATTTCCAATGATACCGGTATAGCAAAATAGTAAATTGAGAAATATTTACAAAGATATCTACAAGACACGGCTACAGTGCTCCCAGGGTGCTCCACGGCACTGGAATTGCTGCCTCCGCCCTTCCCTTCTCCTGCCAGGAGCAGATCCCCCTCAGTCCCGCTCCAGTTAAGAGCCTTCCTGCTGGTCCTCGATCTTTGGGGCCAGGTAATACTTCAAGTGTCCCATGTCAGCAATCTTGTACTCCACAACTGGGGAAGAGAATAAAAAAAGGGCGTTCAGAAGGTTCTACACAAAATCCAGTCTCAAGTTCTAATTCTCCAAGATTTGTCAGGCAGAGCCACTGGTACTCACCCAGAGGAACGTCTGCAGACATGCTGAGTGTGACCGTAGGGGACAGGGGGGTGGCTTTGGTGAAGAAGTTCAGGTACCTCAGGGCAAAGGTCAGCTGGACTGGCTCGTTCATCTCGATTGTAACCTGGGAGAGCAGGTCAGGCTCAGGAAAGGCAGCTGCAGGAATTCCAGACCCCTCGGACAGCTCAGGCAAAGGCTGCTCCCACCCTGCCCTGCCCAGCACTGCTGGAGCTCCCGGGGTAAGGCCCTAAACCGGAGCGATTCAGGGACTGCATGAACCGGAGGGAGACACGGCCGCTGCCCCTGCTCACCGCAGGGCCTGGACTCTGTGACCTCTGAAGGTCCCTTCTGAGCCAAACCTTTCCCCGGTCCCACGCTCCCCCTCAGGGCAGAGAGCTGGGTTTGCAGGTGAACCCCTGAGCCCTGCAGACACCCCACTCACAGCCTCCTCCTCCTTGTCCACGTTGCTGGTCTGGGACAGTTTGATGTTGCCGTTGCCCAGCTCGCCGTTGGCCGAGAACTTGACGCCGTCCTTGGCGCAGGAGATGACGACGGCGTCGCCGATGTGGCTCAGGTCCCGGCAGATGCGGGCGAACTCCGCCGAGGGCATCTTCACCACGCAGCTGTACTCCTGCTCCTGGGGGGGACACACCTCTGACACCCTGACAGCGCTGGGCACTGACAGTGACACCCTGACAGCACCGGGCACTGACAGCAACACCGTGACAGCACTGGGCACTCCCTCCCAGTGACACCCTGACAGCACCGGGCACTCCCAGTGACACCCTGACAGCGCTGGGCACTGACAGTGACACCCGGCCAGTGCTGTGCTTGTCTAGAGGTCATTATGTTACAGAATCTGATGGGAACGTGGCAAACACCCAGTTCCACACCAGTGCCACCAGTCACCTGCGTCGTTACTTACTGGGATTCCCAGCTGCTCCACATCGAGATCCATCAGCTTCATCTCGTAATCAGAAACCTTTTCCTGATCTGCAAAGTAAAGCACAGTTACACCACGTGTTTCCAACCATCAATTCACCTCCTGCTATCCCCACTCCCTCCAGGTAAAAGCACCTCAATAATGACAGCAAGATCCACCTCATTTCCCCAGAGCTGGAAACCTGGAAGTGCCCCAAACAGCCTTTTACAAGCTGCGAAGGTACAGCCAAGGGCATCTGTGTGCAGCCTAAAAGAGTCTTCCTCTTGCAAAGAAAATATTGGTCAAGTTGATGAAGTTTCACTCTCCAGGCTGTTCCAAGAGTTTAAGAATCAGATGTCCCCTCCCATTCCTGCAGGATCCATTGCCATTTCCTTCCCTCCTGCATCCATGTGAGTTATGAAGCTGCCAGAACACATCCCAATAGCAAATGAGCTCCCAAACCCAACACTCACTCGGTGCCTCGAACACCAGGGCCAAGGTGTCCGCGTTGTCCTCGGCTCGCAGGGTGATGATGTCTTCGTTCCCTGCACATTTCAGGATTTTGGACATGCTGGAAGGGAGAAAGGCAGGTGACTCATGGGACTGAGAGCTGACAGCGCAGGAGGGGATGTGATATCGCAGTTATCAGACTCTCCTTTTAACACTGTTGGAAAAGTGGGTGTATGGGGGGACCCCCAGCCCCTCTGGCCAATCTCTTCCAGTGCGTGGACACCCGCACAGCAAAGTTCTTCCACATATCCGGGTGGAAGTTCCCGTGCATCAGCTCCTGCCTATTCCTCTGGTCCCACGCCTGGGCCCCACGGAGCAGAGCCTGGATCCATCCTCTGACCCCTCCCTTGGATATTTATACACAGGCATGAGGTCCCTTCTCACCCGTCTCTTCCCGAGGCTGAAGAGCCTCAGCTCCCTCAGCTTTTCCTCATAAAGGAGAGGCTCCAGGCCCCTCATCTTTGTCACCCTCCGCTGGACCCGCTTCATGGGCTCCGTGTCGCTCCTCTCGTGAGGAGCCCAGAGCTGGGCATAGCACTCCAGAAGCGCCTCACAGGGCTGAGTAGCGGGGCAGGAACGATCACCTCCCTGACCTGATGGCAATACTCTTCCTGACACTCCCCAGAATTCTGTAGGGACTTTCCTAGCGACAGGACTCTAAAGCCGCCATTCGTTTCCCACAGGAGGGGCCATGGCGGCGGCCCCCGCCAGCGCTGGCTTTTCCCGCCACTTGGCGCCGGCAGTGACGTCACGGCCGCGACGGGCCCCGCGCGCGCCGCGAAAAACGGCGCGAGAGCCGTGAGGGGAATGGGGGGGGAGGGAAAGGCTGAGGGGGCTCCGAGCACCCCCGGGACCCCCCACACCTCCAAAGCACGCCCTCGCCCCCAGATCTCCCCTCGCACACCCACACACCCCCCTTCCCCGGCGGTCCCCGCTCCCCTCAGCGCCACAGCCCCCGGGCCCGCTTGGCCGCCCCATCGCAGCGCCCGATGAGACCCCGCCGCCGCCTGACCTGGACAGATTGACGCCCATGGCGATGTTGCGGTCGCAGCGGTACGTGTCGAAGCCCTCCGAGCGCAGCGTGAGCTGCACCAGAGAGACGTGTGAGGAGTCCATGCTCTGCAGGCTGATGCCGCCCGAGCCCAGGTCCCAGCAGGCCTCGGTGATGAGGTCCTTGAGGGCCTCCAGCACTCGCTTGAGCACCGAGCCCTGCACCAGCCGCGCCTCGAACATCTTGGCAGCACCAGCGGAAGCAGCACCAGCGGAATTGAACTGCGGAAACACTGAGACCCGAGGAAGGCGGCCCGCCAAGCCTTTTTATACACTTCGTCGCCCCGCCCTCCCGCGCCGAGCAGCCAATCGCCAGCGCCGCTCTCCTCCTCCAGCCCAACCCCCTTCAAGCTCACACACAGGCACCCCAGCTCTCCGGCCAATCCCAGCGCCGCTCCTCTCATTAGTCCCGCCCCCTACTGCGGAGGGAGCCAATCGCCGCGCGGGTTACACAGGCCCCCGGCCCGCCTCGCTGCGCAGCGATGGTGGCGGGGCCCGGTCCCTGCAGCGGCGCCGGTGCCACACACGGGGCCTGTCCGTAGGGACGGCTCGGTGGCGCGCCTCTCCTCAGGCCGGATCCTGACAGGAACTCCAGCCCTGAGCGAAAATCATAAAGCGAAAATCATAACACAAAGCCGTTTGTCCCTTAAGACAAATTCCTCACGCTTCGCCCAGGGACCTTCCCGCGCGCGGCGACGCGCGGCGACCTCCCGCCCCCTCCCTCCCTCAGCGGCGGACTCGCGCCACACATCATGGCGCCCCGCACCATCCGGGTACACCTGGGCGCGGCCATGCCTTGCCGAGGCCCCGCCTCTCGCCCATCCCACGCCTCCCATTGGTCGGCGGCGACGCACGCACCCCGCCCATCATGGCGCGCGCCCTCATCCGGGTACACCTGGGCGTGGCCATCCCCGCGCCAGCCCCGCCCCCGCCGCCCGTCCTGTGCCGCCCATTGGTCGGCGGCTGTTGCCGCTGCCGTGTCGCCCCCTGGCGGCGGCGGGGCGCGGCGCGGCGGGCGCGGGTCCGGCATGAGCGAGGCGCGGCTGCGGCCCGGGCGCGGCCCCGGCGGGGCGCGGGACCCCCAGGACAAGGTGCGGAGCGGCCCCGGGGGGCGCGAGGGGGCTGGGGGGACCGGGAGAACCGGGGGGCGCGGGGCCTGTGCGCCGCGGGGTGCCGGCGCCCCGCGGTGAGGCCGCTGCGCGGCCCCCGGGCTGCCCCGCGCTCGGGGAATTTGCCCCGCACTTGGCTTATTCGCCCCTCGCGACACCCGCGGAGGAGCAGATCCCGCCCCCGGGGGTGGTTCGGGAAGCGCCCCGGGATCCGCCGTGTGCGAGCGCGGAGATCTGGGAGTGAACTGCGTTTGTGGGATGGCTCAGGTGGGGTCACAGACCTGCCCTCGGCGCAGAGTTCGGTGCCTCCCAGGCCATCCCCAGGGAGTGAGGTGGGAGTCACAAACCTGCCTTGAGGGAAGGCTTTGGCGCCTCCTAAATCATCCGTAGGGAATCGGGTGGGGGTTACAAACCTCCCCTTAGGGAAGAGTTGGGCACCTCCTAAGCGCCATCCTTAGGGAAGGAGGTGGGGGTTCCAAACCCCTCAGGTTCCCTTAGGGAAGACTTTGGTGCCTCCTAAGTCACGCCCCGGGAATGCCCTCCCAGCGAGGGCTCTGTGGGAGTTTAATGAGGGTTAACATTGCCTTTCTCCAGAGGAAAGAGTTTGCTTTTTCACGGCAGAAGAACCATGGGAAGCAAACCTGGCTCTGTTTTCCTGTAACGTCTCTTCTGTTCCAAGCCTGAGCCCGGCTGGATGCTCACGGCTGCTCTGTGAGTCATTTGTCACCCTTGACATCTCTGCTCCTGCGCCTCTCCGAAGAGGAAGGGACCAAGAGGAATAAACAGTCAGGGAAAACTTTGTAAATAACATTTGCAGGGTCACAGGGACCAAAAGCTGGAGGGAAAAGCGGTTCTTGCTGAGCTGGTGTTTAATGCACTTACCTTGGGAACGACCCTGGGCCGGTCCATCAGCCCTCAGCAGCATCATATTGATGTTTTCTCCATTAGTGCACGAAGGGTGCAGTTGAGAGCAGCATGAAATCATCAGACAAAACTCTTTTGCAATTTAAATGCAATTTAAATGCAATTTTAATGCAATTTTAATGTGGTTTTAATGCCAGTTAAACACCTGCTAGAGGCTGTGCAGGCAGGTTTGAGGGAACTTCGTTGTGCCGATGTGATCAGGGAGGGATGTGGGACAGAAGGAGCCAGCAGTGGTGGGAATGGGTCACCCTGGTGTGGATCTGGAGGCTGGGCCTCCCTCACAGTTACCTGGAGCTCTCTGCCACCACATTTCCTGACGTGAGGGAAGGGAGCTCTAAGATGGCGCCGGTTTTTTGGTGGTTGTGCAAAGGGTGAGGCCTCGAGATAAGCGCATTCGTCTCAGCTGGAATTTACTCTGCAGCAGAAAATCTTCGGGGAGTTTTCTATTCCAGAACTTTAGTGGGAGTTGGAAGACCTCTCTCCAGAGGCTGGCAGGGCTGGTGCTGCTTCACTGGTGCACAACAAACTCCCTGGGCCAAGCTGGGATTCACTTTAGCTCCTCGTACTGGGCTCCTAAAGAAGGTCAGAGGGCTGCTATTCCCAGGGCAATCCTGTTATCTCCACGCCAGTGCTTCCACATACAAGGAGCCTTCTGAAGGACTCCTCTGATATTTTCTTCGAGTCAGTGACCTGGAGTTTCCTTACTAGAGAGAGGGAACGTTGATGTTGTGCTGCTCCTCGTAAAACAGCTCAAAATGAAGTGCAAGAGGGAAAAAAAAAGTAGTGAAGTGTTCCCAAGCAGTGAGGAACAGCTCCTCCGAGGTGCTGAATGTGATGTTTCGTAACAGAAGGCAGTGATGGGAGCAGAGAATTTCCCAAAATTGCCAAATGCAGCTGCTGGGAGGTTACCTGGTAACTAATCCTGCCCTCAGTGAAACCCTCCTCAGCGTCGTGCTTTCCATGCTCAGTGTCGGGGTTTGATTTCCTGCCCTGAGATCCAGCGGTTGTGTTTTCAGTGCGGGGGAAGTGCCTGGAAAAGCCTGGGAGCAGCGGAATCTCTCCTGTGTGTGCCGTTCCCGGTGGTCTGGGGCTGCCCAGGGCTCTGTGCCGGTGCTGCTCGGAGAGGGGACGTTCCCATTTCTGCTTTGTCATGCACAGAGCCTTGCCAAGGGGAATAATTCAGCAGTGCATATTTTATTCGACAGAAACCCTGGAGGCTTCTGGAAGGAGCTCCCAGCTCTGTGTTGACAGAAACGCGCTACAGTGGGATGCAAACATCGAGGCTGGTTTTTAGATGGCCGTGTTTTGTGCTTGTTGCCACTTTCCTGTTTTGGCACTGGGAAGTGAGAGGCTGGTTTCACTTTCTGCTGCTCTGACCCTTGCACGGTGTCCCAGCTTCGATGTGTCCCCCCTGCTGGCACAGCTGACCCCGGGCTGCCTCAAGAGATCCTCATGCCAGAATGTTTTAAAATCGATTTTTGTTAAAACCGCTGTGCAGCTCAAAGTCTTCGTCTCAGAGGGAACAAGGCAGCATCTGTTTGTTCTGGTCAGTGAGCTCCATCTCCTCTCTGTGGTGAAAAACCAGGGAACCTTGCCCTGGTGTTGCTTGTACCCACTGGCTGAGCCCAGAGGATGCTGTTACCTGATGGCATCTGTTGGTATTTGAGAGTGGATTGTGGAATCATGGAATGGTTTGGGTTGGGAGAGACCTTTGAACTGATCCAGTGCCACCCTCTGCCATGGGCAGGGGCACCTCCCACTATCCCAGCCTTGTCCAGCCTGGCCTTGGACACTCCAGGGATGGGGCACCATAGCTTTTGTGCCAGGGCCTCACCATGAAACGAGTTCCACTTTCTTGGTACCTTACAGGTCCCACCCTCTCCCAAAGATATCCTGGTCTCTTCAGTCTTGTTCTCCTGCTTTGTAGCCTCATTCACAATCTAAACCCAGAGGTCAGTGCCTTCCCTCTTGTGCTGTGTACATCCCATGAAATCTCATTTTCTCTGCAGCCCCCAAAGAGAACAGGAGAAGCGCAAAAGAAAATTGTTCCTTGGTGCTTGCCGAGCTCCTGAAGGCTTCTGCTGGTTTGGGGGGGTCTTATGATCATTTCTCAATAGCTGTTTGTATTTTGTGTGACTCCACTGTGAGGGCTGAGGGGTTTTTCCTTTTCCATCTGCTTGCTGGGACACTGCATGAGCAGCTGTCTGAAACTGGAGGGGCTTCTCAGACATGCCAAGGGCTCCTCCCAGGGAAGGGGAGTCAGGCTTGTGCGGGCTGCAGGTCCCAGCTGGAGAATCCTGTCCCTTTGCAGGAGGAGGCTGTGCTTGGCAGGTGGCTTTGTGCCCTTCCAGGTGGAGTTTTCCATTTCTGGTGGAAAAGGGGCTGCAGGAAGCTGCTTTGCTGGTGAGCAGACACGGGGTGTGTCAGGGTGGGATGACTCTGTCTCACCAAGGGTTTGATAAGGAAAATTCTGGTTCCTTCTGTGTCAACAAGGGTTTCATGAGGAAAATTCTGGTTCCTCCCAGCCCGGTTTTGCAGGGGCCTGACAATGTGACTTTTATCTGGCTACATCTGGTTTGTGTGGTACAAAAAGTGAAAGACTCTGGCATCCAAGCCTCGTGATTCCCTGTGCTTCCAGGCATTTATTCCTTGTGCTTCCAGGCATTTTGCAAGAATTCCCTGGTGGTCTGACGTGCTCTGAAGGTGCTGAGCTAAGCGAGGGCTGTGCTGTCCCTTGGGTCTGCTCGGGAGGGTGGAGGGTGGCTGGGGACAGTGACCTGGGGTGAGCTGGAACGGGGGCAGCAGCTCCAGTTTTGGCTTTTAGCTTGGGAGAGGTGCAGGACACAGAGAAATAACAGTGCAGGCACCCTGGAGGTTCAGGCAATCTCAGACCCTGTTACTTCCCAGGTTCCAGGAGAGCTCCTGCTAGTTGGGAGTTTGTGATAACAAGATGAGGCTCTTGTAGGACCAAACCCAGTAAAATACTGCAGTGATGCCTCTCTTCATCTCATCCACCATAAAGGGAGGCTGAAGTCCAAGTCTACTTCCAGACCCACTCCAAAAGATTATTTTTTTAATAGCTCTTAATATGATTTTAGGCTTGATTCCAAGCACCAGTTTGCTGAAGCACGAGCCTCATTTATTGGTGGTAGATGTTCAGAGTCTCAGCTCTGCTGGGAGAGGACACTCCAGCCTTCCCTGCAGTTTGATGCTCGGCTCTGTGTGTGCCTGACAGCTCCTGGGCATCGTTAATTGTGGCCACAGGGACTGGGCTGGGTGTGTTCCTAGTGGAAAAGTGACTCTCAAATTTAACACCTTTGCCAGCACTTCCTTTGGAAGGTGTTTGACTTGGCCACTGCTCCTTCCACTCATGTCCTTGCTCACTTGTGGTGATGCCAGGGAAGTTTGATCCCAGGAAGATTTTGTCACAGTTTTAGAGGCTGGATGGCTTCCTTTCCTTCTGTGTGCAGCACTTGTGTGTGACAGAGTGAGCAGGGAGACTCCCAACGCTCACGTCAAACCCCCAAGTTGTTTTTCCTGTTACCCTTTGCATAGTTCAGAGCTGCCTTCCCTTTCCTATCCTTGTTCAAGGAGTGGGAGATTTATTTCTGTCTGCTCTGGAGGGCTGCACAGGTGAGTGTCCCCCTTTGCAGTGTTCCATCACCTCCAGGCTGCCCTGTTTTCTGTGTTCCTGCTGGATCTTAGTGGATCTGGGAGCCTCTTCCCGAGCTCCCTCTTGCTGCTCCAGCGCTCTGTTCTCGCTCCTGGTCGTTTGTTGTTATTATTTATAGTAAGATCAGGATGGCAGAGGTGATGGGGGATATTCCTGCTGTCCCCTGTTGCAGGCTGAGGCACTCAGACTGTTCTGTACCTGCACAGTGTCTCTGCTCCTGCTTCCAGATGTGCTTGCAGTGCTGTCTGGGGGTGACTCCTGTGGGGGATGTGTGGTGCTGAGAAGAGGGAAGTTGGGATGTTTGTGTGTATCTTCCAAGCATGAAAAATCCCCAGGGACCCCAGGGAGGTAAAACCCTTAAAATCACAGAATCCCAGACTGGTTTGTGTTGGGAGGGACCTTAAAGCCTGCCATGGGTGCTCCAAACCCCGTCCAGCCTGGCCTTGATGACACCTGTGACTTCAGCAAACCACAGCTCTGGGTTGGTCAGGATCACCTCTGGGCACGCTGGTCCAAGTGCACTCCTTGAGCAGTCCAGGCAAAGCCAGTGGGATGGACTGGCAGACAAATGTGGACAGGACAGTGCGAGGTACCCCCTCAGAGGCAGCAAATTAAATGGCTTGGTAGGGTTTTCTTCTTTCTTTCATCATGTTTTGGAAAAATCTGTACGAACTCCTGAGGAATTGAGGGTCAGAAGCCACCGGCCTTGGCGTGATGCAGGCTCTCATTTCAGAGGACAAAAATAGCCTTTTCCTGCAGTAACCTCCCAGTGTGAACAGTTGCTGCAGAGCTGTTTGTTCTCCCTCTCGCTGCTCCCAGCTCTCCCAAACAACAGCAGATTGAAATGTCTGTGCAGGCTCCAGCAGACACAGCCCCAGCCTCCCTCAGGCACCAACTCCCAGAGGCTCTTGGAGCTCGGCTCTCCTGTTCCTGTGTCTCTGCAGGGAAGTGCCAGCTCAGAAATGCCCCAGGAGCACCAGGATGCCACTTAGACCCAGGAGAACCCAGAAGCCGCTCTCCAAAACGTCTCCATCACGTGTTCAGAGGGGGAGGCAGGTTCCTTTCTGAGCAGCAGGAAATTCTGGGGGAATGCCAGAACCACCCACCGATTTTTATGCTCCTTTTGTACACGGTAGCTGGTGCCTGGTGCCTTTTCCTCCAGGGTTTCCTGGAAGCAGCAGCCCCTGGAGTGGGTGCTGGGGGTCCCAGCAGAGGAGAAGCTCCTGCTGAGTCCCAGGGATGTGTGGCTTCCATGAATCCTGTTTGCTGTCAGGGAGATCAGGCTCCTGTACCAGAGGCTTGTGCTGGCTGCAGGCTGAGCCTGGCTCCCAGCACGTCCCGTAGCTGAGCCGAACAAAGCCGGTGCTTTGGGATCAGGGATGAGTTTTCTCCGCTGTTTCAGCCACTGTGCAAACATTCCTGCTTTTTGTGATGTTATTAGCTGCTAAAGGGCTCCGTTTTTAGGCATGTCCTAATTTCTGTGCCTGTTTTCAACTGGAATATGGTTATTTCAGGATGAGGAAGGGAGTCCTATATCAACATAAATGAAACCTGAGCTTTGTTGGTTTTTTCAGACAACAAATCAAGCAGCCAGCACTAGATGCCAGGTTGGGGGGACATGAGAAGCTTGAATTTAATTGCCTTGCAGGTAATGTCACAGCAGAGGACCAGGGTAAAAAACACTTGCAAAAATACCCCAGTGCTTTTTGGGACCTTCCTACAAATCAAGCCTGGAAGTTTGATTCTTCCTTCTGGTGTTCATGGTCTCCAGACTTCTCTTGTTTCACCCTCCCGAGCTGTAAACCCCTAGAAGAGAATATCCTGTAATTTGGGAGTAATGGGATGAATTTTGGACCCTGGTGGGTCCCTCTGAGGTGGGTTTGGGGGGCACAGCAGCTCTGGGAGGTGCCGTGGAGGTTAAAGCAGGGGGAAGAGGGGAGAGGGATGGAGCAGTTTCCCTGGATGTAGGAATTAAAGCCCCTTCTGGAAAACACTGAGGTTTCCATTACTGAGGCTGCTGGGTTTGTATTCATTAAATTAATTATATTTGCTTTGATCCTGCAAATGTTCTCAGAGGTGAGAACAGAGGTACAGTTGGTCCCTTTTGTTCCAGCTGTCAGCTCTGTTGCCTGAAAAAGCAACTCTATTTCCCTCTTCAGCATTTATTTTATAATAACATTTTCTGTCACAGCTTTTTGTTAAAATCTGGCAGGAAGTCTAAATAAAACAGTGCCTGGCTCCAAGGAAAGTACCTAAATAATGGCATTTCTTGAACTAATTTAATCTGCCAGCGTTGAATGCTTAACTGTATATCTGTATTGGGCAGAAGATTTTTGGCAGGGAGAGAGCAGGCTCGTTTCTATGGCAACTGAGATCATGTCGTGGATATTTGTGTAAAAAACCCAGCGCTCACGGCTTCCTCTGTGAGAAAACCATTTCAGTGCGAGCACAAATTTCTTACCACCTGCTTGAAGGAGTCGAGTTGTTTAAAGAAAGCTCAGACAAACTCATTTCTCGGCGTATCTTTTCTTCAGGGTGGTAAAATACCCGTTGACAAAGGTTGCTCAGAGCTGTTGATTTCATGAATAGAAGAAGTGAGCAGGTATCTGGCTTTTCCCAGCTCCGGTTCAGCAGTCAGGAGAAACAGCTCTGCAGAGATTTGGGGTTTTACTCTTTCTCCTCATCACGACTTGTGTAGAAATCAAGGAATTAGGATAAAATGGACATTGCTATCTCGGTTTTATTCCTGCATTCCTTTTTCCCGTTATTCTGTAAGAAGTGTTCAATACTGGGATAATAAATGGAAGAAGAAGCCCTGGGCTCCCCTGCAGAGCTGGACAAAAAAGCCCTTCAATTTAATAACTCCATATTGGTTAAAACCCCCCAAAACAGTAAAAGCTTTTGCCTCTGATTGTGTTTTAATACATGTAATGCTCACCCTGTAAAAGAAATGGAAGGATAAAGCCAAATGCCAAGGTAACCAGAGGGAGAGTCGGCTTTGCTCTTACCGAGGGGTTTTAGTGGTTTCCCAGCTCTGCATCCTGCACGTGGATGTCTGACATCCTGAGCGCCCTGCCCGGGAGGAGGGGACATGGGGAATATCAGGAACTTCCAGGAAAAATCGGTGAGGGAGAGCTGTGGTAGGAGAATATGGAATAAATACAGCTGGAGACAGCTCTGTGCCCGTGCAGGAGCAGCAGTGGGAAGAGAGGTGGGAGTGCTGGGAGGTGTCTGGGCAGCAACTGGGATTGCTGGGAGGTGTCTGGGCACTGACTGGGATTGCTGGCAGGTGACTGGGATTGCTGGCAGGTGTCTGGACAGCGACTGGGATTGCTGGGAGGTGTCTGGGCACTGACTGGGATTGCTGGCAGGTGACTGGGATTGCTGGGAGGTGACTGGGATTGCTGGCAGGTGTCTGGACAGCGACTGGGATCTCTCAGAGGCTGCTGCCCTGGTGGTGGTGGCATTGCAGGGGGGGTTTGGTGGCAGCCCGAGCTCAGCCCAGGCCTGCCCTGTGCAGTCCCAAGCTTTTGCAGAAGCACTGCCTGTCAGGAGCTGAAATCCCCCCGGCACAGCCCTGGGAGCGTCCCTGCCTGTGACAGCAGCACCCTGGGATGGTGATCCTCGGGCACACGGGGCTGGAGGACAGGGGAGCAGAGGAGATGTGTGGGAGGTGTCCCCAAGGCAGTGCCACAGGGTGTCCCCAGGCAGTGCCACAGCTGGGTTCAGGGTGCATCACGTTCAGGCTTAAACACGTTATTTAGCACCCACTCAGCTGCTTAAACTGATGATTTGTAGGCTGATGGGGGCAATTTGCATAAAAGGTATAAAAATAGTGTCAATTACTGAGTCCTCTCCGTAGCCTATATCTGGCACAATGTCCTATAAAATCTCAACGCTCCGATTCAGGGGGATCTGAGGGGGGAGAAGAGCTCACTCCCGGTGCTGCTCAGTTGTTTTCAAAGTGAAGATGTTAAAATGTCACTTATCCCTCGCTTTGGCTGGTGATTTCTTCCATCAGGCTTAAATTGAGCGAGGAAGACATGGCAGGAATGAGTCCTGGATTTCATGTTGAGCCCTCACAACGTCCCTTTATGGTGACAAACCTCTTGATCAGCTCCTTTGTGCTCTCTGGCAATAACCTGGCAGTGTTTGTGGGAGCTGTGGGGATTGTTTGTGGCTCCACCTCTGCTGTTCCCAGTGCTGAGGGCGAAGTGGGGAACAGCTGGACTGACCCAGCGAGGCTCTGCTCCTGCTCTTGGAGCCCAGAGCCCTTTGCAGATGAGGTTTGGGTTGGCCTTGCCCTGCAGTCGGTGGCTCAGGTACCTGGTGGTGTGGTTTTGCATCGATTTACCTGCAACATCTGTGTGATGCAGGTGGTGTAGGGAATCAGTGCTGGGATATGGCAGGGACTGGGCACAGCAGGGATCAGGATGTGGAGGGATCAGGATGTGGCAGGGATCAGGCTGGGGCAGGGATCAGGATGTGAGAGGGATCAGGCTGGGGCAGGGATCAGGATGTGGCAGGGATCAGGCACAGCACAGATCAGGCTGTGGCAGGAATCGGGCACAGCACGGATTAGGCTGTGGCAGGGATCAGGCTGTGAGAGGGATCAGGCTGTGGCAGGAATCGGGCACAGCAGGGACTGGGCACAGCAGGGATCAGGACATCAGCTCAGTTGCACCATCAGATTCCTCAGTCTTTGAGCTTTTCTTTCATCCCTCACATTCTTGGCCAGGACTGGAAGCAGGGAAGGCACAGGTGCTCCTTCCCTTCCTTTTGGTCTCTGAGACCTCTGTGAAGCTTCTGCTCCTCTGGGCCCCAGGCAGGAATGATTTGCCTGCTCTGCACTTTGGGGAGTGAAACACTGGGATGCGGCTCCTTTTACCAGCCTTTGGTGGCTTGTGTGGGGTGAGGGACACGGGGACTGCATGAGAAATGCGCTTGGGGATTTTCAGTTTAGCCTGTACAGAGGAGAAGCTGATTGTGCTCTGGCTGCAGCTATTTCGATTGCTCCCAGGGGAATTCTGTAGAGAATCCTTTTATTGGAGAAAGCATTGCAATGGGAGCAGGGGCTGTAGCTAAATACAGAGCACAGATTGCCCAAAACCTGACCTGTGCTGTGCTAGAAGATGCCAAATTTCTGGTTTCCAGGGAGTTTTATCATTTCCAGTCTCTTTGCCTGCTGCCATTTGCAGCTGCCTTATGGATTTGAGTTCCCAGCTAAATGGCACTAAATCTTTCCAAAATCTGAGGTCCAAGTGGATTTTATGAGTCAGTTAAAAAACAGCTGAAAAAAAAGCCAGGTTGCATTTCACTGCCAGCTCCCCGAAGCTGTGTGAGCACTGGCAGAGGTGTTGGGTTGAAAGCAAACCCCAACTCTTCTTTCCCAGTGCATGAATGGAAAGAAGGAGCATGGAGGAAGGTGGGGAGGAGGTGACACTGGTGCTGCTGGTGTGTGGCTGGAGCTCTGCTCATCCCTGGGAATAATCTCTGACATCACTGATGTATTTTTAGCTGCCTCCACCTGACAGTGCCTCACTGTCCTTGTCTGATTTAAGATCCTGGCCTGCAGCTATTGACACGTTCCAGCTGGGGGAGTAATTACCTTTTCCTGCTTTAAATAAGGGAGCAGCTCCAGCCTTCCTGCTCTACTGAACTCCAGATACCCCCAGCCATGAGCTGCACCCAGCCAGTCCCAGCAGATCTGGTGGTTCTGGAGCTGGGCAGCGCTGCCCGGGAGCCCCAAGGGATGAAGTCTCTTTGTTTGCAGAGCTCCCAGCATTTGTCAGCTCAGCTCCCCCGTGCTTTTCCTGCAGGCACGCTCGCTTTTCCCGGAGTTTTCAGATCGCCTGTGGGCTGAGGCCAAGAGCGTGGACTCTGCCTTGCCTGGAGGCTCCCCAGGGTGTGGCCCTTTCCTTCCGTGCTTCCAGGAGCGAGGAGCAGGGTGAAGCTGTGCTGCTGAAATGAGGGGCAAAACGTGGAGCTGTGTGTTTGTCCTCTGTTCAGGAGCTGGGTCAGAGTGAAAACTGCCACTGGGAAGAGCCAGGACTCACCTGAAATCCCCTTCCCACCCCTGGGCTGGTGCAGAGCCTTCAGTAGCCGGCCTCTCCTGTGTTTATTTACCCCCAAACACAGGACTTTGCTCGGGGCTGGGTGCTGGAGCAGTCCAAGGGGCAGGGAGAACACAGAGCACGTGTGTCCCTCTGCAGCACCTCGGGTTTCCCCTGTGGCCAGAGGGGATGGTTGGGCCAGGGTGATAAGCCAGGCTCTTCCTCTTCAGCTGCCTGAGGATGGGCTCTGCGTTATTTTTAGTGTCATCAAGTAGTCAGCACTTCAGAAGTCTGTCCGGGAGCCTTGAGCCTGTCCACTTGGAGGCCTTTCTTCCTGGTTAATTTGGGCAGTGTTACATTCTTTGAGATCTGCCTGGGGATTGGGACCTTGTAAAAATTCCTGCTGACAAGCCCCAGAGCACTTGCTGCTCTTGGAAATCTTCATTAATCAACTGCAGGGCATCTGTAACTGTGCAGGGGGAACAGGCCCTTCTCTGTGCCTGCTGCTGAGGCTGAGGGACCATCAAACCCCTCCTGGATGCCACCTAAAACACCTGAGGATGTTTCTCGTGGGTTTAACCCTGTATGACACCCAGAATATTTTCTTCTCCTCCCTCTCTCATGCAGAAGCAGAGGGGTGGTAAGTGTTGGAGCCGGCGGGCTGGCCCAGGGTCCTCCAGAGTGGCTGCTAAAGCTCCTTGGCTCTCTTTGACCTGCAGGAGTCAGAGTCTGAGAACAAGCTGGATGGAGAGACAGCGTCAGACAGCGAGAGCAAATCCGACTTCGGGGGCTCATCCCCGGTGCCGACGTCGGATGACACTCCAGAGGTGCTGAACAGGGCTCTCTCCAACCTGTCCTCGAGGTAACCCTCCCTGAGCATCCTCCTGTGCTCTCCCTGGGCTTCCCCCTGCCCAGTGGGGGCTGCTGGAAGCTGAAGGAGCAGCTCCCCAGCCTCTCCCGGCCCCTGGGGCTGTGGGAAGCAGCAGGGTCAGGGCTTTGAGTGGGAAAGGAGGGGGCAGAGCAGTGGTGAGGGGGTCTCGCTGCCTGCTGGGTCCTGGCAGGTCCGGGCCTGGGTGGGGCAGACCCACAGAGCTCGTGGGTGGCTTTGACAGCACTCACAGCAAAGGTTTGAGCTGCGGGGGCTTTTAGCCACTGCTGTGACTGAGTTCTGCAGGAATGCTTGAGGAATTGCATGGATAAGGACAGGATTTAGGAACAAGCCAGGGGTGTTCTCCACAAACTGCTTGGGAGGAAAGTGTCTTGTTTATGTCACAGGAGAAGGAAGGTGTCTTTCCTGAGTGTGCTGAGGGTGGGAGAGGCTCACAGCAGGAAAGCAGTGAGGGTACAACATGCCAGGGGCCATCTCTCCTCACGGGAAGCAGTGCAGAGAGGGGGAGTGGTCCCCACTTTACTTGAATTTATGCTGCAGCTTGTTCAAGGTGTGGGAAAGCTGTAGCAGAACAGGAGCAGAGGCTGCCCTGTCCCATTCCAGTGCCCTGGGAGGTGCTCAGCACCTGGGTAAAGCTTTCTGCATTTAGTGGGGCTGGGCTGCAGCTGCTGCAGCCAGGCCTTTATCAGCACATCAAGGTCTCTTTGCACTGCTGAGAGGAAACTTGGGGTTTCCAGGGCTCAGTTTCCTTCCTGTGACACACAGAGGGCACAGTACTGTTTGGCTGCTTTGCTCTGTCTTGTCCTTCTCTGATGTTTTCCTTCTCCATGGCCCAGATGGAAGAATTGGTGGGTGAGAGGCATCCTCACGCTGGCAATGATCACCTTCTTCTTCATCATCATCTACTTGGGCCCCATGGTCTTAATGACAATAGTAAGTGCTCCAGAGAGGCGTCCTGACCTTCGCTGCGGCGGGGGAGGTTGCTGGGACACTGCTGGCGTGGGGAGCTCAGGGCCTCGTGTCCTGAGGTCCTGGATTCCTCTCTCCATGGAGGAAACCCAGCAGGAATCTGCTGGTCAGTATTTGGCTGCAGTTGGAACTAACACAAGGGGTTGTTAGAAACCTCCTTGGCAGAGGAAAGGGGAGGGAAAAATGACATCCTGAGCTTCCCACGTGGGGTTGGGAGGCTCCTGCAGCTGCTGAAGGACCTTTTGCTCTGCCTGTGCTTGGTTTTTGTCTCCTCAAGGGAAGAGGTGTTTAACCAACAGGAATTACAGTGCCTGGATGTGTTTTCTGTGCAGGTGATGTGTGTCCAGATCAAATGTTTCCACGAGATCATCACCATTGGCTACAACGTGTACCACTCCTACGACCTGCCCTGGTTCAGGACGCTCAGCTGGTGAGTGAGGGGCTGCTCCCCATCCCTGTGTGCAGCACTGACACCTCCCCTGGGGCACTCAGGGGACACAGCCACAGGCCCTGGGCTGCTCTGTGCTGACAGTGACCCATGCTGGCAGCACTTGTAAAGGAAAATCACAGAATCCCAGGATGAGTTGGCTTAGGAGGGACCTTAAATCCCATCCAGTGCCACCCCTGCCATGGGCAGGGACACCTCCCACTGTCCCAGGCTGCTCCAAGCCCCATCCAGCCTGGTCTTGGGCACTGCCAGGGATCCAGGGGCAGCCACAGCTTCTCTGGGCACCCTGTGCCAGGGCCTCCCCGCCCTCACAGGGAGGAATTCCTTTCCAATATCCCATCTAACCCTGCCCTCCTTCAGCTCAAGCCCATTCCCCCTTGTCCTGTCACTACATAAGGGCTGTGGAGAGGGCAGGAGTGGGGCTATTGGGGCACAGAAGCCCCAAAAGTGGGCTCCAAAAAGATGGCTCTGTGAGGTATGGAGCAGGTGAGTGGTTTTGGGAGGCACAGGGTGTGGGATTTTGGGAAGCACAGGGTGTGGGATTTTGGGAGGCAGAGGCCAGTTGAGCAGTGCCACCTAAAGGCAGAGTCTTCGTGCATCATGGCCAACCCCAGACGCCAGCTGTGACCCATCCCAGAGCGCGGCTCAGAGGTGCAGCCACTCCTTGGAATGAAGGTGACATTTCCGAACTGGGGGAGGCAGCTCTGGCTGGCAGAAGCAAAACCTGTTGGCAGCGTCCCAGAGCAGCGTCAGGACCTCAGGGATCAGCCACTTCAGGAGCCTTTTGGGGCTCCTGCTGACGAGATTCCCACCCTCCCCAGGTACTTCCTGCTGTGTGTGAATTACTTCTTCTACGGCGAGACGGTGACAGATTATTTCTTCACCCTGGTGCAGAGGGAGGAGCCCCTGAGGATCCTCAGCAAATACCATCGCTTCATTTCCTTCGCCCTCTACCTGACAGGTGGGCACCACCTTGATTGATGTCCGGGCTGGAGGGAAGAAATCTCCTGCCTGGGGTGCTGTGTCCAGTGCAGGATCCACAGCACATCATCTCTGCTCCCCAGGGGTGCTGTAACTGGGCTGCATGGAGAGAGTTGTGCTGGCAAATCTTTTCCATGAGGTTCTGGAGGAGAAAACTCCATAATCTTCACGGGACAGCCAAGTTGTTCATCTGTCCAAGTGCTGCTTGGCGTGACTTCCACAGCAGTGCTTTTCCCACTCCACAGTGCTCCTTTACTCAAGTAGAACCCCCAGCAACTGTGCAATATCGTGGCCCAAAAGTATTTCTGACTGTTGAAGGCACATTCCCACCGCTGACTTTCCTTCTGTCTCTCCTCAGGTTTCTGCATGTTTGTCTTGAGTCTGGTGAAGAAACACTATCGCCTCCAGTTCTACATGGTGAGCTTAAAGTTCAGCTCTTGGTGATCTTAAAATTCAGTTTTTGGTGAGGTTAAAATTCAGGTCTTGTGAGGTTAAATTTGGGGCCTGGTGAGGTTAAATTCGGAGCCTGTGAAGATGCCAGGCCAGTGTTAACCCCATGGTGCCAAAATAACTCAGTACAAGACAGCTCATCCTGTTTATCTGGCTGGTTAACAAACAATAGATAATAAATGAGCTTTCTGGGGGTGAGGTGCCCTGGTACCCCCATGCTTGAGCTGTTCTGAGGAGCTCTGGGCAGTGCTGGCAGTGGCTCTGGGCAGGCTGGACAATGTGCTCTCCTCTCTTCCAGTTTGGCTGGACCCATGTGACGTTGCTGATTGTTGTTACCCAGTCACACCTCATCATCCACAACCTGTTTGAAGGAATGATCTGGTGAGTTTGCTCTGCCTCCTGAGCTGCTTTGGTTTCTGCAGCCTGAAAAAGCTGTGTTTTCATAGCATGCCAGACTGGTTTGGGATGGAAGGGGCTTTAGTGATCATCCAGAGCCACCCCCTGCCATGGGACACCTTCTGCTATCCCACCTTGCTCCAAGCCCCGTCCAGCCTGGCCTTGGACACTTCCAGGGATGGGGAGTCCAGAACCTCTCTGGGCAACCTGTGCCAGGGTCTCACCACCATTACAGTAGGGTTAAATTCCTGATACCTAATTTTTTTATCTCAAAACTCAGTTTTGAGTTAAAACTTCTCTCACAAAAACAAATGGCCAAGGAGAAGGTGCTTCCTGTGAGGGACCAGCCTGTTCAGAACAGCAAAACACTGAGTGAGTCCTCAGAGACTTGGGACTTGCTTTGTGCCACTTCAGCATATAGGGAGATGTTGTAAAGGAGAATTTTGTAAACTTGCTGTGGGGTGCAAGGACCTTTCAGGTGGCATTGGGGCTGGGTGGGTGCTTTCTGCTGATACCCACAGCTGCCAGATGGCTGGGGAAGTGCTGCTCCTGTGGGGCTTCAGCACTGAACGGCAGGAGGGGGCAGCTGCCACCTCAGTGCAGCTGCTGTGCACAGGGGAAGCCCTTTTGGTGGCCCTGCCAAAACCAGCAGGGCCAGGAATGAATTCTGGCCACTTGAAGGCTGCACGTTCCTCAGTGTGTCACAGCCAGCCCGGAGCGCTCTGGGATCCTCCTGCTTACTGCCAAAATGCAGGAAATACTTCCACAGGAGGTCAGCAGGGGAAGAGTCCAACACCCTGCTGAGGGTGGCTAAGGAAAATGTGCTGCAAACAAGCCACTGTGGGCACACAACCTGCTTTTTAGTGCAGGGCACTGCAGAAACCCTCAGATTCGCCTCGGAGCTGCCCGTGGTTGTTCCCTGCACTGCACTGGAGGAGGGGACGTTGGTGTGGTGGCACTGCAAAGTGCCCTGTGGTGGCAGCTGCTCACTGAGCCCTGGAGTTGTGTGGTGATGGTTTGACCCTTGTCCCCTGCAGGTTCATTGTCCCCATCTCCTGTGTGATCTGCAATGACATCATGGCCTACATGTTCGGGTTCTTCTTCGGCCGCACGCCGCTCATCAAGGTTTGGGACACTTTGGGGGACAAAATGTCAACTTTGGCTCCTTTGGGTCTTAGTCCTGTGCTCCCCCAGCTCCGGCTTTGTGGCCTCTTATGGGTCTGAAGCAGTTCTCCAAATTAAACCTGGTGTGCATCTCAGTCTTTGAGGCTATAAAATTAAATTTAGGTTGGAAAGATCGAGTCCAGCCATGAATGAACCATTTCAGACCAAGGTGTTGGGGTCAGCTTCTGACCAAACTCATTTGTGGGTTGGTGGCAGCACTCTGTGTTGGCCTCAGCAGTTCACAAGTGGGGAAGGACTGCAGAGGTGTATTGCTAATCATCCCCTTCGCCCTCTCTCTGGCAGCTCTCCCCAAAGAAGACCTGGGAGGGTTTTATTGGAGGATTTTTTTCCACCGTTCTGTTTGGATTGCTGGTAAGTGGCCATCATGGCCATTCCTCCACTGGAGTTTTCCCTTCATAGGGTCACAGTGTTCTGTTTGAAAAATGCAGTCAGGCTTGAATCTCTGTCAGATACTTCAGCTTTCCTTGCTGCCCAGGGTTTGAAGTGGTCCCTGGCTGTGTGCAGACACTGCTGATGGAGCCGAGTGCTGGAGGAAGTTTTTAGTCCCTGTTAAACTTGTGATGTGCTCATTACAATAATTAACCATTTTCCCTCTGCTGCTGTTGGATGGTGCTGTGCATAATCTCAGGGGCTGTGTGGGGAATTCCACGCTCCTGGAGTGTTTTGCCCCGTTTTTATGTCCCTCTCTGTGGCTGATGTTGCTGTCCCTCCACCTCAGGGTGCAGCCTGCTCACTGCTCTTCCTCTGCCTTCAGCCAATTACTGCTGCTCAGGGGAGTGATCTCCTTAATGAAGCTGGGAGTGCGGTTCCCTCCTCCCTCATCTCCTTGCATGGCCTCTCCCCTTGAGAAATCCCTGAGGAAAACACTGATCCTGTTTCCTTTGTCTCTTTTTCCTGGAGCTGTCCTACGTGATGTCTGGGTACCGCTGCTTCACCTGCCCCGTGGAGTTCAACAACGACACCAACAGCTTCACCGTGGACTGCGAGCCCTCCGAGCTGTTCCAGCTGCAGGAGTACAACATCCCCGTGGTGCTGCAGTCTGTGGTGGGCTGGGTACGACCCTCTCTGCTCCCTGGGTCTCATTTAGTGGGGCAGGACCACTAAGGAAAGAGCAGGGCTGTGTTTCGACGGGAAGGAACGTGACAAAGGTGCAGCCAGAAAAAAGGGGGATGTGGTGGTGCCTGTTGTTGATTGAGACACCGAAGGAATTATCCCAAGTTTGGTGGGACGTTAACCCACGTGAAAACCAACTGAGCTAAAGCCTGGGGGGCAGAGAAGGAGGGGCAGGCAGTGCTGTTCTCACTGGAAACCCCCCTGTGCTGTTTGTCCTGCAGAAGACAGTGCGGATGTACCCCTTCCAAATCCACAGCATCGCCCTCTCCACCTTTGCCTCCCTCATCGGGCCCTTCGGAGGCTTCTTTGCCAGTGGCTTCAAGAGGGCCTTCAAAATCAAGGTGAGGATGGAGAAAGTCATGGACATTTTGGGGAGGAAACACGCAGTGGGTGCTGCCACTCAATGCAGTCCCGGAGCTCCGAGGGAAGGGAGGGGAGGGGAGGTTTGTTCAGTCACAGATAAAATGTTGGAGCAGGATCTGGGGTTTTTTTTGACCAAAAGGAAAGAGACCTTAAGGTTTTAACCGTGATATTCTAAACCCTGCTGTGGTGCAGGTAGAGGAAGGAAGATCCAGCCAGGAAATTTTGCAATCTGAGGTTTCCCTTGATGTCTTGCAGGCTGGTTTTACATATAAACAGCCTGTGCTCAGTTAAGATGCCTTGAAAGGCAAGGCAGGGTGGCAGCAGATAAACATTTGCCTTCCCTGACCTTTGAGTAACAGAGCTGAGTTGAGCCTCGCTGCCCCTCAGGCACCAGCAGCATCCAAAAGCAGGGAGACGTGAAACAAAATGTTTCCTTGGTCTGACTTTGCCTTCTGGGAAGAACTGGAGCAGGGGGCGAGTGCGGTGTGTGTGGGGGCACAAAAGCAGGCACAGGTCCTGGGGAGTGCTCAGTGAATCCCTCTGCTCCCACAGGACTTTGCCAACACCATCCCGGGGCACGGGGGGATCATGGATCGCTTCGACTGCCAGTACCTGATGGCCACCTTTGTCAACGTGTACATCGCCAGCTTCATCAGGTGCGTGTGCCCTGCTGGGCTGGGGGCTTCCTGTCGCTCCCAGGGCTGGGAATCAGCAGCAGCTGTGCTCCCTGATAGATGTAACAGCTGAAAATACAACACAGAGGAAACGGGGCTTGGGGAGGGGAAGGATCTTTAGCAGAGCTGGAAACACAACCCTCACTTCCCATGGGCTGTTGTTCCAGTCCCACTGAAACTCCTCCGTGTTCCTTCTGGGAATCTTGGACAGGTTTCTAGAGCCAAACGAGCAGGAAAATCTAATTTTGCAGCACTGACAAGCATTCTGTAACCAAGCACAGAGGAAAAAGCCTGTGGGTACATAAAGGATGTGCTGGGGGAGCTGAGGAACTGCCTGCATGTGGCTGCTTTGAATTCTGAGGGGCAGCACCTGCTGATAAGATGCACAGTCCTCTTCAGATAGATTGGGTTTGGGGTGTTACAGCCTCCTGTGCCTTTTGAGTCCATTTCCACATCCCAGATGGAGTTGGGCTCCCAGGGTGGACCCGGGGAAGGACGACACAGCAATGAATGTCAGCCCATTATTCTGATTGAATTGCACTTGATGCCCGTTGCTGACGATGCTTTTGTGTTGCAGAGGCCCCAACCCAAGCAAACTGATCCAGCAGTTCCTGACCCTGAGGCCAGACCAGCAGCTCCACATCTTCAACACGCTCAAAGCACACCTGGTGGACAGGGGAATTTTGGGGAGCCTGGAGGATGCATAGACAGGAGGTGGTTGAACAGGACTGAAAACAGACAGGCCTCCTCCAGGGAATTCCTGGCTTGCCTGATTTAAGACAATAACAAGGCCTCATTTCACTGTAACTTTTCTTCCTTTCTTGGTAAATGTTTGCATTTGTGGTTTTTTTTTTTTTTAAATAATATATTTATAGAGCTTTGGTTCAAATGAGCAAATCCTGGGTTTGTAGCTGAGAAGGAGTTAAGGCTTGGAAGGAGTGTTGGGTGGAGCAGGAGGGTGGGATTGTCCTGGTGGACTCTTCTGAACCTTTGGGGTGTGTGGGCAGAGCTGAGCTTTCCCTGTGAGTGGGTTTTGCAGGGAATGCAGAGCCTGGCAGGGAAGGGGAGGCTGTGCCCTGCCCTGGCCCTCGTGCTCAGGGTGGCAGCTCTGGGGACCATCCTCCTCTCCAGGGACAACTGGGCGTGCAGTGGGAATTGTCCCAGCAGTTTATGCCTGTGGGAATCTCCTTGCACAAGGCATTTGGAAGAGGATCTTGTACTAACCCAGCCCTGTTCCCTCTGCCCAGCCCTGCACCTGCAGCTGCTCTCACCTGCTGCTTTTGCAGTGCCTCTCACATTCCCTCCCTTCAGGGCTGATATTTTGGCAAATCAGATTTTTGTAACCAATTAAACCAGAAACAGAATGGGGCCGAGGAGTCAAGAAAGTGGCAGCTGTGTGTGGGAATGTGGGAGGTTCAGATTGCTTCAAAACTGATTGAAGGAAATAAGTTTTAAAGAACGTTGAAGTTTCACTGAGCAATTCCTGCCAAGTGAGAACAACTTTTAAATACCTTGGTTTGTTTTGCCCCATTAAATAACCTGTAAGAACCACACGTCTTCATTTCTCCAAGGTTGGAAACCCCACACTGGGCTGTTTGAAGTAACCTGGGGAGCAGTTTCCAGCCAGTTTCGTTGCTGGGTGGGCTCCAGCTGCAGCTGGGGGTTTTGTTTTCTTTCAGGGATCATGTCTGTTCGTTACTTGAGTTGTAGAAGTCGTGCTGCTGAGTTTACCACGGTCTGTGTTGCATTTCAGTCTGGGTTCATTTCTCTGCATTTTCTGTCCTGCTTCCCTTACTGAATCTTGTCAGAAATAGTTTGTACTTTATAGCTGCAAGTTCTACCGAAGTACTTTCCTTTATTTTGTCATACTTTTTTATTATTTAAAAATGAGAGCCCTAAAGATTGTAAAACTTTCCTTTTTTTTTTTTTTTGTGATCAGATAGTGAAAATATCCCCATTTCCACCTCATGCAGTGTTCCCAAACACAAGGTGACTCTGATTTTCCTTCTTTCCATAGTTTGTGCATGGGAGAGAGAAACTTTACCTGATTTTAACCTGGGGAAGGAGTGACAGGGAGAGCTCACACAGGAGTACCTTGGTGTTTTCAAGCAGTTGCTGCCATAAACCTTTAGCCACAGACCCCCCCACATGAGACCTGCACCTGCTGCGAGCTGGCTTGGCATCGACAGAAAATAAACCACCTGCAAATACCCCAAATTCAGAGTTTTTACTCCATATTCTGCTTCTGCCACTGCTTTGGTTTACCCTGAGCGTGCCAGAGGGATCGTGTGTGTGTAAATACCTGGAGCAGGTCCCAGCCTCCCCCCTGCATTTCTGTGGGACTGTGGTGGGCTCTGCTTTGTCTCCCTGAACAGGAGGCGCAGGGCAGAAGTTCGGACTCCAAGTGCAGGTGTTTGATGGAAAGCACAGGCTGCAGAGAAGGCTCTGGTTTCATGAAGTATTCTCAGTCGGTGCTGGCAAAATTCTGCACTGAGCCAGGTCAGGGTTGAGTTTGGGGTTCACACAGATTTTCCTGGTTGTGGAGCTTGAACTGGGCAGGGGTTTATTTTCTGTCAACGGAACAAATATTGGTGCAAGCCCCTGATACAGAAACTGCAGAGGAGAATGGAGGTGCTTCCCTGGCTTTGCCCAGGGACAGTGTTTGGGCTGTTTTGTGAGGGTTTGCCTGAGTTCCACGGGGCAAAGTGAGGCCCCTGCCAGGAGCAGCTGTGGGAGTGCCAGGGTTTGGTTTGCCCTGGGGGGCTGGACCAGCTGGATTCTCCTTGCCCATTGCCAAAATCCCTTGTCGTGGCTGTTGGGTCACAGGCAGAAGTGATAGTGTTGATAAATATTACAAAGGTGTGCTCTGTTCATAGTGAGACATTTCTCTGGTGGGTCTTTAGTCTCCTGCTCGTCTGCTTTAAACCTTTCGTTCCTCCTCTGGTGTAATCAGCGGGGCGAAGCTTTGCTGCAGGCCCTGGTTTGGGGCAGATCTGGCCCTTTCCCGAGGGTGTAAATGCTGGATGTGGGCACTGGAGGGCAAAGCAGTTCCACGGAGTGGCTGCGAGAGGAGCAGCAGCAGCAGCTGCTCTGCCTGTGGGTGGCTCCCCCGATCAGAAATTCCCGATCAGAAATTCCCGATCAGCTTTATTCCTGCTTCCTCCTGGAAGGGTGGGCTTCCAAACCTGGGCTGCTGCCCACGGGGAAAGCTGCCTGGGAAGGGTTTTCCTGCATGGAAGTTCCTTAAAGGGAGCGGGAACGGTGGATCCCCGGAGGAGGGAGAGAAGGAGGGAGGTGGGGATTGTTGGGATTATTTACAAGTTGTGCAGCTGAACTCACAGGAGCGGGAGTTGGACCCTGGGTTTGGGTTGGAGGGGGTCTGAAGTCTGGTCCCAGCTCCCTTGCCACGGGCAGGAATCTCTCACTAGGCCGGGCTGCTCCGAGCCCATCCAGCCCGATCCCGAGCACTGCCAGGGATGGGGAGCCGGTAACTCCCTGAGCAAAGATGAAAAGCTGCTGTTCCTGAGGGAGTTTCTGAGGGAGGAGCTGATGCCGAGGGATGTGCAGCAGCACTCGTGGCCCTGCAGGACCTCGGTGGTGCTGCAGCTCTCGGGAATTTCGGTGTGCAGGGGCCGGAATGGCCCCAGGGATGGTGGGTGAGGAGAGAGGTGGGGAAGTTCTGATGCTGAGCTCAGCGTGGCACAATCGTTCTGGTTCACAGCGGCTCCAGCAGCAGGAAGCTCCAAAGGGAAGAGCAGAGCAGCAGGGGGAGGTGGTGCCAGCTGGGACTCGTGTGTGTGGGCCGGGAGGAAGGGACAGGAGGGATTCGGTCAGTGTGGAGGTCACAGGCTGGTGTGGGAGCCACCTCTGCACCAGGGTCACTGCACAGGCAGCCACGGACGTGGGAGTGTCCGCAGGGAAGCTGCTGTGGGGTGGTGTGAGGGGCTGGCAGTGCTGGGCAGGGCTCTGGGCACCCCCAGCGTTTGTTTTTTAGGGGCTGGTTGGGTTTGGACGCGGGTTTGATGCACAGCTGGGCTGGGCCTGTGGACACCTCGGTGGGAATTGGTTTTTCCCTGCCTAGCTGTAGCCCAGCTGGGTTTGCAGGGGGGAGGCAGGGCCAGCCCTGCTCAGGGAAGCACCAGGCCGGGGTTCATCAGACGTTCCCTGGGTTAGGGGCTGAGCTGAAGGCGCAGCTCTTGTGTGGCTCACAGAGCTGGGGATCCTGCAGCATCACCCACAGCTTGGCCCCACGCTGTGGAACCCCAGTGTCACATCCCAGGGAATGTCTCCTGTGTGTGCAGTGAGCCCCCCCAGCCTGGCTGTGGTGGGGTCCTGCCCTCTCTCCCTTCCCCCTGTGCGTGGTGGGAGCAGGGCAGGGCTGGGTGGGCACATCCAGCCCCTCCTGGGGACAGCCCAGTCCCAAAAGCGTCGCATGGAAGCTCCCATGGCCCCTCCCTCGGTGCCCAGCCCCGGGCTGGCAGCTCTGTACTCCTGTAATCCCTGTGTAATCCCTGATCTCCAGCCCTGGCCTGCTCCCACCACCGGCTTCTTTCTCTGTGCATTGCTCCTTTGATTCCGGTTTTAGCTACACACGTAGAGTTGCCTTTCTTTGACCGAATGTTCGAATGTGAAATATTGTATATTTTAAAGTATTTACCCTATTTATATACTGTATGTTACTGTTAAATAAATATAAATTCCATTACCTGTAGAGGAGTTTTCATTCAGCGCTGTGGGACGCTCAAAACTTTCCGTGCTCCACAGGGCAGCTCCCTCCGGGTGTTACAAACTCACACTCCCTCATCCCTTGCCCCGTAGCTCTCCTTCCTCAGGGATTTTCCCCAGAGCAGACCTGGCTGCGGCAAGGACATGGGTGGGACCATCCATGTCCTGCATGAACAGCCCCATTCCCAGTGGGATTTTTGGTGACCCAGGGGTTGGATCATCCAGGCTCATCTTGATCAACGATGGGGGAAGTGTTGCCCCTGCTCCCCGTGCAAAATCAGCTTGTTTTACCTGAGGATTTCACTGGGAATGTGAAAAATCGTTGGGAGTTCCACTTACCATAAGTTATTCCTTCATTTCAGCCCTTTCCCCTGCCTTGCCTGGGGTCAGGAGGGCAGAATCCTCTGTTTACCCAGGAAAACGCTATTTTTAGCTCTGGTGTTATTTTGTCTGTTTTTGACTTATCAGCTAAGCCAAAGCAGCCCCTCAGCAGCCTCTCAGGGCTTCCTGTCACTGCGTGGGCACTTGCACACAACTTCAGCCTCCAGCAGCAGCAGCAGCAGCAGAGCTCGACTCCCTCTCGATGGGATCCCTGCGAGGTGGCTCCAAAGCCCAGCTCCCACATTCCAACCGCTGCTCCCAGTCCAGCAGGGCATTGCTGGGCAGCACTAGGCAGTGTCCAGCAACTTGTGAAGCAGCTCGAGGGCTGAGCAATCCTTTGGTGTTAAATCTGTCAGAAAAGGGACTCTGGAGTCCTCCGGCAGCCGTGGAGCTGCGGCACCGGGGCCGTGGGTGACAATGCCAGGCAGAGCTGATGGCACAGCCCAGCCCAGTGCCAGCCCTTCAGCTGCAGCTCCCCCCTGCTTCCCCCCCATCCTGAGCCAGTTTAATTCAGTCAAACATGGAAAACTGCAAATTCCCACTGGGAATCCTGGTGCCCGCTGTGCTCCAGCCCCAGACAGACAGCGAGCCCCACGCCAGGGCTGCCCCCCTGTGACCTGCTGTCCATGAGATCCTGACGGAAGAGGGATGTAAAAACAAACAACTTTATGGGCTGAGATTTGCGTTTTTTAGGTCCTGCTGAGGCATGGTAGGTTTAGATTGGATATTGGGAAGGAATTCCTGGCTGTGAAGGTGGGGAGGCCCTGGCACAGGGTGCCCAGAGAAGCTGGGGCTGCCCCTGGATCCCTGGAAGTGTCCAAGGCCAGGCTGGACAGGGCTTGGAGCAACCTGGGATAGTGGGAGGTGTCCCTGCCCATGGCAGGGGTGGCACTGGATGGGCTTTGAGGTCCCTCCCAACCCAAACCAGTCTGGAATTCCATGGTTCAGCCCAGGAACAGGCTGCCCTGAGGGGAGGCTAAGAAAAAATTCAATCTGGTGTTGTCCTTTCCCAAACCTGGAGAGGTCCCTGAGCAGGAGGTGGCTGAAGCAGCTCTGGGGTGCTCACAGGGGCAGTTTTGGGGTGCCAGGGAGGGCTGAGCTCTGTGGTGTGACCACAGCGTTGAGCTGAACTGCAGCGTTTTGGGCTCAAGCAGAGTTTCCGTTCTGGAGGAGGGGACAGGGCCGCGTGACATCCTGCCCGTGACAGTGCGGGTGGGAAAGGGCTGCTCCAGGCTGCCAGAGAGAACCAGGCTGAAGGGGAAAAGCATCACAATGTGTGAGCCCGTGGAGCTCCTTTAGCTGCCTGCAGATATTTCTGAGACTTAAAACTGGTGCTCAGTCCGGGGCTCACTCAGGGCCCTCTGCTCGGGGTACAGCAGAAATGGAGTCCATTGAGGAGTTTGGGGCCAGAGCAGAGTTTTGGGTTAATCTCGTCAGGCTGGGGGAACGTCCTGGACTGCTCTGCTGTGAAATTCCACGCCGTCACATTCTCTGGACTTCGGGCAGTGGAATCTGTGAGCTGGGGATCTCTGAGCTGGCTCCAGTCACTGCCCAAAGCAGCGGAGTTGTTTTTCAGCTGCGATTAACCCAGATCAGCCCAGCGAGCTCCACCCTGGCCGTGCTGTGACCAAGCACCCAGCGCAGGCTCCAGCTCCTTCCTCTCCTCAGTTTGTGTTACAACACTAAAAACAAATCCCCCTTGCAGGTGGCTCAGTGGCTCCTGGGCACAATGCTGGGCTGGGAATCACAACAGGAACCAGTGGCCACGTCCTTGTTCATCCCCCTGTGCTTCCCCTGCCGCTGTTCCTGCTTCTGCTCGGGGCAACTTCCCTCTTCACGAGGCCTGGGCTTTCCCAGTGTGGGGGGGGACGGGGGCTGGAGCCTCCAGCAGGCCTTGGGGGGACCCTGCCATGGCTGGGAGCCCCCTCCCTGCTCCTGGGGGTGTTTGTAACAGCCCTGCCCCGATCCTCCTGCGCCTCGAGAGCTGCAGCTGGGCCCAGCCCCAGCCCAGGCTGCTCTGGGCACGCACAGCCCGTTCTGGGGTGGAAAACCAGCACAAACCAGGATGCACTCGCTGTTGTGAGCAGGGATTTTGCTCGATCCACTGCTCCTGGTGGGCTCTGTGTCCACACCCCACATTTGCCCAGAGAAGCTGTGGCTGCCCCATCCCTGGCAGTGCCCAAGGCCATGCTGGACGGGGCTTGGAGCAGCCTGGGACAGTGGGAGGTGTCCCTGCCATGGCAGGGGTGGCACTGGATGGGCTTTAAGGTGCCTCCCAATCCAAACCATTCCATGCTTCTAAGATCCCTTGGTCCTCACTGCTCCAATCTCCATGGCCTTTCCTCCAGGAGCTGCCTCATTTCATCCCCATTTGGCTTTTACTGCTGTAAAAACCTTCAATCAGGCGTGGGCACCCCTCAGCAATTAACAGGAGAAATCAAAGACCCCGGTGCCATCAGGGGATGCACCAGGACGGGCACAGACATCACCCTGAGCTCCGCTCTGCCCCTGAGCAGAACATTCCCCGGAGCTCCGAGCGGGGCTGTTGTCCTGTTCCTCCTCGGAGCAGTTTTCAGAGCAGCAGGAGGACACCGGGAGTTTCTGACACCACTTCCTCAAATGCACCGAGCGAGGCGCGGGGAGCGGCCCCGGGCTGGGCCGGGTCCCGTCAGCCAGGGCAGGGGGCAAGGAGGGGAGCAAAGCCGGCATCACCTGAGAGCATCGCTGGGGAAGCCAGGCCAGAGCTTCGCAGGAAAGCAGGGCAGGAAAGTACTTTTATGGGGTGGCTCACAGCTGCTCTCGGAGGCAGGAAGTTCGCTGGCAAATCAGCCCTCGCCGAGCTGCTGCTCCTCGCGGGGGGACGGACCCCGGGCGCGGGATCCCCGCGGGACTTGGTTCCAGCCCATCTCCTAAGCAAGCTCACCTTGGAAAAAAAAACCAAAAAACCAAAAGCCCTTCCTGATCCAAAATGTCCCTCAAGCTGCCACGGAGCTGGGATTTCAACCTGAAAATGGATGCTGCAAAAATAGGTACGGCGACTGTTCCTTTGTGCCCTTCTGTGTCCGCTTCGGTGCCCGGGGCGGGGCAGGGGCTGGGGGTGTCTGTGGCCAAGCCCGGCTGAGATTTTGGCTCCGGCCTCGGTGGGGGGACCTGGCCCTCAAGAGCCACTGTTGAGAGAGAGCAGACGATTTGCAAATGATTTGCAAGAAGTGATTTGCGGAGTTGTCACCGAGAGATGCTGCGGGAGCAGGGGGAGAGGGGGACAGGGCTGCTGCCCCCCAAAATCCAGCTTTGGGAGGGTTTAAATCACACAGTTGTGGCGGCACAAACCCTGCAGGAGGTGAGGCTCAAGCCGAGGCACGTTGGCGTGGCCCAGGCTTTTTCAGGAGGAAACAATCTCGCCCTGCCTCAGGTGTCTCGGCCCCCTGACCTCAGTGGTTTCCTCTCGGCGTGCTGAGGAGCCCTCGGACTCCCAGGGCCGTGGGACAGCCCCACCCTGCGATTTCCTGACCCACCTCCCGCCCCTGCCCAGGCTTTGCAGGGCTCTCACCCACCCCGGGATCCATCTCCAGCATGGAAACCGCTGGAGGACACCTTCGGGAAGGAGTGCGGGATCCCTGTGTGGGCTCCGAAGGCAAAATACCAGAGGCTGGGGTAGGGTCAGGCAGCCAGGGCAGGGATTTAGGGCTGCAGGAGCCCAGCCTTGTGCATGCTCTGAGGCCCAGGCCCTCCGTGGTCCTGGCACTGGTGCCAGCCCCCACTGGGGCTGGATTTCCCCGGAGCAGAGGTTGGAGCCCGCTGGTCTCTGCCAGGCTCTCCGTCTCCGTGCTCCGCAGCAGCCCCCAGGGTCGGCCTGGCTGGGTTCCCCTGAAAAGGCAACTTGGATTTCTGTCTGAAGCCGCTTTGATCAGAGTGGCCAAACCATTCTCTGCACACAAAGCCCCAAATGGGGCCCCCTCTGCCCTTCTCCTGCACCCACACCGTGGCTCCTGTTTTTGGGGAGAGGGCAGCAGGACACGGGCACCTCCCCGTGCTGGAGGTCCGGGGGCTGCAGGAGGAGCGAGGATGTTTTGGAGGAAATGCCCAACCCCAGAGGCCGTTGCTGCAGGAAACGCTTTGGGGACACCACCAAAGCTCTCGGTGGCTCCTTCCTGCCCTGGGGGAGCGCAGAGAGGGGCAGGGCTGGGTGTGCAGGGAGGTGTTGGCGGAGGAGATGGTTCCAAGTGCTGGAGCCAGGGAAAAGCTTCGTCCACATCCCAGATTCCATCACCACACCTGAGCTGGGCGTTGCACTGGCCACAGAATGAACAGAGCTGGACAAGTGGTGAGGGAGGAGCCACGGCCTCGGTGGTTCTGGTTTTGTGGATGCAGAAACCTTTCACTGGGCAGACCCAGCCTGGCTGCCTGCAAAGCCAAGGGCCCCAGGGCAGCTCCCTCCCCTCACCCCTCACAAGAAGACTGGATTGGGGATTCACAATCCTTTTTGGGGTTCGAGATTCACAATCTTTTTGGGGTTTGAGAGTCACAATCCTTTTTGGGGTTTGGGAGATGATTTGCAGCCCTGTGGCATGTTTGTAGCGGGAGGTGAGCTTGGAGTGCTCTATAGGACAAAGGGAACACCCAGTGGAGTTTCTTGCTCTGGGGGATTTTGGAAGGGGAAGTGGGGACACCCTTGAACTGAACCATTGAAGCCCTGGGTGGCAAGCGTTTTCCACCTCAGGAAATCACCAGTGAGGCCGAATTCTCCTGGAGTCCTGGCATTATTTTTGCCTTGCAGCCTTAAATGCAAACTCTGCCCAGCTGGATTTGCTTCGGGGGGCTGCAGTTCCTGGTCCAGAGGCAAAAATCCCATCTGGAAGCGATCCCTCCAAGGCTTTTGCTGTCACAGAGGCATTTGGAGATGCCACCAGTCCCTGGCACCAGTGGGGCCATGCAAACAGGTGACAGGGACACCGCTCTGCCCAGTGCTACATCCCTGCTGGCATTTTTTTCATCCTTGGAGATTTTCCATCCCCGTAAATGTGGGTTCTGCCCCACTGGGAACACCAGGTTCTCCCAGAGCAGAACTGCGACTTCCAAACTGTTTGGGTCACTCTGCTGTCACTGCAGCTTCGGGGAGGGCGTAAAAACCACACACTCCCACTAAAAAAAAACCCCAAAAAAGCACTAATGATTTTATTCTCACTTGCAAGACAATTCCTCCCACGCAGGAAAAAGGAAGCTCACGCTGGCAGCTACTGCAGCCACTTCCTTTGTAAACTCGGGCCAGTTCTCTCGGCAGAGTGCAGGGCCGAGAGCCTCTCCCCGTGTCCCCCTCTGTCCCCACTCTCTGTGTCCCTCTCTGTCCCCACTCTTTGTGTCTCTCTGTCCCCACTCCCCGTGTCCCTCTGTCCCCACTCCCCGTGTCCCTCTGTCCCCACACCCTGTGTCCCTCTGTCCCCACTCCCCGTGTCCCTCTGTCCCCACACCCCGTGTCCCTCTGTCCCCACACCCTGTGTCCCTCTGTCCCCACTCCCCGTGTCCCTCTGTCCCCACAGCCCGCTCCAGGAGCGTGATGAGCGGGGACCCCGCGGGCGCCTGTCCGGGCTCCCCCGGCGCCCTGGAGCGGCCCCTGAAGCTGGGCTGGCTGAAGAAGCAGCGCTCCATCGTCAAGAACTGGCAGCACCGGTACTTCGTGCTCAAGGGACAGCAGCTCTACTACTACAAGGACGAGGACGATGCCAAGCCGCAGGTAGGGCGAGGCCACTGGGCTTTGCTGGTCCTTGATCTCCCCCGTGCTGGGAATTGGGGCTGAGGGAGTTGGGGTTGTCCAGCCTGGAGGGGAGAAGCTTCGGGGTGATTTAATTGTGGCCTTGCAGTGCCTGGAGGGAGCCCGAAAGAAAGATGGAGAGAGACTTTTTACAAGGGCAAGGGGGAATGGCTTCCCACTGCCAGAGAGCAGGGCTAGGTGGGATATTGGGAAGGAATTCCTGGCTGTGAGGGTGGGGAGGCCCTGGCACAGGGTGCCCAGAGCAGCTGTGGATGTCCCTGGATCCCTGGCAGTGTCCAAGGCCAGGCTGGACGGGGCTTGGAGCACCCTGGGACAGTGGGAGGTGTCCCTGCCCATGGCAGGGGATGGAACAAGATGATCTTTGAGATCCCTTCCCACCCAAACCATTCCAGAATTCCATGATTCCATGAAATGATTTGGGGTGGGTCTGGAGTCGGTATTAAAGGAGATTTCTGCCTCTGGCCAGTATCAGAGATGAAGGGTCCTGATCAGGAACTTCATGGATGCATTTCAATTCCTCAGGTGCCTGCAAGCCCTGCTGGGGGCTGGGACCCCCTGAGCCCCAGCACTGGGGAGCTGGGAAAGCCCAGTGCAGTCCCCAGCTGGGAGCTGTTACCATTTCCCAGGAGAAACAGCTCGGCTCTCCTTTCAGGACAGCAGTGGGGGCTCGAGGGGTGGGAGCTCTGAGAGAGGTTCTGTCCCTGCTCTGGTGGGAAAGGCACCTGGCAGGACGCTTTTAGGGAAAATCAGCGGGACTTTCAGCACAGCCTGAGGGTGAGGGTCAGCCCAAGCCAGGCCTTGGCAGGGCTGAGGGCTGGACAGATGGCAGGGAAGGGCAGCTGCTTCCTCAGGACTCCTGCCACGGGAGAGGCAGCTGGAAGGGAAGGAAATTCCTCTCTCTCTGGCCAGTGCACTTGCCTGGAAGAAATCAGGTGGTTTTCCAAATATCATATCATATCATATCATATCATATCATATCAATTCCCACCATTTTCTCCATACCGTAACTCACTTTTATAGTATCCACCACCTTTTCCTCCTTTGGAGAAATTCCAGGGAGAAGTCCCCTCTGCCAGAAAAGCTGTTCCCTCTGCAGAGTGTTACCAGCAGCAAAACTCCTCTTGGGATAGAAAACACTCCCGGGGGAAGGTGATCTGTGGATCCTCGGGGTGGGAGCACCAGGCTGAGCCTGGTGGGATCCAGGTCCTGTTTCTGGCTCTGCCCCGTTCCAGGGTGCTGGGGAGGAGCTGGAAATGGGATGTGGGAACAGAAAGTGCTGTGAAAACCTTCCCATGGCAGCTCTGCCCTGCCCGTGCTGCACCAGCCCAGCATCCAGCCCCGTGGGTCCCAGCAGGGATCCCGAGGGAAGCAGCTGGGCTTCAGGAGCTCGGTGGCTTCCAGGAGGCTGAAATTGCTGAGAAATTTCATTTTGGAAGGCGCAGCCCCATTTCCTGCCTCGGGAGGCCTCCAGGGCTGAGTCACCCCAGCCCTTCCACCACAGCCAGGGAAAGCAAGGTCCCCCAGGAATGGCTGTTTTCCACTTTATTTGTTAATTTCACATCCCTTTTCTTCTTTTTCTCTCCTCCTCTCCTGCCAGCTTTGGGCTGGCTTTTGGGTTTAAGTGATGCTGTGTTCAAGGAACAGTTTTCCTGCCCCTGCCCAGCAGAAACAGGATGTTCTAGGGTTTTCCCAAGTCCATTCTCCTTCATTTTCTCTTCTTCCACTCCCAACAAGGGCTGGAAGAACATGAGAAGTGAGAAAAAGATAGGAAAGAGCAAAAGAACCGTTTTCTCATTCTGAGAATCACTTCATTGGAAAAACTGGCATTTAAGAAGTGGCTCTTGTTTGAAAAGTCACTGTAGTTTATCTATACAAATACATCTCTGTGAAATGTATCTCCTGCAGGGTGTTTGAGGGCAGGACCCCCACCCTCAGTGGCACTGTGGCCTCGCACAGGTGGCACACTGGGGTTTGCTCTGCTCTGTCCTAGGGCTGCCTGTCTCTCCAGGGGAGCACCATCAGGATGGTGGCCACTAACCCAGAGGAAGGAGGGAAATTCATCTTTGAAATCATCCCAGGTGAGGATGCCTCACTCCTCCTCCTTGCATGCTTTTGGGCTGGGCTGGCCACCCAAAATCACTTGGGGAAGTCCTTTCCCAGTCCTTGTGCTCCCACTTCTTTCCAAGGTTCCCAGAGTGCTGTTTCATGGGAAAATGGATTTCTTGCTTTCACCCAGGGCTGGAGCAGGGCCCTGTGTCAGTGCCTGTGTCTCATGGTGAGGAGAAGCTCTGCCAGGCTGCAGCTGCAGCAGTTTCTGTTCCTTTCTTGCAGATCTCCAAGTGTGAAATGTCAGAGCTCCGCTTCCCCTGCAGCCAGCGGGGCTCTGCCGGGGAAATTCGAAGCCAAAAGCATTTGACTAAGAAAACAACGAGAATGTGCCTTTTCTCCTCCAATCCTCTCCTTAAATTTGTTGTTTTCGCAGGGGTGGCTGGAGAGCAGAGCCGGGCAGGGCAGGACAGCTGCGTGCTCATGGCCAACTCCCATGCGGAGATGGAGGAGTGGGTGAAATCCATCCGGAGGGCGCTGGGGTCGGCGTCGGGAGGTAAAAGGGAGCAGGGACAGCTCCTGGAGGGGGGATCTCCCACTGCCCTGGGGCCTGCAGCACTTTGGGGTGAGGGGCTCAAAGCTGGGCTCAGAAATCCCTGGAAAACGGGGCTGGGACGTGTCCCTTGCGACTCCCTTGGAAGCTGCTCCGGGAGCCGCCCCGGCGCTGGGGCTGCTGCAAACACGGGCAGCGGTGAGGAAAGCCAGGCCCGAGCGAACATTTCTGGGCTGGCTTCATCTTCTCTTATCAACTTCCTCGTGGGCTTTTTGACCCTGGAAATGTTCTTGAAAACAACTCCCATTCAGGGACAAAGCCTTGGAAAATGTTGTTTTCCACCTGCCAGTTTCCTCACTCTGCTTTTCCCCTGGCTTTTCTTGCTCAGCCCCTCCTTTCTGCCCCCATTTGCTCTCAGCCTGCCTGGGTCACACCCTCACCCTCCTCACATCCAGGCATGAACCTGTGCCAGGGCCTGCCCACCCTCCCAGGGAACAATTCCTTCCCAATATCCCATCCATCCCTGCCCTCTGGCAGTGGGAAGCCATTCCCTGTGTCCTGTCCCTCCATCCCTTGTCCCCAGTCCCTCTCCAGCTCTCCTGGAGCCCCTTTAGGCTCTGCAAGGGGCTCTGAGGTCTCCCTGGAGCCTTCCCTTCTCCAGGTGAGCACCCCCAGCTCTCCCAGCCTGTCCCAGCTGGTTTTCCTCTGCATCCCTGAGCTTTTGTGCCTCCAAACGGGACCAGGCTGTGCCCTGGGGGAGGCAGCGTCACCCAGCTGAACGGAGGAGTGAGCCAGGAATTTTCAGGCCATTGTCCCAACTGGCTCTGATATTTAATAACAGCTCTGCCTCTGATCCTTTTTAAATTTAGGAGGCTGTTGGTCTCTTCCAGGTAGATTAAGCAACTTTATGTGAAAGAAAATGTAAATTTGTAGCAGCACAGAGGGCCCTGAGGACAGCAGAGAAGTCAGGGACTGTGGAGCTGCATTTCATGTCAATCCACAGGTTAGCAGATCCCAAAACTCCCAAAACTTGAGGTTTTTTGGCTTCAGTGTAAACTGGGGCAACAGGAGCTTTTAGAGCAACCCCTGCACGGGGGAGGTTTTGGCCAGAGCCCATCCAGGAGCAGCCCCGTGGCCCAGGTCCTGTGAGCTTGTTGCAGAAAAGAAGCAGAAAAGCTGCAGAGTGTGAAGAAACAGCAAAAGCATCTCCAAAATCTCGGTGTGGTTTTGCAGGGTTGGTTGTCACTCCCACGGCATCGCAGCTCCTCGGGGAGGTGTCCTCAGACCAACAACTCTGCAGTGAAATCACCAATTCAGTATCAGCTACCACAGCACAGAGGCCAAAAAAAGAGAGATATTTGCTCCTGGTGTGCACAGTGACAGGTTTATGTTCATTATTTAAAAGTGTGACTGACACATGAAACAGCCCCATGCCCAGGCAGGTGCTGACAGGCCCTGTGGTTCCAGCTGAGGGTGTTTACCTGCATCTCCCTGCTCTGGAGGATGCACGGGAATGATTTCAGCCTTCAGAGCACAAGGGGAACACACCACGGGCACTGCTAGGGCAGGAGCATGGCAGAGGACCAGGGGACCCTTTGCCATTGATATTCCAGAGCCCGCTGGAGCTGGGATTTGCCTGCTCTTGCCATGCCCCAGGCTCCGAGGAGGACGAGCTGGGATCCAGGCTGCTGCCTGCCCCCGTCAGGTGCTGCTTCTGCCGCGGGTTCAGGAGGAAAAAGGCAGTTTTGCTGCGAAGGAAAGGTACCATCCCCTTGGAGCACAGCTGTCCTCGGCACAGGGGAAGGTCAGGAGAGGGCAGGGGGAAGAAAAGCGACAGGACCAGGAAGAATTCCAGCTCTAAATCCCTGCAAGGATCTTTTCTGGTTTCTTGGTGGTCTCCTGTGCTTTCCATACCCCTCAGCCTTTTGGGATGAGCTTCCTTCCCTCCCTGTGCCTTGTCCCTGTCTCGCTCTGGATCAGCATCCTGCTCACAGGCAGCAAACCCCAAGGCTTGCTTTCAGTCATTTGGAGAACTGTCAATTACTTGGAGGAGGAACAAGGTTTTATTTTGCTGTTAATTCCTCTGGGAAAGCTCTGCTTTCTGCAGAACTTTGTTTCTGCCGAGGGGTTTGCAGGGTCCCGGTGCCTGGCAGAGCAGCAGCTCCTGCTGGGGCAGGTGAGGTGTTCTCAGCGGAGCTGTGGGGTTCCTGCCCTGACCTCGTGCCCTGTCCCCAGCGGTGTTCGGGCAGCACCTGGCAGAGACCATGGCCTACGAGCAGAAATTCGGGCAGCACCAGGTGCCCATCCTGGTGCAGAAAAGCGCCGAGTTCATCCGGGAGCATGGAGTGAGTGAGGAGGGAATCTTCCGCCTGCCCGGCCAGGACAACCTGGTCAGACAGCTCCGGGACGCCTTCGACGCCGGGGAGAGGCCCTCGTTTGACAGGTAACGCTGATTCCCCCTCTCCCACTCCCAAATTCCAGGGAAAAGCAGCCAGCCCGACCCCCAAAGCCCAGCAGTGCCCTGCAGGAAAGCTGAACCCTCCAGAAGGGCTTGAGGAGGAGAGAGGGTCCAGCAGAAACCACAAACACAAAACCAGAGGGTGCTGAGATGAGATTCCTGAAAATACAGGAAAGCACTTGGGAAAATCCTTGTCGCATGCAGCAATTATGGTTTGGAGCAGCCAAGGAAGGAGCAAAGGGAAGAGCTCTGCCCATCAGCTGAGGGCTTTGAGAAAGGAGAGCGAGGGCAGGGTCCCAGATAAGCCCAGAGAACGCTCTCATACACGCAGCAGAAGTTGTTCCTTCCCCTGCCGTGGTATTTTCCTCCTGATGCTTTTCCCTACAGCACCACACAGAGGTGGGAGAGATTTTGGGAGATTTTTGCTGCTGCAAAGCTGTGTCCCCCTGCCTCCCCTCTTCTGCAGGGCCAAGAGGAAACAGAGAACTCCCTAAATCTGGGAGAGCTGCCTGTCCCTGCTCGTAGGTCTCAGAGAGGCTTTGGAGAGAGACCTTTGCAGCTGCTGCCTCTGCCGTGCCCTGTGACAAACGGGACAAGGAATGGAAAGCCCCCTCTTTCTGGTGCCTCCCTTTTTTCCAGGGGTTTTCTGTCCTGTCCCCCCTGATCCCTTGATTTTGGCCCCAGTGGCACAAGGCATGGCCCCCCTGCCCTGCTCACCTGTGCTGCTCCAGGGCTTCTCCCCCCAGCTTGTGCTGGTGAGAGCCACAGCCCCGGAGCTGGGACGGAGGAGAAGTGGGTCCTGCCTTTGCACGGCACCTCAGGTGAGGATTTCAGCTCAGTTCCTGCCCTGCCCTGTGCACCAGGCCCGAGACGAGGAGTGCCCAGGCTGCTGCTGTGTGCGAAGGTGACACTGGCCATGGAATTTGGGAGCTGCCCTGAGAGCCACCAAGGCCTGGGATGCTCGAGGAAAGGGAGCTCCCAAACCCAGGAGCTCCCCTGGGTTTTTGTGCAAAGCCCATCTTGCCTAAGCATCTCTGCTCACAGGCCTTTCCCTAACCACAAAACTTTTCCTATTTTTGTTGAGCTTTGTTAGGAAAACCCCATCACTTTCCCCTAAATCCCCCGGCTGGGCAGAGCTGGATGGAGTGAAACCATCCCAGCAGCAGCTTTGCAGCTGAGTATTTCTCACTCCCTGGGCACTGAGCCCTGCTCCGAGCTTTCCTGTTGGAACCTGTGGAGGGCCACGGGAAAGTGAAACCTTCTTTAACGTTGGCAGCCCTTTGAAGACCTTAAAGAAGGTGAAACCTAAGAAGGTGAAACCTTCTTTAACGTTTTGCAGCGGGGCATGGCCGGGGAGCTCAGCCCTCCCCAGGATGTTCCCCCTGTGCTGCAGGGCTGGGGATGAGCATGGCCGGAGTGGTCTCAGGGTGACTGCAACCCCCTGGCAGCCCAAGCAAAACATTTTCTCAGTGAGGAGGAAGGCAGATAATGGGGTGTGCAGTGAGCTGAGAGCAGCGAGGTGCTGGCCCATCCTTGCAGCCTGTTTGGGTTTTCAGGGGCGCACTCACACACACAGCCACGGCAGGGTGGAGTGGGGAGTGTCAGAAAGCTGCTGGAGCAGTCCAGGCACACAGGATGCCCAGTGGGGTGTTTTGGTAGGTCTTACAAAAACACAGCTCTGAAAATGTCCCTCTATGTTTATGTGTATTTGTAAAAATAATAGTATTTTACAACCCCAACCAATCCTAAAAATAACTGACCTGGGGGATTTTTGCTTGAAGTTTATAAGAGTTTAGCGACTTCAAGGTAGGTCAGACTAGAGGCTCGTGATCTTGACAGTGTCCCTTTGACAGAATGTAAATACAAGGGCTGCAAAGCTGCCAGCATCTGTCCTGGCAGAGCGGCCCCAGTAATTGCTGCTGCTCTGACATCCCAGGGAGGCTCCGCCAGCTCCACGCTGGGGAGTGTGGCCGGGCAGGGGAGGATCTGCACGTGGACCCTCGGGAGCCCAGCACGGGCTGGGATGGCTTTACTTGGAATGGGAGATGGGAGAAGGGTTTTGCTTGGAATGGGAGATGGGAGAAGGGTTTTTCTCCCTTCTCCTTGGTTCTCCACCCCTTTGAATGCAGTGACAAGAGCCAGGGTGGTGCTCCAGAAATGCAGCTCCCACTCATTGAGTAATGTGGGCTCTGTAGTTGTCCAGTGGGTGAAGAAAAGTGATTTTAGGTTCACAAAGCAAAGGAGGGAGATTGAGACAACACAAGAGTCTGTGTCGTGCCAGGGGCAGCTGCTGTTGTCTTTGGCTCCTGCTGTGCCCAAACCTGTGCCTGGGTGATGGGCAGCCAGGAGCAGGGACTGCCTGCCAGGGCCCAGGATTTCCGAGGGCAGGGCAGCTGGGTAGAGCTGAGACTGTGACTTTGTGCTTGCTCAAAACTTGGCTTTGGGAGGAGGCAGGAGCCCTCGAAGTGAATTCCCTGCTATCCCAGCTCAGGTGTGGACACGGGGACCTGCCACCCTCAAGGTGGGGAAAATCTCCACCAAGCCTTTATTCTGCTGCCATCTGGGGCCGTTTTCTGGCTGTGGGTCCCCCCAGGTTGCTCTGGCCTCCTATTGACATCTCTGTGTCTCCACACCTGCACACAGAGCTCAAACAGAGCCTTGTGGGGTTTGCTGACCTGCTGGATCTGAGTTTCCCTGAGTGGCTCTTTGCACGTTTCAGGGACACCGATGTCCACACCGTGGCCTCCCTGTTCAAGCTCTACCTGCGGGAGCTCCCGGAGCCCGTGGTGCCGTGGCTGCAGTACGAGGATTTCCTGCGCTGTGGGCAGGCTCTGGAAGCTGATGAGACAAAGGTAGAGATGCTTTTGTTTTCAGTTTCAGTGCCAGGGCAGTTTGTGAGCTGGGGGTGCCGAGCACACAGCAGTGTCAGCCACTGAGCTTTAGAATCTGGGGAGGGAAAAAAGAAGGAAAAACATGAAAAAGAAAAATTCTCCTGAAGCCAGTGGGGTTCCCCAACTTGACCACATGGATTTGTGAATGTTAAAGCTTACCTTTCTGCTCAGCACCTCTTTTTGTGGAGCCCTTGCAGCAAACAGCCGGTGTGAGAACCAGGATGGAAGGAAGCCCAACCCCCTGCAGCCCCCACCTGCCCGAGCTGAGTGCGGGGCTGGCAGAGGGCCCTGAGGGACACCAAGGAGGAGAGTGGGGATTTGGGAGAGGGAGAAGTGAGGAACAGATGGGAATTGTCTTTTCCTAATATATGATTTGGTGGAAAAGAAGCCCTCCCTTTGCAAAACAAGCCACTATAGGAACAGGAATGGCACCGTTCCTATACACGGGACCGTGGAATCCCAGAGTGGTTGGGGTTGGAAGGGACCTCAAAGCCCATCCAGTTGCACCATCCCACCTTCCATAGCCCAGGTTACCCAGAGCTCCATCCAACCTGGCCTTGGACACTTCCAGGGATGGGGAAATACACAAAACAGTGATGGAAAATGCTGAGAGAATCAGAGTCATGGAATCCACAAGGTTGGAAAAGATCCCCAAGATCATCGACCATGACCCAGCACCACCCCCATGGTCACCACTAACCCCTGTCCCCGAGTGCCACCACATGTGTTTGGAGCACTCCCAGGGATGGGGACTCCACCACTGCCCTGGGACTGATGGAGTCAGCAGGAGGAGACCCCACACAGGCATGGATGGAGTGACCAAAGCTGTTCTTGGCTCCAGATGTGCCTGTGAATCCTCCTGGAGCTGTTTCTTACCTTGTGTTTAGGGCCACCAGGAGCTCCTGAAGCAGCTGTCCCTCCTCCCCAGAGACAACTACAACCTCCTCAGCTACATCTGCAGGTCAGTGCTCTGCACAAGGCATGGACAGCTCAGGTTTGGTGTTGGGGAGCAGAAATGTCATCCCACAGGATGACTCCTTTAGACAGAGCCTGCTTAAGCTGTGCTTTGGTTCCCTTTGAGTCACCAGACCCCGATTTTTGTAGAGGAGAATTTCAGCGCCTGGGATAAACCCCCTGCCAATGTCTGAGCATAAATCACCACCCTCAAACTCACTGATAAATCCCTGAGAGTTAAAACCAGGTGTAGTTTTCCTGGACAAAAGCCTTGTGCACCAAAACTTCCGGGTTTCACCCAGCCTGGGTGGTTTTTCTCTGGCTGGAGATTTGATGAGGGATTCCCTTCCTTTCTGATTTGTTTTTGAGAGGAGCAGCTCCTCACATGGTGGTTTTTATTCTGGTACCAGTAAGACCCAGCTCCAGTTCTAAGGCCAAGTGTTTCTGTCCTTGTGACTGAGAGGAAGAGCTGGGAGGATGAATCAGGATTTTATACCAGTGAGGCTTTTTGCAGTCTTCCACTTCTGATGTGAAATATTTGCTCTCCAATTCTGGCAGGTTTCTCTATGAAATACAACTCAACTCCAGCGTCAACAAGATGAGTGTGGATAACCTGGCAACAGTGATTGGAGTGAACCTCATCAGACCCAAGATAGAGGACCCTGCAATTATCATGAGAGGTAAAAGGGACTCCTGGAATCATTGGCACAGGAACACCTGGCATGCTGAAATACTGAGTTGCATCCACAGCCTCAAAATTAACGATTTTCTGTGGTGGAGCTGTGGATATAAGCCAGAAATGTGCCTGGGCACAGCGAGTACAGCCGTGTGTTTGTTAGGCTGTAAAGGTGTTTATGGTGACAAAACCCCCTCAGGAATTACCCTGTGTGTTCCCTTCGTGGAGTTCAGCCCATTCAAGAATTTGGTGAGGTCATCTCTGTGCTGCTTGGAGCAGGGAGGTATAAAATCCTTCTTCAGGGAACAGAGGAAACTCAAAGAAATGAGGGTATTCATCTGCTTTTACTCACTGCCTTTACTTTATTTGGCTTTATGATCCTGCTCCTTGTTTTCCGCTCCATCTCCATTTTAGACACCAGAAAGACCAAGCAGGAAATCCAAGGGGTGGAAGAGATCCCGTGGCACTGGCTTTGCCCCTGACAATCTCTAATTCCTCCAGGCACGCCCCAGGTCCAGAAGGTGATGACTGTGATGATCAGTGACCACGAAAAGCTCTTTCCCCCATCCAAGGATGTGCCTCCCTCCCCACCTGCCCAAAAAAACGAGAAGAAAGCTCCTGTCCCTCGCAGCTCCGTGGGCTGGGGAGCTGCAGAGGGCCCCACAGCGCCCAGAGGCTCCATCCAAAGGCAAATGGTAAGGACGGATCCCCAGGGGAATAATCAAACCTACATTTATTAAACGTGTGATTAATTGGGACAGGCTCTGACAGGTCAGTGAGCCCTAAAAACACTTTTATATAAACTGCTATTTATAGGTTAAAAAGCTGTATCTGTCATCCCTGGAATATTTACATCAGGAAAATGGTGTAGATAAACTTTCCACTTTCCTGTGGAAAATCTGCTGTTCTGGGAAATATGAAAACTCCCAAAGCTTTCTGGCTAAACAGCCAAGCACATGAAACCTTTCCAGCTCAGGCTGGTGAAGGGAAAGCATTGAGGATTAAAGGCTTTGCTCCGAAGGAATCTCTGCAAAAAGTTCTTTTTAATGGTAAACACGGTGCAATTCAAAATAGTTTTTTATGGAAAAGCGTGGCCATTCCTCCAGCAGGCTCAAGTGTGCCCTTTGTAAACCCTGCAGTCACAGCAGTGGCTGTCACCTGTCTGCTCCCAGAGCAGGACGGGCTCTCCCAAAGCCGTGCTCTGTTTTACAGAGGGATCACCCCAATTACAGCAGCGCCCCTGACCCAGCTGCGAGCTCCAGTGTCCCCGGGGAGGACACGGAGTCCAAAGACACACTGGGAACGTGGAGAACACAGCCAAGGAAAAGAACTCAGACTTTACCTACGAGGAAATCTTTCCTGGCAGCGGCTCCCCCGGAGGAGAAGGGCAGCAAGGAGAAGAACGATGTCTTTGCCAGTGACTTTTGGAAAAGCAGCACGCACCCCGTGGGCTTTGATGGACACAAGAGAACGTTGTCTCATGATCTCTTTAAGCTGCTCGACCTCCACAGGGCTTCAGCCTACGACAATGTTCCCCCCTCCCAGGCAGAGAGTGGGGAAGGCAGCGGCTCCAGCCCCAGCCCTGCCAGCAGCATGTCCGAGAAGGAATTTCTGCCCTGCTTCAGTCCCAGCCACGAGCCAAAGGAACAAGCCAGTCCCACCAGCAGCCCTGCTGAGGACTCCAAACCCGAGCAGGAGAGCAGGGAGTTCCTGCAAAGCATGATCCTCAAGCTGGAAAAAGACATGGAGGCACAGAGAAATGAGTATGAGGGGCAAATCGAAAGGTAACTGCAGGGAGCTGCTTTCTGCAGAGTGGGAATTGTGCAGCTCGTGTCGTGACAGCAAACACTGCACAGATTTATTCACCAGTCATGTTATGCAGTATACAACAGTAGTGATTAGTGATAAATACAGCATTTACAGGCTGTCTGAAATCAGTGTGCTGTGCTGTACGAGCTGTGCTCTCATCGCAGTGGGTAATGTTGTGTCATTACAACGTTAATACTCCACAGCTCTTATCACATCATTGTGTGGCACTGCAGTGTTCCTGCAATAATTGCACTGTCATAATTCCTGTTATTACCACGATATCGGAGCATTATGCTCTCCAGAAATCGCCAGTAGCATTATTGCACCATTGGTTGTAACCATCAGCTCCACATATTATATTATATTATATTATATTATATTATATTATATTATATTATATTATATTATATTATATTATATATTACATTTCTTATCCCATTATCAATGCACTTGTATCATGGTTATTGATTTATTGCATCAAGTTTTGTGGCCACTGAGGGGCTCAGGACAGCACCTCTGGCTTGTTTTGCTGCTTAATGACGCTGAGGTCAGGCTCCCTGAGAGCCGAAGGATTTTCCAGCCCTTTTCCAATCCAATCCTTTCATGCTCTGTCTCCCTTTGCAGTCTCCGGAGTGAAAACTATGAAGTCTGGGCCAAAGTGGTGAGGCTGAACCAGGACATTGAGCAGGAGAAGAAGAAGTCTGAGGAGCTGGAGCTGAGGCTGAGGAACGCGGAGCGCTCGCGGGAGGACCTGGAGAAGAAAACCAAGGTGCTCGAGGAAGAGATAAAAAACTTGACTAAATCCACGAGTAAAACTGGTGCCAAAACCAACTAGGAGGAGACACCCAGCTTTGCACAGACACAAAATGCAGCTGCAGGAATCCACAGGAATTGCAGGTTCAGAGCCAGGGGCTTGTATTGTCCAGTGTCCTGGTACTGCCCGCAGGCTGAGTGGGACGAAGGAGACCAGAGCTTAGAGGCCGGTTCATGCTCTGGACCAGGAAATTTCAAAAACATCCTTTAGCTTTTTTGGTGTGTTTATTTCTACTCCTCTTTCAGCTGCTCAGGTTACCTGGAGAACAGGCCAGCACTTCCTGCTGCTCAGTCAGAATGTCTTGCACTCAGAAGGTTGGGTTACGGACACGTTGTGCCTTTATAAAGAAACCAGCAGTGCCCCTCCTGCAGCTGCCTGTCTCCTTGCTGGAGGTATCCACGTGCAGAACATCCGTGGGTCCTGGATCTGGGCAGGCAGAGGAGCCCCAGGGCCCGGGGAGGCACCGCCCTGGGTGGTGGAGGTGCTCGCATCCATCACCCAGCTGGTTTGTGCTCGCATCCATCACCCAGCTGGTTTGTGCTCTCATGGGGCAGGACAAGGGTCTGAGATCTCCTGCAGCATCAGGAGATGCTGTGCCAGCCGCCCACACCACGGCTCCAGGCAGAAAACCCCAGTGTCACACAAAGCTCTTCAGTTCAGGGACTGTTCAGGTGTTTTAGGTCAGTGTTCCCCACAGCCGGCTGTTCCTAATCCAGCACAGCTGGCAAAGCTCAGAGAGCACTTTCACACACCTGTGCTCAGAGCTCTTGGTGCAGGGGGAGTCCATCAGCAACTCCCAGCGCAGAAAACTCTGTGTTTTCCCTGATGGACAGACTTCAAAGGAGGACAAATCTGGACTTATTTACTGCCCCTGCTTCGGTGTTTTGTCATTTCTGAAGTGCAGAACAGGATTTCCTCAGCCGGCCTGTGGAACCCTGGGTTTGCACCCCAACGATGATGCTGGGGCTCTCCCCATCACTCGCTGCCATCAGCGCAAAGACCACCTGGACCCGAAGGTGTCCCTGTGGCTGTTCGTGACCTTTCTGCTTGTCCCCCACCCCTGCCAGAGTCGTCCTTCCAGAAGTACCACGGTGCTGCCGAAGCTTTTGGTGGAGGAAACAAAAATGCCAGGACTCTGGACAGTTATTTTCTTCTACAGAAAACCTTTCACTCATTTATTTGAGAAGGGGGAACAGCCCAGCCTAGAGCCTTTGTGGGGACAGGAAAGGGAAAACCACAGAGATCTGCAGGAGTTTTTGAGCAGGGCCAAGCACGTGGCTCTGTGCCGGGCACCATGAGGGGAATCACAACACTGGGCTCTGGCTACTGAGGACTTGGCTTTGGTGAGGCAAAAGTTCAGCTCCAGACAGGCTGCAAAGCTGTCTGCCAGGGAAAATGAACTGGGGAGAGAAGGGGACACAGAGGAAAATGTGGGAAACAAGGGGAGATGGGAGTGGGAAAAAGTTATTGTAGAATAAAAGTCAGTGTTGAGTATAAAGCACTTGCTGCTCTCAGCCTTGCTGGGGGCAGAGGGGACTGGTTTAGCCCTAAAACTGAGCCCAGACTCAGATTCAGTTTGGTGCACTGAGCCCACCTTTGCTCAGCTATGGTTATAAAGTCTGGGGAAGGAGCAGTTTGTGAAAGCTGAGCTGCATTCAAAAGTCCAACCCATAAATGGCTCGTTTGACCTGTAGACCCTGACTCCAGGGGTTTCCTTTCCATAGAATCCCCGGAGACCACACAGCTCCTTCCTGTCCAGCCCACAAACCTTCACACCAGGGCGCTGACTGTTCCAGAGCCCCGGCTGAGTCTCCTGCAAAATCCCAGTGCCTTCCCAAGAACCCACAGCCGAGGCCCTCTGCTCTCCCAGGGATTGAACCTGAGCACAGGGTGTCAAATCCGACTGAACTGTTTCACATCTCAGCCTTGGTGATGGGAAATATCAGTGAGGACCATGGTGAGGATCTGCACTGGGCCTGGACCTGCTGGTGCAGCTCCACAGCTTTGCAGAGGGGTGGAAGTCATGGAGAGGAGCCCCAAGGAGGGCAGGGTGGCCTCCACCAGGCTCAGCCACCCTCCATGATCACCCAAAGCTCCCCTTCCCGCACCTGCAGCTCCCACACACCACAGGAGCTGCCTTTTGAAGTCTCTTTCAGTTTCTTTCTGCTGCAAGTCCAAGTCCCCACCGTGGGAGCCACGACTTCCCGGCACTCAGACCGAGAGGTTCCAAATGTCTGCCACCATTTCACAGCAGCTGCTGCCATTCACGAGTCCTTTCTGTGATTTCAGATGACCTTGACAGAGCTGCTTCAGTGATTATTTAATTTTTTACCTCTGCAAGAAGCTCATCACCAATCTGAGCGTGAGGCTCAGGAGTCATTAGGGAGAAACTTCTCTGTCAGGTTTAGGAGCAGCATCGTGAACATCTGGGCTGGAAATGCCACACGCTCCTTTCTGCAAAGATCAAAAGTATGAAGAGGCCAATAATTCCTTCACAGCAGACTGTAATGACGTGCAAAGGCTTGGCTGAGGCTCAGAAATCTCCACGACTGGGACAAGTGCACGTTATTTAAAATAAACTGCGCATTCCTCCGCTTCCGCTCAGATAGGCAAAACAGCCCCGTGGCTGCCGAGGATCAGAGGGACTCCTTTGAAGATATTGCACACATTAACATTTGCAGGGTTTATAGAGGTCATGTGTGAAAGAGAGACTTTCCAATAGAGGTCAGGTGGGCTGGAAATTCCTGAGAGCCTGGAGGGGAGAGAGACACGGGCACCTTGTGAGCTGCTGCTGCCGTTGGGTGCTCTCAGATAAAGAGGATTTCTTTTTTTTGAAGTGAGCTTTTTCCAGAGACAGAGAACCATGAACTGCCCATGCCAGAGCTGTGGAACTGCACCCTTTCCATCCCTGAGGGGGTGGGTGCCCTCTCTGCTCAGCCCAGAGCCACACCTGAACGCTGGCACTGCCCAGAGCCTGCTCTGGAGTTTCTGCACTTTCACGTCTTCTGCTGGAGACCCCACAACGTGAGATCCCCGAAAACTGACTGGTGCCCAGCCTACATTTCCTTCCTCCCTCTATTTCTGCAGCCAGGCCATGCAGATTTTTGGGGTGGGAGCAGCAGAGAATCTCTCCTGTTCCTGGGGCAGGGGCTGCTGCTCCTCTGGGCTGCGAGAGATGTTATAAACTCATGGCGGGGCTTTGGTGGCTTTTCAGCTCAGCAGGTTTTGGGCACTGACTCTGGATCCCCTGGAGAGGGTGATGCTGCTCCTGTCCTGTAAAAGCACAACAGACTGTCTACCACAGAGAGTAGAGAAAAAAGATCCTTTCCAGCCCTCTCCTGTAGGCTTGGGAACCTCCAGAAAGGCATTTGTCACCCCCTTAACCCTCCCACGGCACCGTGAGGATGCAAGAGCTTTACCAAGGTGATAGCCCTGAGATCAGAGTGAGGATTTTCCTCTCCCTTTAAATGTGATATGGCTTTCCAAGTTAGAGCTGTTAAAGCACAGATCCCAGTGCATCCAAAAGTGCTAAATCACGCAGTGTGAGATTGAAAGTGAGATCCCTTTCAGGCCATCCTTTCAGTCCCCTCACTGCATTCTTCATGCTAGAACAGAAAGTCTCTTTTGCTCTTCTCAGGTATTTACTAAATAAATGCATTTAGGAGTTCACTCTATTGTATCCAGGGGTTTGGTAGGCATGAGAGGCAAGAACATAAAATTATCCTTCCCACATTATTGTGTTTGGATCCCAAGCCAGTCACGCTTATTGTGACTTATCCCCTCATATTTATCAAAGTTGCGTTTTTGGCATGATAGGAACTTTCCTTTTTTAGCCTGGCCACTGCACAGAGGAGCACGTTGCTGTGGGAGGCGAGGTGGACGTGCGGGAAGTGTCCAGCCGTGGCTGAGGAGGCCCTGTCCAGACCCCAGGAGCAGTGGGAACATGTTGTTCTCCCCAGCAGTTTCAGAGTGATGCAGTCCATCCTTCCTTTACGTGGGAGCTGAAAGATACCCCCAAACCAGGCTGCTTTTGAGAAGAAACCGCTGCCAAACTGGGGGTACGAACAACTGTTCAGCCAGGTGGGCAGGAAAAAGTGTCCCAAACGCTGGGAGCAGTCCCACTGTCCCGCTTTCCCTGTGTTTTCCTGCCACCTTGCTGCAGCACCGGGATCTGCGAAGCCGCAGTGTCAAACTGGCCTGCAGGAAAAATAACCCGGAAAGCAGAAGCATCCTGCTAATGCCAGGGAACCTGTGGGCAGGAGGAAGCAGCTGGAGGAGCAGCGGCAAGAGCTGCCCAAATAAGCTCTTCCTTGGAGAAAATCCTCCTCTATTCCAGCCCCAAACCCTGCAAGTTTAGGAACTGTGAGCTGTTCAAGCAGGTAAATACCCTGAGTGCTGGTGTGGCGGACGTGGCACAGAGGCTCCAGCTGGGACTGCTCCTTCCTTGGAGAATCCACGCTGCCAAAAGCTCCCTGCATGGGGATGCCCACCAAGGGCTCCCTTCAGCAGGAGTTCGCCCTTTCCTCTGCAGGAGTTCCCTCAGCAGGTAATTCCCACGAACAGGAGTGCCCAGCAGTTAATTGGGAATTGGGTCTCTTAAGAAATAAGGTTTACAACTTCAAATACAGAGGCAGGAATCTGGGTGTGATTTTCCCGGCCGTGGGGCAGAGCAGAGGCCTCGGTGGTGCTGCCACTGCAGGACTCCAGGGTGTGCTCAGCCTTTAGGAAACATCAGAGAGTTCCCCGAGATGAGCAGTAGAGAAGGAAATACTCTGTTTTCTCCTGAGGAAGTTTCACAAAAAGCCCTTTTCACACAGAACCCTGTCCCTAAGGTCTCCCTGTACCCCCAGCGTGGTGAGGGCACCGACGCTCCCGGCGCCGTCAGCGGCCGCTGGTGTGGCCTGTGAAAATTTGCTTTATCACGCGTAAAAACACGATGTGATATTTCAGCCCTCTTCACACAATGTCCCGATAACAGGGGCTGGAACAGGGCAGCGTTCCTGTAATCTCAGCTGGCCCCAGGGTTCGCTGTGTGCAGGGAGAGATTTCCCCCCAGCCAGAGGGGCAGGGGCCAGGCTTCGACCTCTGGCTAATGAAATGAGGATAAGTCTTGGCCTGGCACCTGCGTTCTGAGCATGTGAGAGGTAAATCTTTCCTTTCCCCGGCAGCGTTGCTGTGTTTCCTTCCTCGTCTCCCTGATAAAGGCTGGCTCAGGCTGCCATCCAGCCGGAGAGGCTCCCCTTGAGCTCCACGTGCTCTGGGTGAGATCCACACTCAACCCCTGAGGCCAGTGGGGGTTTTGAGTCGTTTCAGTGACACCTTTACCCCGTGTGTCCCTTCCTGGAGCACCAGGGATGGATTTTTGAGCGCTGTCAAGTGTTCCCTTCACACGCATCCGCATTTCTGATGCCACTAAAAGTCTGGTGCTCATTTGAAGTGCTGAGAGCTCTATGGAAATGCCTTTCCAAAAGGAGTCAGGAGGTCAGCCAAGCACCCCAAGGACAGTTGTTCCCAGCACAACAGCTACAGACAGCGCTGAGGAGTGAAAGGTCAAAATGTCCACTGGAAGCTGGAGTGTTGTCACACCCTGGGAAGGGATGTTTCCACTGGGGGAGTGGGAACATGGAGCTTCCTTGCTATATCCCTCCTATCCAGGGTAAAGAAAGCTCTGTAAAGTGTGAAAGGGGGATAAATCACATTTACGGTTCGCAGGAGACATGGGACACGTTTAGAAACTCATTATCTCCACAAAGTTGGATCTGTCCCCTCGCTGGCAGTGGAAGGGCGTTGGCGTGGGGTCAGGGATGGCACAGGGAGGCATGGAAAGGCAGCAGCAGATTAAATTGCTGTCAGCCACCCTGACCCGCTCCTGCTTGCTCAGGCCTCGAGCCCCACTGATGATGGCAAGCAGGATGGCTTTTAAAAATAAAATTGCAGCTGAGCCTTTGTTCCATTTGTCAGCTGCTGAGAAATCAGAGGCAGGGAGAGCAGCCGGGGCAAAGCTCCCTCAAACCCATCCCAGCATTGGAACTTTGGCGTGGTTTGTACCCACAGTGGTGCCCAGCAGGGCTCAGGTGCTCAAGCTTTGCTTCCCCTGCTTGAGCTCCCCATCCTCGCTGAGCTTCAGCACCAGAGCAAGGAACCCTCGTGGTCCTGCACCAGGATCCTGCACCCTGCAGAGCCTGGGCCAGAGCCTGCACCTGAGTGCTCAGTTCAAACCAGACTGATTCATTTGTCTGTCCCAGTGAAGGTCAGGCCACTGAGGTCTCACATTTTTGCTTTTCCAAAAAATACAGAAGTGATGGAGCCTTTGAAAATGCCTGCAGGGCACAGATGAAGCAGAGCCAGACTGAGACTTGGGGGTCCTGAATCCCAACCTACAATAAAAATACTTGTGATAATAACTTGGTCACCAAGGTTGACCCTTCCTTTCAGTAACTTTGGGCTGGAGGTTTGAGGCCAGAAGCATTGACAACATTGGTGCCCGTGGTGAAGACAGTGGTTTCATTCCCTAGGAACAATGATGCAGAAGCAGGAGGGTTATTGACAGGAGAGCAGCTGGGAGTGGGTAGAAAGGAGGAGTTCTTCATTCACAGAGGTTTTATCGTGTCCAGTGGCTCCCAGTCCCTCGGAGGCCGCTGTGTTCCCATGGGTGCAGCGTGCGGCAGGGCCCGGCCGACCCAGCTCTGTCCAAAGGGTGACTCCTCTGCCCTGCAGCCAGAGCAGGGGTTAATGCAGCTCTGGGGAGCTCGCTGAGCCCTCCTCGAAATCCTCTGCCTGCCCTGGAGCTCATTAGAGCTGCAGGCAGTGCCCTGAGCAGTGTCAGGGCTGGCGTGTGGCAGCCCGGCCAAGCGAGGCCTGCTCCGCTCCCCTGCCATTAACTCCCCTCTCGGGGCACTGGGCTCAGCTCCAACGCGCTAATTAGGGCCCACAGAGGAAGCACAAGACACACAATCAATATTATTGGGCCAAATTTGCAGCTGGTGTCAGTTGTCGATGGGCAGAGGAGTGGGAAAGAACAAGAAGTGATGGGAGGTGGACAAATCCTGAGGGAAGAGGAGGGAGCTCAGCGAGGAAAGCGACTGTGGATGAAAGCAGCTTGCTTTCCCTGCCAGAATAACATCAAAATTGGTACAAAGCTCCAAGGAACATTCAGGATTGCAGGTTGCGTTTGCATGATGTTGCTATTCTGTGTCTGTCTCAGCAGCAACCAACTGCTGTGAGTCAAAATTGAGTCACTTCAACCCTTTTCAGCACCTGCATCAGCCCAGGGGTGAGTGTGGGCTCACACTCCTGCGGAGCCCTGCTTTAACCCGTGGGGGATTCAGTGCAGAGCAGGTGAGGAGCACAGTCAGGGAAAACCTGGTGAACCCAGTCCCAGATTGCAGAAATGGTACCAGGGCTCATTTTCCTACAGTTCATTTGCTCTTCTTCCAGTCCAGCTGGGTCAGGTGTCAGCCTGGAGGCTTCTCTGGGCTGAGCCGGGCATCTAAAATCAGGGAATCATGGAATGGTTTGGGTTGGAAGGGACCTCAAAGCCCATCCAGTGCCACCCCTGCCATGGGCAGGGACACCTTCCACTGTCCCAGGCTGCTCCAAGCCCCAATGTCCAGCCTGGCCTTGGGCACTGCCAGGGATCCAGGGGCAGCCCCAGCTTCTCTGGGCACCCCGTGCCAGGGCCTCCCCACCCTCCCAGGGAACAATTCCTTCCGTGTATGTAACCTAAATTTATTTAACCTGAACTAATTTTAACCTAAATTTTACAAATACCCTAAAATCTGGCAATAACAAAAGCAAACAGAGCTCCATCAGCGTTGCAGTTTTGCTCTCCCACTCTCCCAAAGCTTTGCAGCTCCACTGTGCCCGATTAGCCCGCGGTGACAGCTCAGGAAACGGATTCCACCAAATCTCACAACAACTGATGTGAACTGCTCCTATCTCTGGCAGATAAGGAGTTGCTACAGCAAAGCCAACATAAACCTGAGCGCCCTGGCTGGCTGGGCTGTTGTTTAGCTGCTGTTGCTAGCCAGCTACTGTACCTGATTGCAGAGACCACCCTGCCTTTAAACCTTCTCACTTAACTCGACACATACATTTTCAACACCACGTGAAGCTCCCAGCCTGGACAGGCTCAGTCACACAGAGCTGAAGGACATTGTTTGGGGAGCTGTAAAGCTGCAGCGAGCATCCCTCAGCCTAAAGTCACCGCAGGCAGCAGCTCCTGCAGAATAATTGTGTGACTATTGAATTAATGCTACTGCAGCTGGCCAGCTGAACTCAAACGCAGCGTGTTGTCTTTGTTGGTCATCACAGAAAACGAAATATTTGGAGATAGGGAACGAGCCAACACCCTCCTTTTCAGGAAGCATTGCTCCGTGTCACGGAAATCCATTGCTCTTGTATAATTTCCTTTATTGCAGCCATGTTGATTGCTTTTATCCCTCCTATTTCCTGTCTTTACTTAAAAAATACAATCAAGAGTCTTGCTAAGCCCTGGAAATGCTGAGCAGGAGGTGGATCAGTTTGTGCTGGGAGCAGCATCACACTGAGCATAAACCAAGCAGAGTTCCCATTCCCAACACGAGCTCCTGTGCCCTGAGCTGGGGATGTCGCAGTACATTTTGCAGTTTATTTTGCAGTACAGATGTTAACAAAACTCTTCTATATTTTCTGGCATTATCTGCTCTAAGAAGTAACTCAGTTTTCTGGAAGAACACAGCCGTATACCGAGGAGTTTTGCCAGCAATGCCATGTGGTGGGATGGGCTTGGAAGCAGAACTTTTCCCAGCTAATCATTAGCTCGAATTCTGCTCTTACTGACATCTGAACGGACTCCTCAAGAGGCTGGAGGGTGAATTGGGATTTACTGAGTTGCATCTGAAGGCAAATACCCTCAGCTGCTGCAGGAGGGGTCCAGGGAGGAGCAGGGAGAGCCTGGACCTCCTTCCGCTGTTCATCTTCCTGACAAGGGTATCAAAAGGTGGATGTTTCTCTCCACTTTTTTCTGGGGAAAGAAGCAGTAATTCCAATGGCTGCTCCTTCCCCTGCAGTTCCCCAGCCAGCTGCTCCTGGGGGAGAGGGACAGGCTGTGTGGGGGGCAGACTTTGCTTTTTCTTCTTACTAAGATGCTTTTAAAGAAGCTGGGATATCTTCCTCATATTCCTAATATCTCCTTGGATATAAGGAAGAAATTCCTCCCTGTGAGGGTGGGGAGGGGCTGGGATGAAATTCCCAGAGAAGCTGTGGGTGTCCCTGGATCCCTGGCAGTGCCCAAGGCCAGGTTGGATGGGGTTTGGAGCACCCTGGGACAGTGGAAGGTGTCCCTGCCCAGGGCAGGGGTGGCACTGGATGGGCTTTGAGGTCCCTTCCAACCCAAACCATTCCAGGATTCTGTGGTTCCCAGTCCATTTGCACAGCAGTTGGCTTGACAGTGTTTTCCTTAGGAAGTGTCCAGGGGTGCTGGGCCATAACTTCAGGTCCTCTTTGGGTTCCAGCTCTCCCAACTCAGACCTGTCCAGCTAAAGCAGCTCCGGAACAGACTCCCAAACCTGCCTCGTTTGTCTGGAGGAGGTTCTGGCCCAACACATCTTGGGTCTTTCATCTGTCCCCATTTAGACATTTAAACTCCAGAAATCCAAGTGCATAATGCCTGGCCCTTTACCTGCGGGGAAGGGGTTTGTGTCACCCCACTCTGCCTGTCCCGAGTGCCACAGACACCTGGGTGATTCCAGGGCCAAGGCTTAGCTCCAAACCTGTCCCATTACCCTGCGTGGGTCAATAGAGGGGAAAGACCACATCACTTCTCCTTTTAACTTCAAAGCAGCAGTTTAGAGTAAGATGAGGGTCATATTTTGTGGCTGGTTTCTGCTTTCTGCGACACAGCCCCTCCGTGCTGCCCTGCACCCCTGAGAGTGCCTGGGCTGAAACACCCAGCTGTGGCCAAAAGGGCTGGTCCCAGCACTGATACCCAACAATAATGCACTCCACATCATAAACCTCTTCTTCCAAGGGGTGCTGATAAGAATTTCCATTTTTAGTCGAGGGCAAATGAACCATTCAGCCTTTATTTGTTGCTGCTGCACTTGAAGAGGGAGCAGAAGCTAATTTTTTAACTTTTCCTGTAAATAATGCATTAATGAAGACAGATGGGTCAGCAACATAAACAAAAGCTCTATCTCAAGCTGGTTTTGTTCTGGTTTTGTTTCCCAATATAGCAAGCAAACCACCACCACCCCGGTTCCCATCCTATTAACAGTGTTTGCACTCCAAATGTTGAACTGGGTTATAAGGAAGTTTAAATTAACACTGGGCTGTAGTTTTTCAAATGTTTGAAGCAGATGTTCAAGTGCCACGAAATCTTCCTGTTTTGTTTTTTTTTCTTTTTCCTCCCTAAAATCCTGGTAGATTTCTCAGGGCTTTGGCTCAGTGTGTTTCACAGAAAATCCTAAACTGCACCTCTCCCATCGTGCTGTGGGTAACCCAGGCACCAAACTGCCTGGGGCTGTCAAAAATCACACCTTCCTTTGGTATTTCTGCACTGCTGCAGGTTCTGGTTTGCTTTGCTCTCTGAGCAGGCTCAGGAGGGCAGTGCAGCAGTTTTGGGGAGGAGAAATTTGGAATAGGTTCTGGCTGCTGCTTTGGACGATGTTTCCTAAGTGACCTCAGTTTTGGGGAGGTTCACCTCATGCCTTTAGCTCCACAGGTGCTGCTCACCTGGCAGGGCACAGAGACCTTGGAAAGAGATGTGTCCACAATATTGAAAAGCACCTTTTTTCCCCCAAAGATTGGCATTTGGGCACCTCCAAATGGGATGGGCACAAGCCAGAGGGGTGCCCTGCTCTGCTGGCAGAACAGTTCCATGTCCCCAGGCCCACAGACCACCCCAAAGAGCCCAGAGCAAGGGCAGGGCTGGGGCAGCAGGGCCAGGAAAACCACGCTGAGTGTCAGGTTTGACACTCAAAAAGTTGGGAATCTGTATCCTCAACCAGCTACACAGGGCACTGCAGGGTGAGCCCGGACTCCGGGGTCACACCCGAGGGAGGGATAACACAAGGAGGCTTCGGGGAGAAATCTATTTGAGGAATTGTGGCCCACATGCAGGGAGCTCAGAGATCCAGATCCTTTAAGGGAACCTCAGACTTCCAAGTGCTTGGTGAGATCTGGCCTCGGTGCTGAGTGTTTGCTCAGGAGACAGAGCTGTCACCGCTCCTGCACAGGCCCAGGAGGGAGAAGGATGTCTTGAAGTTGGTGCTCTTCTGGAGGCTCTGTGTGTGTTGATTCAAGAGCAGCAATCCAAGACCAAAGCTCTCCCCTCAGCTCCCTCGCTGCCCTGCTCTCCAGGCTCTTCCTCTCTGGGATCATTTGTTTTGCTCCCACCCCTTTGCCTGTTCCTGCCTGTTTAGGCTGGAATTTTATACAGCATCCAGCACAAAAGGGGCTCCATAGCTGCTCACACTTCCTTACACATGTTCAACTAGAAACAGATGAAAGCAAAAATCCTACTGATATCAATGATTTTGGTGAGACAGGGTTGCTTTAGCTGCTTACAATAATTCAGAGATGGATGGATGGGTGGATGGATGGATGGAAAGATAGATACTTCCATAATGAAGCTGTATTTTCCCAAACCCTTCTAAAATTAAGATTTAATTGAAGACTTAAGTCAAACATCTGCTAATATGTTGATATAAAATAGATGAGAAATGAAAGGAGAATCAATGCACACCAGTATTTAATGTGACAAATAAAGTCTTTCAGGAACAGAAGTCACAGGACTAATGTGGGTGGATGGAAGGAAGGAAGGAGTGTGGAAACAAAGAAAATGAAAACATGCAGTGGAATATTTTTTCAGGGACTTGGAACATTTTGTCAGGGACTCCTGGGACTCCCAGCTTGGCAGCCCTGGCTCTTGTCACACCCTCGCCCTGTTATTTGTGAGTGTTGTGTCTGTTCGGACAGGGGCTTTAAAGCCAAGCACTTCTGAACTGGCAGAAACAGCCTCGATTTGCTACTTGGGGAAAGATCTTTAGGAAATAACTGCGCTCTCCCCCCTTTTTTTGGTCTGTTCTCTATCACTGATCTACATGAACATCCAAGAAATGCCTTTGCATGGTTATGTTGAAGGTAAGGGCAAAGGTGGCAGGGTTTGCTCGTAAAGCAGCCGTGCAGTCCTGACAGACACCCATCATAAATGAAACACCATTCTCAGGAGTTCTGCTCTCAGCATATGAACAGCACAGGTGCAGTTGAAGGATTCAAGAGATGCTCAGTTTTCTCCCAAAACAGCACCATGAGACACAGCTTTACTTCTTTCACCACAAACTCTGGATGAAATCCTCATTTCTTTATAAAGAAAAGATACTCATTTCAACAGACTGGCTGCCCCCTAATTCTAAAGGACTGTCATGGATATTTATTGACAATTCTACTGATCTTCTAGAAGTTCACACGTGCAGCTGATAAAATGACACGTTGCCCGTGTTTGCTTTGTACCATAACACGCCACAGACTCTGCCCTGCTCCAGCGAGTCTCCGACAGACAGAGAGTGCAGGCACCGCTCTGCACGAGTTTATAGTGAGGCTTCACCTATTTATGGGTGACTGCAGTGGGTTGTTTGCTGTGTTTAAGGCACAGCTTTCCCTGCAGCCTGTTCAGAGACGTTGGTGCTGTTAGGGAAGGACGGGGGGAAAGGCGGGGAGGGCAGATCTCTGCCACGGGGCCGCCCGCAGAAATGAGACGATAAAAGCAAATGTCGGATTATCTCCCTAATGCTGGATTATCACTCCTAACAAGGTGAATGGCTTGTCTTGGCAAATGGCTTCATAAGAATTGTGGATAGTTTTGAAAGGGTCTGTGTGGTCACACTTCAACCGTTGGCTGCTGCAGTTGATGTCAGCAGAGCAAATGTCACACCTCTCCCGAATTCCTCCGACGTGCCATGAGCCGCAGGCTCTGATTGCAGAGTGGCTCGGGGGAAAGGTCTGTCAGGGGTGTCAGTCACTCACAGGGTGAGCAATAAAGCAGTATCACAGCCCACGGTGCAGGCTGCTATCTGGAGACTGCATAACTCAACAATAAACTACACAGCTGAGCACTTAGAGCCACGATACCCCTGCAAGAGGAGCTGTAAATTGGACAGGACCATACTCCAGAACTCCACTGAAATCACTGCAGTGAGGGAGCAGCTCTGCAAGCGAGGGGGTAACTGTGCCTCGTGGAATTTACAAGTATCCAGGGGAGGAAAAAAATCAGCAACCTCATTCTCTGTGCCACACAACTCAACAGAGAGATTCCATGTAAAGTAGGATCAGTATGAGGTTTTATCCGAGTGGGATTACACACAAGCACAAAAATAAAACATTCTGTATTCTACATTATATTACAAAGGCAGGCAGTCAATAAATAGGTCAATAAATTATGGGAAGCACAGAAGTGTATGTGTGAAAATAGGTGAAATTGGGTTTAGTTGGTGCGTGATAAAGTCTTTAGTGTTCATTCCCATGAAGTGTTGGAGTGATTCTTTCAAAGACCCTTATCACTTCCAGGGAAGATAACTTTCCCTTAAAAGTGTAAAACAGATGCAGGGACAGTACAGTAGGCTCTGGTACAGGCTAAAAGAGTCAACATCACTTACACTTTCCCAAGAATCTGACAAATTTGCAGCTTAGTATAAATAAAGTGACGGGTCTATTGTTTCTCAGCTCTGACACCTCCTTATCACCACGATTTGTTGCAGAAGAGTGGTGGAAACATGGCATGTGACCCATCTCTAGAGTCTGGGGGGAGGAATATCCCTATGAATCGACAATTCAGCACTTCCAGAAAGGGAAGAGCCTCGTGTCCCACTGGCACGAGGGGCTCTGCTGTTCTGCCTGGCACTGCTGGGGCCTTTGAGTCGGATTATGCAGCTGCCTCTCGTGGAATTTACTGCCTGGGAAGGGGGACTGGTTCTTGGCTGGTATAAATTTCAAGGACAATTTTAGCTGGTACAATTCCAAGGGTTCAGGAAATTTATTGCACTTCCTTCTGCCACCTAAAGCTCTGGCCCTCGAGAGCCAACCCACGGCAAAGCCAGCGCTGCCTCAGAGTGATTTGGTAATAAACCTGCACAGGGGGGATTTCTTGCCTTGGCCCATGCCTGGCACTGCTTTCCTAAGAAAGATGGGAAAGGGAATGGTGCCCTTCTGCTCCAGATGCCAGATCATCCCTGCCAGTTACCTTTAACTGAAACAGGGCAGGAGTGAAGAAAGTATTAAGAAAAAAGGGAAAATCACCTTATTTGTGCCTTAGTGATTCAGGAGCTTGAGAATTATCAGGACTTAAGATCCACAGAGATAAATTAAGAAAAAAATGAGCGTGTAAAGACCTTTATACCTTTTACTGAACAATCTAGGTGTGGTTGCCCATTACTCATATATCTTTAACAGCTCTGGAAAGCCCTGGAGATGCCAATCAACATTGATATAGTACAAAAATATGCCTTTATTTCCATGAATTTGGACGTGCCCTTTTGGTGCCAAGAGCCCTCCCGAACAATCCAGTGATCAGCTCCCATGCCCTGACAGGAGGAGAGACTCGGTCGCAATCTGGACAGCGAAGAGCAGCGAGAAGGAAGCAATGGAACAAAATATACAATCCCTACACGATGTACCCATTCCCCGTGACAGGAAACATACAATTATCTGTACAGGCCTCATTAAATAACCTCATTAAATAGCAAATCCCAAATGTACAAATTTACAGACTGAATCATTAAATACTCCCCCTGTGCCCTCCCCGTGCGTGAGTTCCCTCCTACTATCTGCAGCCACACTCTGACACCACCATGCCCTCGTACTTGAACTTGTAGGTGACCACCCCTGCATCCAAGTAGAGGATAGAGATGGGGTCGAGTTTGGTGGGCACGCAGCAGGCCTTGGAGGCTTTCTGGGGGTTCTTCAGGTGAACCAAAGTCTTGACTATGGCGTGTTTGGTTGGGGTGACGTGCTCTGTCAAGGGGTAGGCGCACACCCCGTGGCACTCGTAAGCTTCGTACCCCGCCGGGGCGATGATCCAGGAGTCCCAGCCAATCTCCTTGAAGTCGATGTAGAGCGGAGTCTTTTTGCAGTAGTTGCCTTTCGCGTTCCTCCGGATCCGGGCAGTGGAGTCGTAAATGATGTTGGAGCGCATCTGGAGCAGCGCCTCCTCCCCGGGCTGGTCGTGGAAATTGCCAACCTCCAGGTTCTCCAGGTCCAGCAGCTGCTCGTGGTCTATCATTTCGTTCAGCTCTTCCTTCTCCTCCTTTTTGTCGTTGCTTTGGTCGTCAGAGTACACAACCAACAGGGGCACGTGCTTCGCCTCGGAGTTGATGTCGATGTCGAGTTTCCCTTCCCCGTTCTGCTCCTCCCCTTCCTTGCTCTCGATGTGAACTTCCAGCCGGTGCGTGGTCAGCCCTGCTCTGCGCCAGCGCCGGATGGCCTCGGTCACCTCGAAGCTCTCCCACTCGCTGCTCGTGCCGTAGATGTGCCTGGAGGCCAGGGCCACCGTCTTCCTCTCTTCCCCGGCCTCCACGTGGACGTTTTCCAGCACTTCGAAAATGGTGACCTTCCGGTCGAGCCCTTCGTAGAGCCTCTGGTCCCGCTCCACCAAGGTGTAGAGCCTCAGCTCCGCCATGGTGATTTCCTCGTGGTGAGGGATGGAAATGTTGAACAGGAGCGGGTATTTCCGAGTCCCCGTAACGCCAATAGGGTGGGATTCCACATCTGGAAAGGACAAAAATCAAATGTTTTAGAAGAGTCGATACATCCAGGAACACACGCACTGGAGGTCATCCAACGTGCTCTGCATTGCTGGGTTTCACCTGGACAGCTTCAGGAAAATGTTTTTTCAGCACTTCCCAAAATTGTGCTTGGAAAAAGGGCTGAGGTTATTTTAGATGTGTAAGGACAACAAGATCCCAGACATGCTACAGACCTGGATTTAGTGATCCTCCTTCTGTCCCTAGGCTTTCCAGGGACTTCCTTGCCAACTGGAAGGTTTACATATTAAAAATGCGTTGCCTAATATTGACATAAAAATCCCTTCTAGGTCGCTGCACAGCAGCTGTTTAATAAACAAGGGAAAACATTCCTTGGTGCAGGAGAGGAAGGGCAGAAAGATGTGGAGCTGGAGCGAACATGAAATGGGCAACAGATAATCTGCAAATGCAAGAAATGTGAGTGCTTTAGTGTTCCTGTGCTAGCAGGAATTCCCTGCTGCTCAAACACCCCTCAGACATGGAAAGGGCCAAGCACTGAGAGAGGAAAAGCTGCTTTGGAAGATGTAAAGGCTCCTGGTCAGGAAGAGCAGGTGGTGACACCAGGGTGACCTGGCAGCCACAGGCCCTGTGGGCTTTGGGTGAGCCACGGGCTGCGCTCAGCCAGGCACCCTGGGCACCTTTAGTCAATAGAACAGGGAGGAGGACAGTGTCTGGTGTCAGCTGGGCTGCCTGTCCTGGCTGCACTCTTGGTTTCTGCACAGCAACATTCATTTCTTCCTGCAGTGCAGGATCTGCTCACGAGGGTGCATTTGCTGCCTCCTTGCAACCCAGAAGGCAGATTAGGACACAGAGGCTGTAACTATAATTAATGCAAAGGCAAGCTCTTTGTGACCTATTACTCCCTTAATCTCTGACTTCCCCAATTTTTCCATGTTTGTAGAAAAATGACACTGATAAAGCCACAGGGACTGGCCATGCTCCACCAGAGCACTTAGGCAAGCCATGAACTTCAGCACATGACTTGTCCTGTTTAACTCCAGTTTGGAGGCTTTGAGGCACCTGCCTTTTTCTTTTCTTTTTTTTTTTTTTCATTTTGCATTTTAATCTCTTCACAAATAAAAAAACGAGGGGTGATTCTGCTTCCATTTCCCTGCCTGTTAAAGGTGGGAGCCAAACCCGCTGTGCACAGACCCAGGGTAGCAGCAGACCGTGAGCTAAATGAGATCCAAGCTGAGGTATAATCTCCACACTGGGAGGACTCTCTGGGGTTTCCTAGACCTTACCAGGCTAAAACAAGGCTCCAGTGCTTGCACACAATGCCAGGGTGGAGAAATGCCCCCCGACCATACGGCAGATGAGCACAGGGGATTCAGCAGCAGGCAGGGCAAGGCCACTCCGTGTGCGAGAAGCTGGGTGAGTGTTAGAAGGGCATGAGGGATGTGCCTTTGCACCTCTCAGACAGCCAGGATGTGACTCTGCTCTTCAGCTGGACAGTCCATGGAGTGCCAGATCTCCTGCTGTTCCCAGTACACCCCTGGGAGGGTTGGGAAGGGAGATTTGGAGTCCGTAGGAAAAGAAGAATTTCCCTTAAGACTTTATTTCAAGTAGTAAGCACTGATTACAGCCCCATTTACCACCAAACTGTTCTGGTCCATGGGTTAAAACAAAGACCTAATTCCAGCCATGCCACCTGTTACATTTCTATAATAAAGGATTTAATGGATAATAATGAAACTGGGATTACTGCCAGTTTTCAGCAGGCAGGTGGAAAAAACAATCCCATGGTCTGTTTCTCCTGTCCTTATCATTGCAAGGAATTAATTTCTCTACCAAAAGAGCTCTTTAGCGTGAAATGCATGGTTCTTAATTATCCAGACTTCGAGGACACACGAAAAACATGAATTGCACAGTCCTTTAACTGCATGTATTTGTGAAGCTGTGTTCCCCTCAGCAGTCCCGCTTTGCCTCTCGCTGGTTTGGGTTGGAAGAGGTGAGAGAAAATCTGAAATGGCAGAAATTTAAGGCAAGTTTTCCCCATTTGATGCAGAACTTCTGCAACAGGCACAGCAGGACAGCACAGAGCTGCCAACACCGCCTGGCAAAGGTCGGTCTGTGCCACTTCAGTGTTTCAAACCTGAATTTTTGCAGGCAGAATGGTTTCAGATTTGCATCACTACACCACAGGGTATTTTATTCTTTACCACACTGTACTTGGCAATCTTTATGCCATTATTTCTTTTTCAAATAGCACTAAATAAGAACAACACCTCCCCCGTGTGTGCCTTCACTCCTGCTGCTGTGCAGAGAGGCACAGCAAGGTGAGCAGCTGCTCACCACTGCCTGCAACTGGTTCGCCACCAACCCTCCAGTAAATTTCTCCACACGGGAGAAAAGGTCATGTAAAGAAGCTTTAAACCACAATGAGGAGTCTCCTCATACCAGAAACCCGCTGCTGGTAAAGGGTGCCTGGGCCTGGCAGGACATGGGAGCAGAACAGAGCTTTGGGATTCTCTCCTGGCATCTCTCTGCCCTGCAAAACTCAAATGACTTCCACTCAGCCTCTCCTCACAGCTCATCATTTTGAGACTGCAAATGTTAAAGAAAAAGCAATCATGTCTTTAACTTCATTAATTAAATGAACTGAGGATGAGCAAGGTGCCATGGCAGCTTGAACACAATGTGCCCTTGGGTAATTAAACATGAATCAAAGCACTTGCATTTGCCACGTGGAACAATGGATGCTTGGAATTGTTTAGTTGAAAAACGTTTTTAGCATAAAACATGTGTGGGTGTAAAAAGGTATTGGCAAATTACTGAGTATTGGTGCTGAAGCATTATCTCGTCCTCGTTGAACTGAGGAGAGTGTGGAAGGAAAAGCTGAGAGGGAAATGGCACAAGGGCATTTGCTCAGTTGGTCAGAGCAGGGTGTTAATAATGCCAAGGCTGTGGGTTTGATCCCTGTGTGGGCCATTCACTTGGGAGTGTGATTTGATGGTCCTTTTGGGTCCCTTTCAACTCAGAATATTCTGTGATCCTGTGCTAATTAGGCTTCTTTGGGTTTTGTTTGTTTGTTTTATTAGGATATGGTCTGGTCCTCCAAAGTAAAACCTAAGGGTTATCCAAAATTCCTCTTCACTTATTTCTGTGTATTTTCTGGATTGTGCTCCGATGTCAAAGGCAGAAAACATCACAAATGCCACGGGGATCAATAGAGAGAAGGCATTAACAGAAAGCTGTACTGGGTTAAGCTCATAATTTTAAAATATTGCACTTGAATATTGTATTTGAAAATACGCTTTGAACAGTGTGTAAAGATAAGTCTTGCCTTAATTTAAAATATTACTTAAGGTATCCATTTAATAAATCAGTCAGCTGATGACAAATGATGTGTGTCACTATGGGGATAAAGAAATTGATGCACCAAAATTATGCTTGGTGCTGCCCCAACGTTAAAGACACATCTTCCCCCAAAACCCGACAGTCTCCAGGGCAAAGGACAAGGACTCTGCCTCTCTGGGCAGCCCTGCCACAGCTGCTGGTTTCCAAGGCCATCCTCACCAAAAGGCCTTTTCCCCAGCACAGTTCCTGCTCTGTACCTGGTCAAGACACTTCACACTGGCTCTAAAGACGCTCCTTTCTACCCGCTCCTCCCAGGGATGAACAGCTCTTACCTTCATTTTTGAAGCTCCTGATGATATTTGCAGAAGGCATCGATGTCCTGTCCGTGGCAAACCTGTTGTACAGCTCTAGCATGTACTCTGGCGGGTCCACCTTGGCCGACTCGTGCAGGGGGATGTCAGAGAGGTTCAACGTCTTCAAAAACTCGTTTTTCATGTTCTGGAGCAGCGTGTTGAAATCAACCCCATCTTGCTCGGAGAGGATCTCATCAAAAAGAGGCACATCTTCCTCTAGGGAAGAGTGCTCCAAGCTCAGGATGGGACTGCAGGCTGCAAGGTGAACCAGGAGGGAGAGGACAGCCCAGAGCTGGAGGACGACAGAATCCATGGCTTCGCCCAAGCCTCCGACCGCGCTCAACGAGCTCTGGCTCTCGTGTGGGCTCGGTGGCGGTTTTATCCGCTGGGTTGTGCGCGGCTTGTGTCACAGAGGGATGACAAGTTTGGAAGCTCTTGTCTTGAAACTTGTGATCCGTCCTGTCTGTTTGCCCCTTCCCCCTCCCCAAAACCAGGTCTCGGTAATTGGATCTGACTCGCTCTCCTCTATGGCCGCCTTGCCTCCCTTATCTCGGGCAGTGGAAGCTGCTCACCAGATTTGTTGCTATCTCGCCATCCCCTCTCCCTTAATGAGCGTTTTGTAAACATTCTGCGCAGGACTCTCAGAGATAGGATAAGTTTCTCCTCAGAGAGGAGCTGCCCTTCCTTTCTCCCTGCCGGTAGCTGACTTTGCCTGCCGTGCGTGAACCGCTTCCATCCGCGCGGATTTCAGGCGAACGCGTAAATTCCGTAGAGCCTCTCTCCAAATGCACCCATTTCACACCAAGGGCAAACAACAGCTCCCTCTGCCCTTTGCAGAATTATTTTAGAGTCAGGTCTTTACGTTAAACTTAAAAAGGAATTTCTTTGGGAAAAATTCCATTCTTCTGTACTTGTCCAGAGAAGAGCTCTTGGTGCTACCACAGCAGAGTCACCAGGCCCTGGATGCAGAGGAGAAGAGCTCAGGATGAGCAAGGAGAGTGACATCCTCCAAGGAGCAGGGATTTGGACTTTGTGACCCTCCTGGGTCGCTTCCAGCTTGAGGTATTCTGTGATTCCATGACTGGAGTATTTGCAAATGGTTCAGAAAATCTTTATTTCCTTCATCTTTCATATGTGACTGGCAAATCACAGTTATACTTGATTTAGTCACAGCACTGCTGAATAAAAAATTATTAAAAATGCACAAAGGCCAACAGGTGACTCTGATTTCAGGTTCACATCAATTCAAACAGCTCAGGGACACAGTGTGGAGAATACAGAAATGACTTTGCAAAAACATGTGCTAAAATTAATGGTGCTTTCTGCGTTAGTGTGCAAATTTCAACAAAATGTGAGCAGTGTGCAGGCAAAAATCGGTCTGGGTCATAGATAACGTTGTCCACTTCAATCTCCCTGTTCTCCACAGACTTTCCCAAGTGCTCTTGTTTTGGCAGCGTGGCCAGAGCTCAGCGCCTGTCCCCGAGGGGTTCAGCACTCAAGATAAAGAGGCATTTCTGCTCGTGCTGCAGAGCTTTTCCTTGCAAGCACTAAGAACCTTACCCAAGGACTAAACCACTGACCTGCTGGGTTTGCTGGACTCTGCTTTTTGTCTAAGCACATCCATTGATTTGCTGCCCCATCTCTGCAATTTTCTTCCTTCGTCATTTGCCCAAATCTGTCACTGCCACAAACGGCCACAACAATTAGAACCGTGCTGAAGTCATGCCTGTTTTAAATTCATCCTCTAGGTTTTTAATCAAATATCAATATCTTTGTGAAAATCATGTGTGGTGTGGCTGCCATGGAGCCAGACACTGACATGGCATTTTAACCCCGTTTCATTCAACTTTTCTTCTTCTGAACGTGGGAAACCTGATGCTAGAGGAGAAGTGTGTTATCGAGGTCCCTGTTATTGCTACACCGCATCAGAAGTAGATATTTGAGCTTAGCAAGATTAATTTAGACCTCCCTGTGGAGTTCATGGCTATCTGTAAATCCTCTAGAGCCTTATTAAAGGCTGATCTCTGGATATTGTGGCTTTCCAGAGCTGAGCACAGAAAAGTTGGGGAAATTTTGGAGCAGTTCAGGTCGCTTCTGTTAATTAAGAGAAAAGTGCAGTCTTCTTTTTGTTGATGATTCATCACCAAATTAAGGTCTTTACTTCCATAGGAAGTGAGATTAACATTAAAAGCCCTGGGAACTGGCTTAGCCTTAACTCTTCGATGCAGCACACCAGTGACTCCTGTAAAGGAAAGTCTTTGGGGTTGCATGTCACAGCCACTGATGCAGGACATTCGTCACGAGGGTGATAATGCCTACAGAGGGTTTCCTTGTTTAATGCTTCAATATTCATTTCTAAAATGCGCTGATTTAATTTATATATATATGTATGCAGATATTAATCAATTAAAGAGATAAGCACATTGTAAGAGCTGCTGCTTGCTGCACTGGGATCTGTGGAACTGCTTTCAAAGGGATTGAGGTTTTCTGTGAGGTTCAGGGCTGAAGGTTTTGAATTTAAAAGGATTTCTTCAGCATTTGTGTCACTCTTGAGTTTTGTAGTTGAGTCTCCTCTCTCACTATGAACACACTGAGTATTTTGGGGTCTGCAGCTGGCCCTTGATCAGAGACTGAGTGAAATTCTCTCTGTTACTCTGTTGATGCAGGTGAGCAGCTCCAGAGCCAGAGGAGCTTTTCTAGGTTTGCTCCCCTTTCCTATGAACTAAAGCTCAGCCCGTTGTGCAGCCCTGGATCTCTGGGTGCCAACACTGAGCAGCATCATTTCAGCTGCTCTGGGGGTGGTGGGAGCAGCACCGAGGCTGGGCTGGGACCTCCCCGAGCCCTGCTCGGTCCAGACACGTTTGTTATGAATCTCTCATCTCCCAGCCTGCAGATTTTACTATGTAAAGCAAAAAGCAGTTGTGAGCACAGGGGTCTGACATCCATTTCCTAACCCACAAGTGTCATCTTGCCTCAGTGGCTCATTAGGAACACAATTCCTGCATTTCCGCTCTGGTTCTGATAAGTCCTTGAACAATGGCAGAGTGCAGGGGTTGTACACAAACCAGCTTGTGCTGAGTTTCCTGACTTATTCCATGTAGACCCTGCTGGGGATTTGCCAGATGAGGAATACCCAGAGAGCACATCTGACATAAAAGCAGCTTCCTGTTTCCTTAGGCTGCAGGCTGATGATTTTACCACACTGATAATTATTTTTTTCTGAATTGAATTGTGTAACAGAAGTTCTTTATTTCATGTCACTGAAATGGTTTGTCCCTTCCCCCCCCCCCCCACGCACTGCAGTTTATGTACACAATAAGTATCCTAGAAAGGAATTGCTTTCAAAACATCAATGCCAATTAGATCACCTGAGGTAGCTGCAGAGGGACCATTAATGAGCAGCACAGCTGAACTGTGTTTCAGTCTGCAGCACGAGCAGTGACCCCATCTCACCAGCAGAAGGTGGTTCCTTGGGTAGGCTGGGTTACACAAAGATCACGGAAAGGTCTCTCAGCCCCCACTCTGAGGGAGCTGCTGCTCATCTCCAGTTCATTTGCAGCTGTTTTGGGAACACGTGGCTACTGCGAGCCCAGGGCTCTGCACTGACCCTGGCAGCGCTGGGCACCAGCCCCTGGCACTCACAGAGCACCAGGTGATCCCTCTCCACCTTCCTGCTGGATCTGCTGGGGTGGAGAGGCTGGACAGGATCCCTTCCTATGCCGTGGTAAGAACTGGAGGAGAAAATCAGCCCAGGGAGCAGAGAGGCCTCAGCAGAGAGGGGAGGAGCAGCCGAGGCTCCGCAGCCGCTCCTGGGAGCTCCTCACTTGTCCAAAGGGTCCATCCTGAAGATTGTGGGGTTCCAAAATAGACTCTAATCTCGGGCACCCCACAGCTTCCTCTCAGCTGATGCCTCCAGGGCTCCTTCTGTCAAGAGGCAGCAGAAGAGCCGGGTCAGAGCAGGAATGTGGGGCAGGAGCGGTGCTGAAAGGCTGGGAAGCGAGGCAGGGCTTTTCCAAGTGTCAAGGTCGGGATACACGGGATCCAGAGGGTGTGATGCTCCTCTGGGCAAGAGGAAATGGGGAGAAGGAATGTGAAGTGTTTTTGAAGCATCCTCACCCTTCCTTGGCCTGTTTTTCAGGATGGAGGAACACCTGGCTTCACCCAGTGGCTCGGAGCAGCCTCGGAGTGGGAACCTTTCCCAGGAGAAGGTGATCAGTGTTTGCTCAAGGGCCCTGAGCTTTCTGAATTCAGACTGAATTGACAGCAGCTTGCTGAGAAATTCTTAAAATTCATTCTGGACAACCCAAATATCCTTTCCAAGAGCTGTGGAAGTGCAGGAATTTCGGGTCAAGGCTGCCTCCTAATCAGGGACCTCAGTCACACCATTGCAGGGAAGCAGGAGAGGGATGCAAATGTGCTGTAGCAACCACGGCGCGTGATTCGAGGTTTTCCAAAATGCAGGGAAGAAATTATTGCAAAAATGCCCCACAATGGTCCCTGTCAGGAGATAGCTGTGGCATGAGATAACTGCTGTCTGTGATATGGCAGATAAAGAGGAGTGTGACACTGACAGTGTGATGAGCTTGCAATGGAATAACTAAAATTAGTTTCCATTCCTGCATCTGCCTAAGTCCTTATTCCCGTATGCCTTGGTTCAGGGCTGCTCTGGATTCCCTGTCCATAAATGGGCTGTTCCCAGGGGCTCTATTCCCATTTCAGATGTCACTGGAAAATGAAAGGATAGTATTTAATGAAAGGGTGGCAGGGGAGAAACGTGGCAGTGCATTACAGCCTGTGTGATCAAGGGAAAAGTCAGGGAGAAGAAGGAAAGGGAGAAGGCTGGGCAGCCACAGGGACAGGGAATTCCTGAAAATGAGAGACACCAGCTCCTCCTGACCCAGGGAATTCCTTAAACCGTGTGACACCGGCTCCTCCTGACCCAGGGAATTCCTTAAACCGTGTGACACCGGCTCCTCCTGGCCTGGAGCACCACTGGCTTTGTGTGGGGAGCCCAGGGCTCATCTCCCTCAGCTCTTCCCAGCAAGTGAAAAGGATGGGGATCACACAGACCAGCAGGGCACACAAACTGCCTGCACTGCCACTGGAAATTCCCTTTCCTCCCTCCTTTAATCCTGCTGAGGTGGCAGAAGCCCCAGGCTCTGGGAAGGGACTCTGTCCACGCGCATTTGCTCCAGAGCAACCCGGCCACGTGGCAGCACAGAGAAATGATGAGAAGCTGAGAGTTCCAAGCCAGTGGAAAGCCTGAGGAACTGAAACAGAAAGAGCTGGAAAAACAGCTGGACATGGCCCTCCTGTCAGTGTCCTGCCAGTCACGTGCAGCACGTGCCCTGCAAGCTCTCGGCCTCGCCGTCCCAGCTCACGGTGTCCTCGCTCCTCCAGCAGATATTTGGAAGAGCTGCCACTTCCATGCCTGGGTGGGCTTTGCACTTAACTGGGACATTTGTGGCACCCACCAAGTTCACTGCCCAGTCCTGCAGCTGGAGAGGGACACCCAGGAAGTTCTTAGATCCTTACATGAGACAGTCACATTCCAGCATTGAACCTGGTTCTATTTTTTCCTGCTCATTCTCAAAATGAACAAACACAGGCAATAAAAATGCACACGTGTTTCCAGGGCCAGGAAGTTATTTGCTTTTGCCATTTACGGGATGAGAAATGTCTCAAAATCTCTTGGTTTGTCTGCCCTCCCATGAGCTGGGTACCTGCCTTGGTGTGTATGGATGCAGGCTCTAATATTATTAAAAGGTCATTCAAAATTAAAATAAATGACCTTTTATGGTCACACAATTTATTAATTCAGTCCCCAATTAATTCAAACCTGGTGAGACATGGTCAAAAATAGACCAATTCCTATTTGATATCTCCACACAGAAAGTGAGAGCAGTACTAATGAACAGAGAGGAGCCGCTGTTTAATCCCAGGGGTTTGGACTCTGCAGCCTTCTTATCACACTCCCTTCACAGAACAGTTTGACAGAAAAAGGTCAAGAGAAAGTTTTAATTTTACATTTTTGAAATTCTTTCTCTCATCATGCAGTTATTTTGTAGTGCTTTGGTATTCATGTGGGTGTTAAACTTCAGGAAACTCTCTGAGCAGCTCCAGTGACACTGACAAAAACAAGATTGCAGAACAAAACCTTTCAGAAACCTCCCAGACTCGTCCCCTTTCCTTGTCAGCCCCATGTCCAAGCAGGCTCTTCGAGGGATTCCATTCTTTTCCTTAATGAGAGCTCCATTTAAAAGCTCTCATAGTCCTAAATGAACAAAGTTCTTGAGAATAATCACTAAATGTATTTTGTCCTTGGGTTTGAGAACTGTGGACTCCTAATCTTCAACAATGGGGAAAAACCAGACTCAGGTCAACAGAAATTGTTTTGTTGACAATTTTGATTAATAACTTGAAATTATTTAACTGACAACTTGAGTACTAAGCAGAGATGGAATATTTTCTGGTAGTGTTAGTTGATATCTCAGCACAAGATATTAATGGCTAAGTCAACAGCTTGTAATCACATCAGCAAAACATGAGGACAAATTAGACAAGCCTGTCTAATATTTGCTCTGTTTATTTAATGTTAGGGTTGGAATCAGAAAGGGAAAGAAAATTGTACATAACAGTAGAAAAGATTGATTCATTAAAAAACACTTTTTAAAGTTTAGCTTTAAAAATCCAAAGATGAAAGTGTGTTACATTCTACTCTCTGTAACTCGATCACTGGAATTATACTGGGTAAATTAAGGCTGTCAGCAGCCTCTCTCTGTTTTGACTGCCATGCAGCTGAATATCAAATTTTGCCTTTTCCGTCTTTTTTTAAAGGGAAACTGGCTCAAACACCTCACTATTTTGACTTCAGTTGCAGCAAAAATCGCAAATATGTTCTGTTCCTCCTGGCCTTGCTTCTACAGCGTCGTTGTCTGGGATGCTCAGAGCACCTGAGAATTGGTGAGGGGTCTGAGCAGAGCGCACAGGGCTGAATGCTCCTCACCTGGAAAACTCTTACATCTATCCAAGACAACGAATTGAAGCACTAATTCCTCTCCAAATTTAACGAGCACATCAGAATGTCATTTTTTAATTGGCAGCTTTTAAAAAAACAATTCACAAGAGGCAAAGCAAACGAGGGTCCAGTGGCAACAGCTCCATGCAGATGTCTTTACAGGCAGGAAATTATCTCCTGGATCCATGGCTTGGTTTGTGAGTCGCTGCCACAGCAGCCTGAGACCGTTTTAGTGGGAGCACATGGACGCAGAGATTACTCTTTCTCAGGTGCTCTGTGTGCTCTATTAACTCTTGTGAGGCTCGGGATCATGAAAACACATTTTAACCAGATAACTTTTAACCAATCCCCCACTTTTTAGGCTCTGGCTGTGCCAGTTCCTTGCTATGTTGTGCTGATCTCCCTCCCAGCTGTGTAACACCAGCACTCCCTCCCCTCTGCTCCCGGAGCTTCTCCAGGTGAAAACGGCCTCTGCTTCCCCTCACAGGGGGTGGAAAAGGGGACTGGTGATCCCTGCTGGCTCGAGCCTTAATGTTTTTGTGCCTCAAACATGTTTTTAAATGCTTGGCAATCCTTAGGTGACCGTCTGTCATGCACAGTGTCCCACCTGGAACGTGCCAGGCAGGATTTACAGCCGGCACGCTGAACAGGCTGGGCCCTCCTGGGACATATCTGAGTTACAAGAACACCCTCAGAAAAACTCATTGTGCTGCCTCACTCCTCTGCCCTCCATCACAGATAAATTTTGAGGGTTGGACTTGATAATCTCAGAGGTCTCCTCAAACTTTAATGATGCTGTGGTTTTGTGATTTGATGCCCACATCAGTTCTCATCCCAGTACCAGCAAATACAAATGGATTTTTTAAAGATGTTTTCTCCTGTCTCAGCACTGCCACAAAAGGATCAGCTTTATGCTACATTTGCTTGTCTATCCAGCAAAAATGGCTGGAGCAACCTGAGCTTTCATTCAGTAGGTCTGAATCACCACCCTCCCTTTGCACACACCCTCAGAAAATTAAATAAAGTGGGACCTGCCAAATCACCTGTGTCTGGCTGCCTCTTAGTGAGCTGCAGAAAAAGGCACGGGAAAGGACTCGCAGAAGTGTGGGAGACACTAAACCCAGCAGAGGATGCGGCTGTGGGGAGTGCTGGGACCAGCAGGACGTGCCTGGAAGGAGCACAGACCTCGCTGCAGAAGTCCAGCCAGGCCTCCAGCCCCCTCTGCCCTTGGTCCCCTCCAAAAAACCCGAATGAAACAAGAGCCAAGAGCACAGAATCCCTCTGCCGGTTCTTCATGCCCGAGGAAAGAGCCGGGCGGAGCAGGACTGGGCAGGGGCAGAGGAGCTGCTTGGGTTTGTCTTGGTGGCAGCAGGGTGCTGATAAGGAGAGAGAGATAAGGAGCGCTGGGGCTGCTCCCTTCACCTGTGCTCCCGCTCAGCGTGGGACTGGCCTTTGTCAGACTGAGCCTTCACCTGCTGCTGGGCCCCTTTTCTGAAAGGGAAAAGATTTCACTCGTTCGTATGGGAGCTTGTGAGTCTTTGCTACTCGTGTTCCCAGGGCACTTGGGAATATTTGATTGACAAACCTCACGCAAACACAGTGTCTCATTGTACAACAGGATATATAAAAACACACACATACATTAGAGAGAAAAATTAAAGTTATTAAGAAATCAAAAAATAGTTCAGTTAATCACCAAATGGGGCATAATTACAAGTGAAAATAAACATTCCACTGGATTGGAAATCTGAAAGAATGAATTCTAATGCTTTGTATCCTCAGTTTTTACTTCCAGGGGAACAGGTTGACAGGATTAATCAATTCTATTTTATTTTTGGGCTATGGTTGGCTCGCAGTCAGTGTTTTTACCAGCCTGATGACAGCACATCGAACTCAGCACCCTGGGATCAGAAAACCCCAACTGCCGAGGTTGCTGTAACCATTTGCCATCTAGTGGACAATGCAGATCTCACTCCGTGCTTGGCTGGAGTAGGAAGAAATATGAGCACCAGGATTGGGGTGTATTCCTTGGAAATCTGGTCTGGCTCATTGGCCAAGACATTCACTTACTTTAAATAAGTAACAGAGCAAGAGCCAGCTCACCTGCTGTTAATTTGTAATCTGAGTATTTGAGATCAGGCACCTTGACTGAAACTGGAGTGAGGGGTTTGTCCTCTTTTCCTCTTGCACATGGACCTCGCCATGTTCAGTGCCTGACCACAGCAGTTTGGGGTGGTTACAGACCACCATTTTTGCCTTCTAAAATGAATGATTTTTTTCCTCTCGTGACTACACCTTGTTAGCACAAAAAGGGTGGGAAGACCCAGCAGGTGAAGATACCCATTCACATCTTTGGCCTGCCCAGATTACACAATTTCTATTTAATTTAGCAGCCTTGATTCTCAAGTCTGTCTTAATTTTTCCCTGCTATTGGGAATTCTTCCTATAAGGGAAAATTTACCAATAACTGTTCCTTTTCATGACTTGATGCAAACTGGAAAACTTGTTTTCACTTATCAGACAAGATATATGAAAATCTGCCATTCCTCCTAATTTAAGTAGTGTCTTTCATTTAAAAGGTATTTCTTATCAGGGTGAGAGTTTCCACATTAACCTCTGGTTTTGAAATGATCCCAAGTGGTGCAGTTGTCATACCTTGGCCTTGGGAAATTGTCCTGTACCCTGGGAAATCTGGGCAGGTGGGAGGCTCTCAGGGGACTGGGCTCAGTGCTAAAAGCATCTCGGATTAATGTGCAGCACAGGTGACTGGAAAATTTGATGTCCTTGGCAGTGAGGGACCACAGAGGTTCCCAGCCTGCAGGGATCAGGAAGTCTGAGCTGCAGAGAGGTGGAGATGTGACCAGAGCGGGCTAATCCTGCCTGCCCCGCATGCCTGACGTGTTTCAGCTGCCTGTCAGTGGCATCCAACGATACCATGGCTTGGATTCCAGGCATGCCTTCAAACACCTTTCAGGCTTTTTTAAAAAAAGCTGGGAGCAAAGAATCAGCATTATCTTGATATTCCAGCCAGGAATAAATATTGTTTTAATTTACAGAAGCAGCCAGTGCACACACACACAGATTCTCACTCAGGCACACCCAGACACGCTGAGCTCTCCAGCGTGTCCCTTCCAACTCGGAACATTCTGTGGTCTCTGATCTTCCACATAAAATAAATTCCCCGCTTTTTACAGAACAAGCCTGACTGGGAAGTTAGATAAACTACCAGAATATGCCTATTACTTTGGTGGAGAGGAGCTCTTGGGAAGATCAGGTAACTTTCAAGATAATGAGTCACATCCTGACACTCTCTCCCTCTCTAGACCCTTCCGGCCAATCTGTTTTTAGGATCTAAGCTCGTGCACTGGCTCCTTTTCCATTTTAGTGAGAGCTCTGGGTTCCGGTGCGGGTGGGATCAGGGCAGCCCTGCCCCTCCTGCTGCAGATTCCCAGGGGCTGTGCTGTTCTCCAGGTGTTAACCTTGTGCTCGACGCCAACAAGCTCCACCTTATCCGCCTGCACGTTGACCTTGGGTGGTTATCGGGACGAGCTCCCAGCTTTGTGCACTGGGAACACAACTCCACCATTGTTCTGGGATTGGCTGCCGGGCTGCAGCGCTCTGTGGGTGCCTCCCATGGAAATCACTGGGAATTTTCCATCCATTCCACTGGAAAATCTCATGGATCACAACGCAAAAAGATCCTCTACCAGCAAACGACCCACAAAACCACTGATACCTAATGAGCTCTAGGACAGCGGTTTCCTATCAGATAGAGCCTGTCTAAGTTAACTGATTAATAAAATTAAAGGTTTAATATGTTAATATATTCAGCTTTGGGCCCCTCATGGCAAGAGGGACACTGAGGGGCTGGAGTGTGTCCAGGGAAGGGAATGGAGCTGGGAAGGGTCTGGAGCATCAGGAGCGGCTGAGGGAGCTGGGAAAGGGGCTCAGCCTGGAGAAAAGGGGGCTCAGGGGGGACCTTGTGGCTCTGCACAACTCCCTGACAGGAGGGGGCAGGTGGGGGGGGTCGGGCTCTGCTCCCAGGGAACGGGGACAGGAGGAGAGGAACTGGAAGTGTTCAAAAAAAGTGTGGATGTGGCACCTGGGGACATGGTTTGATGGTGAACAGGGTGGTGGTGGTGGGTTGATGCTTGAACTTGATGACCTTAAAGGCCTTTTCCAACCTTAATGATTCCGTGATTCCATGATTTCCTTCATGTCATGAACCCTCAGTGCAGAGTCTTTGCTGACACACGGTGGATTTAAAGATTGACATTTTCAGACTACAGTTACTTCAGGCTGGGTCTGATCTTCAGGGACACTTTACCTATTGCTGATTTTTACCTCTTTGGTCTTTCCCTGTAGTCCAGTTATATTATCAAGCACCTGCAAGATAAAGAAAATAGATTAATTGTAATCCAAGACAGGTCCATAAAGCATATTGTAAACTGTGGCCTAGTCAACAAAGAATGAAATGGCAGGAAATAACAAGGGCAAATACAGTATCGATAAATAAAATATCAAACTTCTTTCTCCTGCATAAGTCCTTTTCTCTGGTTTGTTCAGAGCTGGCTGTACATTCCTGTTTGCCCTGTAATTAGTTATTTTGAATTGAGAATAAATTTCTTTTTGCTTTGCAGCCTTTTCTAGTATGGCCTTTGAGGTTGCTGGTGATACCAACAGGCCGAGGCTCAAGGGCTGTGAATTCAGAGCTGTGATTTGCCCATCCATGTGCTCTTGTGGGAACAGAACATCCTCTGGAAAACTGGGGGAAGCAGAGCATGGCCACAGGGGTCGTGTGGTTTATGATTCTTCCTGTGCTCCCTCCGCTCTTTGTTGGGAGCTGTACCACAACAGATTTGTGCAGCAGCCCCACAACAGATTTGCCCCAGGGGTGCTGCATCCAGAAGGTTCCCATGAGCTGGACCCCTGCACACTGGAGGGGCTGTGAGAGTAGATGGAGAGCTGAAGTTTTGTTTACCAGACAACAAACAGAGCAGTCAAAATGCAAACATAATCGATATAAACATATTCCTCAGAGGCCTGACTGGTACCACGAGACTACGAACTAAAATTAAAGCTAGAAACAATATTCTTCCATTTGTGAGGAAGGGCAGGAACACTACCTCCCTGACTCAAAATTAAATGGCAGGTAATGAGGTATTGAGGCTGGTTTCAGGGTCCATAGAACATAGAACAACTATTCCTAGATTCATTTGACAAAGTTCAACCCTCCAGAAACATTTTTCGGATCACCAAGAACCTGCAGCCTGTTGTGAATACAATTAATCTAAAAGAACAGCTTCACCATGTGATGCAATGCTCTTTTATTAAAAAGCAGATGGTTTGACCAGGAGTCTGATTTGAAAACAACAAACTGCAGACCTGGGGCCATTTTTCTCCAAGGAATGTCTTGCCCTCTGGCAGCCATTCAAGGCTGTAATAAACAGTAAACATCCAGTCTTCGTCCCCAAAACACACCCCCCTTCCAAGCCCTGGTGGGAAGGATGTGTGAGTTCAGCCATTCCCTGGGATTGCAGCAGGGCAGGCAGGTGGCACCAGCACTGCCCCGTCCTGCATTTCCATCAGCTCCTGACACAAAGGCCTCTCCAAGGCACGTGGCACACTCAGCAAGTGGCCACAGCTCTTTGTGCCCTGCCATTGTGCGAAAGGAAAACTTTATTCCAAGGTACAAATTTTTTATGGCTGGGACAGTGTCCTCTACCCAGGCTTGGAAAATGCCCAGAACAAAAATCTCTCTGGCCCTCCACACTTATTCGAACTGCTGCAGATTTCCACTGGCCCTGCAGAGTTCAAGCTGCTTTGTAAATGTTGGAAACGTGGATCTGCTCCCTCCCTTTATCTCCATTCACCTGTTTGCTCCCTCCCCCAGCCATCCTACATAAGGCGAGCCAGCACCTGGATGCTGATGCCAAAGTGAAGTTCTGCACTGGAAAAATCTATTCTGTTCCTGTTTCTTCACTTTATGAAGCACAAACCAATGCCTGGGCCGTGCTGCAGACCCAGCACAGGAATGGACCAAAGGGAAATGTGTCTCTTCTGCAGGGCAGCTCACAAGGCCCACGGTCATTTCGGTCTGATTTTGGATGGAAGAAACAGACAAAGCATTCTATTTATTTATTAAAGCATTGTATTTATTTGTATATCATAGGCTTGTTGTGCATCAAAGCTTTGGATAGGTAGGTTGAGCCTTGCACCCGAGTTCTGTTCCAGCTGGAGAACATGGTTACCATCACTGAACATGCAAAGAAACAAGGCATTTCCTAGCAACAGGAATGTCAAGATCCAGTTGCAATGAGTTTTTCACAGATTTTAAGGCCCAAAATGCTTGGAATTCCAGCACTGGCACAGCCATCAATGTTCACTGGTGCTAAAAAATCCCAAGAAAATGAGGATAGTGTCAGTATCAGTATATATATGAGTATGTATCCCAGTATCAGTATCTCCCCACCAGATGAGATCCCTGTATGCAGCCAGGAAAAGTCCTAAATACACAAATCTCCATCCCCTGTTATGGCCCTATTCAAGGCTTCTGTTTGTCTCGAAATTGTGCAAAACCTTTGTGGTGTAACCCAACGGGAAGAAATGTCTGTACAGCCCCAAGGCACCACGAGGATTTGGGTTAAAAGGGGAGGAAGGTGCCCTGGGGCAGAGCCACAATGCCCTGATCTGTAACCTACCGTCAGTGGCTACGAGCCTGTAGAGAGGCAGCCCCGTGCAGAGATTTTCAATGTGTTTGCCATAGAGAACCCAGTCTTTCAAACGCCCCAGCCAGGAGCTGCCGTCTTGGAACTGGGTCCACACGTTATTCGGAGAGTATAAATTCTTCATGGTCTGAAAAGAAAAGGTTAGACACCATCAGAAATGTAGCTTTAGCTTCACTCTGCTGGGGCACCCTTTGAGAAGGTTCCCAAACCTAAAATCACCTTTCTTTGCCTCACAAAAAACATTGGATAAAGAAGCTTCATGCTTTAAAAAAACGTATTTTCAATCTATTCAGTAACAAAACTCACTAGATATTAATTATGCCAACAGAGTGAACCTGAGCTGCATTGCTGCCATAATAAGTTATGTTAATTGGCAGCAAGTTTTGCTGTAAATGGACCAGAACTCCAGTTCACCTCCAGGCAATACTTCCAGTCTCCTTCTGAAACCTCAGCCTGAATAGCAAAGTCAAATTCTGGTCAAAGTAAATTGATCTCTACATTCTGTTCTGAAAAAAAAAAAAAATTCAAGCAATGTCAAGGTCAAAATATCAGCAGGACAATGAATAAAGGTAAAGTTTGCCTGAACTAAAATTGTGATCACCTCAAAATAGTCAAATTACATCAGTTCCAAGGACAGGGGATTGTACAGCCCCTATTAAACTGCAGGGGGACCATGATGGTTCATTATCTTAAAAGAATGTTCTGCATGATATTCCCTTGAAGCTGTATCTTGTCAGGTCAGCTCCATCATTCCTAAGACAGCACAAGTCATTCCTGAGCTGGTTTAGGGGCAGAGTGGACAGTCCCCCTCACACCACACTGCTCCCATCCAGCCTTCCTTGCCAGCAGCAAGGGCTCCCCACAAAGTCACCTCTCTTTCAAAAGCCAGACGTCCAATCTCTCGCAGCTCTGGGATGTATTCCTTCTTTATTTTCATGATAAAGCAGGCATTTCGTGAAAATAACCTGGTTGCGACATACCCCTGTGATGGAAAGAAAGAAGGTTAAATCATTAGAAATGGCTAATGCTGACATTAGTTGATGCTCTCTACTCTTCGGGGCAATCTGGAAGGAACACCAGAGGCTGCTGCTGGGGAATGACTGCATTTCCTTTGTCTCCTTTGGGGAATGGAACCAGCCTGTCCTGGTGCCTGTCCCTAAGACTGGAAGCATCACTTCTGACAGACTTCTGCTGCCCATGAGTGCTGGCAGCCCCTCCTCACCTCCAGCCCCACTGAGGTCAGTGATCTTCTTCTCACGTCCAGGAACTGCCACCACAGGTTTCATTACAAGTCTTTTAAACTGCCCCATTGTACGGGTGAAAAAAGGAGATGGCCAAGGAGGAGGAAAGGTGCTGGGAGTCTTCAAAGAAACAGTGTTCCGGGACAAGATGTGGTGAGAATGCACTAAAATAATTTCTGATTTTGAAAACTTCCTCAGGGATTGATTCGAAGCAGACTCTTGGATTTACTCACATGTTTGTAGTCAAAAATGGTATCAGAGGAGTACACGCCACAGCGGACATGGACGTCAACGATCTGCTCCTCGCTCTGGACGGTCATAGTCCCAGTGACATAGTTGCTGACAGGATCTCGCAGCACAAAGGTCTTTGGTAAAAAGCACAAAATCATTGTTCATCACCTGGCTTCCATCTTTAGCAGGTGCAACAACCCCCAGTGCTTTCTGCTTTGTGTAAATATTAAATCCCTTAAGAACCCTGGAGCGCTCCGAGGAGGCTCCTGAGGTGGAGGTCGGTTACGAAACAGGCCCTCCTGCAGGCTGAGGGAAAACTGCACGGGGCATCCCAGGCATCCTGGGCGGCAGCAGGGACTGGCAGGAGACTGCACCAGTCTCCAGATGTTTGATTGAGCCAAGGGGACGTCTGTCCCCCTGACTTCTTGTTACTTTGCACCTGCACAGAACCTCCTCTTTGGCTTGACTGTCACCTCTGGCAAAAGCTCTTTCTCTACACTTGGCAATAAGCAACTTCTTAGTTTTAGTTTCTTCTGTGGTTTTCTTCCTATCCTATTCCCCCTGCCCAGGGATCCAACACATTTTAAATGCTCATGTGCAGGACAAGGCTCATCACTCTACTTACGTCCAATGCAGAAGTCTGAGCCCAAAAGACTCCCAGGCAAATGAGGACTGCAACCTGTAAAAGGAATCGGAATTCTCACTCATCAGAAACACCAGGCAGTGCCATAAAAAAACCCAGTCCATGAACTGAGGGAAGGAGCTGTAGCATCAGTTTGAAAAATTACCCACTTAGCATGTATATTAGCTGAAAACAACTGAAATTGCTCATTGTAGAGTTTCTGCTATCAGGCTCTCTTTTGCCTGTAACTGAAAAAGCAGAATAATGTAACCATTACATTTCTGCAGTTTTCAGAAGTCCCTCCTTGATGCGACGTTACTTCTTGATTTGCCTCTACAGCTGCAATTATTAAACCATAACTAAACCCCCCTTCTATAACCAATTCTTCATTCTTTGCTCAAATGAGGCTTCCACTGACTTTGCTGACCCAAGAAATACAAGTTTCCCTCTGAACTACCCAAAGAAACACACAGATCATATTATTGTACCGCTGTATTGTACCACTTACTTGAGCATCTTCTTCTCTATCCCTTTGTTTTTAAAAGTGAGGAACTTACAGTGTTAAAAGTTCAACAGAAATGGAGATACTCACAAATGTCTTCATTTTTCTTTCAGATGAGAACAAGAGGCTGCAGAAGGTAAGAACGCAAGAAAATCCCAGAGACCTTCAACTTTTATATCTTGCTGGAGGTGTGGGAAACACATGACAGAACTTTCCTTCATGACTCGAACAAGTCCATATCTACATGTCGTTAAGCCTCCTATCTGAATTTTGGGTTGGCACAGATAACCTGACCCAGATATATTTAAAACACTCAGTAACTCTCAGTAAATCAATCACTCTGCAAATGGCTATTATTCACTGGTTTAAACTTTAGTCTCGCTGGTTCTATTTTTTTAAATATTTAACAGGATATTATCCAGAATTAAATGACATTGGGAATAACTCTGCTATTCATTCACACAAACTGCATTTTGTCTTCTGAAATACAGCCCCTAACAGCCTGAGTGATAGCCTGCAGAGAAGTGCTGAGAAGAAACACCTGTGTCATGGTGGCCTCCATGCCAGCCAGCAAACAGACCAATTCTTCAGCCATTTCTTTCATTGAATTTATTGGATGGGGCCCTGAGCAACCTGATAGGGAGTGGCATCCCTGCCCACGGCAGGAGGTTGGAACCGGGTGATCTTTCAGGCCCCTTCCAACCCAAGCCATTGTGGGACTCCATGGCTCCATTCTACGTGCAGGGACTCTTAACAAGAAGTGCTGCTCATTGTGACCAGGTACCACCACGGATGGAGCACGTGCATTGAAATCAGTGACGGAGCTGGGAACAACAGCCATGCTTCACAAGAGAACCTGGGGGGCTTCTGGCCTCCTCAGCCTACGAAGGACTGACATGAAAACTCAGAGGCTCAGTGGTGCACACAAGGTCACAAACAAAAGGAGCAGGATGGGGATTCCCCCTTTGAAGCTGCCGCTGATTTCTGCATTTTATGAAACTGCCAATGACCACGATATCGCCATGAGAATGTTCTCTGGCGTTCGCCGGTGACTGCGACCTTGCCTGGGCTCCTCCTCATCCGCTATTCCGCACCAGCCAGTGCTGGGACCTGGATGAATCACACTCTGCTTTCTACTAGAAGGTAATAATCAAGGCTGGTTCCCTCCAAATAAAACAAGAACTCAAACTAATAGCAAACACATTTCTGTCATTTCTCTTATCAGAAAAAAAGGTGAAGGAGATTGTACAGAAATATATCTCAGCAAACAGGCCTCAATGGAAAAAGAAAAAAAAGGAAATTGCACACATTTGCTTTATGCCACCTAAGTCCACATGAGAAAATGTTATCTCAAGTGTAACAATGCTGTGCTGCTAAGCAATATATCAGAAAACACATAAACAGATCTCAAATTCTGCTAAACCCAGTTAGACTAATTAGGTTGATGTTGCACTCCTCTTGAAAGCTGGCTCTGTCCCTTCTTCTCAAAAGATTCCTTTTTCATGCTCAAAAGGTATGTCAGAAATACTCTGAGTAGATTTCAACAGTCAAGTAAGTATTTCACAGCAGGAATATAACAGGGTTCAGGCACCAGAAGTTAAAAAAAAAGTTTTAAGAAGTTCTAAATGCATTAAGGGGAAAGCTTAATTTAACTTTTCCTCAGGGATTATGTCTTCATGTACTCATTTTGTTTGAAAAACACTCAAGAAGCAGCAGCTTCTGCTTTCCTCAGCATTGATGTGCTCAGGCATTATTAACATTATTAAGCTACGGAACTACTCTTAACTTACAAAATTACCAGAAGAATTTGACCCATTATTTGACACTGTCATCCACTAAAAACCAGGTAAGCAGGAGAACCCTGAGCAGCAAGTGAAAAGTAAAATTGCAGCATTTCAGTTCAAGCCTGATTAACAAACAGAAATTTAAACATGTAAAGGAGAAGGATTCAATCAAGTTATGCTGAGATTATATGATCACAATAAAGTCTCATGGTGACTCATGGGGTTTTTCTCCAGGTACTTTTCATAAATATTTACTTTATCAGGGAGTCAGCAAGTAGTGGGGAGAAAAGGTAAAGAGTGAAGCAACACCTCTAAAAACCAACATAACTCTCCATGCTCCCATTTGCACTCAGGTGGGCATGCCATGCTCTAGATAAAGGCACGGTGACATAGCCTAGAAAACTGTGGCTCAAGGACAGAATTAATCACATTCCACGGTTAAAAAAACCCCCTCAAGCTCCAGCTCCAAGGATGAAACCAGAAATAATTTCATCAGGTTTACTCTTGCTAGACAGCAAGGAGCAGAAAAAACACATGAACATGTGTGTGCACAGAATGAAACAGTAATTTGAGGAAAGGGTGAAATTTGCAATGTTTCTTACCCTTGGGAGGTTGCTGCACAGTGCTACAAGAATTTACTACGGAAACAGAATGCCTTGAGCAGAGCTTTAAAGAGGACACAGAGACAAACTTGCACTGGAAAGAAAACAGGGTCTTATGCAGACAAAGCCCCATTCCCTGCCCTTTTTCCTGGCTGTTCGACTGCTGCCACTGTGCTTAATGTCAAGTGCCTGAGCTGGGCGTTCGCCACACGAACTGCTCAAGCGCTCAGAAGCTGACGGAAGATGTGGAGGTTCAGGGTTGCCAGGGTGATGCATTTCTGTAATGCCCAAGTGGGCTCTGACTGGTGCAAGGCAGGGACAAAACTGCTTTCCAACTCATTGCTAATGACACTGCAGAGAGGAGGATTGGACAGCTCCGTTTCTCTTGCCTTTCTTGAGGAGGGCTCAATCAATGGAATTTCCAGAGGCCATAAGAGGATTTTCTAACATAAGACTTTGATGTGTACTTGCATCTTGGAGGCTAAGGACATAACCTGTCTCCATTTGGCATCCACAAATCGTTCCCATTAGAAGAACTATAAATCTTTCCCCTTGGTAATTTATCACTTTCATTCACTGTATTTGACACCTCGAGCAAAGTATGAAGTGGATGTGAAACAGATGAAAAGCTGAGCGCTCCGCTCCCAGTGCTGGCAGACTGCTGCACCTCCTCGGCACTCACGGAGCCCCAGCAAGGCCCCAGGCAGGAGCAGAAGGACACAGTGTGGCCCTGAGCAGCACAAGTGAGAATTGGGCCTCCCCTTCCCAAAGAAAGTAAGATGCCCTGGCTTTTCCAGGAACAGCTGCAACAATGATCCTCAGCAATGGATGGCATAGAAGGGTGTTCAGAGACATCAGCTCACAGTGACACCGAGTCCCCGTTGCGCCGTTCTGGCAAGGCAGAGGAAGCTTTAGTGCACAAACCCACCCTGAGCTGCAGCCAAGGGCACAATCAGCGCACGGGGACTGGCAGAACTGCTGGCAAATACAAAGCACTTTGGGAGCTGGCAAGTGAGCTCCTCTGGGAGTGCTGCTTCTGGAACCTGGAACAGGCAGAGGGAAAAAGCAAATCCAAATTACCACAGGCTCCTGGGCCATGGCTCTGTGTATCACTATCAAATTCAGAGAAAGATTAAAATCGACTTCCTAGGTAACAGCTGACATAAAGTGCCCCATGTCACTGCTCCTCCCTCACACATGTTTTGCTACCTCTAGTTTATGGTCCCTTTCTCAAATCAGCCCTTAGTCCATAATCAGCTGCTACTCTCCTGAAGGAGCTCTGCGAAGACTCAGGGCCATGTCTGACAGCCAGAAAGCAGATGCTGAATGAGCTCGGAAAGGAAGGTCAGCAAAAGAACTCAGCAATTCCTATGATTTAGAACCAACCTCGTGGTCTCCCGGGACTCACTGAACATTTTTAACGTAGCAAGATTAGCACCTCCCTTGGTCTGAACAGTGGTTTTGGTTATAGGTACAACTTCAGGCTGAGTCCTTTGCCACATCGACACAAAGCATCACTACAAGTTTATTGGGAATCTGTGCTCTGCTTCTGATGATCTTTTTTTTTCCATGTAAAAGTTACTGTTAAATACCATGACCAGTTTTCTTTCAGTTCCCTGTATGCAATGAATTCAATCAGGCTGGTATCAAAGCCTGCTCTTATCAGAGCACTTCCCCAGGAAACTCGTCATGCTTCTGTGAACACAGGGCACCTGCCAATAAGGCAAACCCATTTTCAGATTTAACTTTGGGATATTATGTATAAAAAGTAAGAGTACACATCAATTACCAGCAGAGCTGGCCTGGCCTACCATCCAAATGAAGTTCCCTGTAAGTACACCTATCACTTTCCCATAAAACTCTTAAGGCTGGGCAGCTTTTAAATGGTTTTGAGCTTTTCCTGGCACTGAGTGAACTCCTAGTGATTTCTGTAGGGCTCACAGAGTGAAAATGCCAAAGGGGTGGGGACTGCAGGGGTGAAATCTCCCTTTTGGCAGGGATGGAAACGTGAAAGAGAGAAGTGCTCTGTTCCAGGGGCGGCACACACACATGAGGTGTCCACAGGACAATGTTCTCTCCTTCACGACTCAGAGGCAAATCAGCAGTCTCAGCAAGTCACATCGAGTTAGGGCTCAGCTGTTTGCTGAGAGCGTAGGAGAACCGTGAGACATGAGAGGCTCAGGTGCAGGACGGTGACACTGGGGTATTTACGGCAGCCTGAAACTGGTGCAGGAAAAATTCACAAGCATTACTTTCAAATACTCTGAGTTGGACTTGGACGTTTTTCATAAAAATCCTCCTTTGAAGCAGGTGAAATTTGGGACCGATTCAATATACAAGGGATTCAAGAGAATAATTGTTCACAATAGTTATCTCTAAAGAATTTTTCATCATAACAATAGGAAATCTCTCTCAAAGGTATCAGCGGTAGTTCGGACAAACCTGAGCAGCAGCAAGCTCATGAGTTGCTGGAGCTCTATAAAGGGGTAACAAATATTTGGTGTCCCAATTTTCTGAACAGAAATGCTTATGCCTCCCCTTAGACTCCTAGTCCTGTATTCGGAGGATGAGATCACTACGAGGATGCTGAGGTCCCTTTGCTGCTGTGTTCCAAGTACAGAGCTGGGCTGCGCACCCATGTTCTAACTCCTCACAACAGGTGCACACGGACATTTCTCAGATCTGCTCCATGTCTGAAATCAAAAGCTCGGGGTGAAAAGCTCACTCTTGCAAAGCAAATATTTCAGAGTACCTTTTTCCAAGGAGTTACTGAACTGGGGCTGGGCAAGTTTTAGAACCCACTGTGTTTCAATGACCTTCTTGCCTGGGCAAGGTGCACTGCTGGGGCTAAGAGCCATTTCTATGCATGTGTTCTCTAAACTCATCAACAAATAATTCTCCCGCATATTTAAATCCTCTTCAGCCGGACCCCACTGCAGAAAGTGCTGAGCCTGTACACAAAGTAAATGGGAAGTCAAAATTATTTTAAGACAGCAAATGATTTGATGCAAGATAAGCAGCATGATGTTCAAGTGTTTTGAATTTCAAATGTTCATTTCAGATTGTGATTGCTTCTCTTCTTGGAGTTTTCCTGGCTCCTGCTCTTGCCAATCACGTAAGTATAGAGCTACACACAGCTACTCACTGCTGCCACAAGAACTACTGGCTTTAGCTTTCACCTCTGAGAAATGCGTTTCTGGAAGTGAAGCTGCATTTTTAAGTTTGATATTTAGGAGAAAATTTCTTTTTAATTTTTCTATGATAATGAAGAAATTATTTCCATGCTTGATGTATCAAGGGAAAAAGAGAGTTACCATACATGGAAACAGGAAAGTCTGTCCTGAGATGAGCACAAACACTGAAAATAATGATGTGGAGAGAAACAAAGATTAACATGATTGATCTGACCACAAAATACAGTAGAATACTGTAAGTAATCTGGTGCCAGCAAGATCCTGCTGGGGAAGGAACAGTAAGGGATTATTTTGGTTACTTAAAAATGAAAGGCTTCCCAGTCTTCATTCTGAGCCAAGAAATTTTCTCCCCTTTAATCTGATCTCCAAGAGCAATAACTTCCCAAAACACGGCTACTAGAGCTAATGCTTTACTGAGTGAAACACTGCTGGGAATCCAGGAAGCTGAATCCTTACCTCTTTTAATCCTTTCCAAAAATCAGAACATGGAGAAAAACTTTAATGGGCAGTCCAGTGAAAACTCTAACCACTCTGACACCAGGGTCAGCACCAACCCAAAGGAGGGGTCTGAGGCCTGGAAAACCATCTGGGACTTCAAGACTGTAAGTAACTGCCACCATGGCACAAGAAAAATGGGAAAAGAGACAAAAGTTTTCTAAAAAACACCAAAGCTGCAACAAAACTTCATCATATTTTAGAGGAGATGCTTGAAAATGTGCTCCTTCAGCCTTGGGACTGTTTCTGGTGTACTGTGTGCCGCGCTGAGCTTTTCAGCAGCAAATTCCTTCACCTGCCCTCAGCAGAAGAACACATCATACACGTGGCATTACTGGAGGAGGCAATTTACCTTTTACCAAAGTCTCTCATCAGCCTCCATGACACATTTACCTAAACAATATAATTGAAAGGACCAATATTTTTCTTTCCCTGTGACTATTTGCACTGTAGGAAGCCTTTCTTTTAACCAGTGCCTCTCTCCAGCAACCCACTTCTCTTTCCCTGTATACTGTTTGCAACAAAAAGGGTTCTTTGTTTAATTTTAATAGGGCTACGTTGCAACCAAGGTGTTTTCAAAGAACACCTGCATCATTGCTACAACCAGCAAGAGATTTTGGTTTGGCAAACACTTTCCTACACCACCTCAAGGAGACAAGGTAGGATGGTGGTTGAAAGCGGGGCAAAAGCTGACTGTCAGTGAAAAGCACTTGTTCCTACACACAGGAGAAAAGGCTCCAAGAACTGAAGAGAACCCTCTCAGCACGGCTGAGTCCCTGTAAAAGTTCCTTCAAAAGTTGCACTGCCCAGGAATAACCCCTTCCCCGTTTCCAAAGAAGTGTGTACAAGTTCTGAACTCCAGTTTTGGTTTGCCTAAATGCTGTTTTGTGCATTTGTTTCTTTGATGCTCAGGGACCTGGGCCTTACCAATTGCTACCCAGAGAGAATCGCTTCATTATCTCAAAGAACAGACTCCAAAGCTTGAGCCCATATGGAAAACGCATCCAAGCCCTGTGCAGAGGAATTCCTTCCTACCTCGCTTATCCAGCTCCTGGTGAGTCTGCTACTGACAGCCTCAGTGTCCCAAAATTAGGACAGATTAACAGGATTACAAAAAAAGATTCAAGCAAACGTGAGCATGTAACTTACTGAAATCCTGTGGTTTTCTATGACTTTTTATACATCAGTGTATACATACATAAGGGAACTCAGCAGATCTGTCACTCTTCTGTACAATGACCTGGAGCCCAGCCACTCTCAGGAAGGTTCTGGGCTCTGGCTCTTGACATAAACCTGGAATTTTTAGGCAACTAGTTGGAAGCATTTCAGCTGCATTTTTATTTTCTTATTTTCTCAGACCAAATCTAATCAGTTTTTCCTTTTCTTTCAGGATCAAACTTTTTAAGAGGATCAAACTTTTTGTCAGGATCAAACTTCTTAGAGCGAGATATTTCATGATGGAAATTTAAGATTAATTAACAGCCTGTTTATTACTGTGGTTATTCCTGATAGAGTTTGCAGAAGAAAATTCATAGAACTGTATATCCATAAGTAAGATTTTTCTCCTTGATAATCTTCTCTTGATCATATTTTCAATCATGTATCTTTCTTCTGCTCTGTGTGGAAGTTGTTGAGTCTGAGTAAAACTTATCATCAACCTATATTGGTCTGTGCTGTGTTTTTACGAACCCTTTGAAAAAGCAGAAGCAATCCAAAGACAAGTTGCAAAACTAATGTTCTTGCAAAATCCTAGTTTTGGCATTTAAACCTCTTCCAGTACAGTTTCCCAGGGAGAGTTCACATGCTGCCTTGAACAATTATTCATCAATACAAGAAGAAAATGGTGCTGCACCTACTACATTACCCACATTTAAGATAACATGAGATCAGTACAACTGATTTTTATTTTGACTTCTAATTAACATAGTAAAACTTAGTAATGTAATGCAATGTGAAATGTTTTGTTTTAAAGATAAATATTGCCATGCAATACAGCCAATTGCAAATAGACAGATGCACTATTTCTCTGACCAGCCCAGAAATGGAATTGCAAATTAGAATTAAGAAGTGTATTAAATGAAGTCTGGGGTTGAAAACAGGTGTTACGCCAAAAGTAACGCAAAAAGCCTCAGCCTACTTTCTTCATCTAAAACTTCAGTAACTCACTCTGTCTGGAAAACACCACATCTTCACCTTCCCTCCTCGCTCAGGGCCCTTTCCTTGCTGTTTGAAAGGAGTTACTCTAAGAGACACTTTACCCACTCAGGAACACCCCAGGGTTACCCTAAGGAAAGGACACAGCAGCCTGCTCTCTTCGGGAAAAGCCTTTTGGGGACTCTAAGGGTCAACTGACATGAAAACCAAAAGCAAAACTGCACCCAAGAATTTGTTAGCACCTCTAAAGAAGAGCAACCGTCAGGTTGCAGCATTTAAGCAAAAGTTCCCGTCTGACTTGCCCGGGGTTTCTGGAGAGACTCTCCTCTCCTTTTCCACCTTGACACTGCATTTTCCCTGAGACCACACAGGCGCAGCCCTCTTCCCTGATCCTACTGGGAGGCACCGGGAATGTCTCTCCGGGGGCCGTGGAGCCCTGTCACAGATGATGATCCCACGCACCCCCGGGCAGCCCGGGTGTGAGCCGAGCGGAGCCTGCGGTGCAGATCGCGCAGCCCCGCGGTCACCGCGCGGCACAAAGAGCCCGGCAGCCTCGCAAGCGAGCAGGGACAGCCGCTGTCCGCCCCGAGCACAGCCGCCCTGGTCTCCGTGCAGGGAACAGCAGGGCACGGCTGCTCCTGGCAAGGGACAGTGCCTGCTGCAATACGGTCCCGCTTAAAGCCGGAATTCCAGCAGGAGAGCAAAATACCGTCAGCAAGGTCCAGCTGCTCGCGAAACTGCTATAACTTCATGCGCTTAGGAGGAAAAGTCTGTCAACAATTGTAAATGAATAAAACTGGAAAGGTGTAAATGTCTCAGGGCTGCTCTGCCAAGTCCATGGAGGCACAGACACCTCAGCCCTCACCGCCGTATTTTAGTGGGTGCTATGGTTACCCGATAACATACAGTGCATTTTGGAAGGTAAAAAGGCTTTCACTTATTTTGTCTAATGCAAAGCTTTTTATGTTCTTGTTTAAGCCCTAGGATATCTCCGGTCTTAAGTTTGATGTGAATTTTCAAAAGTAAATAGCACATGTCAGAAAAATACTATAAACATATTTAATTTTTCACTGCAAATGGATTCCTATCTGATAACTATCAGACTCCAGCAGATCAAAATGTTCAAAAGTACAATCCCCATGTTTATCAAGTAGTTACAGCAGGAAATAATTTTCAGGGACAAGTGACAGGGAAACAAATGGCAAAATAATTTCATTGCAACACTCAGCACTTCCACTGCGAATTCTGAAAACATATAAAAGGTGGAGGGTTCACATTGCTCTTTCTACCTGCAGAAGCATCAGCTCTGCAGTCAGGATGAATCTCCCTGTAAGTATGCATGCTTTTCTTCCTTATAAACTGAAACTTTGATTCAAACCCGTTCCTTTATCCCTCAGAAGTGCTTCTGCCTCTCTAGAGCACAAAGGCTTTCTCTGGGGACATTTTGCTCCTCCAGAATGAGCAGCTCAGCCCCTGTTCCCCAAAGGAGCTGAGGAGGTAAGGATTTTTTCATGGCTTGCCTGTACATGATTCAGAAAGCAGGAAGCCTAATCCGTGTCCGTTATTGTCAACGCTTTTGCACAACTGGAGCACTGCACTGGTGGATCAACCCCTTCCCTGTAATGCCAGAGCAGAAGAAATGGAAAAGCTTTCTCCTCGCTCTTGTAAAATCCCTGTGTGTGCCTGCACAGGTCTGAGAAACAACTGCAGATTCAGCTCTTGAAAGAGCAAGTGGGAAATGTGTCTACTTTGCAGCAGCCTGGGGTAAAGCAAGGATGACTCCCTTTTAGGGGGGGCACTGTTGCAATCCCAGGATGGAAGCAAAAAAGGATCCAAGGAGGACCCTTAAACATCAGATTAGGAAAAGGGAAGGAGGATTCTCATGACCAGATTTGTCAGCCAGAGCTGCAGTTACAGTTTTGTATTTGATTTTCTTTTCAGATTTTGACTGCAGTCCTTCTTGGACTTGTCCTGACTCCAGCCCTTGCTCATTACGTGAGTACAGTGACCAATTTCCACATGCATGGTTTGTCTGTATTCCCTCCTTCATGAGATCTCCTTGATTCTTTCTCTACCACTTTGGAGGAAAGGAATTGAAGTCTTCTCTGGCAGATGAAACTCTAAAGGCACCAGATGACAGCTGTCAGGTGCAGCAACGATTCATGGAATCCTTGAAAAGAATTCTTATGGCTACCGTCCAATGCCACAGCCTTGATTCCGGGTCCATTTGAAAGTACTGAGGGAACTGCTGGGTCTTACAGGGGGGACAGAACTTCTTCTATTGTGGCAGGGGTTTTTTAAAAGCATTGGAGATGACACTGACTAACTTAGCCATCTAAAAGTGCTCCATTTGGTTTTACAGTCTCAGCAAACAAAACAAAACCAGGAAATCATCTTTGGTGGACAGTCCCAAATCACTATCACTGGTATCTCACAAGGCGTGAAGATCAATAGTCAAACACAGGTGGCAATTATTCAGCAAAAGAGCATAAATTTATCATGGAAAACAGTCTGGGACTACAACGAGGTGAGTGGCAGGGAGCGGGCTGGTTCCAAAGGTGACCCAGGGACGGGGCTTGTTTCTGTATTCTGACCATTTGAAGTAAACCATGTGGGGCAGAAACTCTCGACATTCGTTACTGCTTCAATCCCAACTTTGTCACAAACTCAAAAGAAGAAAAACTGAAATGTGAGTGCTCGATAATTTTATTTTACAGGGCGTCATTGCAACCAAAGTCACGCAACAGAACGCCTGCTACATTTCCAACATGAACAGAAACGAGTTGCCCAGCTTTGATAATCTGGCTCGACTGGCTGCAGAGAGCAGGGTAAGATTCCTAAGGAGTAGCAGGTTTGTGGCATTCAAATTCACGGGGTTGTTTCCTAAGACTTCCAGCTGACAGCCCGAGTGCCTCTGAGGGCCGAGGGCAGGGACTGAGCAAATGCTTTGCAAGGAGCACTGGCTACAGAGAGCGGCCGCACTCCTCTTCTCCTCTTCAGCGCTTTCCTTGCGCTGCCACTTCCCCTCGGGCTCCCTGCACCTTGACTCCCTCAGAACGAGCTCTGCCTTTGCAGCTGCCTTCGAGGCTTGCTAGTGGGCCCTCAGGCCTCCAGGGGATTGAAAGGCGTCCCTAAAGGCAGTTGGGACTCAGACACCCAGCCCCGAGTCCTCATTCCAGACCTAGGAATAGGCCCAGCAGGAACCAGATCCCCGCACTGAGCTTGCTGAATGCTGGTATTTGATGTTTAGAACCAGATCGGTTTTAGAAGACCGAACAAGGAGATCACCTTTGTCACCAATGGATTGGTCAACAACCTCAACTCCTACGGAGCAGACATCAGCGCTATGTGCAGCGGACTCACCACCTACTTGGCTTACGAAGTTCACAGTGAGTGCAAGCATGGGAATTCTGAGTGTTACTGACCTGGCCTTTTTTCCTCTTGGCAAATGACCCAGGCACAATTGCTGCTCTTGCACCTTGAGACGCACAGAAACCAAGGGCTGCAGCAGTTGCACAAAGGGTTCGGCATCTCCGCAGATCAGGACTGCAACGGGGTGGTGTCACAGCCCCCATAAATGACCCGAACCAAACCCTTACAGCTGCTTTTCACGAAGCTTAAGGGGGCTTAAATTTGGGCCCGGAGTGGTTCGACCCACACTGAACTCCCCTGTAATGCCCAGTCAAGAAAATGGGTCATTCTAAGAACCGCTGTCCTTCAGGTCAGAGCTTGCTGACGAGTGTGATCCAGGCAGCCCCCAAAGCCTGGTGCCCCAATTTCTGCACGGGAAAGCCCAAAGGCTTTTCAAGAGCACGTCTGTGTGGGCATTCCTTGCTGAGCCACAGAGCTGGTGCTCTTTGGGGTCTCCAAGGGAATCTGTCCCTCATACAGCTCAAACATTCCGAGCGCAGCAATTCTTCAGAAGCTGGCTGGCTCTGAGCAACACCAGCACCCTCCCATGGAAAGGCAGCCAAGGTCTTAGGCATCAGCTCATGGGGTTTTGTCTTTTCTTTTCTAGGTTTCCAAGGAACCCAGGTGAACCTGGGATCATGCGTTACCCTCGATGTCCTGAGAGCTGTGGAGCTGAAGTACTGCAATAGCAATGGCAACTTGCCTGGCAATTGGACTGACATCAACTGGGTGAGAAAACCTTAGCCCTTACCTTTCTTCAACCCAGTGGGAGAGCTCCAGAGCTGCTGCCCAAAGCCAAGCGTGATGCCCTTCTGGCCTGGCATCTCCTCTTTTGAGAGGTTCCTGCTTGAGGGTGCAGATGCTGAAACAGAGCACTGGGTCAGCAGAGGTTTCCATCCAAGACCTTGAGCCTGGATTTACTGTGGCCAGTGCTCTTGCACGCATCAACCTCTGAAGGCACCAGATGACAGCTGTCAGATGCAGCAATGATTCACTGAATGCTTGCAAAGAATTCTTAGGGCCTTTGCCCAACGCCACAGCCTCGATTCTGGGTCCTTTTGAAAAGAATGAGGGCAGTGCCGGCACTCTCCTGGGGCCAGCACTTCTGCTATCGTAGCAGGGATTTTTCTAAAGCTTTGGGGACATCACTGTCTCCCTTCAAAGGCCAAACGTCTTCTTTCCCTTGGCTTTTTCCTCTCAGCACAATCCCAACTTCCCAGGCAACAACAACAACACGCAAGTCATCTTTGGTGGCCAGTCCCAAATTGTGACCATCAACAGGCAATGGCGTGTGGCAGTCATTGCGCAAAGCAGCATCAGCGGGTCCTGGAAAACCATCTGGAACTACAACACGGTGAGTGGCAGGGAGGCTGCTCGTTCACAGAGCGTACGAGGACACTGGCTCCTGGTACAGCCGGGCCCAGAGACGGGGCTTGTTTCTGTATTCCGAACGTTTGGAGTCCACGATGTGGGGTAGAAACTCTCAGCCTTTGTTATGGTTTCCATCCCGACTTCATCCCAATGTTAACAGTTGGAAAATGTGAATTGTGAGCGCTCGATAATTTTGTTTCACAGGGCGTCATCGCAACCAAAGTCCCGCAAGAGAACGCCTGCTACATTTCCGTCATGAACAGAAACGAGTTGCCCCGCTTTGATAATCTGGCCCGCCTGGCACAAGAGAGCAGGGTAAGATTCCTAAGGAGTAGCAGCTTCCTGACCCTGGGGATCAGCGGGCCGTTTCTTCACGTGCTTTTTCTTGATGGAAACGATTAGGTTGTCACGAGTGGCAGGGTTTCCTTTCTCTCAACAGTAGTGTAGATTGGAAATTCGGTGTAGGAACGCTTTGCCAAAAGAAGAAAGGGCCTGCATCATTCCCTCCCCCAGCTGCGCTTTCTCTGAGAACCTTGAGCTCTGCAGCTTGCTGGACAAACCCTTGCTCTGAGGAGCCCTTCAAGGGCCTCCATTCCCTTTGCATGCCAAGATCTCCAAGTCCTTTGCAGACTTTTCAGTACCAAACTGCATTGGTCAGCTCAGAACTTGGCCTGGCAGCTGCGCTTGGCCAGACTCCCTTTCTCTGGGGCGCGAGAGAGCGTCTCCCTATTGCACAGCCTTTCCCCCACATTCCGGGGATGAGCCACAACAGGAGGCCTGTGGCCCCAGCTGAGGAAGGAGCTAGAGAGCAGAGGGAAGCCCAGGGCGTGGGAGGGAACACCTAGGAATAGGTCCAGCAGGAACCAGATCCCAGCACTGAGCTTGCTGAATGCTGGTATTTGATGTTTAGAACCAGATCGGTTTTAGAAGACCGAACAAGGAGATCACCTTTGTCACCAATGGATTGGTCAACAACCTCAACTCCTACGGAGCAGACATCAGCGCTATGTGCAGCGGACTCACCACCTACTTGGCTTACGAAGTTCACAGTGAGTGCAAGCATGGGAATTCTGAGTGTTACTGACCTGGCCTTTTTTCCTCTTGGCAAATGACCCAGGCACAATTGCTGCTCTTGCACCTTGAGACGCACAGAAACCAAGGGCTGCAGCAGTTGCACAAAGGGTTCGGCATCTCCGCAGATCAGGACTGCAACGGGGTGGTGTCACAGCCCCCATAAATGACCCGAACCAAACCCTTACAGCTGCTTTTCACGAAGCTTAAGGGGGCTTAAATTTGGGCCCGGAGTGGTTCGACCCACACTGAACTCCCCTGTAATGCCCAGTCAAGAAAATGGGTCATTCTAAGAACCGCTGTCCTTCAGGTCAGAGCTTGCTGACGAGTGTGATCCAGGCAGCCCCCAAAGCCTGGTGCCCCAATTTCTGCACGGGAAAGCCCAAAGGCTTTTCAAGAGCACGTCTGTGTGGGCATTCCTTGCTGAGCCACAGAGCTGGTGCTCTTTGGGGTCTCCAAGGGAATCTGTCCCTCATACAGCTCAAACATTCCGAGCGCAGCAATTCTTCAGAAGCTGGCTGGCTCTGAGCAACACCAGCACCCTCCCATGGAAAGGCAGCCAAGGTCTTAGGCATCAGCTCATGGGGTTTTGTCTTTTCTTTTCTAGGTTTCCAAGGAACCCAGGTGAACCTGGGATCATGCGTTACCCTCGATGTCCTGAGAGCTGTGGAGCTGAAGTACTGCAATAGCAATGGCAACTTGCCTGGCAATTGGACTGACATCAACTGGGTGAGAAAACCTTAGCCCTTACCTTTCTTCAACCCAGTGGGAGAGCTCCAGAGCTGCTGCCCAAAGCCAAGCGTGATGCCCTTCTGGCCTGGCATCTCCTCTTTTGAGAGGTTCCTGCTTGAGGGTGCAGATGCTGAAACAGAGCACTGGGTCAGCAGAGGTTTCCATCCAAGACCTTGAGCCTGGATTTACTGTGGCCAGTGCTCTTGCACGCATCAACCTCTGAAGGCACCAGATGACAGCTGTCAGATGCAGCAATGATTCACTGAATGCTTGCAAAGAATTCTTAGGGCCTTTGCCCAACGCCACAGCCTCGATTCTGGGTCCTTTTGAAAAGAATGAGGGCAGTGCCGGCACTCTCCTGGGGCCAGCACTTCTGCTATCGTAGCAGGGATTTTTCTAAAGCTTTGGGGACATCACTGTCTCCCTTCAAAGGCCAAACGTCTTCTTTCCCTTGGCTTTTTCCTCTCAGCACAATCCCAACTTCCCAGGCAACAACAACAACACGCAAGTCATCTTTGGTGGCCAGTCCCAAATTGTGACCATCAACAGGCAATGGCGTGTGGCAGTCATTGCGCAAAGCAGCATCAGCGGGTCCTGGAAAACCATCTGGAACTACAACACGGTGAGTGGCAGGGAGGCTGCTCGTTCACAGAGCGTACGAGGACACTGGCTCCTGGTACAGCCGGGCCCAGAGACGGGGCTTGTTTCTGTATTCCGAATGTTTGGAGTCCACGATGTGGGGTAGAAACTCTCAGCCTTTGTTATGGTTTCCATCCCGACTTCATCCCAATGTTAACAGTTGGAAAATGTGAATTGTGAGCGCTCGATAATTTTGTTTTACAGGGCGTCATCGCAACCAAAGTCCCGCAAGAGAACGCCTGCTACATTTCCGTCATGAACAGAAACGAGTTGCCCCGCTTTGATAATCTGGCCCGCCTGGCACAAGAGAGCAGGGTAAGATTCCTAAGGAGTAGCAGCTTCCTGACCCTGGGGATCAGCGGGCCGTTTCTTCACGTGCTTTTTCTTGATGGAAACGATTAGGTTGTCACTAGTGGCAGGGTTTCCTTTCTCTCAACAGTAGTGTAGATTGGAAATTCGGTGTAGGAACGCTTTGCCAAAAGAAGAAAGGGCCTGCATCATTCCCTCCCCCAGCTGCGCTTTCTCTGAGAACCTTGAGCTCTGCAGCTTGCTGGACAAACCCTTGCTCTGAGGAGCCCTTCAAGGGCCTCCATTCCCTTTGCATGCCAAGATCTCCAAGTCCTTTGCAGACTTTTCAGTACCAAACTGCATTGGTCAGCTCAGAACTTGGCCTGGCAGCTGCGCTTGGCCAGACTCCCTTTCCTCTGGGGCGCGAGAGAGCGTCTCCCTATTGCACAGCCTTTCCCCCACATTCCGGGGATGAGCCACAACAGGAGGCCTGTGGCCCCAGCTGAGGAAGGAGCTAGAGAGCAGAGGGAAGCCCAGGGCGTGGGAGGGAACACCTAGGAATAGGTCCAGCAGGAACCAGATCCCCGCACTGAGCTTGCTGAATGCTGGTATTTGATGTTTAGAACCAGATCGGTTTTAGAAGACCGAACAAGGAGATCACCTTTGTCACCAATGGATTGGTCAACAACCTCAACTCCTACGGAGCAGACATCAGCGCTATGTGCAGCGGACTCACCACCTACTTGGCTTACGAAGTTCACAGTGAGTGCAAGCATGGGAATTCTGAGTGTTACTGACCTGGCCTTTTTTCCTCTTGGCAAATGACCCAGGCACAATTGCTGCTCTTGCACCTTGAGACGCACAGAAACCAAGGGCTGCAGCAGTTGCACAAAGGGTTCGGCATCTCCGCAGATCAGGACTGCAACGGGGTGGTGTCACAGCCCCCATAAATGACCCGAACCAAACCCTTACAGCTGCTTTTCACGAAGCTTAAGGGGGCTTAAATTTGGGCCCGGAGTGGTTCGACCCACACTGAACTCCCCTGTAATGCCCAGTCAAGAAAATGGGTCATTCTAAGAACCGCTGTCCTTCAGGTCAGAGCTTGCTGACGAGTGTGATCCAGGCAGCCCCCAAAGCCTGGTGCCCCAATTTCTGCACGGGAAAGCCCAAAGGCTTTTCAAGAGCACGTCTGTGTGGGCATTCCTTGCTGAGCCACAGAGCTGGTGCTCTTTGGGGTCTCCAAGGGAATCTGTCCCTCATACAGCTCAAACATTCCGAGCGCAGCAATTCTTCAGAAGCTGGCTGGCTCTGAGCAACACCAGCACCCTCCCATGGAAAGGCAGCCAAGGTCTTAGGCATCAGCTCATGGGGTTTTGTCTTTTCTTTTCTAGGTTTCCAAGGAACCCAGGTGAACCTGGGATCATGCGTTACCCTCGATGTCCTGAGAGCTGTGGAGCTGAAGTACTGCAATAGCAATGGCAACTTGCCTGGCAATTGGACTGACATCAACTGGGTGAGAAAACCTTAGCCCTTACCTTTCTCCAACCCAGTGGGAGAGCTCCAGAGCTGCTGCCCAAAGCCAAGCGTGATGCCCTTCTGGCCTGGCATCTCCTCTTTTGAGAGGTTCCTGCTTGAGGGTGCAGATGCTGAAACAGAGCACTGGGTCAGCAGAGGTTTCCATCCAAGACCTTGAGCCTGGATTTACTGTGGCCAGTGCTCTTGCACGCATCAACCTCTGAAGGCACCAGATGACAGCTGTCAGATGCAGCAATGATTCACTGAATGCTTGCAAAGAATTCTTAGGGCCTTTGCCCAACGCCACAGCCTCGATTCTGGGTCCTTTTGAAAAGAATGAGGGCAGTGCCGGCACTCTCCTGGGGCCAGCACTTCTGCTATCGTAGCAGGGATTTTTCTAAAGCTTTGGGGACATCACTGTCTCCCTTCAAAGGCCAAACGTCTTCTTTCCCTTGGCTTTTTCCTCTCAGCACAATCCCAACTTCCCAGGCAACAACAACAACACGCAAGTCATCTTTGGTGGCCAGTCCCAAATTGTGACCATCAACAGGCAATGGCGTGTGGCAGTCATTGCGCAAAGCAGCATCAGCGGGTCCTGGAAAACCATCTGGAACTACAACACGGTGAGTGGCAGGGAGGCTGCTCGTTCACAGAGCGTACGAGGACACTGGCTCCTGGTACAGCGGGCCCAGAGACGGGGCTTGTTTCTGTATTCCGAACGTTTGGAGTCCACGATGTGGGGTAGAAACTCTCAGCCTTTGTTATGGTTTCCATCCCGACTTCATCCCAATGTTAACAGTTGGAAAAATGTGAATTGTGAGTGCTCAATAATTTTATTTTACAGGGTGTCATTGCAACAAAAGTGATGCAAGAGGGAGCGTGCTACATTTCCACCATGAACAGGAGTGAGATGCCCACCTTTGCTGCAGTTGTCAAAGTGGCTGCAGAGAGAAGGGTAAGAATTTAATGGAGGAATTACTTGGATTGTTGCACAGTATTTGAAAGGAAACAGATGTGGAAGACTGTTCTTTTCAAAGCCTTTTAAACTATTAGGTGTTTAGAAGGGATTTAGATCACACTGTTTAATATGCAGTTCAATTTATTTTGAATTATATTCTATTTTAAAAGTTTCAAAAATAAGAATACACTCTTTAAGATGCTTTTAGTGAAGGCTTCTCATGTTTAATTAATGTTGTATATATCCTGGGTAATTTTTACATTGTTTGCAATGAGTATTTATACTGACCTCTTTTTAATACTCTCTTATGACCCAAGAGTGCAGATTTGTTGTAAGGTACCCCTTATAAACCTGCATTCCTTGCATGCTAAAAAAATTAATTTCTTTGGGTGATGTGTATTTGATTAAGAACAAACATCCCAATAAGCTGGAAAATTCAAATCATCTCTCAAAACCTTTTCAAATAACTAAGTACCATGTTGGCATGAGCTTTGCCCACTAAATTAGCACAGACATTTTAAAAATTATATCAGCATTTAGCATGCTCACCTTTGGTAGGCACTGGCTTCCACTGAAGACTCAGAACTGAGTCCTTAAAAAAATCAAGGCTTTAAAGAGCAAGAGCACCGAGGGGGAGAAGAAAACCATTAGTGTTATCAGTAAAAGCATAAGCAAAAAGATTCAACTTTAGCTATAGTTCGTGGCTTGCTAGTCCTAAAGTTCATCCTCCTGAAGCTAACCTCAACTCCTTGCCCCCAGTGAGAAGGAAGCAGTGTGCAGTCAGCTTTCAGAAACCCTTCCATCAAAGTCCACTATTTTGAAAGCCTTTTATATGTAACAATCACAGCCACAGCTGCCAACCCTGTCCATACACTGGACATCATCAGGCCATTTCTTCATGTGCTTTTTCTTTATGGAAACGATTAGGTTGTCATTAGTGGCAGGGTTTCCTTTCTCTCAACAGTAGTGTAGATTGGAAATTCGGTGTAGGAACGCTTTGCCAAAAGAAGAAAGGGCCTGCATCATTCCCTCCCCCAGCTGCGCTTTCTCTGAGAACCTTGAGCTCTGCAGCTTGCTGGACAAACCCTTGCTCTGAGGAGCCCTTCAAGGGCCTCCATTCCCTTTGCATGCCAAGATCTCCAAGTCCTTTGCAGACTTTTCAGTACCAAACTGCATTGGTCAGCTCAGAACTTGGCCTGGCAGCTGCGCTTGGCCAGACTCCCTTTCTCTGGGGCGCGAGAGAGCGTCTCCCTATTGCACAGCCTTTCCCCCACATTCCGGGGATGAGCCACAACAGGAGGCCTGTGGCCCCAGCTGAGGAAGGAGCTAGAGAGCAGAGGGAAGCCCAGGGCGTGGGAGGGAACACCTAGGAATAGGTCCAGCAGGAACCAGATCCCCGCACTGAGCTTGCTGAATGCTGGTATTTGATGTTTAGAACCAGATCGGTTTTGGAAGACCGAACAAGGAGATCACCTTTGTCACCAATGGATTGGTCAACAACCTCAACTCCTACGGAGCAGACATCAGCGCTATGTGCAGCGGACTCACCACCTACTTGGCTTACGAAGTTCACAGTGAGTGCAAGCATGGGAATTCTGAGTGTTACTGACCTGGCCTTTTTTCCTCTTGGCAAATGACCCAGGCACAATTGCTGCTCTTGCACCTTGAGATGCACAGAAACCAAGGGCTGCAGCAGTTGCACAAAGGGTTCGGCATCTCCGCAGATCAGGACTGCAACAGGGTTGAGTCACAGCAGCCACAAATGACCTGATCTATATCGTTACTACCCCTTTCTATGAAGTTTAAGGTGGCTTAACTTAATGCCTAGGATTTTACACACTGACATCCTCTGCAATGCCTATGCTAAGAGAAAGAGTAGCTCTAAGCACCATTATTCTCTCATTTCCGTGTTACAGACCCAGTATTGTTTCATGACTTGAATAAGATTCTTTGTCTATTAAATGATTTCTTATACAGCAATTATGGACAACCTAGTTCACTTCAAGCAACAAAAATGAGCTCTTATTGATTACCTAAGAATATCTTACCCATGAACTAATTGTAATTTTTTTGTTTTTTTAAAGGAACCCAATACAATCGACAGTCATGTGTTGCACTTGATGTCTTGAGACTTGTAGAGCTGAGGTACTGCAGTGGCAATGGACAGGTCTGAAAACTTTACCTTTCTTGAACCAAGATCCAGCCGTCAGAGCTGCTGCCCAAAGCCAACCCTGAAGCCTTTCCTCCCTGACATCTCCTCTTTCAAGAGTTTTGTTCTTGATGGTTCAGATGCTGAAACAGATAAATTGTTGACTAGAGCTTTCAATTAAAAACCTTTTGCATAGATCACCTCTGGCTTGTTTCTCATTACTATACCCCTCAATCATCTTTAAACTTCCGTGGAATTATATTTTGATTGTCTCCCGTCTGCCCCATTTGAGCCCTTCAAATGCTCTTTTCATCACCAGCTCTCAACACAAGGCACACCCAGAGAGCTGGGCAAGCCCCAGGATGTGTACGGTACAAACAAGGCATTCACAGCTGGGACCTTCCTTCCCCGTTCAGGGGAATCTGCCTCACATTAAAAATCTTGATTCAGGGGGCACAAAAGGCAGAAGGAAAGAAGTGCAAAGCAGTGAACTTGCCTTTTTTAGGGGAAGGGGAGTCTCTGTGGAATTTACCATGTAGTTCTTAGAGAGCCCTCTATTTTCCAATGCATAGCAAGGACTGGCTACAGGGCACCACGTTGAACACTGAAGTGGCTGAAAATGTGCTCCAAAGATGCATACACAGTATAAACACAACTGTTGATCCTTTGAGACAGTGCAAGATTCCCAGTCATCTCCTCCCAAATGCCTCTAGTTCAGCCATGAACATGAAAAATAAAAAGATTTCTTCCATTTTTGCTGCCAGGAACATGTCTCTTTCCTGATAGCATATTCCAGATTCTCTGTGAGAATCTCCCAGTGTTCAGGTATATGAATTGGACACGAATCAAGCTAGGAATACACTCATGTTTCTGCTGAGCTAACAAGAGCACTTGGCAAAATGTCAATCCCCATCTACTGTGACCCAACACCTAACTTGTAGTTCCAAAATTCACTTTTTGGGGTTTTTTGAGTTTGGTGGTTTTGTTTTTTTTGTTTTTTGATTTTTTTTTCTGGTTGTTGTTTCTGTTGTTTTTTTGAGCAAGTGGGACTCGAGGGACGCAATTATCTTGGACTCTTGTCACCCAAGAAGAATTTTCCCCTCCTCAATCATTCAGTAGACTCCTGAACTCAAATTTTTTAAATGGTCAAGCCATTGTTGTAGAGAAAAATCAAGGAGAGTGAGAAGTTAATCCCAAACAATTGACAGTTGTGAATTTACAGGAAAATTAGAATACTTTCTTTTTTTTTTAGCAAGGCATGGTCCCTGTTTCTCAGAATTTTAGAATCAAGATTGTTTCTTGTTCTCTAACAAAAATGGCAGGGCACCTCAGGTTATCGAGGTGAATACAAATCTGTCTTTAGTACCAATACCAGCCATACAGGTCATCAAAGTGAATACAAATCTGTCTTTAGTACCAACACCAGTTTCTGATACGCTCTCACTGGCCCCAGATGCTTTATTCTATAGCAGGTTGCAAGGACGTAGAGTTCACTAAGGCACCTCTCAGGCAAAGGTATCTGAATTCTCAAATTCACAGTATCAAAGTCAGCCTTGTGCTTCCCATACTTTAGATCTCTCAAACCTCTTGAAGCCTCTCCAACCTTTCCTCAAACAAAATCACTTTTCCCTCAGCTGTTACACTTGCAGGCAGGTTGGTTGTACCAGGGAAGCCAGCACAAAATGGAATGTGAGAAATGTGCAGAACAATTAATATGGCGTTACAGTTAGAGCAAAGCAATGTTTATTTCCACACAAAATGAATTTTCTGTTTTTTCATAAGGCCAAACATTTTTAAATACATTCTGGGTTATCCTGATGAAACATTATTAAGCTACAGAGCTACTCTTAACTTATAAAATTGCCAGAAGAATTTGACCCATTATTTGACACTGTCATCCACTAAAAACCAGGTAATCAGGAGAACCCTGAGCATCAAGTGAAAAGTAAAATTGCAGCATTTCAGTTCAAGCCTGATTAACAAACAGAAATTTAAACATGTAAAGGAGAAGGATTCAGTCAAGTTATGCTGAGATTATATGATCACAATAAAGTCTCATGGTGACTCATGGGGTTTTTCTCCAGGTACTTTTCATAAATATTTACTTTATCAGGGAGTCAGCAAGTAGTGGGGAGAAAAGGTAAAGAGTGAAGCAACACCTCTAAAAACCAACATAACTCTCCATGCTCCCATTTGCACTCAGGTGGGCATGCCATGCTCTAGATAAAGGCACGGTGACATAGCCTAGAAAACTGTGGCTCAAGGACAGAATTAATCACATTCCACGGTTAAAAAAACCCCCTCAAGCTCCAGCTCCAAGGATGAAACCAGAAATAATTTCATCAGGTTTACTCTTGCTAGACAGCAAGGAGCAGAAAAAACACATGAACATGTGTGTGCACAGAATGAAACAGTAATTTGAGGAAAGGGTGAAATTTGCAATGTTTCTTACCCTTGGGAGGTTGCTGCACAGTGCTACAAGAATTTACTACGGAAACAGAATGCCTTGAGCAGAGCTTTAAAGAGGAGACAGAGACAAACTTGCACTGGAAAGAAAACAGGGTCTTATGCAGACCAAGCCCCATTCCCTGCCCTTTTTCCTGGCTATTCGACTGCTGCCACTGTGCTTAATGTCAAGTGCCTGAGCTGGGCGTTCGCCACACGAACTGCTCAAGCGCTCAGAAGCTGACGGAAGATGTGGAGGTTCAGGGCTGCCAGGGTGATGCATTTCTGTAATGCCCAAGTGGGCTCTGACTGGTGCAAGGCAGGGACAAAACTGCTTTCCAACTCATTGCTAACGACACTGCAGAGAGGAGGATTGGACAGCTCCGTTTCTCTTGCCTTTCTTGAGGAGGGCTCAATCAATGGAATTTCCAGAGGCCATAAGAGGATTTTCTAACATAAGACTCGATGTGTACTTGCATCTTGGAGGCTAAGGACATAACCTGTCTCCATTTGGCATCCACGAATCGTTCCCATTAGAAGAACTATGAATCTTTCCCCTTGGTAATTTATCACTTTCATTCACTGTATTTGACACCTCGAGCAAAGTATGAAGTGGATGTGAAACAGATGAAAAGCTGAGCGCTCCGCTCCCAGTGCTGGCAGACTGCTGCACCTCCTCGGCACTCACGGAGCCCCAGCAAGGCCCCAGGCAGGAGCAGAAGGACACAGTGTGGCCCTGAGCAGCACAAGTGAGAATTGGGCCTCCCCTTCCCAAAGAAAGTAAGATGCCCTGGCTTTTCCAGGAACAGCTGCAACAATGATCCTCAGCAATGGATGGCATAGAAGGGTGTTCAGAGACATCAGCTCACAGTGACACCGAGTCCCCGTTGCGCCGTTCTGGCAAGGCAGAGGAAGCTTTAGTGCACAAACCCACCCTGAGCTGCAGCCAAGGGCACAATCAGCGCACGGGGACTGGCAGAACTGCTGGCAAATACAAAGCACTTTGGGAGCTGGCAAGTGAGCTCCTCTGGGAGTGCTGCTTCTGGAACCTGGAACAGGCACAGCGAAAAAGCAAATCCAAATTACCACAGGCTCCTGGGCCACGGCTCTGTGTATCACTATCAAATTCAGAGAAAGATTAAAATCGACTTCCTAGGTAACAGCTGACATAAAGTGCCCCATGTCACTGCTCCTCCCTCACACATGTTTTGCTACCTCTAGTTTATGGTCCCTTTCTCAAATCAGCCCTTAGTCCATAATCAGCTGCTACTCTCCTGAAGGAGCTCTGCGAAGACTCAGGGCCGTGTCTGACAGCCAGAAAGCAGATGCTGAATGAGCTCGGAAAGGAAGGTCAGCAAAAGAACTCAGCAATTCCTATGATTTAGAACCAACCTCGTGGTCTCCCGGGACTCACTGAACATTTTTAACGTAGCAAGATTAGCACCTCCCTTGGTCTGAACAGTGGTTTTGGTTATAGGTACAACTTCAGGCTGAGTCCTTTGCCACATCGACACAAAGCATCACTACAAGTTTATTGGGAATCTGTGCTCTGCTTCTGATGATCTTTTTTTTTCCATGTAAAAGTTACTGTTAAATACCATGACCAGTTTTCTTTCAGTTCCCTGTATGCAATGAATTCAATCAGGCTGGTATCAAAGCCTGCTCTTATCAGAGCACTTCCCCAGGAAACTCGTCATGCTTCTGTGAACACAGGGCACCTGCCAATAAGGCAAACCCATTTTCAGATTTAACTTTGGGATATTATGTATAAAAAGTAAGAGTACACATCAATTACCAGCAGAGCTGGCCTGGCCTACCATCCAAATGAAGTTCCCTGTAAGTACACCTATCACTTTCCCATAAAACTCTTAAAGGCTGGGCAGCTTTTAAATGGTTTTGAACTTTTCCTGGCACTGAGTGAACTCCTAGTGATTTCTGTAGGGCTCACAGAGTGAAAATGCCAAAGGGGTGAGGACTGCAGGGGTGAAATCTCCCTTTTGGCAGGGAGGGAAACGTGAAAGAGAGAAGTGCTCTGTTCCAGGGGTGGCACACACACATGAGGTGTCCACAGGACAATGTTCTCTCCTTCACGACTCAGAGGCAAATCAGCAGTCTCAGCAAGTCACATCGAGTTAGGGCTCAGCTGTTTGCTGAGAGCGTAGGAGAACCGTGAGACATGAGAGACTCAGGTGCATTCAGATATTTTTCATCAAAATCCTTTAAAATGAAAGTTTGGACCAATTCTATCTTCAATGAAATGTGTCCAAGATAATAATTTTTCACAATAGTTATCACAAATGAATTTATCATCATAACAAATGATTCTCCTGCATATTTAAATCCTCTTCAGCTGCATCTCACTGCAGGAAGTGCTGAGCATGTACACAAAGTAAACTGGAAGTCAGAATTATTTTAAGACAGAAAAGAACTTGATGCAAGATAAGCAGTCATGATGTTAAAATGTCATAAATTTCAAATGCTCCTTTCAGACTGTGATTGCTTCTCTTCTTGGTGGTTTCCTGGCTCCAGCTCTTGCTAGCAGGGTGTTGTGAATGAGTGGTTTCAGTCACTTAAAGAATCACCATAAAAGGTATTGGTAAAAGAAGGTTTTAACATGAATTTGTGAAAGTACAGGTTAACAGAGTTCAATGGCAAGGTTTAGTCTATTGCTTACTGCAGGGATGAAACCTGCAGAAGAAAATCAAATTAAAATCACTTTAGAATGGCATACACAGAGTCCAGGGGTACAAAGGGTGAGGGTGCGAAGGGTTTAAGAGTATTTAATCATTGACTCATTTACAAGGTGGTTCAATAGGGTTTATTACAATTACAACAAAGACTAAAATATAGATTCAAGATAGCAACATTCATACCCTAATCACTCCTCATGCACACACAGAGGCCCAGAGCTGTCTATATCTATGTGTGCAAAAGTACCTGTTAAAAATTCCTCTTGAGTTCACTGAAACAGGTCAAATGCCTTTGCATTTCTGAACGGGTGAGGGTTGAGCCTCGAGGAGTGGGGGATACCAGCCCAGTCCCCAGACAGTCTTTTGAGTATTGCAAACCTGAGGGCTTGCAAGCTCCAGGAGACATCCCACTCCAAGGGAGATGCCTGTGGAGCCCACTGCAGTCCAGGGGAGCTCAAAGGCCTCACTTAGCACTGCTGGTTGTAGAGTCAAGAGATGATTGTCCTTAGTCCCCAGGAGATTTCTGCCCTGGCCGTATCCCAGGGTGGTAACAGTGGCACCGTTCCACTCAGGCTGTGATACAGGTAGACAATGTTCCAAAGCTGTCAGGGGATAAGTGATTATCCCTTGTTCCCTGCCTTGGCCAGGGAACCGATGTTCCTGATACAACCAGTGTCACTCCCACATGTCCCACTAAGAGCTCCCGGAAGGGTCATGAAAACCAGCTCGGGATAAAGCCCGAATGTAAGTGTGACACAACAGCACTAACGGCTTCCAGCCTCCTCCCTGGGGCCAGAAATTATCTCCCCTTTAATCTGGTCTCCCAGAGCAATAATTCCCCGAAACTTGGCTACTAGAGCTAATGCTTTATTGAGTGAAACACTGCTGGGAATCCACAAAGCTAAATCCTTACCTCCTTTAATCTTTTCCAAAAATTGGAGCATCGAGAAAAACTCCAAGGAGCACCACAACGAAAGTTCACACCACTCTGGCACCAGGGTTATGCTTAAGCAGGAGAACACATCATACACAGGACATTGCTGGAGGAGGCAATTTATCTTTTACCAAAGTCCCTTGTCAACCTCCATGACACATTTACCTAAACAATATAATTGAAAGGACCAATATTTTGAATGCTTATTTCTTGTAAAACAGTTTTCAGTGGCCATGTTGTATTTGGGCCATATATTTTGGCGGGCACTATGGTTACAGGGAACACACAGTGCACTTTGGAAGGTACAAAGGCTTTTCCTTATTTTGTCTACTGCAAGATGTTTAGTGTTTTTCTATTTTTATTTCTCTAGGCTATATCTGGTCTTAAATTTCATGAGAATTTCCAAAAGTAATCAGTACATATCAGAAAAATGCTGGAAAACCTATTTATTTTTTGCCTACAATTGGATTACAATCTCATAATCATCAGACTCCAGCAGGTCAAAATTTGCAGAAGTACAATCCCCATATTTATCAAGTAGTTACAGCAGGAAATCATTTTCAGTGAAATGCAACAAGGATACAAATGGCAAAATAATTTCATTGCAACATTCAGCCCTTCCACACCTAATTCTGAAAACATATAAAAGGTGGGAGGTTCACATCATTTATTCTGCCATCAGCAGCATCAGCTCTGCAGTCAGGATGAATCTCCCTGTAAGTATGCATGCTTTTCTTCCTTATAAACTGAAACTTTGATTCAAACCCGTTCCTTTATCCCTCAGAAGTGCTTCTGCCTCTCTAGAGCACAAAGGCTTTCTCTGGGGACATTTTGCTCCTCCAGAATGAGCAGCTCAGCCCCTGTTCCCCAAAGGAGCTGAGGAGGTAAGGATTTTTTCATGGCTTGCCTGTACATGATTCAGAAAGCAGGAAGCCTAATCCGTGTCCATTATTGTCAACGCTTTTGCACAACTGGAGCACTGCACTGGTGGATCAACCCCTTCCCTGTAATGCCAGAGCAGAAGAAATGGAAAAGCTTTCTCCTCGCTCTTGTAAAATCCCTGTGTGTGCCTGCACAGGTCTGAGAAACAACTGCAGATTCAGCTCTTGAAAGAGCAAGTGGGAAATGTGTCTACTTTGCAGCAGCCTGGGGTAAAGCAAGGATGATTCCCTTTTAGGGGGGGCACTGTTGCAATCCCAGGATGGAAGCAAAAAAGGATCCAAGGAGGACCCTTAAACATCAGATTAGGAAAAGGGAAGGAGGATTCTCATGACCAGATTTGTCAGCCAGAGCTGCAGTTACAGTTTTGTATTTGATTTTCTTTTCAGATTTTGACTGCAGTCCTTCTTGGACTTGTCCTGCCTCCAGCCCTTGCTGATTACGTGAGTACAGTGACCAATTTCCACATGCATGGTTTGTCTGTATTCCCTCCTTCATGAGATCTCCTTGAACCTTTCATTTTCCTAAAGCCTCGGGGAGATAATCACTTGAAAGCCTAAGTGTTCTTTCATTTGTTTTTCTAGCATCAACAGACAGACATAAGCAAGAAAATCTCCATTGGTGGAGGCTACCAAATTATGACCATCAATAGGAAATGGCTCGTGGCAAGTATTGAGCAAAAGACCAACCGTGGGTCCTGGAAAACCATCTGGAACTACGACACGGTGAGTGCAGGGAGCAGGCTTGTTCAGAGCCTGGATGAAGACACTGGCTCACACATTCAGTAAAAACTGGTTTATTACTTTTTTTGATATGTACGTAATTCCAATATTAATGATTGAAAGAATAAATTCCAAGTGGCCAATAACTTTCTTTTACAGGGCTTTATGGCAACCAAAGTGCTGCCAGAGAAAGCTTGCTACATTTCCATAATGAACAGAACAGAGATGCCCAGCTTTGATGCACTTCCCCAGCTGGCTGCAGACATCAGGGTAAGATTGAAAAGGAGCAGTTACTTGGAAAGTTATACTTAAGGCAAAGTAAACAGATATGCAAGACCTTGCTATTTTCAAAACCAACAGGTACTTCAATGACCAGGTTCATCACACCTTTAATTAGATGTTTTTATCAATTTCAATGACATTTTACAACACTGTAACTTGAAACATTTGAAAAATTGGAATACTCTTGTTCAGATGCTTCCAGTGGAGAGTTTACATGTTTTGCCAATGTTGTAGCTCACTTAGGTTACTCTTAAAATCTTCATAAACAACTAAAACTAGGAGTATGCCTGGAATTAAAGGGTTTGGGGCACTGATCTTGCTGAATGCTGTTATGTGATGTTTAAAACCAGAATCACCAAAGATCCCCTACAAAGGAGATCACATTCAGCCTTGTCAAGAGAGTTATTCGTGACCTTGAATCATATGGACCAGACACCTTCTCTATGTGCATCGGACTCACCACCTACACGGCTCATGAAGTTCACGGTGAGTGCAAGCATGGGAATTCTGTCCCTAAGTGACCTGGCATTTGTTTCCCTTAGGGAATGACCCAGGCACAATTGCTGCTCTTGCACCTTGAGACGCACAGAAACCAAGGGCTGCAGCAGTTGCACAAAGGGTTCGGCATCTCCGCAGATCAGGACTGCAACGGGGTGGTGTCACAGACCCCATAAATGACCCGAACCAAACCCTTACAGCTGCTTTTCACGAAGCTTAAGGGGGCTTAAATTTGGGCCCGGAGTGGTTCGACCCACACTGAACTCCCCTGTAATGCCCAGTCAAGAAAATGGGTCATTCTAAGAACCGCTGTCCTTCAGGTCAGAGCTTGCTGACGAGTGTGATCCAGGCAGCCCCCAAAGCCTGGTGCCCCAATTTCTGCACGGGAAAGCCCAAAGGCTTTTCAAGAGCACGTCTGTGTGGGCATTCCTTGCTGAGCCACAGAGCTGGTGCTCTCTGGGGTCTCCAAGGGAATCTGTCCCTCATACAGCTCAAACATTCCGAGTGCAGCAATTCTTCAGAAGCTGGCTGGCTCTGAGCAACACCAGCACCCTCCCATGGAAAGGCAGCCATTGCTATGGAGATGGGCATAAATCAGATGAGTTGCTGTGGGTGCCTTAATTGTAATTTGATCACTTGCAATACAATTTCTTGTACTGATGGGAAAAAAACACATTTGTTTTAAATATATCCAAGGAAACTAAGTTTTACTCAGAGGAGTTAATCCTGAAGCACCATGGAAGTGTTCTGAGCCTTCCTGTGGGCTCATTGCCTCCAACCCTTTCACGGAAAGATGCTTTACAGCTCAGGCTCAGGATGGTGCATTCTGGCATAGCAGGAATGCACCTCCTCACTGCTTGCTTTGCTTTAAGCATTGACTCTGTCACCTGGGAGGGCTCAATGGGATTGAAAAGGGAGTGCAATGTGCCAGGTATTAAGGGCTGTCAGTGAATGCACAGAGCACTTAACAGCATCTTACTCTATGTCTCATGGTAATTGTTTTTCTTTTCTTGTTTTTAAAGGACCGCAATTCAATTTCAGGTCATGCATCAAACTTGATGTCCTTCAATACTTGGCCCTCGCGTACTGCCATAACAATAACTCTGTGTGAAAATCATACCTATCTTGACCCTTGTGTGGATGCTCCAGCTGCAGCTTTGCAGCTGCTGTCCAAAGCCAGCCCTGATGGAGTTATTCCCTGGCATCTCCTCTTTCAAGAGGCTCCTTCATGAGGATTGAGTACTGAAACAGATCAATTGGTGAGCAGAGCTATCAATTAAATTCCTTTATCGTGGATTAACTCCTTGTTTGTCGTTACTCTACCCTTTTTCATCTAAGAACACCTCCACAAAAATATTTTGCCCTTCAAATGCTCTTTTCATTGCCAGCTCTCAATTCACAATGCACACCCAGAGATCTGGGCAAGCCCCTTCCCCCATCTCCAAGGCAGCCATACCAAAATCCCACTGGTATCGTTTCGGGTGCTTGAAATAACCTGAGGTAGCCCATGCCAAGGATGAATGGAGCCTCCTGGCCAGGCACAGGGGGGTGCTTTTGCCACTCATTCCCAGTCAGGCTGATTTCTGAAACCAGGACACCTTCTTAGATTATGGTGGCACTAATCCCTGTGACATTTTCTTCTATTCTGTTTACTATATTACAAGTAATATATTTTCATCTGTGTACTTAGCGTAGCGTTCTGCAGGGAAGAGTTACACCCATGCACAGAGTTAGCAGCCCCTGTTAAAAAATCTGGTGGAACAAACTTGAATCATCAACAAAATTATGCATTGCAGCCTTACATTACAGCAGAGGCAAATAAAACCACAGCAGGGAAAAGTCAGATAAAAGCAAGAGACAAGAGAGCTCTTGGTCCCTTGAAAAATTAGAGCAGTCCAGGGAAGTAAAGAATCCTCTTGGCCACTGAGTGTCAGCCTCGAGCTGTACAAGTGAGGTGGAAAAGGCACCCAACTCCCATCCAGAGGGGTCTGCTATCCCACAGCACCGGGCGAGTGTCGCGGTGCCAGGACCAGCACCGCTGTGCTGAATTACAGCACTCGGAGATACAGCCAGTGCCTAAGGACGTGTCTACACGGGGCAGGAATTCCTGTGCAGCGATAATTTAATTGTGAGAATAACAGTGGGTGGTGCAGGGAGCTTCCACACTGTGCTGAAACAGCTTCCTGGAGCCCCCTGAAAAACAGGGAGCGTGATTTTTAGATCTCGACAAAAGCCATTACCCACCATACAGGTCAGACCTTTGGGAGCCGTCCAAAGGTACTCCCAAACCCAAGGCCACCAGCTGGGGCTTAATTACCCTTTGCACAGCTGTATGCAATTAAAACACCTCGATATTGTCTCTCACACAACGACTAGAACGCACTCAGTCTTCCCAAGCACTGGTAGGTCTCACACACAACCTGCAATCTTCACAATATTTTTGTTCCTGGCATTTTTAGTGGGGGGGGAGGGCAGACAAATTCCAACGTCCCTCCTCTGTCCCACATGAGCTTGAGTGTTGATGCTGCTCTTACCATACTCTAAACAAAAATACACACTCATAAGGCAAGCATGTGAAGAGGATTAGTCCTCAAGAAATTCAGAACTGCATGATAAAGCTCGGTGTTCCACTCTGTCAGCAGCTCCCTCCATCTCAGAGCACTCACAGCTTCATCTGATGCTTCATTCTTCGGCTTCTCCCTGAGCTTTCCTGGGCCTTCTGTCAGTCTGAACCCACAGCTACACAAAGAATCTGATCTCCTCCTCCATTCCCTCTTCTTTCCCTCTGCTAACTCCATGTCAAAGTTATTTTCCTGAAGTACAGCTTTTTCTTTGTTTTGTTTCTTTTTAACTCGAAGTGTTTGTTCATCTCAGGGCCAGTGAGACACAAATGGAAGGGATTATCACTCTGCTTTTAATCTCTAGGCAGACAGAGATCACAAACCGATGACAACAAGACATATCTGGCTGTGGCCAGGAGTCTTAGCTGGACCTCAGATCTGAAGCTGGCTTAAGTACGTTTCCAAAATTTCTTCAAACCAGCACATCAGTCCCTAAAGGGGAAGCTTTTCTTCTACCTGTCTGTGTTTTACAACCTTCATTGAGCTCATTTTCTTTTAAAATATACAAAAACCAAAAAAAGAATCCACAGACTGGTCTCATCCCCTTCCTTAGGGCAGCACTGTTCAAATACACACACAAAACTCTCCATGCCCAGCCCCGGAGTTTGGGTAACTCCACTTTGTAACTACAAACTGATTTGGCCCAGAATAGCTGTGTAAAACTTTAAAATCCCCAAACCTTACTCGCCCACCTCGCACACCTTTGCTGGCCACAGGAGCTACAGCTCTGCACTTTGGCATCTCCAGCAGCCTCCCCTGGGAGGGTCTGAGCACCCAGATCCCCTGGATCTGCAGACCCGCAGGTGACTGCTCCATCTTTTTCACAGCTACCCACAAAACACTTGTTTCTGCTCCTGTCCAGCCCTGTACAAGCTTTGCTTCCAAGGGATCTCCAAGGGACCAGAGCTGCAGCTTTGACCAGGATTTGACAGCAGGACGGAGGAGGTGCCATCTGCCCGCGGCTCTGTTACCCACAGCGGGGGGATGGAGCCGGGGCATTGCTGAGCAGGGCCGGGTGCAGGAGGGAGAACGCTCCCGAAGCTTGAACGATCAAGGCACCAAGGTGGCTGACTCGTGAGTCACTCGGACATTTTCACTTCTGTCACAGTCTGTTATCACAGTTTGTCGCTTTCCCTTGCACCCGACCTTGCTGCTTTCTCTGGTCTTCCTTCTGATTGTTTGCTTTTGTTAAGAACGTTTTAAAGACAAATTCAACGCTTTAAGCAGTGCAGAGCAGCTGGAAAGCCTGACCCAGGTGCATTGCATCCCCTGAAACCCCCACTGAAGCTGCCCCACTCACCAGGTGTTGGCACTCAGGAGGATGGATTTGTTGGTGTGGCCCGAGGGTCTGCTAGGGAAGTTTGGGAGTTTCTGCTCCTGGTACCTGCAGTTTAGCTTTTGCTAAACACAGGGGCTCCCTTGCTGGGCAATAGGGTTCCTTTTGAGCTGTCCTGCTCTGGTTTTAGAGCCTGTGCTGCTGCTTGTGCAAGGAGGCAGGAGAGGTGAGTGTAGATGAGTTTACATTTTCCATTGAGTTTTCTTGGAAGAGGGAGAATTTAGGCTTTAGAGGTTGAAATGAGTTTGGTGAGGATGGTGAGTTGTGCTTCACAAGCACAGGCACTGCTGAGTGTTCCTCAGGACTGAGAAAATGCAAGGCTTGAAGCCTGGCACAGCTTTTCACTTTAACTTTTGTGAAGCTGCCCCAGGTTTTTAAAGGTCTTTAAACTCAGATGGTGCCTGTGTGGGAAACAAAGATGTAGTGACGGGACAAGGGGGAATGGCCTTAAGCTGGGAGAGGGCAGGGATAGATGGGATACTGGGAAGGAATTCCTCCCTGTGAGGATGGGGAGGGGCTGGGCCGGAATTCCCAGAGAAGCTGTGGCTGCCCCAACCCTGGAAGTGCCCAAGGTCAGGTTGGACGGGGCTTGGAGCACCCTGGGACAGTGGAAGGTGTCCCTGCCACGCCAGAGGTGGGCTGGGATGAGCTTTAGGTCTCTCCCAGGCTGTGATTTCCTGCACGGAGCTGGGTGCCTGCTGTGGGCACTCGGCCTCTGTCCTGGTACCTGCAGCTGCTGTGGGGTGTTAACGTGCTCAGTGCACAAATGTGCTGAAAACCAGGCTCTGCTCGGCCCGAGCTTTGGCCACGAGATGGCATTCTCTGAGCTCCTTTTGCTAAGGAAAAGTCGAGCTTGCCATCTTTAGTAATAACAATAATAATTAAGGGGGGGGGGGAAGCCACAAACCCTCCCTGTGTTTTCTGAAGTCTGTGACAAAGCAAGATTTGTGAGGAGGCTGCTCCTGCTCTTGCCCAACAATGGTGCTGCTTTCCGAGAGCTGCAAGGGAGACTGAGGGTCAAGTCCCTTTAAAAAAAAAAAAAAGTGAAATACAGTATTGTGCATCTTGAAATCTGAAACCAAGAAACAGAAGTGCAAGGGAAACAAGGGGGAAAGTCTTGCAATTCCTGTGGACAACTGTTGCAAGTGGAGCTTTGAGGAATACAATATACATATATACCTTTAAAGGTCATTGAATGGCTTTTGTGCAGAAACCTGTGAAATAAAGGAGCCTTGGAAGAAGAGATTTCTTTTTCTCCTCCTCTGTGGATATAATGGCCATTGCAAAGCAGAGCATCTTGAGATTTGGCTTCAAATGTGTCTTCCTAGCAATTTTTACACTCACCTGTGATGGACACAGCGGAAAGAGAGAGAATGGTGGTCCTGCCTGCTACGGAGGATTTGATTTGTATTTCATACTGGACAAGTAAGTCAGTCCTACTTTGTTCTTTTTCACGGAGTTCTTTGACTAGGCAGGAACCGGAACGGCACATGCTGATGCCGAGGAGGTTTTCTTTGGATTTTGGTTTTGTAGAACTCACTGTGTCCCCGAGGGACCTCTGAAACTCCTGACTGCTTGCTTTGTTATTGTTGTGGTAACTTCTTCGGTAGGTCCGGTGCCTGGACCCCGTCGTGCTCTGTAAATCACATCGTTATAAATTTTCCCGATGCGGGAGCTTTGTGTGTACTCGAACTCGAGTGTGCACTCGAGTTTCTTCAAACAGCGGCTGGGAGCGGGGCAGCAGCCGGGTCCGCGCTGCTTTTCCCGTGAGCCGGGGAGCTTGGGGCTCTCAGGACAGCAGGGAGCGCGGAGTCGTTCCCGCAGCATCAGTTCCAGAGCTGAGAACGGGGAGGAAGCGCTCGCCCTCCTGGAGCTGTGCCCGAGCCCCTCTGTCACCCGGGCTGTGCCCTCTGTCCCCCTCCGGAGCCCCTCTGTCCCCCCCCCGAGCCCCTCTGTCCCCCGGGCTCTTGCCCGAGCTCCTCTGTCCCCCCCGAGCCCCTCTGTCCCCCGAGCTCTGCCCGAGCCCCTCTGTCCCCCCCCCGAGCCCCCCTGTCCCCCGAGCTCTGCCCCCCCCCGAGCCCCTCTGTCCCCCCCCGAGCCCCTCTGTCCCTCGGGCTGTGCCCTCTGTGCCCCCCCGAGCCCCTCTGTGCCCCCCCGAGCCCCTCTGCCCTCAGCTCCTCTGCCCAGAGCAGCAACCGCGGGTCAAACCCAGCCCGGAGCGGGGCTGCTCCCTTCGGAAGGGGCTGAATTCAGCTGCTGGGACGGAGAACAGCCGCATTCAAAGAGAGCTTTATTTTCTCTAGCTGAGTCACACTTTCTTTGTTTCTTCTGTCCTTCAAACGCGTGTTTTGACTGTTTAGCTGTTTGTACTGAAGGTAACTCCCCACCTCGCTTTTTCATCGCTGATTGTGACACTGTCATCTCCTTGGCGCTGTAAGAGTGCTGCTTTTTTCAGATGTGGACGGAGCAATGTGGAATCATTTTGTGCTGAGCTTTGGAAAGCTTCATACTAAAGCAATGCAACAATTAAAAAAAAAAGCAACAACAAAACTTAAAAAATACTAGCTGAAATGATTGCCCTGATTTTCTTGATCAAGAATAGTTATTTGGAACCAAAGGCTTGGAAATACTGGCGATTATGCCTGCCAGAGCCATGGCACTGACATTAATAACCATAAATTTCACAGACAGGAAAGTATTTGCAAGTTGCCAAAAGCGCTCACAGATGAAGTTTCTGACTGATCCTCCTGAGTGTTTTGCAGTAGCTCCCACATTCCATTAGTATAAATGACTTGGAATTACATAACCCTTTATTACAAAATACTGGGTAGAATATAAGACTGAGACACTGGCTGCTTCAGTGTGCCAGTTGTCCTGATGCTCCAGGGGAAAGATTTATTTATTTTATTCAGTGGAAAGATCTACCTGGCTTATTCATTTTGCTGCTCTTCAGTTATTAGTTGGAATAACTCTATTGCTACAAATGGAAAAATCCCAAACCCAAACAAACCCAGAGCATGATTTGTACTGCAGAGAGCTTTTGTCAACTGCATTTCCCTGGAAGTTGAAGCAGGATCGAAGGTTTTCTCAAATCCCATGGATGTGCTGTGTTAATGTAACTTTAGCAGGCCCTTAATTCAAATTCTGTGCTGTTCCCTCAGTAAAATCCATGACTTCTGGGCCTTGCTCAAGGGATTATGGATTTGGGTGGAAACATAAGCCTTGGCACAGACTTTAAAGCAGGCAGGCTGGCCCCAGTGTATGTATCAAGGTATCCAACAAAAATCCTGCTTTGACAGTTGCAGAATTCCTGTTTCTGGGATTTTTCTGGTGCAGAAATGAACAGGATCTGATGTAAAAATTTCCTTGGTCTCCAGTGGAATTTGGAGGAGCATTGTGGTTTTTCAGCTGTTCCTGAGTACAATACACCATTGGGCCTGGTTGTTTAACCTCTGAGGAGAGATTTACTGTGGTGGAGTTGGTTATCCCATATCCTTTAACACTTTCATGGAATCGTAGAATGGTTTGAGTTGGAAGGGTCTTCATAGATCATCTGGTTCCACCCCATGCCACGGACAGGGAACCTTCCACAGACCATGGCTCTTGTCCTTTGATTGCAAAATCTCAAACTGCGTCTATTTTCTCAATTTAGTCTCAACCTGTGTGTTATTTAGAGTAGCTGTGTGTTATTTAGAGTAGCTATTTGCTGTTTCAGGTACCCTTGTGTGCTCTTTGCTGTTTGGGTTCTGAAGGAGTAACACCTGAGTCTTCTCAGCAGCCTTCTGCTGCAGCCTGTGCGTGTCACAGGGGTCGTTCCTGTGGTGGGCAGATAATGGGAGGGTTCCTGCCCACGTGCAGAAAACACGCAAGGAACTGTACATGTGTGAAAGAAATCTTGGCTCTGAGAGGTCCTTGGCAAAATGAAGCAAGGAATCCAAGCTGTTTCCTGTGATCCCTTCCTCAGCCAGGCAGTGGATCTGTTTTTAACCAGTTGCGCTGAAGCGAAGCTCCTGCTCTGGAGAGGCTGATGTTTGCTCCTTTGAGAGTAGCTTGAGTAGATGTAGTATTGCCACTTAAGCAGGATTCCAAATCCAGATTTGCACTCAGAGTGTGGAAGACACAGGACCCCAGTGGGATGGAGACAGGCGGACCCCAGGCAGGGAGCCTGAGCCTCGGGATCCGCTGCTTCCCCTGGGAAAGTGAGCCCTGGAGCAGAGCCCCCCCAGCACTCAGAGCGCTGCAGAATGCTCCTGCTGCTCTCAGAGGAACAAACACAGGCCTCAAGTAGGGAATGGTGACACTCAGTGTCTGCAGAAAGAGATTCAAAACCATCTCTGCTCTTCTTTGGCCTAGGGAGTGATTCCCTGGGTTTCTTTCCAGGATCACACGCCCGCATCCAGAGCGAGGTGTGCATTTTGTTGGGATGGCAGGGCCTTGCAAGGATGTGGAGGGATGGTTTTCCTCTGTGTTAGCCTGAGGGGTGCCAGCAAGGCAGGGTGGAGAAATTTGTGCATTTTTGTGTCTTTTTGCTTGTTGCCTGAAGGAGCATAATTAACTCCCAAGCCTGCCAAGGGCAGGCAATTGCAGTGAGCTGAGCTCATGCATGAAATCCTTGCCAGTCAGGACCTGTGGATGTGTTTTTTACCCAGTGATGCACCTTAGGTAACCATTCCTTGGTAAAAGGAATGGGCAGGAGCTTCCTTCCAGCCAGGATGAGTGTGTGCCTGCAGCACTCTGCGCTTTATCTGCTGACTGATGTAAATTAAGTCCATGGCTACTTGTTTATTAGTTGGTTTTTTGCATACCCCCTGCCAGTCAGGAGGAGAAGAATGTTCTTGGACTGAGACTGGGCTTAGAGGCTTGTCCTGCTCTGAACTGAGCCTCTGTGGACCCTATGACCTCCAGTGTTTGGCAGTGTCCGCAGTGAGCTGTCTCGTGTGAAGCGTGGCACGAGATAACAGCGTTTCCTCAAAGAATTGCATCACCTCTCAGACCTCTTTGTGCTATGGAGGGCTTTCAGGATCTCTCCTGAAGTGTTTGGAAAGACAAAGGACACTTCTTGGCTCATTTGTGTTATTTTTGAAGAGCTCAATAAAGAGATGCTCCACAACTTCTTAGGTAAATGTCATCTCTGAGAGCCGTGGGACTTCCTGGAGTTAGTCCAAAGCCATGAAAGCTTAAGGAGATTTTTCAATCAACATCAGCCTCTGAACCAAGTGTGTTTATGTCCTTCGGTCAGCTGCAGAGCACATAACACATGGGAGGCCTTGGTGTAAGAGTGTGGCCTTGGTTCTGTGACTCTCCTAGTTTGTGAACTGAATAAACGCCCGGGTATTCTGAGAAGGTGCAACAGCAGAAATGGAAAAGTGGAGTCTAAAAAGTGCAAAAAAGACCAAGTCTAGGGAGGTTTGAGTTCTTTGAGCAGCTTTGGATTCTGGAGCATCTTGTCCCAGTGAGAAGGAAGAAGAACCTGCTGAAGGCAGGGCTTGGCCAGAGCGTGGCTGGAGCCACTGCAGTGTCTCTCTCTACACTTGCATTCCCTTTAGATGTGCAGAATGCCAGTGGAGCTGACCACAGAATGGATCACTCTCCTGTTAAAGAGAACAGTTTACTTAGGTTTAATTTCCATTTATTGGGCCCTTCTCCAGAAGAGATTTTGGCATCCTTACGATGAGCCTTTTCTTAATTTGCAAATTTATAGCATCAACGATTCAGCTGCAAAGCGTTGGCTCGCTGATCTTCTTGTTTCTTTTGGGAATATGAAGAGAGAACTATTTGAAAATTGGCTTTTCTTATCTTACAGTTAGACTTTAGAAATGCTTGTCCTACTCAGAGTTCTTGGCCTGCCTCACTGTACAAGGGAAGTCTTTTACAGTGTGGTTGCTGAATGACACAGCTTGAGGAGGTGGACACTGAGCTAATGCTGGTTTTGTAAACGTTGTACTGGCTGCAGGAAGGTTGGTGGTATTGGGTTTGTCCATTTTATGCCAAGTGAAGGACGTAAGAAGTCTGAAGTGTGTTAAGTGTGTTTCAGAAAATGCATTTTATGTACAAGGAGTGCTTTTTTAAGTGCAGACCTGGGCATTTCTGGCCCCTGAAACCAGAGGGAGAAATGAACTCCAGGCAGACAGAGCTGTCTGGCTCAGGTGGGAATGGCTGTGCAGGAAGGAGTGATGTGTGGTCAGCAAAAGTGTGGCTTTCCGTGTTTTCTGGAGACTGATAGACCCTTGCTATAAAGTCAAGTGTTTCTTGTATGCCTCTCATAAAGACAATCAATGCTTCTTTTCCAGGCCAGTTCTAGGAAATGATTTGGGCTATTTGGCATTGTTGGGACTGGAGTGCCTGTGGTGTTCAAGGTCTCAGAGTTATCCCATACATCCAAGGGGAATTTGCACCTGGGGCTGGGCTTTGTGTGTCTCTGTTCTATCAATTTACAGTTGGGATGGGGCAGGAGTTCAGTTTCCTGTCTGAGAGCAAGTCCTGATGCACCCCACCCCTCATCTCTTATGACGCCAATTTTCCCACCGTCTGTGGTTTAACTGGGCTGTCAAGACCTTTGCTATTGGTGTTCCCTTAGCCCTCTTTGACACACGTTTGTGAGGACAACAAGCCACGGTGTCTTGTCCTGGTCTGACGAAAGGGAGCTGAGAAATAATTCAGCACGAGGAGCGTTTGCTTATGATCACGCCTGCTCTGCCCCTGTCCCACCCCAAGCAGGGTGTCTGTAAGGCCATCCTCAGAATGATGCTTTTGGGATCTTTGTGCAGCAGGAGCTGGCGGGGTCACAGTTTGTGCACAGGGCCCGGACGCTTTTGTACCTGAGCAAAGGTGCTCAGTGCACGGACAGACTGGGGTCACACAGAGAAAGAACAGCTCCAGGAGTTGTGGAGCAGGAGGGAAAGGCCAAGGCTCCTCCTGAATGGCTGTGAAGGCAAAGCAGGTGTGGGGAAAGGGGGCAGGAAGTGTCTGTGGCCCACACGATGAGCTCTGCGTGCTCCCCGTGCTTCTGCAAGGGCAGCAACGCCCTGAGCAGCCAGACTGGGGTGGCTGCACCAGGCTGGGGGAGCCTGCTCTGGCTCTGCACTGAGGCACAACAGAACAGCTCAGATGCCTTTTCTTCCTGTGAAGTGAAAAACCATCTCAAGTGTTCATCTTTTCTTCCTCAGGCTGCAGATCAATGAAGTTTCTGTTAAAGCTGGAATGGTTATTTCCCCTATAAATATTTCTAATTGTACTCAATGAATTAAATAAGTGATGACACATTTATTTTCCAACTCTAGGAAGGAAATTTTTTCCAATATTAATATTCCAGTGTTCATAGAAGTGTTTATGCCAGAAGGGGCATTTTGTGCTGAAAGATTCTGATTAACCTAATTTTTTCCTCGTTCTTACAACATAAAGAAGAATAATTCAATCCCATTATGGCCCATGGTTTATTCTCCTGAGGAGCGAAATTAGTTTGTTTTGTCTTTAACTGAGGTGTGAAAGAATTAACCAGAGCAGTTGAGACGTGGACTAAGGTGTTTTACTTTTCATAGTCTCTGGCACAGTGGAAGCACTGGAGAAGTTCAATAATCTGTTCCTCCAACTGCATGCAATTTTCAGAATGCACTTGAGCTTAAAGCTCTGTGTAATGGTTTGGAAGTGAGTGGGTGGAATTAATCTGAAACACTGTGCAGAGGGACAGCTCTTCTCTCACATCAGGTTTATTTGGTTAAGGCCATGTTAAGGTCCAGCCTAACTGCCATAAGCTGCTGCCAAGGGTAGCCTCAAACACTTGCATGGGGTGGGAATTGTTCTTGCTTTTAAAGTTAAGTGGGAAATGTCAATTACAGTTTGATCTCTCTTTAAAGGAAGAGTATGGGCAGTGAGTGTTGGACAAAATGAAGCAAATGCCTCGCTGAGCAATGTGTGACAGAACATATGGCTGGGAAAACTTAAACTGATGTGTCCTGTGATCATTGTGTCCCTAGATCAGGAAGTGTCCTGCACCACTGGAATGAGATCTATCATTTTGTGGAACACTTGGCCCGCAAGTTCATAAGGTAAGGAGGGCTGCCGGTCCCTGGGTGGGATCTGAGGGGGTGCCAGGCACTCCCAGTCTCAACATGTGCTGCTTCCCACTGGGGGCTGTGGTGGAGAAAGGGCTCTTGATGCTTTTCTCAGATCTCCCATGGACTGCTCTTCCGCACATTTCTGTTCTGTGGGAGATGGGGGACATAAGCCAATTCCGTTTATGCCTGCCTGCCTTCCATGGATCAAACCGTGTTTCTGTGGGGGAGGGATCCTCCTGTCTCTGGGCTGCTGCCCGAGGTACAGAAATTTGGGGCTGCAGGGAGAGCCTGTGGCTGTAGCTTTCAGGCTCTGGATGAGGAATCCCTCGGGATAGGGGATGGAATGTGTTGGGACGAACATAACGAGCCTTCCCTCATCTCCGTGGGGACACCAGGGCGCATTTAAGCCTTTCTTGCTTTAGCAATCCCAAGGTTGTGATGCAAGTGTTCTTCACACCTTTTACAAGGATTCCCCAAGGTTTCCCTCGACTGAGAAGGCCCAGGGCAAAATACATTTTCCTGCCTGCTCGTGTCTTCCATCCTGTTGAGTTGTAACGGGGACGGCAGAGTGTCCTGCGTGGTTGTGTTGCGCACACAGCAAGCTCTGCTCTGGATCGCCAAATTAATTCACTTTTTTTCCTCTCCCCCAGCCCTCAGCTGAGGATGTCCTTCATTGTTTTTTCAACTAGAGGGACAATTCTAATGAGGTTAACAGAAGACAGGTAAGAAGAGGTTTAAAGGTCAACAGCAGTTTTTGTGTCCTTGTAGCTTCCTCCGCCTTCCTTGCCCGGTGATTTCCAGCCCACTGGGAACAGTGCTGTGGCACCTCCGTGCCTCTCAGTTTAATTGATAGAGTCACGTGCCCATTCTCACACACTGGAATGCACTAAGGCCTCTCAGGGCAGAAGTTGCCTTCTTAATTTCAACTTCTAAGTGTCCTTCTGTCAGCTGTCAGGGTTTTGGCTCACACCGGTTTCGTTGACGGAGTCTGCACTCCCCGGAGATTCAGGCTTTTGTCAGAGACTCAGTGCCTGTGAAACATCCTCTGGGAGCTTCTTCTGCAAACAAATAGGTGAAGCTCCCTTCCCATAAAAACAGGCTTGGAAGCCAGAGGTGGCACCCACACTCCTGGGCTAGAGGGGAATGTGATTTCCTTGAAGGGCTGAAGGTATGTCAGAGACAAACAGCGTTTGGGATGGAGTGCAAGGGTGTGGATTTTTTGGCAATAACAGTTTGGTTGCCTTGTTTGTGAAGTGTGTTCCTGCCACCCCCTTCCAGACCCCCAAGTTAATCCCAGTAAAATCTATGGGATGGATTTTTTTTTTTTTATTTTATTCTGACTTCCAAGGAGAGCTGGATGAGGTCCTTAAATCACTCTCGCTTCCTCTGTTAACTTCATTGCCACGTGGAGCAAAAATATATGTACCACATGTGTAGGGTGTATAAGTCAGCATGTGTTTTACGTATTGGATGTCTGAAATCACATACCAGAGCAGCTGCCACGGGAGGAAGCTGGCTGCCTTCCTACAGAGCACTGCACACACACACCAGCCTTGAAAACGTCCTTAAACCCAGCCAGCCTCAGCATCTCCTGCCACTTACTGCAGCAACAGGGATCAGGAGAATGAGCCATATTTGTTTAACTGGGTGCCAAAGGAAAACCTGTTCCCTGCCTCTTGCTGTGTCCCACCCCATGAGCAAACCCCATTGCAGAGATCTCCTTTCTGCTCAGGCTCTGAACTGCGGGACTGCAATGCTTCCCATGTGGAAATATATTCCATATTTACCCAGCTGTCCCAGAAATGTTGGCTGGGAGCAGGATATTGATATGGCATTAGTCTCAGAGCCAGCTGAGTGCAGAGCTGCTGGGGTTTACTGGGCACTGACAAGCAAGGGGTGTGCTCTGATTTAGTTCACGCTGGCCTCCCTCACCTGGGAAACTGGAGCAGTGGGAGAACCTCTCCTGCCTTGTCCCTGCCTCTGTGTGGTGTTTCAGCATCTGAATGTGAGGGCTGAGGGTGCTGAGTGTTCCTTTTGGGAAAGCTCTGTGTGTCTAATGGGACTGGACTGACAGATTTTAAAGACTTTTGCTGTGTATGTTAAAATTTCAGTGTTTACCTCTGAAAAATAGTTTTGATCACAGGAAATGCTCCATTTTATATCAAGCTTTGGTTCGGTATGTGCATGGGTGCCTGAGAGGAGGAACCTTGTAACAGTGTCTAACTAGTCTGGGATATCACAGGTACAAAATGGGTTCTTGGAAGTTGGATAATTCATCCCTTGGCAAAAGCAGCCAGTCTTTGCTCCCCAAGGAGTCACTGCTGTGCAGACTGAGCAGTGTCAGTGCCCTGCTGCAATCAGCCTCACAATGTGAGCTCTGAGGGTGTGATCATACAAGCTGGGCTTTCTTAAGTGGTTAAAAAACGTAGAGACAAAGCTGACTTCTGGCATGCCTTTGTGGCCCTGCCTGCAGTGACTTCATCCCTTTCCCATGGAGATTGTGCAGTTTGCTCAGATACTCCCCACACACTGCAGGGTTTTATCTTGCATTAAACACTCCTGGCCTGTGCTTGGCTTCCAGAGTTTGGTGTCTGCCCCTCAGTGGAGCAACAAATGACCATCCACCCCACAGAGCCTGCAGCCGAGCTGTCACTGTGCCTGGCACTCCTAGAAAGGATTAAAACACACACCCTGGCTCACAAAAAGCCATTGGGAAAGGCTTCAGTCTTCAAGTCAGTTTGACCAGGAACTGAAGATGCAGCGTCCACATAAACTGGGGTTGCCAGGACGGTCTGAGAGTGACATTTTTTGTGGCTGTTTGATGGTGTTTGTATACTCAAGTCAGCAAACGTGTGAGGAAAGTGAGCCAGATGCAAGTCAGCTGCTGAGGTTTGACCAGGGAATATTTACTTAGGAAGAAATGTATGAAATGTGTGGATGTTGACCTCGGAGGTGGTGCTGTGATGCCTTCCCCAGGCTGTGGGAACACTGGGAACACAACTGCTCTGTGTTCCACATCCTTAGAGAGGTATCTACCCCGTGTAAACACTGGGTTAACTCTTTCTCCCACCCCTCTGTGCCTGGCTCTGCCTTCATCTGGGTGCCAGGATATCCTGGTGGCTTTGCTCCTGGATCTAACAGAGTGCCTGCCTTCATTCCAGGGAGCAGATCCGCCAGGGCCTGGAGGAGCTGCAGAAGGTGCTGCCAGGAGGGGACACGTACATGCACGAAGGATTTGAGAGGGTAACCGGTGCAGGCTCGGTGCCTGGGCAGCGTCTGCTGCTCCTCAGGAGCTGTAGAACACGGGGGGCTGGTTAAAAACTCTCTGCTGGGTGGGAAGCTGTCAGTCCCACCTGGGTCTGCACTCCTGTGACAGTGGGGTGAGGCCACAGCTCACACCTGGGGTGGCCAAATAAGTGCAGATGTTATTGCCTGCTCTGACCTTCTCCTTCTGGGTGTATTTTTTACATCTTTTACAAGCGCAGGAGTTTCTCTAAACCTGAACTCCTGCACTCCCACCTCTGTCCTACATGAGGTCTTTGGGAGGACTTTGAACTGTCTGCCCATTGCAAGTGCTGCCCCATCACCGAGATGTGAACACACAGCAGAGCCTCAGCTGACAGAGCTGTTGGTTTATCTGCAGTTGGAGCAGTCGATCTGGAGGTGCTGGGGAATATTTATCATTGGGCCCAGGATGTTTCTCAAGGATGGAAGTGGATGGGGTTTCCAGAGGGGAGAATAGTGGGAGACACCACTGGGGCTGGTTTGACTGAGAAGACCTTGCAGGGGTTCAGTCAGAACCCTGGGCAAGAGCCCTGCTCTGTGAATCCGGCGTCTGAAAGCAGAGCTCGTGTGTAAACTGCCAGCGTGGCATCCTCACTGCCACTGACCCTTCCTGTCTGGTGCACGTGCAGGTGTTCGTGGGGTCTCATCCTTGATTTATTGCTAATAATCTTCTGATTTAATTTCAGGCAAGTGAACAGATTTACTACGAAAATGTTCACGGTGAGAGACTTTCTCGATCCATTGAATGTTTTTTTCCTCTTTCTTTTTGACTGATAACTTTAACAGATTTGAAATGCAGCTTTGCTGTGGGAAGGGTGGGGGTGGCTTCTATTCTTGCAGGAATGTGATGCTAGTCAGGGTAGTATTCCTGAGAGGGGAAAAGAACAAGTGGAGCTTTAAGGAGCTGGAATTGAAGTGTTTCAGGCCAAAAGTGAGAAGCCAGGCTGGCTGCAGGTGCCCACCCTCACCAAAACTCTCTGGTACCTTACTTTTTCTTCCTTCTTCTGAAACACAAGTACATGGAGAAGGTGTTAGGTAAAAGATTTTTTAACCAGCAATTATTAAAACCAGCAGTAAGTGCAGACAACTGGAAAAATGTTTGCCCTTTCCTTCCGTGTAATTGATGTGAAAACTTTCTGGTTAGGAAGGGAAGGCTGCAAGGTTTAATGATGTTCCTGAAAAGTTACTTAGGAATCTTGAAGATTTTAGGCCCTTTTCCCACCATCTCTGTTTAAATCCCAACTGAGCTTTTTATCACAAGCTGAAAAAACCCCTCTGGATTTCTTGAATTGACAGCATTCATAAAATCAGGAGCTAACCAGGAACAAATTGCATTGGGTTTTTGATGGCTGCAGTCTCATTTACTGGTCTGAAGCACCACCACAGTTATGCCCTTTGAGTGTGCTCACTGGCAGGATGTGTTCTGAGGTGGTTTAACAGGCAGAGCCCAAGCCAAGGGACTGAAGAGGTTTGTGTGTTCAGGTTACAGAACTGCCAGTGTCATCATTGCGTTGACAGATGGAGAACTCCACGAAGATCTATTTTTCTACTCGGAGAGGGAGGTAAGTGACTTACACATTTGTAGTCAGGGAGACAGTGCAGTGTCTGGGCTTGCTGCTGTGAATGCAGAAGATAAGAAAAAGCTCCACTTTGGTGCTCTGCAGACACGAATCTGAAGGAAAACCATTGACAGCAGCAGCCTCTGACATCACAGCTGAGCCTGTTCGCGGGAAAGGAGAGGGGTTAAAACTTCCAGTTAAAAATAAACACCAGAAGAAGGAATTGTTCACAGCGGAAAAGTTTCAGTATTTACTGGATTGCTCTGGGAAATGCTGAATATTCTCACTTTCACTTTTTTTTCTCCCACAAAAAGTATTGACTGCAGAAAGAGGATGGCTTCTGTCACACCAGAAAATCTTTCAGATCATCCAATCCAACATTTCCACAAATATTTCCAAGATTTGAGCACATATTCTCAACATCCCCATTAAATTAGTGAGCTGTGCAGAGTGCCAGCTAAGCAGTGGGGTGAGCACTGCCAGCTTTGCTGCAGAACGTTCCCGCTGCTGTCCTTTGGCCAGTCCTCCCTGAAGAGATGAGCAATTGGCACTTGTCAGTCAAACAAACCAGGATGACCTAAGCTTGGAAGTTGGTATTCTGCATGAATTTGCTGTGGACAGAATTTTTCCTCTCAGTCTGTCCAAAGTGCAGCATTAAATCCAATAACAACAAAAAGAATGGGTTTGTAGAGTAAAACCAATATTTCTCTAGCAAACGTCCTGAATCTCCAGTTCCCCTCCTTATGGTTCGTCTCTTTTTATTTCCCCTCTGAAATAAGAAATCCACAAGAAAAGCAAGTTTGTTTTTAGAGGTGGATGAACAAGTTGAAAGGTCAGAAGTGTTATATTTGTTTTGGTTTGGGGAGGAGCAGTTATGGGCTGGTAGAAGGGGATCCTGAACTCGGCACTCACACTGTGAGTTGCTGCAGTTGTTTGGGTTGAAGCTTCCCAGGGTAAAACTGGAATGATGCTTTTCTGCTAAAAAACCACTTTGCTGGTGAACAACTTGCATTGCTGCAGTCTTCCCACACAATCTGACTTGCTACCATCTCTTCTGGGAAGGAGTTTTCAGCCAGGTTGGGTGATCTTGTTCCACTGAAATACAATTAAATGGCTAAATTCATCTTAGGCATTTGGAGCAGTTGCCTTTGGAATGGTAAATGCAACTTCAGTGAAACAGCCTGGGAAAATCAAACCTGGGGATGCCCTCCCTTTAGATCAGGATGCTGTGTAAGCACTGGGAGTGATGCAGTTTTAGGGCAGGGGAACGGAGTCTGTCTCTCACCTCTGGATATCACGAGGCCCGGCACACCTGTCTGAAACAGAAAACACAGAAGCATTTTAGGTTACTGTTATACTGGGATGTGCCCTAAATGATGAAAAGAAAATTGATTTAGCCTGTCTGACATCTTTTGGGAAGCTGGAGGAGCTAGAAAGGCGAAGTAATTAGGTTTTAAAAATCCACCAAATACCTTGGGTGTTGCTTTACTAAACAACAGCAACTCTAGCAGCAGATGAAACCTGATTTTACAGAATCAGGGAGGAAAACTTTTCAGGTCCTCTTTTGATAAGCTCCCCCTTTGCTCCCTTTACAGAGAAAGAGTAGATTTATGACTGAGAGCTTTCAGGAAGCTGCATCCCACCCCATGGGTAACCTTGTCCTGCCTCCTCTCCCCGTTCCAGGCGAATCGCTCGCGGGACCTGGGAGCCACCGTGTATTGCGTGGGTGTGAAAGACTTCAATGAGACCCAGGTGAGGGAGGCCTCGTGGTCCCTGAGTGCTTGGCAAAGCTGGGACAGGGGCACACAGCCCTGAATCCCCTGCTCAAGGCTCCTCAAGGGGTTTTCCTCTCCTTCCCTTGCCTGTCTGCAGTGACCGCCTGACGTGGCTGGGTCTGGTGTTGGCTTTAGGTCCCTTTCGGTCTGAACCTCCAGATGTGCAGAGCTGCCCCTCTGCCTGCCCCAGCTGCTCTTGCTGATGCTGGAGAACAGCAGGGGAAAAGACAGGGAGGACAGCAAATTGTCTGGCCTGAGCTGGAGGCAGGAAGAAGTTGTGGGGATGGTTTTTCCCCATAAAACTGAAGTCTGGCCATACAACACTTCGGCTTCAGTGCAGCTTTTTCTTTCAGGGGAAAACTGTGCTGTGAAAAGCAAAGAGCTTCATTAGTGATGAATATTCCACAGTGTTTTGTCTGACTTCTAAATTTATCATATGAATGTTGGTATGTCCATGAATTATATTTCACACAGTGACATTTTTCTGACATGAGTGAAGCACTTGCACAGCCCCATTGCACTGAAGAGGAGGCTGAAAGACTTTTTCCAGGTCTTCAGCTTTCAGAAAAGGAGTCAAACCACCCTTGGTTTAGAACAATCTCCCTTGAATCAAACCCAGAGACTGGTGTAACCCAGAATAGTCATAGAAGAAGCAAAGAGGGAATAAAAATGGCACAGAGACCAGACCTAAAGCAGCAGACCTCAGGCAGCTGCTCCTTGAAGGCATTTAGGTGGTGAAAAAATTAATTGGAATTAGATGGCAGTGCCTGAAGCCCCAGAATGGACGAGGAGGCGGAATGAACTGAGGGAGCTGTAAACACCCAGCTTTTTACAGCAGCTTCTGCAGCTCCCAGCCAGCAATGAGCTGCTTTCCTGCCCTTCCTGGAGCAGCAGGGGAAAGCTGCCCCAGGATGGGTCTGGATGCAGAGCAGGGGTTGGAGAGCTGGGAGCTCTGAGTGGCAGGAGCTGGACAGGAGCAGCCCGTGGGGTTTGGGGAGGAACGTGAGGCTGCTCCGCTGCCTCCAGCCTGCAGAGCTCCAGGAAGCTCCAGAGAGGCCTGCTGGGCTGGGGGTACCTCTGCCAGGGGAGATTTACTGGAACAAACCTTGGCCTTGCAGGCTCGAATTGAGCCTGCTCCAGCAGATGCATGGAGAGCTCATTACTGCTGAGCTGGGCTTGGATTTCTGCCTTAACCCTTGGCGTGCTCTTGGCAACTGAACCTGCAGGCAGCTCTCTGCAGGTGCTGTCCTGGCTCCCCTTATCTCACCACCGCCTCAGGAAGGCCCCTCGTCCTCACCACGGAGCTCTCCGAATGCTCCTCTGAGACCTTCCAACCTCCACTCAGAAAACATCTCCTGTCATCTCCCTGCTTCCTTCTCTCTGATGGTTGAACATGGGACCAGTAGACAAAGCTCTGTCCTGACAGGGAAGGTGAATCAGGCCTGTATCTCCACGTGGGACGGAATTTCAAAGAATCGTGGAAGAATGAAGGTTGGAAAAGACCTACATGATTATAGGGTCCAACCTATTTTGGGTGCACCCTTTGCCCTAAAGATCACTAGACCAGAGAAAGCCACGTTCTGTCTCGTCCCCAAGTCTGTTCTGATCCCTGACACAGAGCTTTATAAAGTCAATCAGGCTGACAAGATAAACTTTTTACTGCTTAATAAACCATAATACAGTGGCAATCCAGAGAGAGTAGCTGAGTATTTGAGGGTTTTATTTGCAAGCGAATTAATGTGGCAAAGTCTTAATTTGCTGCCTGCTGGCTAATTGATCTCGTTCTTTGCATTTCTGTTTTATTTCCTCTCCCCACTGTGTCAGCTGGCCCGGATTGCTGACAGCAAAGATCACGTCTTCCCAGTGAACGATGGGTTTGAAGCCCTGCAGGGGATCATAGACTCTGTGAGTATTTTCACTCGGTGTTTGCACTTGTGCACGTTGGTGTTACCCTGCACAGCTCAAGGTTTGGTTTTCCTGTGTTCACAAGAACCTGCTGAGAAATCACTGGATCCTTTAGCCCAAAGGAACCAGCCTTGGTTTGTACTGAAATGCTACTTCAAGGCTGAGTTTATCAGCAGGTCCCTGGGTTTCCCTGTTCCCAGCTCCTGGCATTTCCTGCGGGGATTGGGTGCAGCGCAGAAGAGCTCACCCACTTCAGTGGCTGAGCTGATTCCATTGCTGCCCGTGGCTACACAGGGTGGGAAATCCGTCTGGGGCCCCGCGTGTTCTCATTGTGGGGCTGCTTGGGTGATAAAACCCAGATGAAAGCTCCAACGTGGAGCTGGGGAGGGGGGATTCACTGGGGGGCTCAGATTTCTCTGTTTACAGTGGTTACACACTATTTGGACAATGCAATTCCAAGCAAAACCATTCCCTCAGCACAGGCTCAGTTTTCCCTGGTGCTCTTGCATGGACGTGGAATACAATCCCTGGCTTATTGGTTTTCCTGGCGCTGTCTGAGCGTGGATCTACTGCCTCAGCTCTCTTGGACCATCAGGTGTTGCATGTCATTTAAGAAAGCAACAAAACAACAAAAAAGCAATAGTTTTCTTCCCAGCCCTGCATTCCCTTTGCAGCTGTTTTTAATGAATTCCAGCAGCAGCTCTGACTCCCCTTCCAGTTGTACTGAACAGAGTGGGAAGACTTCAGCCTCCAGGCAGGCAGTCAAGAACTGCTCCAGCTGACTGGTGCAAGATTTCCCAGCTTGGGAAGGAGGGTCACAGGGAAGTGCAATTGTACAGTGATGATCTGTGACCTGAGCACTTGCACTGGAGTGGAGTCATTGCAGTAGCCTGGGGAGAAGGGAAGTGGTTTTGTGAGTGAAAGGAATGACAAGGAGGACATTAATCACTCCAGAGAATAACAAACAATCTGTAGATTCCTGTTCTAGCTGGAAAATCAGGTCCCTCTTTCCTACTTTTCTCATGCTTGCCAAAAGCACCCCTGGAGCAGACGAAGGCTCTGTGGTCACAGGGAGCGTTAATGGCGGAAGGGCCCTGGGATCTGGAGAACCCTTTCAGTTCCTGTGTCAGGGCTGGCACAGCAAGGATGCTCAGCCACGTGGAGAGGGGACTGACCAGGCTACAACTGCTGGCTGGTGTCACAGGGGAAGGGGAGATCCAGTGATGAGCCTGGGGAGAGGAGTGCTTGAATTAACTCTGGAGATGTGGAGACCTGGGTTAGTGTGGGTCTGCAGGGGTTTGGTGTGAGCTGCCCTGACTTTCCCCTCCTGCCCTGTCCTGAGTGGGTCTTTCTCAAGCCTCTGAGTGTGCAGAGGTGGTGCACTTGGAAGTCCCTCTGGAATAGGGAAGAGGGTGGGAGCTGGGAGTGGTGGAGCTCGGGGCTGGCCTCAGCTGGGCCCCTGGATCTGCTGAGCAAAGATGTTCGGGGTGGTGGGGCTGGGACTGTTCCTGAGCACCTGCCCCTCCTGTTCTGTGGGAGCCAGAGAGCTGGGAGTGAGCAGCTGCAGGGAGATCTGCTCCCGGCGTTCCGGGAGGGATTGTCTCCTCCAAGCACCACCAAGCCCTGGAGATGGTGCTGAATTGAGAGGAGAATCCAATCCCACACTGAGGTCATGCTCAAAACCTGATGCTTAAGCTGTGAGCTGAGGGTGTTCAGCGCACTGTGGGGTACGGTCCTTTCTCTCCTGTGAGTTCCAGTGTGACTTTTTTATTAAGCAAACCAATTTCTTTTTCTGCCTCATCGTGCAAAAGCCACTGCTAAAACTCCAGCTTCCCCCTGGTAATGACTGAGTGATTTGAATTTGTCAGGAGGGAACAATGTGGAGCAGAAGCAGATTTGATTGATTGCTGCAGGCTAGGAAACTAATGGAAGGAACTGAATTATTTTATTAAATTTTCCTTTGCTATGAAAAATTTCTGCTGATCAACCTGTCAATTTAAAGCAAATGAAGCAAGTCTTAGAAGTAAACCTGAAATTCAACTTTGTCTCCTGCCCAGTATGGCTTTGGTAGGAGTGCTGGGGGCAAGGAACGTGAAGCAACATGAAAGTCAGGATGGGATCCTGTCATCACCTTGCTTTGAGCCTGTAACAGGAGCTGCCTGAGGAGCAGTTCTTGGAACAGGAAAGCTCCCTGATCCTTGCCATGTGTTAAACCATGGCACCAGCCTGGAACTTACCTCAGAGCTGTAATCGTGGGTCCCTTAGCGAGGGGTCTGAGAGCTGCAGGAAGCCTCAGGAAGCAGTTGTGATGGGTAAGAAATGAAGTAGCATGGAGTAGCCTGTGGCACTGTCTCCCATCTGTATGAATTGCACACAGGGTTCATCCTTTCAAGTTTAATGTCTGTGTGCTGCTTTTGGATCCTCTTGCAGTGGTGCTCAGCTGCTCTCAGTGTTTTTCAGGTCCTGCCTCAGCTCTTAGGATTGATGTGGCAGTTCAAGGTGCTCCTTCACCCCAGGAAGTTTTAGCTTGGCAATGCACTGAGTACTTCTGTTCCACCAGTGTTTCCTGGGGCAAACTGCAGTGCTGGAAACGTGGGGGCTTTGCAGGTGTGAGCATCAGTGAGGAACGTGGTGATGGCTTTGTGTGCCCATCCTGAGCCGTCTGTTCAAGCTTCACTGGCAGATGAGAAACTGCAGATTCCCCGGTGCAGGGAGAGGGGTGAGGCCCCCTGAGTGGGGCCAGGGATGAGAGAAAGTTAATTCCAAACACGTCCTGTAAGTGCAGAGTCCATAATGGACACAGAACATGTGCATCAGCTGATAACCCCTAGCCTCAGCTGCACAGTGTTTCTTGTTAATTTTAATGGCATATGATCAGCTTTCTACTTCTTTCTTCCCCCAAATGCATCTTTAAGAAGGACTTAAATGTATTTATTTTACTTAGCTCATCTAGATATTATTGGACAGGAAACACTTCATAAATAAATGGCTGTTTTGTAATTGGCAACAGGCTTTGGTGTTCAGTAATCGAACAGAGCTTGCTAACGAGCACCAGGCTGCAGATCATTCCCACTAGTGCTAATTAGGCAGTAACCTTCTATCCCACTTCAGCATCCTGTTTGCTAATTAGAATTCCCAAATTTGGTGAAAAGAATGTATAAGGAATATGCAGCTGCTGTGGTGAAGGGATCTGGCTGTGTGCTCATTGTGAGGCGAATATCAAGTGAAAGCTTCCAGCAGCTGCAGAATTTCCCTCCCCTTCTTCCCTTTGTCCCCAGAAGGGCCCAGTGACCCGCTGGGCCTCTCCTGGCCCTGAGTGCCTCACCTGGCAGAAAGGTGAAAGAGTCAGGAGGTTGCATCACCACCCTTCCATGGGATTTGCTAAGCCAGACCTCAGGGATGAGCTGCACCTCCAGCCCACCAAGGCTGTGCACGCAGAAAATGACAGGTCTGATGAAATCCACAATGAAGGCATTGAATGCTTTCTGAATGTATTTTTTAATGAGGAAGAGACATAAAGGAATTTTTTTGTAATAGTTCCTCTGCCTTTTGCAATAATTCTGCCTGATGTTCACTTCAAGTTAGGGTGTGTGCTTGGAGCATTGGAAACTTAATCTAAATCAAAATAAATATTGCAATTGGCACTGTAAAAGTGTTTAAGGCCAGTTTTTTATAGTCATGTAAAGGGATTAGACTGGACTGGGAGATCCGCATCATCTAACTGAGACACCTGCTATTCCCCCATCCGAGCTGCCTTACAGCAGAATGTTTGCAAATAGCTGAGTAGAAATCACAAATCTCAAATTTAACCATGTGGAGTTTTACTTTGTTAAAAAAAGTATTGATTGTATTTTACATTCTTTGTGTTTTTCCTTATTCTGCCTTTAAAATTCTTCTAGTCCTTCTCAGTTCTGTTCTCAACTGTTGACTTTCTCTTTTTTTCCACTTGACAGTGCCTGTAAAACCTTGTTCCTGCAAATCTTCTCTCTCCTCACCTGTCAGGCTGCCACCAACTCAGACCGTCCTGCTTCCTTCAGCCCCTTGGTACTTTCAGCCCTGCCTCCTGAGTAACTCAGACTTCTGTTTAAATGTTTTAAAAAGCAAAGCCTGGCTCTCTGAGTAGCTTTGGCAATTAGGTATTTGAGGCAGGGAGCTGTGACTGTGGAGAAAAAAAAAAAGTTATCTTTTTCTTACAGAATTTATCATATTGGTTGCCGTTCTTTCCTTACAGATGTTTCAATTTAAAGCTGGGAAAATAGCTTTCATGTTGGGTTTGAGTCACCAAATGATGCTTGGCTGACATTTACTTGCCTCTCGGAGCTGCCCTGGGTTTTGACCGGCGCTGCCTCGTGCAGGGGCCGGGGCCGAAGCTCTCGGCGCTGCTGTCCCGGGGTCGCAGGCGCTGGCACAGCCCTGGCTGGGCAGGGAGGAGCCGGAGGCGCCGGCGGGGCAGGGCAGGGCTGCGGCTGCTGCAGGCAGAGAACGGCCCGAGGAGCTCCAGCACCGAACAGCGAGCCCGGCCCCAGCCTGCTCGCGTTTGTGTAAATCCCTGCTCGCAAAGGGCTTAAAGCCGGGGACAGCCCTTCCAGGGACGCGCTGCTTCCTTTAATCCTGGGTTAAAGGGAGAATTGTCGGCGCGCTTGGGCTGAAGCCCCGGAGCGGCTCTGGGGATGCCCTCGGGGGAGCTCGCGTGGATCGGGTTAGGAACAGAAGTCGTAGCCCCTCGGGTGGGAGCTGAGCAGTGGCTCCGTCGGTATTTCTTGGGTGTTTTAGTGCAAAGCTAAACAGTTTAGCTTAAACGTGTGATGTTTTATTTGGAGGTTTGGGTCCGGGATAGCTCGGGAGAGGGAGGTGCGGCTGCAAAGAGCGGACAGCGGCGCTGCCCTTCCGAGCAGGGCTGCGGCTCAGGGGAGGCAGAATCCCTTCGTGCTGGAAGCCAGGAGTGCCCTGGGACAGGGCAGAGCCTGGCATCCCTCACCTCCCAACCCAGTCACAGCTCAGGGACGGCAGGGATGCCTGGTCGGGTGGTTTGGAGTGCAAAGCTGAGAGCCGTAATTGTGCCGCGGATGCGAAATGCTCCGACGGGTTAAATGTTGACAGCAGTGCACTCCCTCGCCTCTCGCATCTCTGTTTCTGGGGAAACAAGGCTGAGCTACTTCACGGCGTTTTGTCTCTTTTAGATTTTGAAGAAGTCCTGTATAGAAATCCTGGCAGCAGAGCCTTCCAGTATCTGTGCAGGGGGTAAGTATGAACGGGGCCATGGTTCTTCATGTTGCCTAAAATACAATTTTCAGTTCATCTCTAACTGCTGGAGAGTGCAAAATTCACTGATTACCTGGGGCTAAGTACTTCACCTTTTTGGGGGGGGGGTGAATTTCTTTTTCACCTTAGGGTAGTTTGTACATGTCTCACTTCTGTCAAGTGATCAAATGGGATTTTCTTACAGAAAAGGCCTGAATTCTGAAGTTTTGCATAAATATTCTTCTGTCAAACCAGTCTGTCTTACTCAGGCTGGGCCAGACAAGTAGTAGATGCACTGCACTTAAAAATAGATTTACATGCTTATTCAAGTGATAAACAATGATGCTTATAGAATGTCATGGGCCAGAAGATGACTTATAATCATCATTTATAACCATCTTTAACACTTCCTAAATGCTTTGATCTTATCGCTGCCATTCATTGTGCCTTAATGGGAAGACAGGGGTAGGAACAGCTGTGCCCAGCAGAGCAGCTGAGAGGAAATGCAGAGGGGTTTATAAAAACTGTTTGCATCAGAATTTGGCCAGGACTTCACAAGAGGAGCGATCCTTGGAAAATGCCAGCAGTTATTTGGATCCTCAGTTCAGGGCCTCGTCTCCAAGCTTGGGCAAACAGTCCCTTGCTCTCGGAGTGCAGTAATTTAATCCCTTAGGGCTTTGAGACCAATGAAAGTGCCATTGACTGCACAAATTATGTGCAATGGTGTCCTTAAGATCCATGTTTGCAGGTACAGCTGTGACACCTCGTGTCTTCGTGTTTCTCTGCACATCCTTGAGCAATGGTGGCAGTTTTTTCCTTTCTTTTTGTCTGCAAGGAGCAAACTTGAGGGCTCCGTGTTCCCTGAGGCCACTCTTGCACTGCTGACATGTCCAGGACACTGCAGGGATGAATTCCAGCAGTGACATCGTTCTGAAATGGCAGTTTTTGGATGATTTGGCTGTGCAGGGGGCACTGGGCTGTTCAGTCCAGCCCCAAGCAGAGCCAGGGTCCCCGTGGTCTCACTGATAATTCTGTTCTTTGTACTGGAACTCCCCCAGAGCTTGAGACTTCTGTGACTTCTCTTGAATATTCACCAGAACAGAGCTCTTGTGCACTTCCCAAGTGCTCTCCCACAGCACTCAGTGGGCCTGAAGCAGCTTCCCTGGACGTGCTGGGATGATTTGCAACTTGGCTGTAAGCGAGTGGGACCTGGAAGGGAGCCCAGATTCCAGAGCAAATCTGCTTTTCTTGACAAGTACAGTGTGCGGGTCCTCGGGGGAGATGAGAGAAGATGGGGACTGTAAAATGCAAAGGGGAAAGAACTGAACCTGCAAAAATGAGGTTCCCTGCTGCTCCTGGGGATTTTAAATCCGGGGTGGTGTCACTGAGGTTGCTCCTGGGTTGTCTTGGACAATTTCGTGTTCAAATCACATTCCCCAGCCAAACTCCAGTGGGGATGAGCTGAGTGCCTCTTCCAGAGAGTCACAGGAGTTGTGGGGTCTGCTTCCTTTGCAGTTACCTGGGAAAGGAACACCTGAACTTCTCCCAGTTATCTGTCACTAGAAGATTTTTTTTGCCTTTCCATGGAAAGATACTTCTGCCTTTCTTCACCCAAAACTTTCTGCCATTTAAAATGGACACTTGGAGAGGGGAAAGCTCAGTGTCCTTGAAGCTTCATGTTTCCACTGCAGGCCAGTTAAAGTGTGTCTGTGGTGAATTGTTTCCTGCTTCTAAAAATTCAAGTTGAAATTGGGTAGGGAGAGTGTGGAAGTTGCATTTTTAACAGTTTTAAAAAGAAATTGTTAAACTGCCAATTTTAGCAGTTGAAAACCTGTGAGATGTGCCTTGTCTGAGTGACCATTCCCTGCCTGGCTCTGCATCAATAATAACCCAGTGCCTGTTTTTGCAGAGTCCTTCCAGGTTGTGGTGAGGGGAAATGGCTTTCGCCACGCCCGCAACGTTGACCGGGTGCTCTGCAGCTTCAGGATCAACGACACCGTCACCCTCAGTAAGCTCCTTGGGTTTGTTTTGTTTTCCTTTCTGACTCTGCACTGGCAGGCGTTTGGATCTTCAGATACGTTGATTGTGAAAGCAATAATTACGGGATGAGGAGCTTTTAGTTTGCAGCATGCAGAAGGGATTATTTTTTAAGAGGCAAATAGCTGGTGGCACTGTGTGCTCTGACTGACAGCCAGTGCATGAGCAGAGGAGCCGGAGGGGGATGAAAATGCAGGAGGCAAGAACCCTGCTGCAAAGAGCATCCCTCAGTGTCCTGCTGGGCGGTGAGCAGGGGGATCAGGGGTGCTCTGGGGTGCTCAGTGGGGCTGCTCGTGCAGCTCCACACGCCCTGCTGGTGGAGGCTGTGCTGGAGCAGAGGCTCAGGCACTGCTGCGCTGCTGGGGAAGCTTGGAAAGTTCTCTCTGCAGTTCCCCCAGCAGAAGAACTGAGGTAAGAGAAGCATGGTCCCCTGAGAGTCTGGTCTGTTTGTGATGTGCACTGAGAGCCACTGAGCTGGCAGGACTGGGGACCCCACTGCTTTCCTCTGACCCTCATGGGAAACCAGATAACCCACAGCTGACACCAGCAGTGACAGCAGAATTCATCCTTCCTCACACGGGCTTTGTTCAGAAAATGCCTGGTTGTTTTGGAGGCAGTCCTGACCCTGTTCGGTATAAAATAAATGCATTAATTAGCTCTAAAAAGTGGAAATCAAAAGGCTCAGTGTGTTCTGAGCATCTGTGTAACTTGTTCTTTGGAGCAGGGGGAGTTTGCTGGGGCTGCTTGCCCCATGTGGGATGTCACTGAGCCCTGGGGCAGGTGTGGGACAGTTGTGCTCTTGCAGTGCCTCCTCCCACAGGCAGGTTCTGGACTTGCCAACTCCTGAGTCACCGAGCAGAAAGTTTGGCTGGCCCTGGTTCACATTTGCTTAATTCAGATGTGGTCAGTGCTGAGGACGTGAGGAGCAGAAGCTGGAGGGCTGTGGAGCAGGGCACTCATTCCTGGAAGGCTTTCACGGAGCTGGGAATGCCACCCACCAGCTTCCCACTGCTCAGGGTCCTGTCTGTGTGAGGGTGCCCTCATCCCAAACACTGTGACCTGCTGCTGAGGGGGGAGGAGGAGGAGGAATCCTTCCTCCCTCTGTGCTGGTCCAGCCCAGTCGTCTTTTATCTGTCTGTCATCACAGCCTCATCGTAGCTTTCAGGAAAGATCAGCTTATCTTAATGCAGCCCCTGGGCTTTCTGAATTTGAAGCCGCCTTCCTGTGTCCACAGAATGGCTGTGGAAAATGAGGATGAAGGGCAAATACATTTCCTGCCCTCTGACCTGATGCATTCATGGTGTCCTGAATGGATGCAGAGGTGAAGAGTGAGCTCACCCCCCTGGCACTGCACCAAGGCCTCTCCGGCTGTTCTGCACAGCCCAGGGTTGTTTGAAGCTGTGACGTGGCAGGACAAGGACACAAACCCAAATTCTGGGTTCAGCCCCTCCCTGACCGAGGGAGCTCAGCAGCTCCCAAGGCCAGGTCTCTCCAGGTGGGAGCTGGCACAGCTCTGTTGGGTTTAAGGTGCTCTGAGGGAGATCCCAGAGCCTGCAGCCCCTGCCTGCAGCTCCCAACTCAAACAGCCCTGAGAGAACTGAACCAGGATTTTATGGAAACCTCATGGAGGTTGGATAGCTCAGCTGCCTTTGTTTGCTTGAAACCTCTCTGCCTCCGATTGTATCAGGGAGGGAGGTATTTTTAAAGATAACACTAAGCCAACAGTTCCTGAAACCTTAAATTATCCCAGATGAGATGTAGTGAGCACGGCTGGGACGTGCTGAGGTTAAAGGCATGAGCTAATGGGGTTTTATTGGGATTATTGGCAGGGAAAAGTGGCAGGTGAAGAGAGCATCGACTCATAATGTTCATAGTTATGGGATAAAAAAAAAAAGGAACATCTGTAGAAACCATGAGGAATATTTGGCTGAGCAGAGCTGTAATCAGATGCATGTTCAGCAGCAGGGTGTTCCTGCCAGCAGCAGGACCTGGGAGAATTGGGTTCAGCCTGCACAGAGTTAAAAGTAATTACCCAGTGCAGTGACTTATGGCTGCTCTGTGGTGCTAAAATGTCTGTGTCTGCCCAGATTGTGCAGGAGCCAGCAAAGATAGCTCTGGGCAGAGAGGCTGAGCTCTGTCCTAAGCAATTCACAGCTGAATAGAGAGATGGAAGGTTGGTGAAGGAGCAGGCACCACAGCAGAGCTGGGGCTGGATCTGCTGCACTCAGTGAATGCTCTGGATGCTTGGCCAAACGCCCTCCTTTGCACAAACTGGCCTGGATTTTTTATTCAGACAAAGACACTGGGAGCAGGACAGTGCCAGGTATCAGCAGAGAGTGGGATGATGGGGACTGGATCCCCAGACTGCCCAACAAATGTCTCCTAAAAATTGTCTTCTGTTTTTAAAGCCGGACAGATTGCTCCATTTCCCCCATCTCTCATTTCTCCTGGCTGCACAGCACTTTTCTTGTGATATCCTCTTCACTTTCTTGCAGCCTTGTCACTCTTAGCACAGGAATGTTTTGCTTTGCAGTTCCACTCTCTAACCCCTGATTTCCCTGCCTGATCATGTCACTGTAACCCACCTCCGAATCTTTTTATTTTCTAACAGCAGCTTTTCTCCTCCCACTCTGGTACTACAGAATGTCCCTCTCTGTACCAACTCCCTCAGGTGTCCTGGGGGGTGTGACCTTTGTGAGGGACACAATCCATGCCTCTAAGCTTTCTGAGGTGAGAACATGCACCAAGGTGAGCTTGGCCTCCGATTTTGAAGGGTGGCTGAAGTCACTGCTTGTCAAAGAACATGAAGAAGGAAGAAATGGTTGTGCTTCCCTCGAATGCTGCCCCGGCCTCCAACAAACTGCAGTGTCAGGACTTTTAACTCAGGCTCCTGTGCCTTTGCCTCCAGCAGCGTTCCCTGAAGTGGGGATTTGTGCTGAGGGAGCAGCAGCCCCCATGTGCAGGGTGGGAGCTCTGCCAGGCTCCCCCAGTGCTCCGGGTGCTGCCGGGCACCGGGGTGGTCTCTCTGTGGCACCAGGGAAGAGCTGATGGGGACAGCCCCGGGGCTGGGGCCGTGCTGGCCCAGGGCTCCTGCCCGAGGGACCCTGAGATGGTGCAGCATGTGCTGCTCCCCGAGCAAATCGACACTGGGGTGCTCTGCCAGCTTCTCTTGGAGCCCCCTTGAACAGTTGTTTGCTCAGCATGTGAACCCCTCAGAGCGAATCCCTGCCCTCCATCCAGAGGCTGCTGGGAATGTGATATCACTGCTCTGTGCTTATCTGCTCCCCATCCCCTCACTCTGCTCTGGAAGGCTTTGGCGCTCGGGGCTCGTGTGTCCCTGCACAAAGCAGAGCAATTACAGCTGATCTCAATGTGGTTTTCATTACAGCATTAACAAAACATTTCTTATTTATGGGTCTTTCTTGTAGGCAGTTTCTGTAGCTCAGAGAGAGTTCCAGTGTCTTCCTGCATTCCCGTCTCCCACAAAATGGGTTTGAAACACAAACTTTGCTTGCAGAGTTGTCACAAGAGTGGCATGAGAGGAGGAGTCAGCCAGGGGGAACAGAGACCCAGCTTTGGTAGGTGGGTCAGAGAATTAGGGAGGTGTTTTGGCTCATCTGAGGCGACAGAGGGACAATGGAAGTGCTCAGGATGACTCGAAGCTGCCATCTCAGGTGGGATGAGGTGCAGAGCCCTCTTAGAGCCAGGCTGGACTGGTGTCTCCCCTCCTGCAGGAGCAGCAGACCAGGGCAAAGCATCTCTGAGATGTACTTCAGCTGAATGCAGATCATAAGTACAGGGAGAGCAGAAGGAAACTGTTAATGTGTGATATATGGGAAGTTTGGCAAACAGCTTTTGCAGCCTTTTCTGGACCAAAATACTGCTGATCCTGCGAGTCCTGCCATCAGCCCTTGCAGCGTTGCAGTGGCAGTTTGGAATGCTGGGCTTTCCTAAACCCTCCTGTAATGGATCCTTGCAGTCCGATTTCAGTGCACCAGTGGGTTCTTGCATGAGCCATTAACCAGAGGGAAGCTGTTAATTCTGGCATTGTTATATGGCTACAAGAAAGTGCTGCTATCTGTCACCTTCCTTGGGTTCTTGTGTCTCTCTTTTTTTTCTAAGGTTTGCTCTTTTGTGTTAAAGCATCCTGCATATATTGAAGCTTTTATTATTATGGTTGGGAAATATTCCAAGTCCTGACTTGCCAGAAGGTTACACCCTGCTAATGGCATAAGAAATTATTCACTGTTGCTGGGAATAATAGATTTTCCAGGCTCCATTTAGCTGTTCAGGTGTAGGAACTCTGGGTATAGAATTGCAGGAGTCTGAGCAGTATCAGGTACCTGGTTGAAAGGGCATCTACAGAACCCAGATGTGTTTTTGTGGGAGATTTGACCCTCCTCCATTCCTGCTCTGAACGGCTCAGGCCTCAGGACTGGCCAGTTTGGGTCATCTGGGGGGTTTATACAGCATGACCTTATTTTGCTTGAAGGAGGGATGCCCAGGTAGGGGGGAAGTTGTGCCCGTTACTGTGGTGGAATGCCAGCTCAGAAGCGAGGCACTGAGCTGTTGCCCGTGGTTGGTGCCTGGGAGGGGATCAAGGCCTGGGCATCCCTTCTGTGAAGCTGCCCAAGGAGGCAAAGGGATTCCTGCCCCATTCCCTGGCCAGCCCCGAGCAGGGACCGAAACGACGTCCAGGGCAGCAAACTCAGCAGCGAGCCGAGCACTCCGCCCTCCCTCCCCAGCCCTTCCACCACCACTGACAGCTGTCAGCGGTCCAAACCACAGAACCCAGGCTCTGGCACGAGCTCTGGGGCTGGGGAGCCTGCAGCCCATCTCCTGCAGCACTGGGACGCAGCGGGTCTGTCCTGCGGCTCAGCTCAGCTCAGCGCTGCTCTCTCGATGCATCCCCAGCTCCGGTGCGAGAGCAGATGAGAAGTGTGGTTCTGTTTGCTTTCGCCGTGTCAGTTTTCCAGGAAGGAGTCAGATGGGCCAGAGTTATGCAAACCAAATGGATCCTCTTTTGTTTGGAGCAGAGGGAAACAGTCACTCATTTTTGCGGTGAAACACAAACATTCTCCAAACAAACTAATCTCTGCCTGCAGCCAGCCTGGCCAGCCAGGAGCTCCCCCGGGGCACTCCGGGCTGATAAACTTTCTAGAGAGGCACGGACTGATGGGAGTTGGGAGTGGGAAGGGAGAGAAAGAGAAACAAAAACCTAACGAGATCTAAGGGAAAGGCCTTGTGAGATGAAGCAGCTTTTGTTTCAGTGAATGCTGGCACGGGGAAGCCTTTGGCCTTGGCTGCCAGAGCTAGCAAAGGAGAAAACAAGACACTGATCTTCATTTTCTTGGCATGTGTGCGCTGAGACAATGTCATAAATTCATGGGAGTTAATGATACCGTCATAAATCAGGGTGAGAACAGCACTGTGGGGCCAGATGTGCCACCACTGCGCATCTGCCTTGCGCAGAGTGGGAAATGCTGCTTGGTTTGGTAACTCCATTGCAAAACTGAGGGCCTGCATGTGCTGCAAGGAGAACTTCAGGGAAGGTTGGAACTTTTCATTGCCATTTCTTTTTTTCTTTTTTTTTTCCCCCTTTTTTTAATGGAGTGTAAAAAATAAACAGTTCCTAACCTGCCTGAGGAAATATCCTTTTATATTGCTTCCAAAGCAAAGAAATACACCAGTATGAGACAGGGACTCTAATGTATGACAGGGATTACCAGAGCAATACTACTGCTTTCTAAAACTTTGTACCCTGCAGAAACCTCTTCTAGGAATGTCTGGGAAGGGATGCTTGGCTTGGTGAGTCCTGCTCCTGCATGATGGGATAGATTCTTGTAGTCAGTACATCTTTATGACTCATAAATGCAGCAAAATATGGTGTGAGACCCTGCTCGTGAGAGCTGAGAGCAGAGCAGGATGAGGAGTGCTCTGCTGCTGGTGCCCTAACCATCATTTCCTGCCACCCACGTGAGCAGACTCATCTCAGAAGCGACGGGGAGATGTTTCTGCCTTGAAATGCAAGATTTTCCATAATGTACAGTTTTCTTTACCTGGATATCTCCACTTTTATATAACCTGTTGCAACTCCAGCGGGGCTCCTGCACAGAGTGATCCTGTACTCTGACCTCCCAAAAAGCTGCACACCTTCAGCTGTGCTGTGGCTCAGACATGTGAGGCAGCTCTTTATCCCTCATCCCATTTATGTATCAAGAGTGAGGAAAACCATTATTTAAACACGCTCTCTAAGGCCTGTAGCACTGATTTGGCAGTAAATCCCACTATTTCTCGTTTCCAGATGAGAAGCCTTTCGTGGTGGAGGACACCTACCTGCTGTGCCCAGCACCTGTGCTGAGAGAAGTTGGCATGTACGTTTTTCCTACCCCAATATTCACTCTGCCTGTGGGGAGATGGGTCTGGGCTGCCTCCCTGTGCTGTGCTGCTCCTGTTGGGATCCCAGGCTGACATTCCCTCGTGATCACCAGCAGTTGGAGCACAGTTGGAGCAGTTGGATCACCAGCACCTGGAGCACAGGGGCCAGGGCACCACCAGTGGGAATTATCTGCACAAGAGGCTTTTCTGAGCACCAGCAGCCCAGGGCCCGGGATGGTATCAGACAGAGGGCTGTGGATGAGCTGCCCTGAGTTGTTTCTTGGGTTTTTTCAGGGAAGCAGCTCTTCAAGTCAGCATGAACGATGGTCTGAGCTTCATCTCCAGCTCTGTCATCATCTCCAGCACGCACTGTGTAAGTTTTGATTCCTAAAATGCTTCTGTGGGGTGGTGGGACTCAGCAGCAGGTGTGTGCTATGTCAGCAGTGGGGCTGCCAGGTTGGGTGAGCCTGGTGTGAAGGACGTGCTCCCCCCTTTAAGGTGAGTTTGAAGGTGTGGCAATGTGACATTTTGTGTGTCTTTTGTGCCACGATGTGGCCAAGCTCTTCAGCCTTCAGTAAGCGCCTCAGGCTCTGTCCGTGGTGGGACAGGGGCCAGAGCTGGGCTGGCAGTGCCCTGGAGGTGTCTGTGCCTGCCTGGCCACTGCCCAGGGAACAAGGAGCAGCTCTGCTGCCCTTCTTACCTGGCCTGATCCCTCTGCATGGAAACCAGCAGGGAGCCAAAAATGCGCTGGGTTCTCCCTGGAGTGGGTGGTTTGTGGCTGCAGCCCCCGCTGTCAGTGGGGAATTGCTGCACTCAGGCTCTGCTGGAACCGGGATGATGAAATTTGTAATTCCCAGCAATGCTGAAGATGCTGCTTCTGCTGAGTCCTGGCTGTTGGGAACAGGGCATGAAATGAGTCGTGCTGGAGGGGGTAGTGAAGGAATTCGTTTGGAATTCATGTGGAATTCCCAGCAGTCCTTCATGCGTCAGTGTATTCAGCTTTATCCATCTGTGGGCAGACCTGTCACTGTACAGGCCATGGGTGTGTGAAAAGCTTTAGCAGAGAGATTTTCCGGCTTTCTGCAGCATTTTGTGAGAGTTCTGTCTTTCCCGTGCAAGTAAGAAAAAACAATGTTACCGTTTTGTAAACTTCTTGCAGCTGCAGGTTGTTTTGGCAGAATTGTTATGGTTCTAACCGGAAAAACACTCAGAGATGTGTGTCTTAGAACTTGACCAATCCCCTTAAGGGGTGGATGGCAAAAACCAATTACCTTATGCCACTTAATACACTTTGCAAACTAACATATAAAAGCCTTCTGAGAATTCATTAAATCATCCATCCATTGATCCCTGAGCCTGGACTTCATGTCGTTTCTCTACTCGTCCGTGGGGAAAACAGCGACATGGGTGAGGCCCTGCTTTAATTTTCCTGTCAACTGACCTAAAGCAATTTTTGGGAAGCCAGAGCAGTGTTGCCAGTAAGACTTAAAAATGTGTCCCCAGCCTGCTTTTGTCCCTGTGCAGCAAAGGCCACTGGGTTTCTGTGCAGAACAAGGAGAGGCCAAGATGTACAACTTCAGTTACCAGAAGGGTTCTGTGGCCCACAAAGGCTGAGGCACCAGCTGAGAAAAGGCTTTTGTGTCGCTTGAACTTGATCCTTGTTCAACAAGGACAAGACTGTATGGAGAGAGTTTTCAGAGCTTACATGAGAGGTTGTATACCAAAACTGACAAAGGTTTCCTTATGCCTTAAAAGAAGGGAATTTATTTTATTAGTCAAGTTTTAGTTCTAGGTCATTGATCACTGGCAAAAATGTATTTGCCTGTTGTCAGCACATAGGGGTTTGCTGTGTTTTACTTACATGAGGCAGGACCTGGGAAACAATTCTTAGAGAAAAATTATTCCTTCCTCATATGCTTTCTCCCAGGGATAGAATTATTATTTGTGGGTTATAGCAGGTGAAATACCTGTTGATCTTCAGTTGTTTAATAGCTGTAAGGAAGCCTTTGAAAATGCCTGTGCTTCATGGCACTGCCTGTTACTCCGATGCCTCCAGACTGGGAACCTGGATTTGCAGTGCAGCTGAGCAGCCAGAACTCAAACCCAGATCCTGCATCTAAAGCTGGATGCAGAGACATTCAGTGGCTGCTTTGCAAATCGTATCTCAGGCTTCACTAATCGAGGACATTCCTCCTGGGCAAGCACACATTTTGTCTTTGTAGCAGTGTTTTATGTTTTCGAATCCTTTTTAAAGATAAAACTGTTTACTGAGACTACAATGCTCTCTTTAGTTAAGGTTACAAGGGCTGCAGTCCTGGAATACCCTTATTCAAAATGTGCACCAAATTGTTTAATTGACTTCAGACCTGGGAGCTGGGTCTGTTGGACCATCTGCAGCTCAGGTGGGAGAGTGAGAGCTGGGAAATGAAGTGATGGTAACACACAGGGAAACAACAAAGGTTATCTTCCCTGTGTGCAAAGCAGCAGTCAGAGCTCTGGGCTCCCCTCTGTGCTGTGTTTCTGGAATGGTCAGGTTTGGAGGGAGGTCTGGAATGCCCTCTCCAAGATCTTTCCCAATGGCAGCAGTGCCACGCTCACCTTGGTGCCAATGCCCTGAACCCCAACCCCATCTGCTCCCCAGGAATGGGTGTTCAGTGGGAGAAGGAACAAAGCCAGCAGCTCCATGGCCTGAAAAGCTCTGCCATTTATATTCTGATGCAGCTCCACAACAAAACCTTCCTATGCAATGTGTAAATAATCTGCACAAATCCCATTTTCCCTGTAAGCAATAGCTGTCATTTTCTATCAACTGTCCATTTTCAAGGACTCTCTGGAGTCAATCCAGGGAAGCAAAAATTCAATTAAGAGCATAGCTGAAGCAGACAGCTGCTTTCCTGGCAAGCAAAGACCAAAAAGGAGCAGTCAGAAAAGTCAGTTGGATTTGACTCCCTGCTGGAAGAATTAGCAAGTGGTGCTGGTGGAGTTGGGGAGCTCTTAGACAAGGAATTACTCCTGTTGCTGTGTGAGGAATTTGGAGAACTGGGAAAGAGAGAAATTGTTAAATGCTGTGTTGTGAATGTGCAGGTGTGCCCAGGCACTGCACACCAGGCAAGGTCAGGAGAGGGAATGTACAAGAGAGGAAAGAATTGCCAAGGCCGTGTTTGGGGGCAGGAAGTCAGGGCCAAGTTCTGCAGTGCAGAAAGAGCATCTCGGAGGGAAGCCAGGATGGGAATTGAAATAAGCCTTTGTTCATTTTCTAAAATGCTCCCAGAAGAGGAAAAACCACTCACGACCTCTTGCACTGGTAGCTCTCAGACCCAAAACTGGAAGGGAGGTGAAAACTGCAGGGACAGCATAACCCAGCTCTTCCTGGGCAGCTCTTGGCTGGGAGCAGGGAATGTCACCAGGTCAATAAATGGCTTGGGATGTTGGCTGAAGTGTCAGGTGGGGGGCAGACTCACAATTTGGGATAGAAACAGCCCCTCTGGTCTGACAGTTCCAGCTGAAAGGGTGTAGGAGCCATCAGAGTCAGCTAAAACTTTGGTCTCTTAACCTGGAGAAGTTTTGGAGCTGCCAAAAGGAGGTGGGGACTGGCACAGCCTCACTACAGCTGGGTGTCCCGGCTTTCTCCCTGGGGCAGTTTGAAAGGCTGAAGGAATTTGCACCCTTGTGTTTATCAATAGTGGATGGATTTGACCTTTAAATACAGAGAAAGTTAGAAAATCAAGAAAGAACTGCAGCCTGGTAGTAAAAACCAATGACCTTTCACTGCAGGCTTGTTTTTGTTTGGTTTGTTGTTCTTTGTTTTTAATTCAAAAGAAGTGTAATTCGGTGCCAGTGCAATGTGGGGTTTTTCAATAGTGGCTTTGTTCTGGGGGGCACAATTAGGGCTGTGCCAGTGATCAGTGCCCCTGGGTCTGCAGGCAGCCAAAGACACTCCCTGGGGTGTCAATAGAGGCTTTTTGAAGCTGCAGAGTCCATTTAATGAGACTTTCCTGGGCCCTTGACCTGGGTGTTTGTTATTAACTGAGGCATTGCTCGCTGGGAGCTCCAGGGCATGAGATTTCAGGTTTGCTTCTACAAGAAATTGCTCTTAAATTCTGCAAGTATTATAGGCAGGAACGTTTTCTTGCTGCCACAGGTCACCTGAAGAGTTAAACGTGCAGAGATTATTTCACTCCAATATTGCTCCATGGGCTGGTTTGTAACACCCTGAAGTGTGGTTGTCATATTGCAAAACCCATGTTCCTATGGGTTGGGAAACAGGGAGTCACAGAAGAGACCAATAAATTGGAAGTGGGGGCAGGACAGGATGGAAGTTTTGAAAAGATTTAATTTGAAAACATGAGAATAGTTTGTGGCTGTGCAGCCTGTGCTCCTGTGACAGTGCTGAGGTTAAAGAGGAAATGCAGTCCAGGATCCCTGCACACATGTGCACCTCCAAGGGTGAAGCCCCACTTAACAATGAGGTTGAAACAGAGCACTCTGCAATGAAATGTTTAATTTTATTGAAATGTTTTTCTGTTGAAAATGTGATTTCAATTTAAACCGAGTTTCAGAAGGAAACTTATCCCAAAGCTCTTGTGTGTGTCCAGTTCATGCTGGCGGGTTCTTACCCCATCAGAGCCGTGGGGAGCTGCCTGTGAGCAGCCTCCCCTGCTCAGCCCAGGGGGCTGAAGGAAAAGTTCAGTGATTTTCATAAGGATAAACACAGCGATCGAGGGCTAGAGAATTGTTTTCTGCGACCAAAGATGTTCCCTTGTAACAGAGGGCACAATGATCACTGCTCCTTCCCACCGTGTGTTTGCCTGCTCTGTTTGCAGTGTGAGCTCCTCAGGACAAAGGCGTCTCTTGCTCCGGGTTTGTCCAGCCTGCGGGGAAAGGAGGCTGCTCCGGTGTTCACACTGGGCTGTAAAGCAAATAACGGGAAAAACGTTTGCAGCTCTCATCTCCTTTCGGCTCTGGAAGGGGAGGAGGGAAACAGATCACTGCCAGAGGGGCATTTCATGTCACAGCACAGAAAACAGGGGAAAGGAGCTGAGAACGCCTTTGCTGGGTGACCTCAAGCAGGTGCTTCGTGCTCACATCCCCTGCTGAGCTTGGCTGCTGCTCAAGCAGCTCCACAGACACGGACCAGAGGCTGACCCTGCAGAGCAGTGAGTTTTCATTTCCTTTTAGAAATTAGGCCACATTGTTTCTGTTATATTAAAAAAATTCCTGTATGTGATAAATGGTAGACATTCGTTTCTGTTGCTGTGTGCAGCAAAGGCCAGCACAGTCAAGTGAGAAACTAGGAAATAAAATCTTAAGATTAAAAAAAACAAACCAAACCCAAATGCAACCAAAAATGCCCATCTGCTGTGTAGCAGCATTTTTTGGAAAACCCTCAGGATTATGCCATAGTTCCATTGAAATTCCAATGAACTGATTTATGTTTTTCTATGAATGGATTTATTTTTGTTTCTGTGTTAGAAGCATCGAGGATGCGTAAGATGAAAGAGGGGCTTAATACCACAGATTCTCCCTTAGCTTTGTCTTGCCTCATGATTGCATCCGCGCTTCCCGGGGCAGAATTTTGGGAGCCTGGTCTTGGGCAGCAACCTCAGCAGGGAACAGCAAAGGAATGCTGAGGAGGAGTCATTTCCTCTGTGGCCCGACCATGGAGGGGCCATCCCTCTGCCCTGGCTGCTGGAGGAATGTGCACCTCGTTCACACCGAGCTTTGGGGTCGGCTCTTCCCCGGGATCGGTGTGTGCCTCCAGGGAGCCATTCCCTTGTAGGACATATCCCAGGGTTTGTGGGTCAGTAGTTGGCAGGAAACACCCCAGGGTAGTTTCTGGATCAGACTTTGCCATCCCTTCCCTCCTTTCTCGAGGAGATCCAAGAGGGGGGCCAGGCTGGTGTCTCCTGGCCAAGGAATTCCCCCAGTCCCAGCCTGGCTTCTCACGTCCCTGGCAGTTCCACAGCTGAGGGGAGGCTGGACGGGGTTTGGAGCAGCCTGCTCTGGGGGAAGGTGTCCCTGCCCATGGCAGGGGGTGGCACTGGATGGGCTTTACGGTCCCTCCCAGCCCAAAGCACTCTGATGCTGAGATTCTCTGTGTGTATATATCTGTACAGCCCCCTACATATGAGGAAATGCCTCTAACACATCCTGCTCCAGCTCCCCTGCTTTCTCTCTATGGTACAACATCTTCCAGAAGTTCTTTTCCACTGTACTCCCACTGCCAGCAATTGCAGCCTTTTCTTGGCCTTGCTGGACTCTGGCAGGGCAAAGGAGTCTTCAAGGCACAGCTGCCTCTCTTTCCCCACAGCTTATTTGTTTCAGAGCCTGCATGGGAGAGTTTTAGCACCTCAGATGTGGAGCACCTTGAGAGGCCATGGAAAGAGCCCACTATTTTTTCTCTTACCATTTCTTGGTAAGATAAGGTGTTTCAAAAGAACAGCTCCAGGTATTGTCCAGGTCTCCAACAGTTTTCAGGAAGCAAAGTGCCAAAGTTTTACAGCAATTTGGCACAAGCTCTGAGACTACCTTTGCTGTCTGGCTTTTGTCAGCTGGTCAGGAGCTGTGGAGTTTTAGGTTGTTGCTCTCACTGTGGGTCCCAGCCCCACGTTCATCTGTGTAAGGGGAATCCCTGTGACAGTAGCACCCATCACAGGTAACTGTGTGTATTCAGTGGCTAGCCAGGCTTTTCTCCATTGGTCTTCTCTTATGAAAAACCTTCTGGTTGACTGCAAAAATTATCTTTTTAAAATGAAAGCTGTTTTCCCGGTCTGAATTGCCAGCCTGTATTCAATAAGTATTAAACACACTCATTGCATTATTCCATGGTTCAGTGTTTCCATGAGCGTTTGCATTGTTCTTCCAAATTTTGATTAAAAAAAAATAGAATGAAAACAGACATTTGAAATGCTTCAGCCCTTTTTCACCAGCTATATAAGAATGGGAGAAAGATCTCCAAATGCCAGTGGAACTTTTGCAAACTCTTTGAGCAGGCAGATTTTTGTTCCTGTTTATCATTCAGCTTGGCTGAGTGGCAGCTTCTATCTCAGCACAGTTCTGGCTGTATAAAACCATAGACATTACACAGAGTGACAGCTCAGTTCTGAGTGAGACTGGGAAGGTCTGGCACCTCCAACCCTGCCCAGTCCTCTGGACTGGTTTGCTGCTGTGGTACACAAAACCCCAGCTGGCCAGACCAGCTGCATTGCAGAGGAACAGATGTGTTGGGGTATCAAAAATTGGTCTTTACAGGTTGTTCTTGGGAGAAAGGAAAGTAAAAACAAATTCTATTTTTTAAAACAAACCAAAAAATCCCCAGGAAACAGTTTAAAAGCCACTTTAATTTGTTTTGCGTTTTTGCAAATTGATTTTAGAATACTCTTAATGAGCAAATGTTTGTTTTAATGTGGGGCTGAGGGGGCAGATAACAATTAGACATAAAAAGCCTGATTTCTTCTACAATTTCATGGCAGTAAAGAGTTGAGATCACACTTTATAAAGAGTTGAATACCAGCAGGTTGCATTTTGCAGATGATGGATGTGCCTTTACGCTGTTTGTCTGGAGCAACAGCCCCAAATGTACAGCTCGGTCTTCTCAAATGAACTTTTTTTGTGTGTTGGGGTCCAAGTTCCATTTCCAGACACGCCTTGGGTGAATTCTTCTCCTGTGTGGATTGCCTTCTCTTGCTTCCAAGTGTCAAAGATCAGGTTATCTTGATCCAAGCTCTCCAGAAATTCTCTCTGCACCAGCAGAGAGTTTGGAAAATGCTCTCAACCTGGTTGTTCTTCCATGACTCTCCCGTTCTGGAATGATGGGAGGTCATCTGGCCCTTGAGCTGCAGTGATTTAAGCAGGCACCCATCTCTTGCACCCGCCGGGTCAGTCTGTTCCTGGACGTGTCCTCAGTCTGGCACCGTGGCCTTGACATTGGGTGGGGGGGTTTAAATGTCTGGCTCTTGCAGCAAGAACCTCTCAAAGAGGCTTAGGTCAGGCCTTGCTGGTCTGGGAATAGCAGAGTCCTGGGCAGGAGTGGTACAGGGAGGCTGGCACACCTCGGGGAGACAGGGACATCTGGGTTGGGTTAAATCCGAGCAGCAAGAAGTGACGCACATTTGGGGTTTGACAGCTGAATCGAGCTGGCTTGTGCAGCAGTTTGCAGTGCTGATCAATACTGGAGAATTGCAAATGTGTTTTAACTGGGAGAAGTGTCCCAGCCAGAGAGGAGGGAATCTTCTGGAGTTAATGATGGGGAAACTCCCTGTGTGTCCTTGTGATGGATGTTCAGATCTCTTGGAAAGCTCATGGCAGAGCTGCTCTGAGTCAGCACAGCTGAGAGGAGCAGGAGGACCTGGGTCATGGTCCCCTGGAGATCTCACTGCAAGTTTTCTGTCTGGAGTCAGCTGTAACCAACATTGCTGTCAAGTCTGTTCTGCAGGAGGGAAAGAGCTGCAAAGAAGTTGCTTGAACTGCAGTAAAACATTGCCAATACTGTGGCTACCCCACCCCTGGAAGTGTCCAAGGCCAGGCTGGATGGGGCTTGGAGCAGCCTGGGACAGTGGAAGGTGTCCCTGCCCATGGCAGGGGTGGCACTGGATGGGCTTTAAGGTCCCTTCCAACCCAAACCACTCCATGATTCCATGGTTGTGTTGTGAGCTCTCCTTAAAATCTTTTTCTAAGTCTTCACTTAAATAGTCTGAGGAATGTTACGTTAACTTTAATCTGTGTTTTATGTAACTGTGAGGGTCAGAAAACTGATGCAAAACCTGTGACGTGAACGAGAGGTCTCAGCCTCTCTGCAGTGAGGTGTTGGGGAGGGCAGGTGCCACATTTGGATGTGTGAAGAGAGAGGAAAGCTGCATCTTGTCTGAAAATTAAATGGAGCATGACTTAATTGATCATTATTGTTAATGTGGCAATAAATGGAGAAGGGCCTTTGGGACACAGCTGGGGGCAGGGTGCACAGGGGAGGGTCTTTGTGAGGACAGTTCTGTGTCACAGGTGTCACACGCTCTCTGTGCTTCTCCTCCAGTCCGACGGGACCATCCTGGCCATCGCCTTGTTGATCCTCTTCCTCCTGCTGGCCTTGGCTCTGCTCTGGTGGTTCTGGCCCCTCTGCTGCACTGTGGTAAGTGACAGAAATCATCAGCACAAAGCAGCATTTCAGTGCTGCCCAAAAGTAAGAAATGAGGGGGAGGGAGGCAGAGTTTTCCACAGGATTGATCCCAGAACGGGGCAGCATTTCTGCCACTGCTGCCTCTGCTTTGGGCTTCTGTTTCATCTGCCCAGCCTGGGATTAGACCCATGGAACAACAGTGTTGCCAACATCCAAACCTTGTCAGGAGCCTTTAAGTGTTGTGTTTTGGTCACAAAATGGAAATAGTTTGCAGAAATGTGTTCCTTGCCATGCCTGTTCTGGATTTTCTAACCCCAGTGTCAGCATGCCTGTGCTGGAGGGCTCCTGTAGAAGGGCAGGACTGATCAACCCACACTGGAGTCCTGCTTCTGCCTCAGGTGCAAGGAAAAGACATTTCTAGGTGTGCAAATTTTTGTAAGATGAACTTTGTTTCCTGCATCACCACATCTGAAAAGCACTTTGAAATATCCCAGTGACAGTGGAAGTACGACTATGCTTCCCTGAGCATTGTCTTTCCTCCAGACCCTTCCACAAAAGTTCAAAAGCACAATCACAGAGTTAATGCTTTAAAAGGGCAGAGGGAAATCAGGAGAAAACGGGGGAGAAGGAAGAGGTCAACTGAGGCAAGAAGGAAATCACAGGACTCGAGATGAGCTTTCATCTCACGTGACTCTGCTGTTTGTCTGCACAGACCTGTCACACCCCGAGCATCCCTGCTGGGCACTGGCACTGCCTTTCCCAATGAGGATCAGGGCAAGGGCTCATCACTGTGGAACACACAATGCAGTGAAGCTCTGCTCTTGGTTTGGATCTTGTTCGTGCTGCAAATATAGAACAAGAATTAGGGACGCACAAATGTCAGCAGAATTGGAGCCTGGGTTTGGTGACTGGCTGCGTGCAACGTTTCAGAAGCTGTTTTTAAGGCTGCCCAAACCAGCTCCAGTTTCTGGGTCACCATCATTATTCCTGATTTTAAATCACAGACCCAGTGTTGTAAATTTGCACCACGTTGTACCAAACTGACAACACAGAGCAGAGAGCTTTGGAGCCACACACTGCAGGAGCCACTCGCTGGAGGATGAGTCTCTGTGCTGAGATGGATTATCCAGAACAAGGATGGAAATCTTGCAGGAAAAATCTTAGTTGTCTATTTCTGTTCCTGGCTGAAAATGGGGATAAAACGCTTCTCTTCACAGTAGTTTGGCACCTCTGTCCCAAGATGAAAACCAGAATGGAAAAAATATTTATTTGGACTTTCAGAACAATAAAAAAAAATGGTTCCAAAATTGGCCAAAGGATTAGCAGCGTGGTAGGTTGCTCAGAGTTATTTGTCTGAACTAGATGGCACGTTCCCAGGGGAGTTGGGCCAACTTTTTGTTGGCACATCTGCGTGGAAGTCAGTGGAGATGTGCCCTGTGGGGACTTTTACACTGGCATCTGGAGGAGAATTGAGGGGATAGAGGGAAAATGCTCTCAGTGATGCTGCTGGTTTAAGGTGCTGTTAGAGCACAAAGATGAAGCTGATGAGAAAAAGGCACAAATAACAGCAGCAGCGTGTGGAGGGGATATGGAGCTGTCATTGTGAGGATTCTGTGGCTCTGCTGCAGTGGAATCATGTGAGGACAGTGGTCATGTAACAACCCTGAGTGTGAAAAACAGTCCAGATAAGCAAGGTGGGTGCAGCAGAGAGAGGGAGTCTCTGGTCCACATGAAACTTTATGAGCTTAATATTTTCCAGATTTAAATTCTCTACTTAAAACATTTGTTGTAGATAAAAGCTTTTCCTCACTCTCCTCCTTTACCTCCCACGTTCCCTCCGAGCAAGGTCTGTGAGTGGGGACTATCTCGCTGATATTTTTCCAATGTAGTCAAACACTTCCCTGTAGTTGTTGGAAGGATTTTATTCCAAGAGCCTGTATGAAATCTCTTCCACCTCTCCGGGAGGGCATCCGGTGTGTTTGGCAGAGGATCAGCAGCCAGGACACCCCACTGTGCACTGCTCACCCAAAAATTCTGTGAAATTAAAGATAAATCCGTGGAGGAGTGCCCAGCCTGTCGGGGTTTGGGGAAAGGGAGCCGAGCAGAACTTAGTGACTGGTTTGGAAGTGGCACGGGGAGGAATGCAGTGTTGTCAGAAGTGAATTAAGGGCAGAGGAACTGCCTTGCACAACAGACCAGAGCTCCAACCTCGAATAACCAAACCGCAGACCCGGAGACATCGCCGTGGATTCCAGCCCAGGGACGTTTCAGAGATAATTGTGGATGTGTCCAGGGGAAAAAGGAAAAAAACACAACAAGCTCTTCTCTTACCAAGTATAAATTTGTTTCTGAGTGACAAGCACATTTCCAAACCCTGAAATTCCTCTTGGCATGCTTTTTAATTAAATAGGAGTCATTACTATCCAGCAGTTCTTCAGGAAAGACACCAAGCCAGCTTCGTCCCTGGAGTAAATGGACTGGAGTCAATAGACTCACTCTGGAGGTTTATCTGGAACCCGGTATCTCCTTGGCACGCGCCCAGGAAGGAATGCTGTTTCCAAATGTATCCAAGTTTATTGGTCTCAGAAGTATTCTGGGATGAAGTCTGGAATTTACCACTCGGTTTACAGTAGAGGCAATTGTTGCTCAGTAGATCAGAACAATAATAACTCTTTGCTGTGCCTGATACCAGCACAAGCAAAATTTCCCTGGATACCTGTGGAGGATATTACAAAAGCATAGGAGGCAGGCACTGACCTCCCCAAAGGTTGTAGGAGGTTTATTTAACAACAGAAAACAAAGAAACAATTCTGCTCTGCTGACCTCCCCAACACTGTGCTCATAACAAGAATGATGGCAAGTACACAGACACCTTTGGCAAGGGTGCCCTCACCTTTCCTGAGCTGAGCAGATCTGCAAAGCAGCAGATCCCAGCTCCTGGCTTCCCCCAGTTACTGCTTGTCTTCCCATTCATCCTCTTTCCTGAGCACAGCGCAACCTGGAGCAGGGCAGACATCCACAGCAGGAACTGTGTGTGCAAGAGGCTGTTCAGGTGTCCAAGGGTGAAATTGTTCTGGGTAGGAGGCCAACATGAGCCTCAGGTTTAACGCTGATGTAAATCAAATAGGTTTTAATGCAGATATAAGCCAAAGAGATAATAAACCTCCAGAACTGTCTTAAGGAGGACTTTGCAGGCATGGTGTTAGACTGGCTTGGAAATGGAGCTGCTTGAAGTGTTTGGATGTACAGTGAAGGCATAATTAATGTAATAGCTGGAAGGCTTGGCTGTGCTGGGATGGTCTCCCTCGCTGGGACGGTTTCCCTGTGCCCATGTGCTGCACAGACACCGACCCTGGCAGGATGAGGGAGCTGTGCTTGGGCCACGCTTTGCCCCAGAGCAGGACCTGCACGGAAGGTTTGCCCTGGAATATCTGAAGGAGTGGCCCCACTCAGCCTGCCCAAGCCTTGGGCTGGAGCTCAGCGAGGGCTCTCCAGGGCTGGGAGTGGAATTCTGTCCCTGGGGCAGCTGAGCCTGAGCCTTTTCCCCACGTGCTCATACATCACACCTCCTCCCAGGTTTGTGAAGCAAACACGAGTCTCTGCCTCCCTTCTGCAGCCATCCAGGGTGGCCTGAGAGGCTGGGCTGGGTTATTTGCCCATGTAGAAAATCTGCCCCACCTCGCTCATTTTCATACTACAGTGATTTTAAATACAGGGGTGTGGCTGGCAGATAAATGAGGTGTTGGTATTTAAACATCTAACACCAGTTTTAACTTTAAAGCTGTTTTCTGGAAGTAAGCATGGAAGAACCCAGCAATCTGTTTGGCTCTCAGTCTGTACTGCAGATGACCAGAAGTTTTGGAAACAAAAAGCTGGATGGAGAAAATACAGAAAATATAGATTAAAACCACATGGCTAAACTGGTGGAAGAGAAGGGGAGGAAATGCATAGGCTCTGCAGCAACCCTGAAGAGCCATAAAATGGCAGGGTCCCTGTTGGCTGGATGGAGATTCCTTACAAAGGTCCATGGATTCCGATTCCCACCCGCCCCCAGGAGCACAGGAGGCACAGCTCTTCTGCAGTTGTGCTCATCTGGGGAGAAGGGAGCACAGGATCATGAATCATCTGGAACATTGTGGAGACAACCCAGGAAAGAGAGAGAAAGCAGGAAGAAGATTGTATTGTACTGCAGGTGAAGAAACTGGGGCAGACCCCTGCTTGTGTTAGCTTTGAAGTGCAGACCACATCTCCATGGATTTTATGGGTACTGAGAAGACACAGAAGATGTGACAGAAATAAAAAGGAAATGTTCCTTTACCCAACTCATACCTCAACTATGAAACTGTCACAGGACTGAGAGGTCAAAACTATAAATATGTAAGGGAAAAAAATAGGAAATTAGTCAGATGGATCACAGTTAATGCTATTTAAAATCCTTGTTTATTAAGATAGCAAGAATATATATTTTGCATTTTCCAGAAGAGTGAAGGTAATTAAGGACAAAAATAATTTGCTCAGTTAACTGCATGCTTCCAAACTGTAGTCCTAACTAGAGGCAAAGTCCTTTATTTCTTATTTTGTACTGTTTGCTTCATTTTAAATGATGGTCTGTCCCATCCTAAAGCAGATAGGCTCCTCTGACAAGAAACATATTGCCCCTAAAACTCCAGGGACAGTTACTGTGTGATTGCTGGACACTGAGAGCTGGTGGAGATTTCTGGGCTCCCAAGACGGAAATCATCCTAGACACATTCCTGGAATATGCAAAATTTGGATTCAACATGTGCTTTCTTATGCCTGAGTGGCTATAGAAATTTCAGGGCAACAGAAAATTCTTCCTTCCCAATGCTTTTAACCTTCCAGGAGGTGGCTAATAGCATTCCTCTGCTTGGTTATCCATCAGAAACAGCTGCTGCTCCATGGATCTGCGACACAGAGTGGCTCAGCTAACACAGACCTGTCCTTCACGTGCATGTTGGGATCTGTGGTGAAAGGCAAAGAATTACTTCATTGTCCTGAATTTTCACAGCTGAGTGTGTGGAAGTGCTGACAACTGCTCTCAAAGTTCCTTCCTGTGCCAAGGAAAGCCAGTGGCCACCTCTCCATCCCAGGGGCCTTTACCCTTGGAAAAAAGCTCTGCCAGGTTTTTGTAGCACAGCGATGGTGTGGAACCCTTCAGGTGCTCCTCACCTGGAGAGCAAACCTGGGGCTGAACCACCGTGTTCTTCTTCTCCCAGAAACAAGGACAGGAGACCCAGCTGCACAGCACTCCCAGGGCTGGCTTGGGGTTATCCAAACACTTGCAGCAGCACACATGGACAAACGCTGCGGCCTTGCCGAGCCAAACGCGCCGCAGCGCTGCGCTGGGCCTGGCCCGCTCCCAGCCGGTCCCTTCAGCAGGACCTGGGTGTCATCTGGCCAGGCCAGAGGTGCAGCTAGGGCAAAAACGAGGTGGCCACGTGGGCTGTGCCCTCACAGGGTCCCCGCAATGGCAGTCTCACTCTTGTCCTTGCGTTGTTTCTGTCTGTGCCAAGCGCGCGGCTGTGGGGCCTTTGGGCCCTGGGCCCTCAGCGTTGCCTTGGGCTCTTGCTGTGCCCACTGCTGTGGGATGGCACCAAGGCCCTGTCGGCTTCACTGCCTTCAGTGCCCCGAGTAAGGGTCTCAAATGCCCCAAAACGAGGGTCTCAATGCCCCAAAACAATGGTCTCAGTGCCCCAGAATAAGGATTTCACGCACACAGAGCTGTAACTGCAAGAATCCAAAAGGGAGAAGGAAAAGATTTGTTCTGTTTGAAGACCCGGGCAGAGAGTCAGAAATCAGATTTTTTTTGTAATACTTGAACTTTGAAAGGTCGTAGAGGCTCAAAGGCACAGGAGACTGAACTCGTCCATCTCTAGACTTGTCCAAATTAACCAATCCATGCTGCCAATTTACGGGGAGTTCAGTTGCTCTTAGAAGTGCAAAGCACTCAAAAATGGAAGGAATGTCTTTTTTTTCCCCCCCTCTCGGCCTGTGATAGAAAACACTTGATCTGTGTACAGAAGTCAGTCGGTTTGCGTGTACGTGTGTGCATATGTTATGGGGAGGAATGCAAATCTATGGAAAACAGCCATCTCCTCACTGCCAAGTGTGCAATCTGCAGAGCTGCCAGTGATACTGGCTGAGAAGTTGTGTTTGGATACTTTGCTGGACCAAATTTGGATGGCTTATCCTGATGTTTCGTGCCAATGCAAATGAGAAAAGCTCCACTGGAACCCATGATGTTCCACCAGAACAGGGGATGCTCCAGGAGGGAACCAGGCCTCTTCCAGCAGGTACATTTTGGATCAGATATCTGAAGTTTCTCAGTGTCTGATGGGTTTGTGTTCAGGGATTTGGTTCTAAAGGAGGTCTGTTGACAAATGCCACCCCTCACACTGACCAAAATGAATCTGAAAAAGTCTCCTGTGTCTTTTGGTGCGTTGCACGCTCTGTCAGTATTTAGTGTGTCAAGAGACACAGAAGAGATGGTGCTGTCTCCATCTTACACCTCTGAGTAAACAATGCTGATAGCCAGGATTTCCTTTCCACAGAGTAGTACTGGGATGCAGACAACTTTTCATCCACTTTTCACAGAATCCCAGAATTATTCAGGTTGTAAAAGACCTCTGAGATCACCAAGTCCAGGCTGTGCCCAATCCCCACCTTGTCCCCAGCCCAGAGCACTGAGTGCCACGTCCAGGCCTTCCTTGGACACCTCCAGGGATGGGGACTCCAAACCTCCCTGGGCAGCCTCTGGGACATACCATCCACTTCTCATCTACTTTTCATCATTTTTTGTCATTTTCAAAGTTTTCATCATTTCTATCCGGCCCAAGCTGGGAATCCCAGGATGGGCAGGGAGATGGGTGCTGTGCCATTCCCTGCCCAGCTCTGCTGGTCAGCTCAAGCTCCTCAGGCCATCCCCCCTCCTTCCTCCCTAACGAGAACCATCAGCCACACCAGACCCACAGTCCTGCTGTGCCAGAACGGGGGATGAGCAAGGCTCCACCACACTCCTCCTCATGGGTGATTCTGTGTTTCCCCGAGAGCTCTGGGCTCCTGTGCATGCCCACATTCAGTGCTGATTGAATGCACGAAGTCTCTTTAGCTGGGGTTCCCTGAGGTGCTGCAGGCCACCAAAACAGAAGCCCTGTGGCCCAGGAGCAGGTAATGGCAGAGCCCAGCACTCATCACTGCCCTGGGCTGGGACACAAACTGCTTCAGACCTGTCTCCTCCCCAGCCAGAGGCACATGCTCCTCATTAATGGCCACATTGCATGACTCGGGCTTTGCAGAGGAAAATAAAAACAGTGAGCTCATCACAGGAGGAAAAACACGAGTGAGAGGAATTGCTGTAAATATTTATATCTTCAGGGCCTTTAATGTGATTGCAATTTTCCCTTTCTGCATTTAAACAGCCAAGCTGTTGCTGTTTGGGACTGTATTTTGTTTGCAGGGTGATTTTGAAGCCCACACGTGTGTCCCCCATGCCAGGGCAGCCTCTGCCCCCGACACCCAGCTCTGAGCAGAGCTCAGGACACTCAGCGTCACCTCCACTGGTGCTCAGACAGCCTCTGACTCATGGCCTGGTGTGCACAGAAAGAGCTGCCTCGTCCAGATGGACTGAAACCCCTGGAGCAAACCCATCCTGGGGCACAGCACTGCCATGCCAGGGCTGGGGCTGTGCAGGGGCTCTGCTCCGGCTGTGAGGGACAGGGTGTGACGTGCCTGGTGTCGCTGCCCTCCCCCTGGAAACCTCTCTGTTGCTCTTGGATGCAGGGCTCTGGTAGCAGCCAACTGCCTGCCGAGCCCTGGATGCAAACTTTCTGCATGAAATAATGGCCTCACACCCACATAAACTGAAATGGTTTCTATGGAGAATATCCTGGACCAGGCTGCAACCTCACCCTGCTTGCTTTATTACAAACCCCAGCGAGCCATATATATATATATATTTTTTTTTAAGTTTATGGCAGTGAACTATATTAACCTGCTAATATGAAAAGCATGAATGCGAAGAACATGAGGTGGCACAGCCTTCTGGAATGAAAAAGGAAGAATGGTCTGGGAGACAGGCTGGGGGTTATCACTGCTTTGCAACGTCCCCAGGGCATTTTGCTTCACATTAGTTTTGCTTTCCAGCCTTTGTTCAGACTGTAAATTATCTGAGGCAGGATTTGTACACGTGTGCAGAGGGCAGGAGGAGGAGATGCTGATTTTGGTGTGGTTGTTCAGGTGAAGCCTCAATGCTCAGAGCCAGCACTGGCTGTGGCAACTGCTGGGATTAGGAGAATCAGGGATATCAGACTTTGAATTTTCTGTTGCCTCACACAGGGCAGGGGTGACCTAATGAGCAATGTGAGTGTGGAGCTGTCATTAGGAATGTCTCCATGGCAGGGTTCTGGGACACCTCCTGCTCCCCCTCGGTGACAGTGGCACCCACAGCCACCCCGTGATCACGGAGTGTGGTAACAGAGGTGTCCCAGCAGCACATCCTGTTGTTTTCTCTTTTGGATTTTTTTTTTTTTTTGGTGACATTTGAGTTGTGCTAAAGAGCAAAGTGTGAATTTATGATTCTCTTTCTCTTTAATCCTTCTAGATCATCAAAGAGCCTCCCCCACCTCCTGCAGAAGACAGCGAGGTGAGTGACACTGACCCCTGGTCTCCTCGGTGTTTAGGACAAGGTTTTGTTCAGTCTCCTCGCAAAAGGTGATTAAATCTGTGAGTTCAGTGCCTCCACTGAGCAGGTGGGGAAGGAGGACAGCTCAGACAATGCCTCACTTGGTGAGAACAGCACTGCAGAGTTAGGCTGCGATTCACACAAGGGACAACCCTTAAGCCTGTCTTGAACTCTGAAGTCAGTGGAACCTAAACATGTGCTTAGCTGCCTTCCTGGAATGGCACGGTAATGATTTTGGTGGTTTGGGATATGTAACCAGTCCTGGCAGGAGCTCTCGGTGCTGAGCCCTCAGAGCACAGTTGCTGTGAGAAAAGGAAGCTCAAGGTCCTTGCACTGTCTGAGGCACATTCAGAGCAGACGTGAAACCCCAGCAAAATCCTCTTGATATCAGCGGAGCTACACAAGCCAGAGAAGTTTTAGTGGAGAGTAATCAACAAAGGGTAAATCAACATTAAAACTTCCATCTTAACTCTGCTTACGAGCTTTAGATGAATCTTGTCACAAATGGTTAAAGCTCTGCCACCATTATTTAACAGACTGTGCCCAAAACATGCCCAGTTTTCCATCTGCCTCTTTCTCTGCCCTCCTGCTTTCAGCACGCAATGAGTCTCTGCTTTGCTCCCAGTGTTTTCCACATGGGATTTCACTGCAGTCCCTGGACTCTGTGCAGGGCACTCTGATGGCAATGGGAGTTTTTCCATTGGCTTCACTGGGGTTTGGATCAGTTCCTCTTAAATATGCAAGTAAAATTAGATTTAGGTCTGTGCTCAGAGTGATTTGCTTGGGTAGTTTGCCTTGCTTTCTGCTTCCGGAGACGAATTCATTGCCATTCGTTGCCATTCAGCGTGCAAGTGGAAAAGCTTGTGAAATGGTGCTCTCTGCTCTCCATGAAGCCTGGCCCAGGGAGCGTGGGCTGAGCCAAGGCTCAGGAAAGCTCAGGCCTCTGCAAGGAGCAGGGATCCGGCCTCGGTTCTCCCTGCACTGTGCAGGGCAGCACGACCCGAGGCCAGCCCTGGAACCTCCACCTTGGGGCACTTGTCCCCTTCAAAACAGGCCTGAAGCAAAGTCCAAATGAGACCGTTCCCAGACCCAAGGGGAGCTTGCATTTGGATCCAGTGCTCCCTGTGCCTCTTTCTGCAAGTACCTGGCTCGTTTCCCTGAGCAGATATTTGTTTGGGCTGTGTGAAAATCCACCAGCTTTGTCAGCTTCTGTCCTCTGAATGAAAAGGAAAATATTAACCTCAAATTGCACGTGCTTTGTTCTGCATCACACATGCCTCCAAGCCAAGGGATTCAGTTGCTGAAATTAATTAAAATACATCATTCTGGAATGCTGGCTCCCTGGCCAAGAACTGCAGGGGGAAATTGCATCCCCTTAGAGGGAAGACGGGCGTCACCTATAAGGAAGTCTTTTGTCAACCCAATAAGTGCTGCAAAAGCAGAGCAGTTACTGCAAAACCACAGCTGCAGCTTGAAATTCAACTTGTCCAGGCTTTGGTTGTAACCTGAGAGGGCCCTGCACAGTGATTGAAAATCAGCATTCAGTAGGACCTGTGCTTTACCTGCTGCCTCATCAGTCCAAGAGGGGATCTGAACATTCTTTTGGGTGTTATTCTCCTCTTTGGGGACCTTGGGGTGGCAGGGTTTGGTTACAACAATCATGGATTGGTTTGGGTTGGAAGGGACCTTACAGACCCTCCCATTCCACCCCTGCCATGGGCAGGGACACCTCCCACTATCGCAGGGTGCTCCACGCCCCGTCCAACCTGGCCTGGGACACTTCCAGGGATGGGGCATCCATCTCTACAGTGTGCCAGCTGCTCTAATGGTATCATTTCACCTGTGCTTCCCACCAGAGCACATCCCCTAAGCTCAGTTATCCCAGAGCCAACGTGCACATTTAGCAGCCAAAGGTTTTTTAAAAAGGAAAATGTAGTTTATGCTATTTTAGAAGCTGTGCAGCATCAGGGCAGTGCTCAGAGATCAGTAAGGCCTGAAGCTGTGACTTGCACTGTTTCTTCCCAGACAGAAGAGCTTCCCACTAGTGAAAAAATAGCAGAAGCTCTGACAAGATGCATTTTGTTGGTTCATTTACTCCTAGAGAGGCTGGTCCACAGAGTGGGGCTGGCAGCAGTGTGATGCGTTCTCAGAAGGTTGAAGCCTCCAGATTTTCTTCTTTGCTCTAAACAAGTAGAAGACAGAGTTGATTTTCTACAATCCAGGTATTCGGGTGTTGCAGATATCCCTCTCCCCTGCAGGAAACCAGCAGCTGCTCCTCTCCAGCAGGAGGGACTGCTGGTCCCTTCGGCAGCAGGGTTACAGTCGGATTTTTTTCTTCTCACGAAAGTCTTGGCCAAAAAAAAGTCAAGGAATTCTTGCATCAGCAGGTTTGGGAGCTGAGGCCCACAGGAGGAAGGAGAATGCATTACACTGGAACGAGGGGGAAGCAGCCTTTGCTGTCGGACCCGCCAAAGGTTTTATTGAACTCTGTTTCAGAGGCCCTTTGAGACATGTTGGAGACACTTCACTGTTGGTGAAGGAAATCATTATTGGCCAGAAACTCCCAATTAATTCATTCAGAAGTTGCAAATGTTGTCAGCTCCCGCTGTGCTGCTCGGGGAGCTCGGGATGCTGAGGGTGAAGCCCAGGGAAGGACAGATGGTTTCACTTAGGCCAGGAAGGATTGAGTTAATGCCAAGCGGAAGAGGTGAGTGCCTGGAGGAGCCAGGAGCACCTTTCTGGCCTGTGATTAGTCACTGAAGGTGGATTGAAACCACATTCTTCTACCTCCAGTGAACAGGAAGGCTTTTTCTAGCCCTGCTGGAGGAAGACACAGCTGCTTTTACTCTTGTGCCCCAGCACCTTTGGGCTGGATTTATTAACAGCTCTGCCCAGCTCAGAGCAGAAACTCACCACAAGGCTGAAGCTGGTTCTGCTATAGCAACCCATCCTCAAAATACACCAAAAAACCCCAACTGCAGGGCTCTGCAGCTTCCAACAATTCCCTATTCACTCCCTGGCCCAGGCCAGAATTCTGCTGCTGTCAGTCCTGGACAGACTGGCTGCAGTCAGAGGGTGCTAAACTGGAGCCCCTCCAAGCATCCCAAGAGACACTCACTGCCCTCATTGCTGCCCTGCCCTGTAAGCAGAGCCTAAAACCCACAGCTGGATCTGTGCAGGCGCCACTTGTTCCCACAGCAGGATCCAGGGACACAAAGCTCCCTGGAGTCTGGCAAAGCCAGGCAGGAGATCACCCAGATGCCCAGAGCTTGCCCTTTCCTCATCACTCAGTCCCTTTCTTTCCCTGCTGCTCTGTCACCCAACGTCCACGGACATCCCTGCTGTGGCACCGGAGCCAAGCCACCAACCAGCCCATAATGGGATAATTCTTATGTCTCTTGTCCTCTTACCCACACACAGCACAGCAAACACACACAGCGAGGTGCTGGACAGAAAGGGCCGTTCAGCAGCACTGGCACCAGACCCTGAAGGTCGCTGTCACTGTCCTGGGAGGCAGCATGGACAGGAGGGACTTAACTCCCCGCCCGGCAGCTGCTGTTCAGCCGAGGGATGAAAGCCCTGTTCAGCTGGATCTGCACTGACTGTTGGGATCTGATCTCTCCCACAACATCCCCGAGGCCACAGAATGACTAAAGGAGATTCAGCTGCTTGGAGAGCTGCTTGAACTCTCACTTATTATCATGGAATCACAGAATGGTTTGGGCTGGGAGGGTCCTTAGAGATCATTTTGCTCCACCCTGCTGCCATGGGCAGGGGACACTTTCCACTAGACCAGGTTGTTCAATTATTGCTGATCATTATTCTTTTCCAAATTGTTTTCCTTGCTCCTTCTGGAAAGCCTTGCTGGGGAGACAGCAAAACAAGCTCCAGAGAAAGGATCTGATAGGAATTTTTTGTAGACACCAAGGCAGGAAATTTATTCTGCTATTCCTGAAATGAAGCCAGGTCCCAGTGGTGTGCCAATGCCTCTCCTTCCTTTTTACAGTGAGTTGTGGAAATACGGGAGGAGGAGGAAAGGAACCTTTCAAGAGACAGGCATTTAAAAGAAAAAAGATGGGGCTGTTACTGGCAATAGATGAGGTGCAGGTATTACACCATGAGGGTGTGGAGTTTCATAGCCAATTTCATGTGGACTACCCAGGCAGGCCCAGTGCAGTGCAGAGGCTCTGGGAGTTGGGTTTAATCCCATCCTAGTGTGGGTTCCCATGACCTTATAGGATCTCCACCTTCCTGCAGCTCGGTGTCTGAGCTCTGGAGTGGGAACAGCTCAGCATCCTTCTTTCACCAAACCCAGGCCTCCCTCTCATCTGTGCACACACAGTGCTTTGTTCTTGGAGGACTTCACTTCAGGCAGGACCTCGAAGGATCTGGGCCACGGACAAATGGGGAGTTCCTGTGATGATCAAGGCCACCAAAGGCTGGTTTGATAAACATTTGTGCCTCAAGGATGAGCTTGTATGAAGCTGAAGTTGTTCAGGCTGGAGAAGAGAAGATTCTGGGGAGCCTTTAGAGGTACCAAGGTACCAAGCAAAACCTTCCACAGTAGGAGGAAATGTTCCCTGAGAACAGAGCAAGGTGTCCTCAAAGTGTAACAAAGCGTCTGAGAGGTGGCCATGGGGTTTGGGAATGACTCCAGCGTTGGGAGAAGGGGTAGAAAGGAGTCTTGAGGACAGCTGGATTTGCCTCTGTGTTCTCTCAACTGTAGAATTCGATGGTAACATCTCTCGCAGAGAAATTATTGTCGTGTCGTGGCTCAGCCCTTGGTGCAGGCAGAGCTCTCTATAAATGCTGAGTTCTGACAAAATTCAGGCATTGCAGAGACAACTGGGAAAATAATTATAAGGGTGGGGAGAGGGGTAAGTTGTCCAAACTTTTTTTTTTAATATCTGGCCAAATTTAGTTTGAATTCTTACCCTGAGTGGTTCAGATGTCCCTTGTGGAGCCTGAATTATCCTTGTGTTACCCACAGATGAGGTTCCCTCAGGTCAGGGTCAAAGTATCCAGAGCCTGGCCTGGCCTCTGAGATAAACACAGATCTTTGTTTTCTGCAATCCAGCACTTATGAATCTGGATCCCTGACTGTGAAATGCAGCTCTGTCCTGCTTCTTCTTATTTGTTAAAAGAAGCTCTAGCTCCATCTAAAGCAGATTTTGGGGGTGGAAAGTTGCCAAGTGCTGTACAGTCAGTTTCCAGCATCCTTAAATGCACTTGAATTTTCCGGGGCTGTTTTTGAGGCTGCAGCTGGGTCTGAGCTGGAGCTCCTCAGGTACAAACCCCGGTGCAGCCACGTGTACAAAAGTACAGGTGAAGCAGGCAGGATGTGAGAAGTCAGCCCTGGCTCACAAATGTGGGGAAGGTGGGGATTGGGTGCCTCCTCCTTCCCATTTTCCTGCTGCCTCCCTGCCCTGACCCCCGTTTCCAGTTCCTCACGTGTGTGGTGAGCACATTGGCCAAGAGTGTAGGACATCACTGGTGGGGGCTTTCTGCTTGTATTGCAAAACCTCCCCTGCCCTTCCAAACGTGTAAACAGACTCATGCTGCAGAAAACTTGTGACTCCTTTGTTTTTCAAGCGTCCGCGTTGCCTTTCTGTGCGTGTGCTGTTGTCCTGGCTCCCGACTCGCAGCGAAGGGACTCGCAGGGCTTTTAAGGGCTTGTGGGGAAGATTTCCTAAACCTTGGTATTTCCTGTTGTGAGAAGTCCAGTCTGTGCTAAACTGAAGAGAGAGAAAGAGAATTGCTGAAGGAAAATATTTAGATGGCTTCTCTTCCAATTTGTTGGGGTTTTTTTTTTTCTTTTTAACAAAAAAGAGTCCTCATGGAAAACTTCACGCAGAGATATTGAGTTCTTGGGTTGCAGCAAAGACCCTCAGCTGCTCTGCCCGGGGCCAGAGAGAGAGGGCAGCTCTGAAGAGAAGAACCTGGTAGTTGTGACCAATTGTTCACCCTTCCCTCAGATCAGGACACGTTTTGCAGCCCAATTTCTGTGTGTTTTGATAAACTGAAATGCTTTTGGTTGCCGTGAAAACCATAGTTTTTCTTGGATTTTTTCCCCCCCCCCACAGTTTTTCAGTTTTCCTGATGGGGAGTTTCAATTTCAAAGTATTTTCGGCTTTTCCAGTTTTGGAAAGCTCCTAAGTTTTGGAGTTTAGCCAAATCCCTGTGAAAAATTAAAGAAAGAAAGAAGAAAAAAGAGAGAGGGACCATTTTTCTTTTCTCTCCACATTTTTCACAGGAAATACTTCACGTTTTTGATGAACTCTGCTTTTCTGCTTTGCCAGTTCACAGCCTGAACTGTAGAAATTAAAGGGAAAGGCACTATAAGAGCTCCACAGACACTCTGACCATACAAAGAGCAACAGAGAATTTAAAAGACTTTGACTCTCACTAGAGCTTTAGCAGACTCATTTTAAATACACTTAAGGAAATGTTCTTGATCTGTTAATTTGCCCATATTTGAATGTCACCATGAGGTGCTGAGCATGTTTGGCTCTGTGGCTGGGGATGTGCCTGTGGTGAGCAAGGGCAGGACACAGAATTTAAATCTCATTTTTCACACAGGGCCTGACTTTCTCTGGCACAAGCCACAGGACTCCCTGAAGCCACATGGACTTCCACGGGCAGCTGCCCCAGCCGAGGCACAGGTTCATTACAGGAGCTAATTCCATTCTTGTGACTTTTCCATGAGACTTTTCCATCCTGTTCCTCTTGGCCAGCTCCTCTCAATAAACCTGGGCAGTGCCAGTGGGGTTGTTTCCAAAGGTACCCCAAGTTTGCCATCACTCAGGAGAAAATTTACTCATTTTTTTACTCTTTCCCTCCATCCTGTGAGGCCTGAACTCCAATATGTGGATTTACCTGGGCCCTGGAGGGTCCCTGCAGCACAGGGAGCCACGAGCAGCAGCTGCCTCTCCCCAGTCCCAGGTGAAGGGAAGGGGTGGCAGAGGTGAAAAATACCAAAATCTCATTCTTGCTGGAGCTGGATGGTACCTTTTGAGTGGTGGTGTTTATATCATGAAACATTGTCCTTTCATGAGAGTACCTCCTCTGGAAAATAACAAGGGAGAGACCAGGACCTTGCCTGCCCTGCAGGCTCAGAGGACAGCGCAGCCTGGGACTGTTAATTCCTTTCCATCCCTGGTCATTCTCCCTGACAGTGCCACCCCTTGCTGCTGTTTTGCAGGAGGAAGATGATGATGGTCTGCCAAAGAAGAAGTGGCCAACTGTCGATGCCTCTTACTATGGTGGGCGAGGAGTGGGCGGCATCAAACGGATGGAGGTGAGGAGATGCCAGCTCAGGGGTCAGATCTGGGCTGGGGGCTGGGCTGTGACATCCCCCTGCAATCTGCCCAGGAGGGAACTCAGGCACAAACTGCTTTAGGCTTTTTTGGTACATCTGAGTCCAGATCACTTTTGAATGGGAATATTTGAGAGCCAAACATAGATTTCTGAAGTTTGGGACCATCTTTTTCCTCTGGTCCAGCAACGTCCTGGCCCATGCCTGGGACAGAGGGGCAGCACTGCCATACAAATTACAATGAAATGGTTTTAGTTTTTCTGAAAACCTTCCCCACTCTCACATTTCTCCTAAACCACCATGAAGGACAAGTTCAAAATTTGGGCTGCAGTCTAGAAACAAACCTCACAGCCTGTGCATTGCTCTTCAGCTTGGATCCGGGCACTGGGAAAACACGGGCAGGGCTCTGTTCTTGCAGCAGGGCTGTGACTGCAGCAGGTGACAGGGCCTGATCCCTCCTTCCAGGTGCGCTGGGGAGAAAAGGGCTCCACGGAGGAAGGTGCTAAGTTAGAGAAGGCCAAGAACGCCAGGGTCAAGATGCCAGAGCAGGAATACGAGTTCCCTGAGCCCAGGAACCTCGGGAGCAACATGCGCCAGCCCTCGTCCCCTCGGAAGTGGTACTCCCCCATCAAGGTGAGTCCAGCCCTGCCCGGTGCTGCCTGGGATGTGTGCAGGAGATCTTTTTGTCGTGATGTGTGTTCACATCCAAGGCTTGGATCTGTCCACAGACCCCTGATCCCAAGCGCTACTGGAGCGGCTGTGCCTGAGGGAGCCCCCTGAACGTGTGCCTGGGGAGGTGCTGTGGGAAGGAGCCACGTGGGGCAATGGGAGTTTCCCACCTGGCTGATCAGGTTTGGGAGTGGTGTTGCTTTCTTAGACCAGAACAGGATCCTGATCTCTTCCTGGGCCATGGCAGCTTCTGGGAAGTGCTCACAGGGTGCAAAGGTCTACACTGCACATTCCCTGAGATGGTAGGGAATAAACAGGATCTTCTCCAAAAATGATTAAGGGATTGAAGCATCTCTGGTGTGAGGAAAGACTGTGGGAGCTGGACCTGTTCAGTCTGGAGAAGACTGGAGGGGCTCGCATTAATGCACATAAATGTCTCAAAGAGGTGTCAGAGGATGGTGCCAGACTCTTTCCATTGGTGCCCAGTGACAGGACAAGGACATAACCTAAACCACAAGATTTTCAACTCAACAGGAGGAAGAACTTCTTTCCATGGAGGGGGGCAGAGCCCTGGAACAGCTGCCCAGGGAGGGCCTGGAATCTCCCTCTCTGGAGACATTCCAAACCCACCTGGACGTGTCCCTGTGTCAACTCCTCCAGGTGACCCTGCCTGGCAGGGGGTTGGACTGGATGCTCTCCAGAGGTCCCTTCCAACCCAACAATTCTGTGATTCTTTCCTTAGAAAGAGGGGAGAAAGTAGGCAGAAAATTCCTGCTGGATGTGTCCAGGACAGGTTGAATCTTGTGGATAAGAGGAGCAGAGCACACAGATCATGGACTGCATCACCCAAGCATGGTGTGAGGGCAGTGTCAGAGAGCTGATCTCTTGCCTCCAGGACAAATTCAGCTGTTCTCAGGAAAGGAGGGCAGTTTAATGACTGTGTGACTTCTCTAATGAACAGAAAAAAAATAATTCCGCATTCCCGTTTCTCAGGTTTAACTCTTTTGGGAAATGCTGATACTTCTCTTCAGTCCAGGGTATTTGTAGTTATCAGGCTGAGAAAAGACTGAGAACACCCAGTTCATATCCAAGTGCAAACCTTGCACCTCTGGAGCTTGGATCTGAAGAGCAGAGGTGCTGGTTTAGGGTCTTAAAATCCCTCCACGGGCAATTAACCTGCAAAGAGGGTGTGTGTAACACACGCAGTAAATAAACCTTTCAGTGTACAGAGCTTGCCTCTAACTTGATGCTGGGAAATGAGAAAGTGCCTCTCTGATGGAAAACACAGGCTTCACTGTCCTGTTTCCTTCCTGCCCAGCAGCAGCCAGTGGGGTCAGACAAAAGCTGTGAGCCACGCTGGAGACATCCCACCCTGCAGAGCACCCGGGGCTCCCTGCACTGCCTCTGGTCACTGACCTGCTCCACGTGGTGCCCACAGGAACTGGGGCAGTGTTTGATCAGTCCCTGATCTTGCAGCTGGTTCAAATACAGGGGTGGGAATGGCAAGGATGCTCAGGGGAGCCAGGGTGGTTTCCAGAGGATGCAGAAACGTGAACCTCCTTGAAAATTTGGTCCAGCACCTTCTCTCTTTTCCCCCTGGAAGATCATCATCTCATAAAC